>OW679196.1:99909713-100065426 GCA_940337035.1 Agriotes lineatus | reverse complement strand
TATATCAACTTCCGGAAAGAGCGTGACTTAAGTGTTTGTTGTTTTTTATTTACTTACGCTTTTGTTGTCATCTAGGAAACGTGTAATGTCGTATTACTGAACTGTCCCTTGAATCAAAGCGAATTTTTTTGGTACAATTTGTTAGGTTGGAACGGCATATTTTCTATTTGAGTTTCCATTAGCTATAATTTCTGCATAGAAACGATTCCAGTAGTTAAATGTGTATTATTAAATCTTTTAGTCTTCAGAATTATTATAAAAAGACCCAAATATTCAATTTGATAGGAAATGTATTTGAATTAGTTCCTATAATCTAATAATACTTGCTAGGATGTAGAGACCCGACCCATGAGTTAAGAGTAATTTTAGTAATTGTATTCCACTTTATTTAGAAACTCATTTATTTATAGTATCCAAATAAGTATAGCATATCATATCATATCATTACAGTATATTGGATTATGTAGGTTTTGGAGTTATTCTTCTTTGCCATTTTTGATAGCTGTCCGTTCCTTTTGGATTTTTCTTCGAACTCTGTAACAGTTTGTTTTATTTTTTTTTGTACATCCCAATGACGTGTCCATGTCGATTGAGCTACTTGTTGTTTCAGTTATACTTTAATTGCTAAACTGTCAAATTTTGTTCATGAATTTCATTTCTATGGCGTTATTGCTCCTTTCGCGCTAGTGCAACGCTGTTTTTATTTTACTTTCATAAAGAATTGTAGATGGCACCATTATTGTGTTGTACTTTCTCTATTAATTGGCGTTTTTTTGTTGTATAACTCTTTTTCTTCTATATCTTAGAACTATGACCTGTTATTTCTGGCTTATAGTTCCTGAGATATCTTTCAACCTTCTTGGAGATCTTAGAGGCAATCTGGATTTCCTGCATGTCTCTCCCATTCTACTGATGTGCTAGTTTCATTGCATTATTTTCTGCCTTGACCATCTACCTATATTTCCTGTTTTGTACATTGCTTTTATTGAAGTGTTAGCAGTTTTGCTTGTGTCTGCACGGGCTTCCACCGCATAAGTCATAATAGGCCTCACTCACGTTTTGCATATGTGATGTATTGTGTATCTGTGATTAATATAACTACAAATTTTAATTCCGAGGTAAGTAAATCGCATTACTTGTTGTCTTCTGCTACTAATTTATATAGTGTTGGCTCTTTGACAAAACTTTTGATATTCACTGGTGATATCTCTATGTTGTATATCTGGCGTTGTTTTAAATATGTAATGAATTCGTTGTAAATTATCCTGATTTTCTGATGTTAAAGCCACATCATTGGCGTTGTAGAACATTTGCGTTAATGTTATTTCGATATCATCTTCATCATTCTTTTTTTATATAGTTCCATCTCATATTACATGGCTGCAGCTTAAAATGGCTTATAGAATTGCACTCAGTGTGTGGTAATAACGGAATTTCAGCCTATACTAAAAGGAAGAAGAATAATAAGACCATATTAAACAGCAACGAACTTAAGATATATCGTTAATGCATTCCTGTTTTAAATAAGTACCTTGTTTAATTCTCAAAGTATTACTGTTTGCCTTCGTTGGCATTTAATATCTCTGTCTTCCCATGATCCATTGTCGTCCAAAAATATTTGATTTATCTTGCTTAGCCTGCAATGTATTACTGTTTTTTTCGTTGCCATTTGGAAGATCTACGTTTCTTACATGATGCGTTATCTTTCTTAAATATTATTTGAAAACCGCTGCTATTTTATATTCCCTACGTTGCGTTGCTAAATTTTCATCTTTCTCTAATATCTTATCCTAATTTTTATCACCTTGGTCTCGGTTGCCTATATTTATATTTCCTTATTATAAATAAATTTGTCTAGATATTAATTAATTTTTGATTTTGCTTTCCATGTCGTTAGGTGTTAGTACTGTCTCAGTTCTTTATGCAAAGCCTTGGATTTGCACAGAATTTAGGTCTTTGTAATTCACACCTTTAGTACTTCTTGCTCGAAATCTTTCTTATGGTATCGCCCGTACGCACATAATTAGAGGGAATGGCTAGAGACCATCTCACTGGAGTAATCTTTGCTTTATTCGTCTTTCTCTTAAATACTTTCTTTAATTTTTGTAGTTTTTTAATGCATGTTTGGCTTCTTGCAGCCCTGCCGTAGTATTTAATTTTTGTAATACGACTTACTTAATGCTCGGTTTGTTTACCTAGCTAGCTCAGTACACATAAAGTTCCTTTAAAATTACTTTAACCTGTGACTATGCAGCAAACAGGAAGCTGACTTTCAACTTGGGTGCTGAAGGCAACTTCGAACAACATAAGCAATAAAGCCCAATAAACAAAAATATATTTTCACTGAAAGACAAAATGAATTAACCTTAGCAAATGCAGAGCCTATATGCATTAAATAGAACCCAATTAGGATTACGAGCATAAACTATTTTGCGTGCGTATGTATTTGTCCATTAATCGCATTCCCTTACAAAGTGAAACTTTTACACAGCCTTGAGCAAGCGGTTATCGCTTAGACTGCAAGCATCCCTTGTTTCGGGCTCGTGACATGGGACCTGCTGAGTAGCACTTGTACTACGCCCTTCATGGAAATTTACATACGAATACGGCGTGACAGTACCTGGCTGCCGGCTCGCCACGAAACAAACGGGATGCTACAAAACCCACTTGGCGGCGTCGCAAATGCGTACTTGCTAAATACGCAATTAATTGGCACTGACTTGAAATGAAAATACTTAAACAATAAATTCTATTTATTGCGCGGATTAAGGCCGCTTTATTTAATTCGCTGTAGGCAATTTTATACTTTTATATATATCATCGATGTTCTATTAAAAGCGTCCATGCTTCTATCTTAGGCTCTTTTTTTCTTTAGTCGCTAGTTTGGAGCCCATGGAAGCCGTAGGTTCGAAGCTTGCCGAAAATTGCTATCCCCGCAGTTTAGAGCATCGGTCTTGCTCGGTTTGAATTGAACACCTGCAGTTCTAACCTTCGAATTTTGGCGGCCTATCGCTCCCATCATCTGGGTTAGTAGCGAGAACTCCCTTAGCGGGCAAAATGAGCTCAACAAGGAAACTAGAATCAGGTTTTGTGTTCCTTTTTAAGTTAAGATATTGAATGCTGCGAACAGTGAATCGGTGCAGAGGATTCACCCGTATTGTTACCGAATTTAGTCAGAATTTCGGACACCGGACGCTATGTACAGTTCGCTTCGCGAGCTGCGTACCTGAACGATGATTTTTCAACCACTGAGTCGATGTTAATCGCCACCGCATTTATTTTTAAACTGTTGTAGTTTAAATTGGTACTGTTATTTAGACTGGTGTTATTACTTGTTACTGTCACCTGAGAATGATTTGAGCTTTTCTTTCAGAAATGTATGTGGTACTTGAGTTTACGAATTCTCAGTTGAATGCCTCAATACACTTATTGTTAATTGGTAGAGATTCGTTTGTGCTCTTTTGTTTTCAATGATTGGTTAGTACTTACAGAACTGTACTGTAAGCTGACAACCTGTTAATCTACTTCTTGGAGATACAATTTCCATTATATTTCATTTAATTTGCTTACTGATCCGCTGTTTTATTTCCTTTGACATCCAAAGGAAATTTATGTGTTTCTAATTATTATTTAGTTAAGGTAAGAATTCGCGTACGACTTGAACATATTTGTGTACGTAGGCCGATTATCGTACTCATGACATATGTTGGTTTACAGTAGCAATTTTTCTCGCAGTTAAAATGTGCGTATACACTTTAAAGCTTGACTGATGGCATACTATTCGGCACTGAGTACAGTGGGACTATTGATAGTTTAAAACGACTTTTTTGTGTAGAAGGCAGCCCCAGTACTATGAATATGTTTTGAACTATCAGTAAATATAAGTTGGTGAAAACTTTAAATTTATGTAACTCCGAAACTATTTGAAGCCATTTTCATTAATCTGCGCATATTAAAATAATATTCTATTTTGCAGATATGCAAGAATATTTTTTTAGTTATGTTGAATATTTTATTAATTTGTGCTTACCATTTCCATAATAGTTTACCACATTAACATCTGGCTATTTGAGACTAATTTCGTTGTCACATCAAAATAAAAACTATACTTATTTCTTCTTTTATACAAAACAGTTTGACATATATTTCGCAATCAGCAGTTTTTATTCATATAAAGTCTTGAAGAAACCGCCGGCTAACAGTTTGCTATATTGCCGTGGGACAGACAAACTCTAGCACCCTGCTCCAGCTAGTATTCTAGTCCTACCTACTACAACTACTATTAGCACACAATATGAAATGCTTTATTGCGCAGTACATGTCATGGCTTTTAAGTTCGAATGTTCATTGCAGTTATTTCTCTTTTTAAAGTTAAATTTGTTTATAATTTCCAATGCGTATATCTTATAATGGTTTTCCTAATGTAGAAAAGCGATCAGTGTTGCCATTTCATAGCTTTTCGTTTCAATAGCATAGCACTTCATCCCGCCCGTAGGAATATGGCGTGAGACACGGCGAGTCAGGCTCGCCGAAATATATCTTTCCAAAACTCAATCTGGCACACCGTTAAAGGCGTACTAGGTGATGTGGTTAGCATTGCACTTTTGACGGCTGCTTTACTTTCCTACTTCCACAACTGTGGTTTTGGTACCCTACTTTAAAGCGACTGGGTGCGCCGCCCGCCAGTTGTCAGATGTGTACATTGAACCCCGTACCGTGGCACCGCAGCCTGAGCTCCCTAACCGCTCGACCACGCTGGCGATCTTAATGTGTCAGTGGTCTATATCTGTTTCAGGATGATTAATTTAGTTATTGTCAATTTCGTCTCTCGGTGTATGTAATGCAGCATACAGGATGTATGATACATTTAATTTAAATATTTATATCCAGATATCGAATGGATATCATGTTATATAACAGTTGTATGTTTAACTGGTGCGGTAGTAAGGGGAACCACAAGGTTGTTTGTTTTTGTGAGTAACAAAATAACTTGAATTCAGAATCTACGAGAAATAGTCACGTTAAGGGTTAAATTCCCATTAATTGTGAGAAAACAATAATTGCTGATTTGATACGTGGTAGTAATAAAGCATTCTCTACTATCAAATTTGACTTAATAATAATAATAGTAATAATAATAATAAATGCCTTTATTATTACCCATACAAAACTATAAAAAGATATGTAAACAACCAATCAGAAATGAGTAATAAATGGCGGAGTTCAGCTTAACGCCGCTCTTCCACTCAACCAAAGATGAATTGAGAGTGAACCACAAAAAATACCAGTAATAATACAATAAATAAATAATTATGTAGCATCATAAGAGCAGTATACAATATAATAGTTTATATATTTAAACGATTGAACAACTTATACTACCTAAACTGTGCTGAGAGACATGGCTATCTTAATAGCTATAAATAACATACCAATGCGTATAAAAGAAAATGTGAGAAATTACTGCTTGTTTAATAAAAATTTAAAAAAACATCTTTTTAAAGGACGATATCGTTAAAGTTTTAAAATTTGAGGACAATGAGTTGTAGCATTTTGCAATGTTATATGTGTAGGAACGTTGAAAAATCGTAGTGCTGTGCATAGGTGGTGTTAAAAGACCTTTTCTTCTTAGATTTAAATTATGTACGTCCGTTCTGAACCTAATTTTAGCGTATAAATATGGCGGAATTTTGGAAATAATAATTTTATGAAATAAACAGTAGGAATGCAAAGCTCGTCTGTTTATCATATTCAACCATGATAAATCCAGAAGTTTGTGCGAGACATGATCACGACCTCTCAAACCAAATATTAAACGAATACAAGAGTTTTGTATTCTCTGTATTCTAGTAATATCAACATTATCCAAGCATGGACCGTAAACAGTATCGCAAAAATTGAAGTGCGATAAAACTAGAGCTTCCGATAAAATAGTTTTTGACTTTTTATTTAATATGTCCTTGTTTAAGTAAAGAAATTTTAAATTGCAGTATGCCTTTTGAATACATAAGCTAATATGTTTTTTAAATCTTAGATCCGTATCAATATACAGCCCTAAATTACGTAAGACTTCAAGTCACAAATATTATTCAAGTACATAATTCAAGGTTATTTGAATTCATTTAACCTAGTACATTTTATTGCAAATATTAGAATCTATTCAAGTAATTGAGTTTTCAAAGAGCTAAAACGAGCTTTTGATTTGGTCGGGAACAACCAGAAGGGATTTGCTGACTAGAATCTGCCTAGTTAATAGCTGAGGTAGAGCATTCAGGTACAAGAAATAAATATTCAGAAGGTTAGTGTCAATTTCTTAGAAAATAATAAGAAATTATAAAGTAAGTTTAGTGCAACAAATCTTTAAACTATTGTAATTATATTTAGAAGTTAATTTTAGAAGAATTATTTTTTTAAATTCAATAGTGATTTGTGTGCTCAACCTTTTCGACAGTTATATTTTGAAATTTAAACATTTTGGAGGTAGAATAACATTTAGAACTTCACATTTAATTCAATCAAGTTTGGAAATATTAACAATTGATTATATTACTTTTTGATAACCTGTATTTTATTCTGCAATATCAGATCAAACTTCTATGTTTTACTAACAAACTGGACATACGAATTTAAGTTTATGAAGTATCTGAAACTTGTATTTGATTCATAAAATCAAATAGTTATTACATTTTAAAAGGAATTCAGTCTTTAGATATGGAGGAAGCTGTTAGTTGAAGGATAATCCATTCGGCTGGGAATCAGGCGTCTCATTGCTTATAAAACTAACTAGTCGCGGCTTAAAAAATAATAATTACATGACATAATTTCAAATGTCAAATTGATTTTGGAGTTACGTCACTTCCTACTTATCGCATTAAGAAATAAGGTAGGTATATAAATGATAGTATTTCTTTATAATAATTAGTGAAAGAGTATATTTCATTTAACACCGTAAGTGGGACTCGAGGTATGAGATATATCACGATTGGCTTACAACTTGGAGCTTAGATATATTTCAATTGGCACCTCAAGAACGGCTTCAAAAAGGGGGTTATATTTCACGTAGTACCCATTTCGTGGCTTTGTTAATGTTTTGTTTTTAATCCTTATCTGTATTTTGTTGCTTCTTATGTTAATTAGTATTGTGCTTTCATTTTCACCATTTTCCGTTAATGTTAATTTTTTATAACCTTCTTTAATGTTTTCGCTTTTAGTTCTTCGCCTCGATTACATGTAGTGTAGTATGATTTAGCTATGCAAATACGTGTTCCCTGTAATTTATTTTTGCTTCAGTCTGCTAATTTTATTTTTTTGTGGATACTTTCAATTATTGATTATTGTATTATGGGTCGTAGGTAGCACTTGCGTTGCTAAACGGCGAAGCCGCAGAAGAAGCATTGAGGCAACCGCAAGAAGCCCGCGATCAATTACCAATAGCACTGTGGAATCGATATGTGACGGTTAGCAGAAAGTAAATTTGTCTCCCTCATTTGTGAGTTATGGTTTGCGAATCCGCAAAACAGGGCCGGTAATGAACGTTGTGAAACTGAAGCTGGCGTGGCTAGCCGCATCGCGGTCAGGGCTTTCATACAAAACTTTATTGTAGCGCACCTAAATGGAAATACAATTTCCAGTAAAAAGTCCTCTTTGCCCCATTCGCAGCGCGACCGCAGCGCCAAACCGCAGTTTCGAAGCTAAAATCGCGACAGGTATTGCCGAATAAATATCGTTAGCGCGTCAGATCGAAAAGAAATTAATTATAATTTGTTTATGGTTCCATCAATCAGCGGCCCACGGAATGTAACAGGCATTAGCATCAGCAGATCTCCAGCCGAGGTAATAAATCTTGGTCGGAATCAATAGGCTCGTGACACGTCCCCTAGGATAGGTTATGAGGTGTTCCTGCGGGATGGGCACTATAAAATCCCCCGGCGATAAACGAACTAGGAATCGTGCTGGAAAATTACGAAAAACTGATGTAGTATGAAACGGGCCAGTTTTAGCAAAGCCTAGCGCTTTTCCGAAATGGACCAGTTCGGCACCGACCTTGCTGGCAAATTTTTATCATATTGCTCCGTCATGCTCAACCCCAGTGGCCCTCACGGCCGATTTCGATGGCTGGGGTCGGTTTGGTAATGACACTTTAGTCCGCAATGAAAAACTTTTATTGGGAACATAAATAAATTGTTTATAGGCGGCAATTACAACAATATTAAAAGAATAATTAGAAATATGTGCTTGCAGGTGTCGATTCTATACTCTACGTTTTATAATTTTTTTATTAGCAATTTTACATATAATTTTAGTTCTATCGCCCAATCTTATATGCAGAGCAGGTATAACATATCAACATGGCTTAACCGTATTAAGACAGTAGTCTGCTGCAAGTTCTCTTAACATGATTTTACCTATAACACCAATGTAGTTTTTGAAAGGTTATAATACAAGATTACAATAACCGTGACTCGGTAACAATTGTGTTTCAAGTAATTGGTAATTGTTTAATTTTTTAAATATGCTAACATGAAATAAAAACTAATATTTTAACACGTAATTATACTGTTTTGGAGTTTTTATCTCGGTTATCTAAGCGCTGCTATGAGATCAGTTTCTTTTCGCCAAAAAGTGGCTTGGCGTACCCAGCGTGCTCAATCTCGTATTTTTGTAAGTTCCTTCGCTCAGACCGCATTTCTTCGACAATGTTGAATAACAAGGGGATTTGTGGGAGATTTTGAAAGTATTTTCAATTGAGATATTGCCGTGACTTCACCTTTGAATTATTTTGGATTTACTTGTCGACAACAGTTTCAGATAATATCTCACAATCGCCTTCAGCGAATAGTTGAGGCCGTTTTAGGCATTTTTTGATTCAATGCGAAATCCTGGTAAAAACATTAAAAACCCATAAAAATTGCAAGTTGTGGATTGCGTAACGCAAGGGATATTTCTTTGACCTACATGTTCGCATGACATCCGCAGCTAGGTGCGAAGGTAGGGCTTAGAAGTTGTTACGTGTCAAAAGCATTTGATATTAATACTAGTGTTGAATGAGGAATCTAGTGAGAGTGACGCGATAAAAATTAATATCAGATTGGCTTTGTTCGTTGCTAGAGGAGATATAAAAACAAGGTTGGTTTTGTTTGAAAGAAAATTTGTATATCAGCTTTTAAAAAAGGCAAGAGTTTTCGTGGGGTGTAAATGACAATCTCGCCATTTATTCTGGTTTGGTGATAGTAAAGAATTGGGTTACTGGCCAGCCGTTCCTGTATGGGAGATAATTAAGCAGATGTCATTTTTCCAATGAATATTTATATTCAAGCTGTGAAGCGATCTGGGAAACACGAATACAACGATTGCGAAGTTTATTGCCTGTGAACAGGGTATGTAGTTTAATGTGGAATTTGCCTTTTGTTACCTAGAAATTCGATTTATAGCAACAACTATTAGGCCGAAAATCTTGGAAAGCTAATCTACCGCAGTATTGGGGGTCGAGGTATAGCGAATGACAGCCGAGGTTGGAACCTGTCAAGCTGACATGTGTTAGGAGTAACGGGATGTATTAAATGTCTGCGAGTATATCGGCACAAAGATAAGTGTTTTAGCTAGAATCTGATGATATTTTTGCATATAAAAACTGTGTAACCATTAAACTTACGAGCGGTTTAAGTTAAACTATTTGGGGTACCCTGCGTGAGGTAGTAATAGTAAAGATGCTAATTGTCTGATCGATGGTAGTAATGTTCGAGTAGTAATAAAACCAGCTACACGTATTACTTTCTTTCATTTTGATAGGGAGTTCAATAATCGTATTGTTATTAGTTGATAGAAAGTGAAGTTACAAGTTTCTTGGCTTATATCAGTATATTTGAGTTTAACTTGTTGGCGCCATTTATAACATCATAAACTAGAATCCGCGACGTCTTCACTGATGCTAGAGACGGGCCTCAAATATACTTTTATAGTGATCGATTGTTAACTAAGAGATATAGCGATGACCTAAAGGTAGGTAAAGGAATTTATAGATAAATATAGCTAACAAAGTGTCCACTGTCTTAGTTACAAAGATTCTTGTAACTTGACTCATGATTAATGCCATGCACTTACAATTAGTAGGCATTTTGATATTTGAATTTTTGAATATTTGACGATATATTTACTTTGCGTAAAGCGATAAAGAGCCAAAACTCTCTTCAAGCAAGCATTTTTAGAAATTAAAGTAAGTTCCAACCCATCCAAATCAATTAACTTAAATCTATGATTTTTTATCCTGTTGTAAATCTCCATCTACAGGTTCTACATCAATAGGTGGCGCTCAACAACTTTCCCAGATCTTCTTGTACCATTGTGCTGTAATCCCATTTTGACGTTCGGCGTGCAAATAAAAATATGGAATTGCCTATCTCTTCTCATCTGAGTTATTGGATCCCCTTTTAGCTTGTTGCGGTGTCTTGAACTGGCTTTACACTATAACAAGGCGATAAAAATAAAATTACTAATATATTCAACAATTAAACGAACTCAAGTTTCTTTTCTTCTCAGTTCGTTAATTAGTAAAGGTCACTTGGGCGTTTAACTAATCGAAGGTCTGATATTTTATCTACAAAAAATATGGTGATTCGAATCAAGGAAAGTATGTCTTAAGTACTGAATTTTATAGTTGTCGTTGACGTTATGTTGTTGTAGTTTTATAAAATATGGCGAAGTTTCATATACAGTATGTTTATTTTAAACAAGGACTGTAACCTTTTAAATACGGTACATGTGCATAGATGATATGTAAACGCGCCATAATTCAGAAAATTAAGCTTACAGTAGTGGTATAGCGTTAAAGTTTTGTTTGAACTAACATAAATTTTTTATTTTAACATCTTAATCAGTACAACAAAACTCGTCCTTGCTATCTTAGCTTAAATGTTCTCAAAAATTTCATGCAATATGCTATCTTTTAAAATAAATGTGACGGTAGACTTTCCATGCTTTATTTTCAACAAGATTTATTTGTGATTTACTCATTATACTACAAAACCAAGTCATCGACAATCAGAGGTGAGCGTGGTGATGCATTTTTGTATCATAAATTTCAGTATATAACCAGCACGCTAGTTACGTATCTAGAAACGCTTACTAGCTTAGAGATAAGATTATATTCTACTAGATCTGCATGCTGTTCTTAGAACATATATGATAACGCCTGTGAGAACGAAAATTAGCTTCCATTCCCTTAAGATAAGAGTTTTCCTTATTGTTAAGATGCTTCTTGCATCCAGTTCTGTTTCGACAATCAGGTTAGCCTGTTCAGAATTAAGTGTGTGGAGAAGAGCTCCTACGTCTGTAAAGTGTTTAGTGTTTTAAGTACAAATAAATGCTTTTTGAAAACACTAATCGTCGTTAAATAAACATAACTGGCGCGGTCGGTAGGATAGTTGCAACGGTTTCAAGAGTTTTCGACCATTAAAACCAATTTTGCACCATGGGTGTCAACCCTTAATTGCAACATCCCTGCCTCCGAAGATCTACTACCGCAGCTGTACCCTCGAGCCGACTATAGGATAAGCATCGCCGAAGCGTCGAGCCCGCTGGTTTCAGATTTCGAGCCGAACATCGCTACCAATCCAGTTCATTGGGAACAACTCCGTCTATCGAAGATAACTAGATCCATCGAGATCGACAGCTAGATCCACCGAGATCAACAACAATGAATAAATAAGAAAGTTACACATATTATTTTGTTGCAAAGTGAATTTAAACGAATATTTTAAACTGATACTAACATAGCCTTACATTTCTTAATTATAAGCTCAGGTGGTTGCAAATGAGATGAGGTTCCGGCGTATACGTTAGGTATATTTAATAATCGCCAACCGACTTTGCATCCATGCGTAGTCATCCTGAATTCAATTAGGAACCCCTAATTTTAAGTAGATTGAATTGTTTACTAACATAAACAAATTTTTAAAAGCAAGTGTTAATGATTGACAAAGACACTTCGCTTTCAGATAACGAATCTGAACAGTTTAACGATTTAACAAGTCAAGTTACAACTTGAAATAACTCAACACGAAATAACTTACTTACCTCAAAATAGAATAACTTTAAGACCTCCCCGTGTAATATCAAATTTAACAATGGCAAATGAAAATCAAAACTTAAACCAAGCTGTTCCTCCAGCCTCAATTTATATTGGATACCCTGTAGGTTTCCATGAATGAAATTCCAGCATTTTTATGGATGTCTAACACTAAGTTCGAAAGATGGAGTATAAATTATTACGCATGCAGCAGTCATCTCTTACTGTAATGTTTGATGGATACTCAGCCGTGCATATCAAGAAAGAGGTTACTATCCAACAGCAAAACCGGAGAACGCTATATTAATATGCTTGGAAAGTACTTAAGGAGGGTCTTTCTGTCATTCATGCAAATGCCGATGCTGATACGCTGATTGAAAAAGCAGCTTTAAAATTGTAGACGAACAACATATCACTGTAGTGTCAGATTATAGTCTGTTATTTGGCAAAAGTAAATCTTCTGCGTTTTATCAATTTGTTACTCAAAATACAAAGCAGCCTCTCAGGAGGCAGCGGTTTGTCACATGAAGAAACGAAAATTAAGATAACCCGTAACAAAAATTGCTCTGACTAACTTAACAGTCGAAATAACGCCGGTTCGAGGTACCTGAAATGCGTTTCTTTGCTATTATAAAGTAAGAATATGTCAAGAATGCTAATTAAGTCAGGCGCCACAAGGTTGCCTAATGAAACTCCAGCTTTTCAAGACGTCTCCAGTCTTGAGGAAATACCCACGGAGTGGCATGAAAATGGTGAAATGTGTTTATTTAAACTATTAACTTCGCTAGAAAAATTTGTTCTACTTATTTGTTTTACAACATAATAATAAAATAGACACAAACTAATATTTAAAAATCTATAATAAGCACACCAAGCTACATGAAATTTTGGTTCAGTAATAATGGGGCTAGTTTTCTCTATGTGACGCAACAAGAACACAAGCTATGAGGTGATGTACGTGGGTGGGCTGAAAAGTAATGCACAAATGCTTGTAGCGAAACGACCCACGGAGACGCGCATGGTTGTATTTGGAAGCTACATCCTTCCTTTATGCTCATGCCAAGTTTGAAGGAGTTTCGTGCACCAGTTCATTTTTTAGTAGCGGAAGTATGGAGACGTGTTCTTGTGCTATGTCAAAGCGACTTAAACAGAGGTTAAAGAATTTTTAAGTGCTGAGAACGTGATTCATACTGAGATTCATCGCCGTTTAAAGGCCGTTTCTGGTGACGACTCTGTTGATAGGACTACTGTAAAAGAATGGGTAATAACATTTCGTGGTTGCGATCCCGGAAAAGTCGTAATTGATGACGAAAAACGCAGCAGACGTCCGATCACTGCCACAGACGATAAACATCGCAAACGCGTCGACAATTTGATCCAAAATGACCGGCAAATCACTCAAAAGCGCATCGCAAACCGTCGGTCATTTTGGGTCAAATTGTCGATGCGTTTGCGATGTTCGTCGTCTGTGGGAGTGATCGGACGCCCGACATGTGGAACAGTCAAGAGAGCCCGTCAGAGGGGATGGCCTAGATGGCGAAAAGACGCCTAAGGGAGATGCAACAGAAATGGCTGGAGGGGTTGAAATGTAGCCATTTAGACGGAGGAACTTCTCTGTGTGTAATATTTTAATCCAATATAATATCGATATTTGGAAACCGACGTTAAAGACAAGACGATAAAGAACGGAACACCCAAAGGATAGTACGCGCAGAACAACTTAATAAATTTCAATTAAATCGCGTTGTTTTAGGGACGGTAATGTTATACTTGCAAAATACCACAATGCACAAGATTATGTCGATGTTACAACCTGCGGAAAACTTTTTTCTGGCACGACTTCGCCATAGTTCGGTTAGGAGGCGGTGCTGGGGCGTAAGCGCCCGTTTCGGAGAGCGACGCTCTTGATTGAAGACCAATGCGTTTTATGTCGGAGAGTAGGTTCGGAAAAATTCTAATTCAAAGCTGCGCATGCAGGATACTTGCTCGCAAAGTAAAATTCTCAAGAATATGCAGACTTTGGTTGCCTAACCAAGCGTCGCTCTGCTATATACTGACATTGTGCGACTGATTTCGTAAAAGCGAACGAATAGGGACGGCTTTGTCTAAGAAGGCATAGAACTAAATAGGCCACGGCAAGTGGCGTTAGAATTAAAGTTAACCTAACAAAATCCGAAACGTTATGCAATTGGCTTCCAGATTTAGTACCAGAAGAAAATGTGTGACATGAATCCTGCACCAGGTAAACTGTTTAATATGGTATATTGTGCCTGCAAAATTACAGTTGATGAATCGTATTATAATGTGCCGTCGATATAAACTTCCACGCATAATACTATGCAAAAGCTCTTGCGGGAAAAACTGCACACACTCTAAAGAAAAGAATGATGAAGGTAAAGGGGAATATTTAGTGTTACATATTGCGATGACAGATTTACTGAAAATAATTCTTTTAATTTTATTATAAATAAGAACGGTTGGAAATATGTTATTAAAACGATGTAGTTTGCCATGCAGAAGCATTTTATGATAGTGTATCACTTTTGACGTTTTTATCACGATATATAAAAGCTTCAATAATAACATGATTTTGAAATTCTGTTCAAGTTCTGTTGGTGTATTAAACAATTTAATTTTTAATTTTGGATCGGGAGAACTCCATTCCATCCAGTCAGCTATTGCTTCATGTCCAATCTGTCTAGTAACGACGCCATCTTCGCAACGTTTATGCCGACCGTTCACCGCTTGAGCTGCAACTACTGTTGAGGTCTTCTAAGCCTGAAACTGGGTCAAAATCTTCTCCGGTTATCCAGTATCGGTTGCCGTGGATCTTCTTTGTACAAGAACGAAATCAGCTGGCTGCGACCCTTTTGTATTGGCCGTCAATGTCGCACATTGTGACATCTTACTTTAACCCAATTTAAGGGTCAATTATGCAGCTTATGGTTGCTTTTACTGTATTTAGTGGCATGGATTGAGCTTTACGTAACTTCAATTTTGGGAAAAATTGGCGTAAGCGGAATTGGAAACCCCTTCTCGCAAAGAAACGGTTTGATAGTTTTTTGTTTATACCGTTACAAAGTGGGTAACATTTTACATCTTTTTAATAGCATTTTTGGACTTGAACGCCATTTCAAGATAGTTCAGCGCGCTTCATTCCGCACGTGGGAATATGGCCTGAGACACGGTGAGTCAGGGTAGCCGAAATATCACTTTTCGAAATCCAATCATCTGGCACACGTTAACGGCATACTGAGTGATGTGGTTAACATCACGCTTTCGACAACTGCCTTACTTTCCCTACTTTCACAACCGTGGTTTCGGTACCCAATTTTTAAAGCGACTGTGAGTGGAGCACTCGCCAGATGCCATATTTGGGAATCATTTCAAGATAGTGTAATCGTTAAACCTCCTATTATAAAATATGAGTTTATGTGATGGAGGCGTTCGCCCCTTTGCAATATATATGAAATCTTTCGGTCTCTAACCGCCCATTCATAAAACTTTCTCAACTTAAAACTTGTACATAATTTTTAATGTTGTCGAAGGTTTAAAGTAAGAAATGACGGTGGCATTTTTGAAGTTCTTTTGAATGCTAATAACACTATCACTATGGCTACAAAGATATAATGTTTTCGTTTTTAAATTTTTGCATGCTGTATAAAATTAAAATTAAAAATATCAATTCAAGAAATGGAAACAGAATTTATTTACTGTAAATAATAAGCAATTGCATTATTTTCTATTAACGTTGCAAGTATTTTAAGAATAAATAAATGGTTAGAGCAGACAGCGTGGGACTCTGTAAGCTACCCCAATCCTTATCGAAAATTTAAGTGACACAGGGTAGTGATCTACGTCTGATAATAATACATATTTTATGTCCCCTAAACCTTTAATTGAAATATATTTGACAACAGTACAGGTCAAGTTCAAGGCGACTATCACAATATAAAGGGTGCAAAAACTGAAGGATTAAATTGCAATTTCTAAGTAGGAAACATTAATAGAAACCTTTTTGTGTTGCAATTTTGAAATTATAGCAAAGTTTTATTAATGTAAAGATGAACTAAACTGGAAATGTTGTTTTATTACAGGTAGGCAAGGCTCCACTGTCTCCAGGGATACAACATCTAACTGAAACAACTTTTATGCACCTTATTACAGAAATTGCTGTCGAAAACCAATTTTAGATATTTTCAACTCAATTTTTGAATTTATAATTTTATTAAAAAAGAGATACAGTTTGAAACAGTAAGGTTTTTTAGAATTCATACAAGCATAGGGGTTTCATTAACATTTAAGGATCCAAATATAAACCGCTGGGTATACTCTGCGGGAAAACGACCGACCCATTACTGGAGCTCATAACCCGATATCATTCATCCCGAGATAACGGGACCCTCGACTTTAGGTTTACTCCCCACATGAGATAGATATGATGATTCAGAAACAGAACAGAGGCATCTGAGATTGAAAGATGGATAGAAATCGACCAAAGCAAAAAAAACAGACGCAATTAGGGATATCGAACATTAGAGGTCTAAATGGAATAGGTAACAACGTTACAATTCTATGAACATTCGAAGTAATAATTAGAAAGATTACTAAATAAGTATCATTAGATAGAAAGACAAACTAGTACACTTTGAGGTACTTACCTCCTGGTACCAATAGCATATGAAGGAGGAGACATTTTAATAATCAATGAATTGAAAAGGTAAGTGATCAGCAAGGAGGGTGTAAATTTTAAATTTTAAAATAATTACGTTAGAAATGGTGATGTTAAGACTCATACAGCTATAGGCACTACAAGAGGAAATTTCAGAATGGGTAGTGTACTAAGAAGAATGAACTGAGATCTGGAAAAAATTGTAAATGGCAATGTAATGGCAATATGAGAGAGATATTTAACCATAAACCCGTACATCTATTACCTTTACAGCAGACAGTTGAAATAACAAAAGCACAATGGACTATTTTACTTATACGAGAGAAACCAAATATGGTGTGTTAGACATATGTCATAAGAGGAGTAGAAAGCAACTCTGATGACAAATTCGTTATAACAGATACGTTATTCTAAACAACAATATCAAAAAATAAAGATTGAAGAACTAACGACACAACAGAAAATTTAGAATATTAGAATATTAGAAGAACTACAAGATGATAAGATAGACAATAGAAGAAAGATGGGCGCAACTTGGTATAACAATTATATAAGCAGTTACAGACGTTTGAGGAAAAAAGGAAAGTAGCCTCATATAGAAACTAACCACATGATGGAATGATGAGGTAAGGCAGAAAGGTAAAGAGCAAAAAATGACACCGAAGAAGTCTTACAATCAAAAATAGAGAGACAGCGTTATGAAACCATAAGAAATAAAGAATAAAGCATGGAGAGACTTTGGGAATGGCTTAGAAGAAACATTCAACAATAATACCAACAATAACAAAGACCACAACTAAGAATTTAAAAGAAAATATGATAAAACAACTTGGTGTATAAATGAAAAGAAATAAACACAACATAAGAAAATTAAATTCTGAATATCTGGATCGAACACTAAGAGAAAAATTGTAACTAAGCAAGAATTATACCAGAAAGGGAGAATGCCCAAGACGAGCTAACAGAAATAAAGAACAAGTGGACAATAAACAGAATGAAAATAAGAAAATCGGTTGGAAAAGGTTAAATGAGCCCTCATATGGTTAACTGCGGAGAAAGAAGAAAAAAGATAATTACACAGGCCTGCAAATTGAAATTTTTGATTTTTTTTCACCGTAATGGGTGAATCGTATGTATTTTGGTGCGCTGAGTCCAAATATGACCTCAGTTTTTCTCCAGCACGTAGGGATTTTCCGCAAAATGAAAAAGAAAGTTATGCAAAACCCGCAGTACATATAGGTAAAAATGCATTTTGAAATAAAAAAAAATTATATTACTAGTGGTTTATTTACATTTTTAAATACAATTTGATAAAAATAATATGTAGTATATACAATAAGGATTTATAATTCTTTATAATATCTACATCTTTTTCCCCAAAACTCCGTTTTGAGCTTTTCCGTTTGTGTGGGATGTCTGGAAGTTCTCTATGAAGCATCCAACAGTAGTCTCCCACCATATTCACATCCCATCGTCCTTGGTACCTCCGTTCCATTTCTTTGATGTCTTGGTGGAACCTCTCGCCCTGCTCTTCACTTACGGCACCAAGGTTTTCTGGGAAATAACTCAAATGGGAGTTCAAAAAGTGAAGTTTCAAGCTCATGGAGCACCCCAAGGTTTTAAAACATTTCAACATTTTATTTACAATTTCTTCATAATCCGGGTCCCTATTGTTCCCCAAAAACTTAGTCACAACTTCTTTAAATGATATCCACCCCTCTTTCTCAGCTTTTTTCATCACCTTTTCAAACTGATTGTCTTTCATTAGTTTCCGAATGTCCGGGCCAACAAAAACACCCTCCTTTAACTTTGCCTCAGACAGTCCCGGGAATTTCTTTTCAAGGTATTTGAACGTTTCGCCATCTTTTGGCAATGCCTTGACAAACTGCTTCATCAGTCCAAGCTTGATGTGAAGTGGGGGTAAAAGCACTTTTTTGGGATCAACCAAAGACTCAAAGTGAACATTTTTTTATCCAACCTTCAAAGTTCTCGTTGGCCACACTTTTTGGCTCCAGTGCTGTGCTTTTGCCCGGCTATCCCACTCACATAGGAAACAGGGGAATTTGTTTGGAAATACTACTACAAGGCAGTTCCTGCCCCAAACATCAATTAAATTAGTCTTTTTAGAAGAAAGACCACAGGCAAATTATTTTAAACGTCATATTCTCGTTTTTTTTTCTCCTTTCTTTCCTAACTTAATAGTATTATATTGTACTAGCAACCAGTGAGACAAATGTCTCATTTAATAAAACAAAAAAACCGTTTTTCAAATAGAACGCGTATTAAATAAAAACAATAATATTTTTTAAAATCACGTGATTGAAATTCGGTTCCTGACCTGACATGACCATTCGAAACATATAACTTTAATAACTTTTTTCTCTATCTCTTACGGTTTGGCTGCTGAAACAGCGTCCCGGACGGACGGAAATCACGGGATTTCTCGAAAACCGGAAGTGTCACGTGACTGAAATTCGGTTCCTGACCTGACATGACCATTCCAACCATATAACTTTCATAACTTTTTTCTCTATCTCTTACGGTTTGGCTGCTGAAACAGCGTCCCGGACGGACCAGCGTCCCGGACAGAAAAGTCTATTAGATAAAGGATAATGGTAAATTAACATTAGAAATCGTGGAGAAAATGCTAATATTAAAATTATAGCTTACTATACATTTACAAAGAGTGCACATGGGAGGACGCGACATAGCAAATTCCATGCTAATTTCAGTGTCCAAATATTGGCTTTCCTAATGATTTTACAGCGAAATTCCATTTAGGTTCTTGACAGGACACTACATGATGAGCCAATTTGCATAATTTCAGGAACTTTCATTTCTCTAAACTTAAAATTAAAAGGTCTTATAAAAATGTTAATAAGATTTCTAATTAGAAATAATAAGCTCGGAAAATTTTATTTTTGATAAAAACCCCGATATCTTCTCAAACTAAATATTCATTTGCCAAAATTTATATCTTTTTAAGTATACTAGGGAGGTTGGAAAATATGTAAATGGCTCAAGAATAGAGTACTCGGTTTTCTCAAAATATACAAAAATGTTGCTTGGTTCTTAGAATTACAAGAAGTTATCAAATATGGAGTCACATGTACCTAATTTTTACTGGTTTTTCCTTTTTTGTAGTACCACCTTGCGTATTACGAAAAATGCATTCCTTAAAAGTTCACTTGAGTTTCGCTCACTTAGCAAACAATAAATTTCAATTAGTGCTAATGCTAAAAAAAATTGTGTATAGACAACACAGGTATCTTAAAAAAATCTGTAAAAGGTTTTAATCAGAACTTTCCTCGCAAATAAACTTTGTGACACTAACTAATTTTAAGAATTAAAGAAAAGTACTCGTAGGTGTAAAATATCTTCAAGGTGCCAATAATAATGAAACAATAAAAGGAAATGCCTGGCAATGCGAACTATATCAATTTTCAAATAAAAAACCGGTGGTGGAACTGCAGCGCCTGCGAATACTATTTCAACATCTGGCAATACCCCGCAAACACACCGCCCGTTTGTTGCGTGTGGTCACGGAGCACATCTCGTATCCTTGCGTTGTGGTTGCCTTAAATAGAACTCATTTATCGTTGCTTTTTTATCCCTTTTACAAAATTTTTCCTGTGTTCAGTTCCATATTCGTCAAGAGTAAAGCCTGAGTTCTGTACAACTTATTACTCGTATCTATTTCTCAGTTAAAATAGAAATAAGCAAAATGTTATTTTTTTAAAGTGCTCACCCTCTATACATATTGTCAAAGTGATTAGCTCCAGTATGAGATATGTACAAATTATTACTCTTATCTATTTCTCAGTTCAAGTAGAAATAAGCAAAATATTATTTTTTCAAAGTGCTCACCCTCTATACATATTGTCATGGTGATTAGCTCCACTTTGTGTGTCCAACTTATGTTATGTTATAATTAACTTGCACCTTTACTTTAGTTTATTCTCAATCACATTTTTATATTCAATTGAATTTTAATTAATTTAATTGCCATATTTTTATTATGTATAATCAAAATCATTTACTGCTAGCTTCAGTAGAAACACTTGACTGAAAATCAGGTCGGATTCTTTATAATCTAGATTCCTTATATTCTGAAATTTAATGTTCCTATTTTATATGACACCTCACTACATCTGTCAACTGACAGTTCAAACTAGTTTTGAAAAATCAATTACAAATACTTCATCGTTACATTTGTCATTCTACAATCTGAAATGGTAAGTACTTCCTTAATTAAAATTAACTCACTTCACTCTTTATTTTCTTTCAGTTCTTATTTTAATTACCTGTATTCTGTTACCTTTTATTGGACTTAACACTCTCCTCTACCAAACCATCTAGCTCTGCAACTCACCGTTCTACAAAACTGCTCCACTCAAAGCCACAGAGAAGGCGTCAACTGACAACCAGAATCCGGATCCAAATAAACACAGGAACCCAGTTCGCCACAGGAACACATGAAAAACAGCTCGTCCCTTTAAATCAGCATCTACACCTCCACCACAGTATGCATCCAAATCGACCCCAACTGTCGATGTGTTTACTCTAATGCTCAACTAAATCACACGTATGAAGCCTGCTACAGTCCTGCACCACGAACCATTACCAGATGCAAGCCACAAGATGTCACTTGACAAGCCCCACAAATATGTTCACTCTGCTA
Source organism: Agriotes lineatus (assembly GCA_940337035.1). NCBI lineage: Eukaryota > Metazoa > Arthropoda > Insecta > Coleoptera > Elateridae > Agriotes > Agriotes lineatus. Next base: position 100,044,009 of record OW679196.1, on the reverse strand, counting down.
ATGATGTGGATGCAATCTACTTTTTTTGTAAACTATTCCTTGTTATCCAATTCAGTCGATGCAATGTAATTCCACAAGAAACTCAATTCACAACCCCTTACTTTTATTTGTCTTTGTAGATTATAATTGTATTAGATTGGTTTTCTTACCACATTCTAGTCTTCATCCATCCAGTCTGCTAATCTTTTTTTTTAATATTTTAGTTTTTTAGTCTTCTTTACCACGTCAATTTATTTTCACTTTTGACCTTTTTCTACCAAATATTTTTTAAAAATTTTTATAAAATAGTTTATTTCTTAATTTCAAAAGTTACAAATTGTATTACATTATTTTCGTTATCAAACTTTTTTATTTGAATAAATAAACTATCTCCTTAGCAATTTAGCTTACGTTTACAGTCCAACAAACTATTAAAGCTTTTTTATATGACTGATACCTACTATGTTAAATAGTATATTTCGAAGAAGTATTTGTTATTAAGTTCCAATTTTATTTCAGATATTAAATTAAGTTAAAATCCTATTGTTCAATTGCTCAATTAGCTTCAGTTAATTAAATTATAAATTTTATTTCCTTTCTTTTCTAAATACATCTTAACAATTTTATGTCCATTTCACATCTAAATTCACCTTTGTAATTTTTAATACTGTATTCTTTTAATCTTATTAATCTGATTTTTAAACCTCTGTGCCAATATCATAACAATATATTTGTTCGAACTTTTTTTTGGTTTTATGCCAAGTAGACATATCATCTGCATGCAAAATATTGTCTTCCTTGAACAAATAGTTATACCGGCAATAGGCAAGACCTTGCTGGCTAACACGCGAATGCGTCATGCGGTTCCTAGAAAGGTCCAGCGAAATCTAGATGGATCTCGAAGGAAATTACCCGAATATAAATACACGCCCGCATGAATAGCAGACAGTTCGAATTCAGCATCAGAGCGCCGAGCTCCCAGATAAATGAAAGGCGTGAACATATAAATAATAGAAATAAATAACCATATATAATCGTTAGTGTTAAAAGTGAAATAATTAATTGTTGTTTAACAGGTGTGCTAATAAATAAATGTATCGATAGAAATAGTTCGTAGTTTTAGTAATTTGTAATCTGCTTGATAATTCTCGCGTGCTTGTAAATAAAAATAATTAATCGTTGCAAATAAATGTTTAATGCAAGAAGCGTCGTTATAATTTTTAAATAGCCCGAACGTTAAAAACGTAACAGTATTATTATTGATGTTCGAATGGTTTGTTATTAATTTTGTTTGAAGATCCCTGTCGATTCTTACTATGGACACAAAAAATCAGATAGCATTAATTTCGATTAACGTAATTTTCTGGTTGCTAAGAGAGTTTGACAGTACATCCTGATCCTATTCGACAATAAATTAATTTTGAATTATCCTAAGGGAGATAATAAGAAAATTAGTAAAAATTTCTCAGCAGAGCAGGTGGCTATTTCCGTATTTAACATCTCTTAACAATTCTGAACAGCTTTGCAATAACATTTATGTGCATTTTACAAAAATAAGGGTGCTTTTCTCTATACCGATTTTTATATTTTTAAATACGAAAGGAGATATTGAAATTTTGGCAATAGCATTTATAATTTGAAAAGATCTAAAATCCTTTATCAAGAACAGACCTGAACAGATTACTTTTTAGAAGTAACTAATTACCAATTCCAATTACCGCCCAATGAAGTAATTAAATTACCAGGGTATCAATTACTCATATGAAATAGTAATTCAATTATCAATTACTTTGTAATCGTAATTGCACAATATAAATTATTTTATCAATTCCTCTCACTAGTATTTAGATAGCCATGTTCTAGTATATTGTTTTAAACAAGCAAATTGAAATTAATAAATAATTGTTATGAACCAATATATTATAATGGAGATATTTTTTGTCAACTGTTATGGGAAATATTAACTCTGTACTTACCCCAGATATATTTTTTCCTTCTTCCACAACAATTATTAGTAAGCTACAATGCTACACCCTGCACAGCCTACACTATACAAGACACAAAACATGCACATCTCATCTACAAACATACGCGCCTGCACCAAATATCTCTTTGCTTCTGCTTAAAACTAACTGTTATCCAAATAGTCATAGGAAATCATAAATTAGACTTATGTTGCTCCAGGACTGCCGTATTGCCATTTCCTTAATATGAAACTTAAGGCCTTATTTCACTCTTTGCTTTTACGCCATTTAATGTCTTATGGACGCCAGTAATTTAGTAATTGAAGTACTAGAAAGTAATTCAATTACCACAAGTAATTTCAGTTACCACAACTAATTTCAATTACTACAAGTAATTCAAATACTTGCAAAGTAATACTTTCGAGTAATTTAATTACTCAAAAGTAATTGAGTAATTTAATGTAATAATTCAATGCTGTCAGAAAGTAGCTGTCAATTACCGTAAGTATCGAAAATAATTCAATTCCAAGGCAAATCAACAAAGAGGAATTTAATTAGTAATGTAATTGCAAAGTAATTAATTACTATCCAGCTCCGACAAGAACAAAATATTCTTATAAATGGATAGTAAAAAAATCCATATATGTTCAAATTTATGGCGGACACTGTATATGTTTTCTTTTGCCAAGCAGCCGTTTGCAGCAATGTTTATCAGTCACCTGTAAAATTCTTGCTGTTTTTGATCAAGATCCAATTAATTCTATTACATTATTTGGGATTTTTGAGCTGGAAGGGTCAAAACAAAATGTGCAAATGTAACAATGTTATATTTGAGGACTATGATGTGATAGTTATAACAGAGATCTGGTTAAATGATAGTGTCTTCAACAGTGAAATATTTGATGACCGATATACGATATATCGTCGAGACAGATACCTGGGAATTGGGAATGGTAAACAAATCTGATGGAGGGGGAGTGCTAATTGCGTTAAAGGTCAAGATTGTGTCTTTCCGCCTACTAGATTTATAGTCCAACAACTTACAATATTTATGGGTCAAAGTTTATTCTAATAAACAGATTGTTTAGTTGTGCGGGGTCTACATTTCCAACATAACAAATAGTTTATGATATTCCGATGTACGATCCTGTTTTCAGCACAGTTAATGGTTCGATGGAAAACCAATTTATGATTTTTTTAAATATTAATAATACTTCTCAACATAATTGTGAATTAAATAAAAATAATAGCAATATAGACCTGTATTGTCAAATATGAACGTAAAAGTAATAAAATCGATTTTTTTCTGGTGAAAGTAGATTTGTACCATCCTCATGTAGACATAACTTTCGAAATTCATATATTTTTTAGGCCTGATGTGTACCAGAAAGTTCTTTTCGATAGATTGAGAGCTGAGGGATACTGACTAGAATTCGAGTAATCATTGCAACAATGTTGATGCTATGTGAATTTTATGTTATTTTATAAAGCATTGGACGCTTCTATACGGAAGGGCAGGCCTAAAACTAGATTATATCCACCTTGGTTCACTTCGCAATTAATAAAAAAAAATAAACCAAAATTGCCTAAAGAACTGAAATTTCAAAACGTACTACTCAATCCTCAGCGATATAACCTTGTTCGGATTGAAATAAAAGGTAATATTGCCGAATGCTTTAAGAATTACTTTAATTATATAGACATTAATATGCAACTAAATACGACTTTTTTTGGTCGTTCTTAAAAATAAAAAAGGGATAAAATCTGCTCTTCTATCCTTGACATTTGAAGAAAAACTTTAAATGCAAAGGAGACAATTTTAGAAATATTTGATATTTTAAATATAACGCAAATAACAAACAAGGAAATAATTTCATCCGTTGCAAATATAAAACCAAAAACATCTGTAGAATATGATTCGATACCAATGTATATATTTAAAGGGTGTGCCAATATATTAAACTACCCCTTCTTATAATTTTCAATACTATCATATTGCTACTTCTACATACGCTGCTGCATGGAAGATCGATCTAATTTATACGAGCAGCCCAAGATCTGATATAACAAATTATAGACCAATTTCTATATTACCAGCGGTGTCAAAAATCTGTGAATCTTCACTTTCGAATATTTAGTAATGTTAAATCGCTTATTTAATCAACATGGTTGTTTACCTAAGAGTTATACAGCAACAAACCTATTGCACTTTATGCAGGATATGTCTGAAGCGGTAGATGAAAATTTACAGACAGACGTAATATATGTCGCATAATGTGCTTTCGTCGAAAATGAGACTGTATGGATTTTCAGATAATATTGTAAATCTAATGGAATCTTATGTTGTTGACAGAATTCAATATGTAGTAGATAATAGTTGTGAGTCACATATATATTTTGTTAATTCCAGAGTTCCCTGGGTATCAATTTATTCCCTCTGCTCTTTTTGTTGCTAATAAACGATTTATCCAATGTTTTGCAACATTCTAAATCATTACTATTAGCAGATGATTTAAAAATGTAGAAAAACATACAATCAGTCCAAGACTGCATTGAATTACCAAAATATATGGACAATTTATATTTTTGGAGTAGGAAAATCAACTATATTTTAACATTGCTGAATGTTCTTATTTAACTTTTTCTAAAAAACGTATGAAATACCAATTTCATTGTACTGTGAATCAGGAACCACTTAAAAGTTAAACAATATGGGACGTGGGCGTTACGTATGATCCAAAGTTGTCTTTTAATTTGCGGGTAGTAAATTTAATTAACACCGCCTACAAAACTCTTGGTTTTGTAATAAGACAATTATAAATGTTTTCCAGTCGGAATACCCTCAACAAATTAAACAATTATTTTGTAAAGGGTAAATGGGAATATACTTCGCTTATATGTAGTCCCATGTCCGTTCACGGTATAAATGCAATAGAAAAAATGAAGAAACAATTCCTTCAATACTTGAATTTCAAAGAAATAGGGTACTACCCCTTATATTCGCATTACTAAGAATTATTAAAGAAATCTTCAGACATTATAACTTTCGGAAAACGGCGTTATTTGGCAGCTCTTGTATTTGTACCCAGGCAAGTTTCTCTCTGCAATCAAATATTTTATATTCCGCCCTGGCGAACAAATTTATTAATAAATTCACCAATTTATAGAATATATAAATATGCAAATATTGTAAGTGGATATGTTGATTTTGTAAACTTCAAAATAAGAATATTTTTAAATACGTGTAAATATGCTTTAAATTTATCGACAGTTGAGGCTGATATTGGGCGAGACAAGTTTTTAGCTTAGTACTTTAGTTTTAATCTGTAATTTAGTTTTACTCTAGCTGTTAATGTTTTATACTTAGGTTATTAAACAATTTTTGCTATTGGCGGCACTCTGACAGCAAATTGTAAAGTCATTTTCTTCCATTTGTTTCTCTGCTTTTTTTAAATTTCGGTTTTTGAAAACTGGTCTATACAAATGTTAATTATTTAAAATGCAGCCTGTCATTGGCATTAGCTGTTGGGTACAATAATAAATAAATATAAACATAAATATAACCGCTTCGATAATATCTAGCGATAGTTTATGAAAATAAGTGTGCATTGTTTAAACTTGAATAAAATGTATAAACCGTTCAATAGTTATTTTCCCGGTAGGTAGACATGGAATTTCGTTTTTATGTTTAATAAAATTAAAACTTCCTAGAATATCTTTCTGACACTTTGTCAGAATCAGCTGTTACGTAGAGGAGGCTCACGAAAGTGTCTAATTTAACATTTTGAGGTTAAACGTGCAATGTTGCCAGTGCTTCATACTTTGTTTGCAACTAGGCATAATATTTATGGACATCAGCGTCATGGCTACCTATCTGTCAACAAATTGTAATACTAAAGCAAATATGCCGAAAGTCATTAGAAGTGACACAAAACTACAAATTACAAAGGCCTACGGGCATTATAAAGCCGACAGGCCAGACCTCAGTGAAACTGAAATCTTTGCCCGGCTTAGTGACATTTGGGACGTAAGTATTCATGCATAAAACTTAACTGTTGGTTTAATTTTGGGCTTTGTACTGTTTTAGGTATCTGAAAGAACTATTAGAATTATTATTGGGCGGGACAATTTTGAGTTTAAACCTTTTGGTCCACGACCTAAAAATTATACATACTATAAAGGTTAAGATGGTTTGGGCATATATGTAGAATGTCAGATGGAAGAGCTACTAAGATAGTATTGGAAGGCAAGAAACTAGAAGAAGAGGCCGACCAAGGAATAGGTGGAAAAAGACAGTAATGGAAGACAGCAAGGAAAGGAAGAGAAGACTGGAGAAATAAAATCATGAATAAAGGACAATGGAGACAGATTGTTATGCAATGGGCCTAAAGTGGCTTATAAAGCTTGATTTATGTATACTAAAAAAAATACATAAATTGTAATATTTTAATATGTTTGTATACAATTTATAATTATAATAAAAAAACGACTTTTAATATACCATTATGCCTACTAAACGAAGTATGAAACGTATTCAGAATCAGCAAGTTCTCTTTCATGAAATTTATCTTAACCAATAATGAAAGTGGCACAATATCCAAAACCAAATCTGCCAACCACGTTTTGTACATTAACATAAAATTATAATTTTGTATAAAATGGGCATAACCTAACTTTTGTTAATGACTGACAGCATATTTACAGGGTGAAATTCATTACCGTAACAGGGCCTCCTTTCGGGAAAATAACTATTGAACGGTTTATACCTGAAGCGCCACTGATAATAGTTTAACCGATAATAGCACTATATGAACATTGTACTTAGTCGGATCGCAAGGAGGGATAAACATGACCCTTAATTATGGAATTCTTTCCAATATTTTCCTGAAACTATAAGATAGTAACCATTTTAAACTTAATTTGACTTTTGTTTTTATTTGTAAGCTCATCTTGACCAAAATGACTGAAACCACAAGTCACCAGAATAATTTTTCAGCCACTAGGTCGATATTATGGTATTTTTATTATAGCAAACGGGTTTTTCAAAATTTAGAGTTGTTTCCCAGAATTGACCTTTTGGCAATTTTTTGTGGTGATTCTAAGAGACCTTAAGCAAATGTTTCCGAGGGAATTGGCTATCTAACAATCAGTTGCGTCTATAGCACTAATTGATTATACCATTAGTATTTATACACTTATTTGCCCTGTTTGTTCACCTATAAGCCGTTCACGATCTTTTTGGGTCAGGTGAGGCTATGGCCATCTAGTAATTTTGTTGGCAGAACCCCTGTTACAACTAAACTCCCTCATGGAAATTGACACTTTTTGTGTTAGGTTAGGTTGTTTTCAGTTTAAGGTTATATTTTCTGAACAGGTACATTGTTGCCGGATATTCTCTAGTCTCCATATCAACTCGCGTTCTTTTAAATTTGGTCTGTTCTTTTTAAATTGGAAGGAGCATCGTTTAATGGAAATTTTTTGTTGTAAGTAACAAAATTATTTTGGGCATTTTGACTTTTCCTTTGACGGAATTTAAAATTATTTTTACACATTTGATAAATCATTTATTTTCTTGCAAATATTAAAATAATAAATCTGGCAATGTGGTGGCAAGAAAATGTCGAACAGACACTGACAGAAAAAAAAATTGCATCTGCCACATCATCAAATCAGTTAGTCCAACATGAAAAGAAAAAATCATAGCCAACTCTGTCCCAAAAAGGTCGTGAACGGCTTATACCTAGCCCTGTATATACAGTGTGTCGCCGGATTGAGTTCACTATAAGTATAAGTATAATCAACAACAAAAATTACTATATTATTTTAATGTTTTGGGATTCCGCCCTGCTTGGCCTGAAAACAATTTTAAGCAGAGTTTGAATTTATAGAAATTAAGTTGGCCCTAAAAAATGTGAAAAAACTGTTTTCTATTTAGGGAAACTACCTTTTTTATGTATGATACAGCAAAGTTTTACGATGAGAAGTTGTTCAAAATGATAAATTATGGCCCTATACAAAATTTTAGTAAGATGGACTTCCTTAGACTAAACCGTTATTTTTAGATTAAACAAAAAAAATGTATTTTCTTTTCCGGTAAACCACCGTTTTTGTTTATAATACGGCAAAATTTTACTAAGCAAAGTTGTTCAGAATGAGAAATTATGGCCCCGTACAAAATTTTGGGAAGTTCTACCTACTTAAATCAAATTGTCATTTTTAATTAATACAATTTTAACGGTTTAATTTAAGTAGGTAGATCTAAATTTTGTATAGGGCCATAATTTATTATTCGAAACAACTTTTCTTGGTAAAATTTTGCCGCATCATGAACAAAAATGGTAGTTTACCTGAAGAGAAATTAGTATTTGCTTTACTGTCAAGGGCAACTTGTGTTTTCAAAAACTGTAAATATTCTTAAAATTCTCTTCAGACCAAGCAGGGCGGAATCCCAAAACATTAAAATAAATTTTTTTGTCCATTATACCTATAGTGAACTCAATCCGGGGAAACATTGTATAAAACTCTTACTTTAGATACTCCAGTTGTCGTTATGAAGTGTCAATATCTGTCAAAACCAGAAAGTTCGCCTACATATGTAGTTTTTTCAGGCTGAAACTGTCGTCAAGCATATGCACAAGAAGAGCCAATTTGCTTAAAAAATGCATTGACCTTTAAAAAAACATCAAAAGTTATAAAGAAAGCAAAAGAAAATAGGATTAAAGCTTGAAATCATCGGTCATGCTTAAACACAAATGTAAAAGAAGAATGGACACTCCACGGGCGATATAGCTTGGGGCTACGCGCATTTACATTTACACCATGGCAGGATAACTATATCTGCCATAGAGCAACATTTAAACAACATTAGAAATAACCTAACTCTCTTTAAGAGCGTAAACATTAAAGCGCATCAAAAGTACCGTCCTATACGGGATTGCGTGCATTAAAGTCCGGCACAATTCACGTATGTAAGCGCATTCACAACTGTAGCCATCGCTCATCGCCGAAGCTACAATCACTTTCTGTAGGTACTGGGTTATCTAAAAATCGGAGCTTGAGAACCACACACGATGCGAGGGATCCTGACTGCTAACTCTGGTGCCGCATCAACTACTGACGTCAAGCTCCACAATAACGTTACAAACCTACTTGGCTGCTTCTCAATTTGTGTACTTGCCGTGTAGTAAATTGAAATAGCATCTTCTGGATATGCAAACATGGTCGGCTACAAACAAATATGTGCAGCAGACGTTAACACTGGAACACTTTATTAACCGCTTCTAATTTTAACTCGAGGTAGGCACAACGCACAGCCCCTGCCTTACCCGTGTGTGGTTTGGTCGCTATATATTATATTTATTTATTTATTTATTTATTTCGTACTCAGCCAACAGCCCTTAGGCCAATTATAGGCGTCGCTGTACATTTATGGGGATAACTCCACTAACGACTGTCATGATGTTATTATGACATCCGGGACCAACTATTTCCGTGGCAGCCGTACAACGAGACGTCGAGAGAGGCAGCCGTGGAATTCCCATCCAAGTTTTGACCAGAAAGAGCGTTGCTTAAATCTACTGATTGAACGTGGACGTTTGTTCAAGCTGCACCACCCGGGACCACACAATATACACATATAACATCCAGCAATTAAATTACTGTAACGGTAACTAGAAATGTATATGCCGTTGCAAAAAATAGATTCGTTAGATAAAAACTACAAAGTAGCATTTTAAATGAGTAATGATGGCACAAATAAATTCAGAATGAGAAGAGGTATTGCAAAAATCGTTTTTCATAATACCAGTTAATATATTACTTAATTTACATTTTGGAATTGAATATGTAACGTAAGCGCCATTAGCAAATTTATCTAAATCATCACTATTATGCCAGACATTTGTATAGTGCTTATTCCGTCACTAGCACCACTTTACATGGCCCTAATGCTCGAACAGGAGACAAGAAGGCATCCTTCAGAGGCGCGCAAAATCTCGTACACGCAAGCTCGGCGTCGCTCCCACTCAATTGTTCTTGGAGCGACTGCAACGATAAGGAAGACAAAAAAGTATAAAAGCAATTTTCAAATCCATTTCAAGCGCTTGAGACCCATGGCTTTCCTCTTCCTAATACTCCCTTGACCTACCTTGTGACGGGAGTCAGTCTAGTAGGACGATCCTCTAACCTGAACCTCACCGAGTTCTATATTGTGACGGGGAACCGTCTCGAAGAATGTTTCTTTAACCTAACCCCACTATCAACGTCTACTACGTTAAGTTGTTCATAAATAACCGGCTTCACCGAGGTCATTATAACCTAGAAACTCATTAAAATACTAGCGTACCTGTAGCGACAGCATTTGTAGTCCAATGACGCCACCTTAGTTGTCCACCAAAGGCAGATCGCACTTTGTCGGCCGGCACACTCAAGGGCGCAAGCAATCTTCCAGCGTCTCCCGCAAAACCAGGCCATGAAAAGGCGGACTGCGCTCCAGGTGAACATTTTCGGTTTAAGTTATTCTTGGGGACCCAAACTTATACACAAAGGAAGCTCCGCAGCCTGCCTAGCTTAACATATTAATTAGATACACCGGAAAACTTCTTATTCCATTGAATTGGCTTCACACAAAAATTGCCAACAATCGCCATTTTCGGTAACACTCATAACGCTTTGTTACAGCACGAAAACGACTTTATGACAAAACCGTCAGTAAAACTACAAAATTGGGAAAATTACGTAGATCCGCTGCCCCAACCCCGTTACGATGAACTGTAACAAAAGGTTTGCCGGGCTAAACTGCAGTGGAGAAGGGGGATTCTTTACTACCGTGGATTAGGGCGGTGTTCTGGTAAGCGAGGTAAAAGATTGTCAATAATTGATGCGCCACCACATTCGGACTAGATCGAAAAAACAAAATCAGCAACACAGGTAAACGCACTCTGAATGTGGAAGCGAGTCATTCACCTTGCTACTTCTAGCTTGGCAGAGTTTGGTCGACGATCCACGTACAACACTGACTTACCTTGCAAAAATAACTCATTGGGGCAGCTGCTAAACTCGTTTTACTACAGAAAAGTACACCGAAAACGCATGCAAATATCGTAAACAACAAATGAAGAACAAGTACTTAACCATAAACTCTATTAAAATAATAAAATATGTAACAATGAAAAAGGATTTAGAATAAAATAACGACACCTACATGGGTTAGTGAGGGTTAGGTTAAATTGCGTGCCGCCTTAAATTAATTAAAAGCGGTAAACTTGACTACAACTAAACGGCATGACCCACAAATGTTATTACACACTAAATAATCCAAAGTACTGACAATAGCAAGAATACTTGACAGCAAGTGTATAAAGTGGCTCAAACACGAAACTATCAGAACGTTAAGTTAAACAGTAACAAGAAAATATGACGGCAATTATTTAAATTTGGCAAATTAGCAACTACCATGGTTCTAACAATAAATGCAATAAATGCAACATTACGCAAGATTGTTCAACACTTTTGGCGGGATGCTACGTTTACTGTACGCTATGCACAATAAATCTAATACATAAGAATGGTACCTGAAAGAGGTTAGTTAGCTGCGTTCAACGTCTGGCAGAGGTAAATAGTCGTTTTCCAAATAATCTGCCCTAAAATACCGGAAGAAGCTGCACAAAGCAACGAAAAGCTGCGGGTTGACGCTTTCTGAGTCTAACATCCCCGAAGGAGTGTAAAATTGAAGTCCGTGGCGGTAAGGCAGATCTCGAAACGGTGCGGAAACTTCGATATATATAAGCTACCACTTCACGATAAATGAGAATTTCCAAGCTTACAACGATTAAATGCGGTATTCAACGACACTCAGCAACAACGCCAACAACGACAGTACCAACACGTGCTATTTCAATCACAAAATGCGGGGAAAGGTCACTGTTATTCGAAACATTCACTTTACGATCTCTGATCGACGGAAAAGCACACTGGTAAATACTTAAAATGGAAGCGGAATTACAAGGGCACCCCGGTCACGCAAAACGTTGCCAGCCGGGGCGCTAAGTGACACACACATGTTTTGTAACTCAGGGCGGTAATGAATTCAGAAAACGCGGGCAAGTCCAACGGCGATTGCAGCGCCGTAAAATGCATCTCTCTTTTACAACGACACGCTACATCCTCAGTCGCCTAATTTCAAAGTATTTCCAAGTCAAATGCAGCATATGACCAACTATTTATTTCATTGCGGCTTCTTGTCGCAGCTGAAGCAATAAAGAAGGCAATAAGTGGGCTATGTCATTGCAACCGGTGCAGAAAACGTATTTAGCTTTATAACACTGATAAATACAATTTAATCGATACCCCTTAACAGCCTGCGAACGCTAGTATTTAAAATGGGTAGAAAGAAAAAAACCGTATGGAGTAAAGGTTTGAGTCTTTACCGCTGAACTAAGACGTTGGCTTAAATTCGAAGATTGCCCTTACAGCTTGTTTCGGATCGATTATTTCTAGTTCAAGTGCACCGGAGCTACCTCATCCGAACTTTCTTGGAGAGGTTCCGGGGGAGCAACCAGGTAGAACCAAAGTGTATGGTGGATTGCCAACAGCCAAGTAGCCTCGATCCTCACCGTTTACCAGAGAGAATTTTCTGTTATAATTCTATGTATATATCATTACCAATTAAGATGTATTTTGTACTTAGAAACATTATACGATTTATTTCTAACCGGTTTATTCCTGTATTTATACATTAGAGTGGTAACGAACCCATGGGCATCTGAGCAGACCCGAGGAAAAAGTAAACGAATTAAATAAGAATTTGCGGAACAACTCCGTTGATTATACTATATAAACGAATTAGAGGTTTTAGGTTTTCTATGTAATTTTGTTGAATAAAATCCAGGATAGTGTAAGGATTTAGATTAAAATTTTATCGATCCCTATGTTTTGGTAGCACAATGTATGTGATATGTGTTGTATAAATGTTCTTAGCTTTATGCTTCAATTAATATCTAAATGTCTAAATAAGTGTACACGAACAGTACTTTGAAAGTATTGAAGATACATTTTTTGATTTTAAAAACGTCTCTTCCAAACAGTGTTATATAAAATCTTCATTTACATTGTCATCATACCTGAAATGGAGAAATTGCTCCTAAATTAGCACCAATCAGGAAGAAAACTTCGTTTTGTACGACATAGTGTGCATTGTATTTGTACAAGGCTTCCAATTAATTTCCAATGTGTACTTCAAAATATTAATTTTCGTTCCATTGTTGACTTACCTGCTCAATAAGTCTACTTCATTATCTACTATTCTAAGATAGGATATTATAGCTTGTTAATATTAGTTTATATTCATTCACTTGGCAGAGTATTTGCTATTAGAAGTTCAAAGTTAATTAGTTTGAATAATACGTCTATATACGTATCATTTTGTTGCTGTATCATATCGTAGAGTTCGATTCTATATTCTGCATAATACAAAATTATAATTGTGTTCTGCCAACCAATGTATCATAACATATCCATTATTTATTTTATTAGTTAGCGAACCTTGTTGAAACTTTGGCTTAGATGATAATATGCAATAAGGGAAACTTAAATATGTACTAATGGCAACATTTCAAAGGAAAATTAATTAAACCTAGCAGTGAACAACTTTCATATTTATTACACCGGCTTCGCAATAGTTAAACTCTACGAACTCTGATTATCGCATGACACACCAAAATCTAATTTTCCTATAGGACGATAAAACGATAATTAATACTAGACTAGCTCAAACGTTTGAACGCAACCGCTAATTAAAATTTAGCGAGGTATTGGTTTAATGAGCCTGTGGGCTAAGCTTACATCCTTGGCTTCCCTAGCAGGATTTACGCTGTAGTTGTTTCTATTTCCTAAGTTTTTAATCCCGCCAGTCAGTTACATTAAAATCGAATTATAAGTTTTGCCGAAGCTTGCGAGCTTAGTGCCAATAATTAACACAGAGCGACAATCCTAAGAACAGACAACCTCAAGTTCCTGTTTTCCCAGATGTAGATGGTTGGAAAGTTTAACATTTTAGAAGGCGGCGAAATACATTTACATTTCAACAGTTACTCTGATACTGACTATAGTCGTTAGTAATTCTACGAATTCGTATCAGTATAAATAGTTATATAATGGGTACTTAGTTTAATCACCTTATCATCAAATTCTTACCAATTTCTTTCATTCTGAAGAAATTATATTACGTAGAAGCCAGAAAAATATAATTTTATTGAAAAAGTACGGTTTACACTAACCTACGCTTGCTCTATTGGCTTATAACGTTTTAAGCATTCCAGATGGAGTAACTCTACAAGTTATAATTTTATTTGTTAAATTTAGCTACAAACAGTGTTTGTATGTATGTATGTATGTATCATCGTTAACCTCGTTTTACCTTTCGGTGTAGAGGCTGGTGCTTTATGTGCTTGCATCTGACGGTACAATGCTCAACTTGCCCCGGATTCGAGATACAAAGTTGGAGCGCGCTTTTTGTGCTTGCACAGCAACCATTGTGTGAAGTGTGTGTCATGTTGATGTGTTGACCTTGTTACTCTATCTGTTAGGTCTGTGGTTCTGAGTAGAGCACAGTTAATTTGGTGCCCAACTGTGAATGGTCTCACCGAGCCCGATTCCAATCGCCAAGGCTACGGAAAAATTCCGGCCCCCGCGGGATTCGAACCGAGGACTTGCTTACTAGCAAGCCTAACGCTACCCAACTGCGCTGTGTAGGTAATAAAACATATAGTTTTTCATGGGTCTACAATAAAATATGCTTTTAGGCTTAACCTGAAACGACTGAGTGAGAAAGAACAACAAGGCGAATGTATGAAGCAGAATCAAGAAAGAAGAAATGCAGAGTATGATCAAAAAGAGCGTGACTCGAGTAAAAAAATCACTGTGAATCAAGGTGTGACTGAACCGTTCAGCTTGAAATAACTGTTACATTAGTAGTATTAAGTTCGATAAGTATAAAATGAACCCAGACCTGAGATGAATGATTTAAATCAAAATATTATTATACGCATACTTAGAAAAGAGCTACGAAATGAATACCAGCAGATGGGGTTTCACAGCATGCACAAGAGGGTTGGTTTAATTAAGGCACCCAAGTATATAAGACCCTCATTGAAATGATCATCGCCTAGTACCCAGGAAAACTAGTTAGAAAATCAACAACGGATTTGGCTTACTCAACGAAGCCTCATGGAATGCAATCGTAAAAAGGGTCGCATTTATCCTAAGGACGATAGTGGCGGCCGGTGTACACAAAGCATTGAGTAAAATACCCCTAATTTGGATTATTATTCGTAAATTATCAAAAATAGGCCCTAGGTATTTTGCACTTTTAACAATAAGGCTTTGAGTTGCATCAATAAAAGAAGTGAGTGTAGTTTGTAACAGGTTGCACTCATTTTTGATTTGAAGTAATATACTAGCTCATTTAGAAGAATTAAATATCAGGTGATGCGCCCACTAGTTGCTGGAGATTTGTGCGCAGTCGCTTTACAGCTAAAAAGTTTTGTAGCGGGCAAGAACGAGTAATATAGCTGGGTGTTATCAGCATACGTATGTATATTGAAGCTTTTAATACTTATAAATATTGCTGTTATAAATAAACAGCGATAGACCTAGTATACAGCCTTGAGGAACTCATGGACAGATGTTTATATCCTGAGAGGAGCTATTTTTAAACGCAACAGTTTGTATACAATTATTCAAGAGTTGTGCAATTGAGTTGCCACTAAAACCAATAAAGTGAAGGATATCTAAGGAAAGAGAACATTAAATAACATCAAATGCTTTGCTGAAATCTAATAGAATTAAGATGCTTAACATACCTTTATCATTAGCACCGAGTATATTATTATCAGTGACTTGCAGCAAAGCAATAGTGCAACTATAATTTTACCTAAAATCAGACTATATATCAAAAATGACGTTATACCGGTCCAAATGTTCCTTAATTTCCAAAGTGGGATGATAATTTACGCGTACAAAATCTTATTATAGCACATTATAACATATTTAAAATTAACGGTAAATGACACATGCAATGTACAACAATAAACGATAAATGACTGAGGGTGCATTCGATTAACTGAGAAAGTCCAAATCAATCGTTCTCCGTTAAAGTTAAGAGATGGAAAACGGGAGCAAAATTTGGGAGAAAAGGATTTCTACAGACCTAAGTTTGAAGAATGGGCAACGGTAGTTCAAAGATTACGTGCATTCATAGATGAACGAAAGGTTTTTTTGAAAATTTGGTAAATATACAGATATGGCTACGATACAAAGCGTCGATGGACGACAGTGGTTCCTTTTACTCTGATCAGAGATCGATATGAAACTTTCGCGGTACCTACCTCAAGACGGGAATTCGAAATTTAAATTTTAGTAGCATGCGATTTAGGCAAGCTGGGTACACTTGAAACTAGTAGCAAATTCCCCACAGCATACGGTAAATAGTGACATTGCGAAACGGTATGCTTATATAACAAACAAAAAACGCCTAGGTTGACTTTCCCTCGTCAACGATCCCATGTTTGTTACTGGTCAACCCTCAAACTGAATTGAATTGTCTTGGGCCGAACTGAGTTTGCGTGACGGGTTAAAATAAACGAAACTAGTAACCCCTTCTTTTCTTCTTTCTTTGAGCGCCAAACACTTGACACTCGACTTTTAGATCATCCAAACATATGATCTCATTATGCAAGTTACACCTAGGTAAAATGATCACCTGAAACCTAAACTAAATGTTAACATGCCATGCATGCGTAGTAAAAAGTATCGAATAGAAAAATGTAGATATGTACACGGTACTCATAGTTATTCTAGTGATCGACAATTCGGTATTCTTCATTATATTGCCCCCTTTCCTGATTTTACTATTTTAACGTATTTAATGTGTTACATTGCATACAAATAAAAAACAGAATTAAATGCACTCGTATTTTTTGAAGATCGGCAAAATAAGATCGATGCTGGAATATGGCACATTTGCGTTTCCACTTAAAGGTCTTATTTCGAATTTCACATTCAGTAGATGTTTTTGTACCATTTCCCTCTGCAGAATTCATATAAAAAATCTTATTGGAAAATATTAAACCTTTCTTCCACACTGAACGGTTCATATAATTTTCTAATTTCCGCTCTGCACCACCCTTTAGCGTTATTTGGATTACTTCTTCTATCAAAATAAGTAGATAATCGTTCTACAATGTGTTATGAGCCAAAATTCACTTTTAAATTATTCTGTAATTATTGGTCCTTTTTTAGTTAAAGCTAAACATTTGCCCACGTTCTAATTGGGCTATCAGTCTATTGATGGGTTTCGATAGATGAAAATATTCTTAATTAATTTGCTTCAGTTTGGGCATCACTTGATGCTCGTGCTAGGTTGGTTGCATACTCAACGGTTTTTCACTTTCCCAAAATGTTGGAGCCTTATCAGTAAATTTTCGTCATTTGCCTTCATGTCTTGCTGCAGAAAGGTTGTTGAGTGACCGACGTTTGTCATACGTACCAGTGATCTGGGTTTTACGTTAACATCACTCTTTGAGAAAGCTTCCTTTTGATTTCATATTGGTTGGAATATTTAGATGACGTCCCGTTGAGGAAAATGTATGGGAATTTCTCAAATCAGACATCGTCCTGGATTCACTTGCGTCAAGCACATGATTACATTTCGGCAAAGCTGAAAGCCGAACATCAAAGAGGTATGCCCAAACTTCCCTTTTGTGCCTTACGTCTTAGTTCTATTGTGTGCAATTAATTTTAGCTTTTTTTCTTCCCTTACGGCTAAATTCTGCTCCTTTACGACTGCATGGCGCCCTTGGATTGCTGCAACTTCGTCGTACAGGGCTCCAACCCTACAATCAGTTTGAAGCTCCATCGTTGCGATACCTGCATGTTGACAGCCGTAGCGCAAACCACCCGTGACTTCCGTGATGTCTTCGACAGGTCTTGCTGCACGACTACGATCTTTTATGGAGCTTCCCAAGGCCTGTTTATGTTTAATCTAGCTTGTTGTCGTGCACGCGTTGCTTTGTTGCTGCCTTGAGCAAACCTACAAGTTGGGATGCTTTGTATATGTATGGTTAGACATTTTAATGTGTTTTTGGTAAATACCAGGTTGTATTTTGTTTGGCAAATACTAGTCCGGCCTCATATATTACATGAGTTACTAGCATAACTTGGCGCTTACCTGTGTACAAGTAGTATATTTTGGTAATTACCATAACCTATAGCTACTGTGTATGAAGTTGAACAATTTATAAACAAAGCAGAATTCTGTGAAGTCAAATTATGGATGTGTCTCACGTACCCTCTAAGTGATTTGTAGTCAATTTGTAGAATCTTGTGAAAGCAAATTAGCATAATCAATCCTAATTTTTTTTTGGACTAACATGTCATGCTAATGATCGAATAGCTCGGTTGAGTTGAGCTAATATAATCTTGTACTTGCAAGATATTTCAATAACGTACCCGCTTTACCTGACGTCTTGAAGTTAATATTAATATTAAACTACCACGCGATTTCCGGGTTATATAGCGCCCTGCCTGAACCAAGATCTCGGGGTCACATAGGACCATTTTAATATTTATGAAAAATAACTAACAGTTTCTTGCATTCGAGGATTTCATATTCAACCTGATAGATATTAATAATTTCGCCGCGGTCGAGGCCTTGCCTAGTAGTTCTCAGAAAATGCAAATTGATAAATAAAACGTGTCAATTTGTACCTCCCGCTGCAGTATTTATTGGTATTAAGTATCTAGACAGTTATTGATTACTGATATAATTACAAAGAGGATTCTTATTAATATTTATGCTATTGTGATTTGAAATGTGATATTTTAATCTGGTTTTGTCGTTACTGAAATTTGTGTATGTATGTACCGCCGAGCACCTTTGTTGAGATAAGTTATTTTGATTTTGCCCTTCTTGTTGCCTTTAATGTTCAGGTTTGGTTAGTAGCGCATTCTGTAGTATACCTTTGGATTAGCAAAGTGCTGGGCTACCTGCTACTTGGCGCCCATAATTTTCTTACAGCTAAAGATTTGAGTCTTTTGTTTTAACCACCACAAGCTCCGGCTGAGAAGTCGGTTGCCTTTGCTTGTCCCTTTTACAGTCAGGTTAACGGTAACAAATGGCACAGCGACAATCAGTCTACAGTTCTAGCAACAATTATGTGCCATTGCTGTGAGATGGCCCTGAAGGCAGTAAACCAGATCGGGGACGGAGTGTGTCTAATTATGTACAAAGTAGGTAAACATATCTTAATGTTTCTAATAAGACTAAAACGCGTAGTAATGTAAATTATCTTAATTCGCAAAAGAAATTCCAGTCCGCAAGATTCGAACCTATGGTTCAAGCTGGAGCCTCATTTCTAGTGAGTTGCATAATCACTTTGCTAGGAACATATCGTATCTTACAGGCGTATCTATGTTGAAGTGAAGGTAACGACGTAACGAAGTAACCCCGAATGCGGGCGAAATAAGTTCGATGATGATGGAACTCATGCAGCTTTACTCGCTTTTATATATATGATGTTAACAATAGGTCAACATCTCCTATTAGGGGCGTGCTCTAGATCATAGTAAATAAATGAAGGATTACATAGTTCTACATAATTGCATAACATTTAAACCGCCAAACTCGCACTTTTTTCCACATATATCACGCTTTAATGTTACTTCCTCAGTTTTGTTAGTATGTAAAAGATTTTTCAATAATGTCTCATTATGTATTTCTTATATCCAAAAGTTGTAAGAAAAAGTATTTTTTGCACTTGCGGGACTAAAGTTGGCACTTTAGACACTTATTTCAGGGACTAAAGTAGCTCATTTAATCTCTAGGGACAGAAGGAATTACTTTAGCTCCTAGGGACTAAAGTAAAAATGTTACCGTATCTATGGTAAATGTATGTACAGAGCATTCTTAATAAAATTTTTATTTAAAATGAATAAGTTGGCAGTACTGAAGTGCATTGTCAGTGTATGTCAAATTATAGGTTAGTAGGTTAGGATTTGTTTGTCATTTGACACACACTGACGCAAAACTTAACCTGCAAATCTAGAATTTAACATAGACTGACAATACACTTCAGTACTGCTAACTGATTCAGGCTATCCAGGGCCTGCTGCAATTCAGTTTTTAAAAAATCACTGTGTACTCAACATTCCTAATAAAATTCGTATTTGTCAGTTTCCAAATTGACAGATTTAAAATTTTTCAAATATTTGATGATAATGTTCCCAAAAGTGCAAAAAATAGCGTATACCACGCGGGACTAAAGTGCCTAAATCCCTTGAGTGATTATTTCCCTCAGGCCCTATGGGCTCTCAGGAAATAGTATTTACTCGCGGGATTTAATGATGCACTTCAGTCCTTCATGATATAATATACTATTCCATGCCTTTCACCATCTAAATCTTGCAACGAATGAGTTAATTCGTGATAATACGTCTGATTTTTTGGGGTTTTATTGAACTAATTTTTGTACAGTACATCATAGAAATCTTTCTTCCTTCATAGTTGCTTGTTTAGTTTTTAAGCATAATTTTTCTTGCTTTTTCCAAGATATTTTAAAAAAATGTCTATCAGTTTTATTTGCGTTTCTCTCTTTTTTTGTGCAACATTTCTGGGGTATTCAAATCTTTAACAGTGCAAATGCATTTCTGCTTAGTAATTTTAGAGGTCACTATTGTGTTTAGTAAATATAAGTTATTCTGCTTAAGGGTATATTTTTACATCAATTCCAAATGTATTTAATATTCAGGCAGGACATTGTGATGATACACAGGTCTGTTTTCTAACTGTAGATGCGATACCTATTGGCGATCATACTAGTTAGATTTGTTTAAAAATTGTAGTTCCAATATAGTCTTAGTGATTATTATGAAAAAAGTTGATTTGTAAATTTCGTCTTAAAAAATCATATTAGGTGTTAAGAACAGCTCAGTTTACATATTAAAGCTTCCAAAACCATAGCCCTTGGAAAACCAATCAATTCCGGGACTATATCGAGACCCCAATTAAGGTCTAATTTATCCAGGCAGAAAAAGCTAGTCAGGTGGTGAAAGGTACTCAAGCACCGGCAGAAACGGTCTAGAACTCCAACCACCCTGAAAGCGGCGAAATCCTTGGGCGCCCTTATTTCTCGATTTAAGCAAACTAAAAATCTTGCGCGTAGTGCTGTGCCAATCGCGTTAACATAAAGCTTGCTGTCATCGCAGAAGGGCACGTAGAGGCGATATAAAACTGTCTTCCAGCCAGCGGACGTGTTGTTCCATCACTCAGTAGCAAATAGCTTCTCGGACAAATTAAGTTAGTTCGTTAGGTCCCTGGAAGGCCGAAAGGATTGTGGAGACCACATAACTCTTTCTGGGAGTAAGGATAACGTTGGTTGAGCAGAGCGAGCTTTAGAAGATTAGTCATAAAGGGGATTTATTGTTATGAAATCTGTTTATTTTACTTGAGCAGTTTGTTTTTCCCGAAGCAAGGATAGATAAGTTGCTGATAAGGGTGGATCTAAGGAGGCAGCCCAAAGAGATGGTAATAAATTGGAAAATTAGCTGCTATAAAAGCAGATATTTGGGGCGGAAGAAGCAGATTTTATTCATTTTCCAGTAGAAGTGTAGATTCCGCGGCCGCGGGACGCTTTGTCGGGCTCAAAAGTAAACGGAAATTTAAATAATGTTTATGCAAAAGAGTAGGAGCGGAATTCAAATTCCGACTTAAATATTGTTTACGAATCTCTATCAATTCGGTTATGCTTACATTTAATCAAGAAGGTTAATATTTAACCGCGGTACATCAGATATTGATTGATCGCTCGTCGCTTTCGGCCCAACTCCGTGATAACGCACTTCACTAGGTCATTGTGTCAAAGACAAAGGAGAAGGCATTTTAGAGCTATCGCACGACCGTCTCCATTCATGCAATGTTAATCTATCACAAATATCAACCTTATCCTTTGGGATACTTCGTCCTCCAGTAGAGCGAGAATATCGCAATATACCTATATTCAGCGCTTTGCGGATGATATTGGAATTTAAGACGTGCATCGTTGATACTTGCACTCTCATTCAACTCCTCCAGAAACTTGTCAAAATTCCCCAGGAAGATACATTTCGTTCAGCAAATAATACGTATTGAACCTTTGAGCTGGAAAAATAAAGAATGAAAATACTTCACTACTTCGGATATATTTTCTCTGTCCATGCACAACTACAGCTTCTAAGTATTGGCAATATATTTAGGATTACCGACGATATGGAGCTTTAAGACTGGAATATGGAAGAAACATATTTCTGATTTAATATTTTTTTCTGAACTTTCAAGCAAGTGTATTTGCAGAACTAACAATTTTATGGTTTTTCGTCGATATCGCTGTATTTTAATCCTGCAAAAATAATTCCTGCAGAAGGTGTTCTGTAAAATTGTTAGTAGCAGGCTACGGATACAAATAGAAACAAAATAATTTGCATAAATTGAAAGCTCATTCCTTCTACAGTGTCCATTTGCAACTTGGTTAGAATTAAAGTGTATAGACACACACATTTTTATTTAGATATGAGGGAAGTACCGAAAAATGTTTTCCAATTATTTTCTACGATTATATAAGAAGTTTTACATAATAAGCAAAGTCACCGACATTTAGTGGCAATTACTGAATCTGTGATTTAAATGTTAGAAGATGAACCGAGACTTGGAAGACTTCTAGTATGCTCTAATATGGCTCAAAACTAACTCAGCACAGAAGGGGGGCACCCATAGGAAGTTTGTTGACAATTCTAAGAGAATATCTACAAATTCTGGATAATGCCGTCTGTGCAAACCTCGATCAGCTCTTAGCAAATCCTATTCCTGACAGGGGTAAGGTGAAGGCGAATTTCCTGCGCCTCAAACCTAGAACCCCGAAGATAAGGGTAAAACAAAGATTACCTGGTCCTCCAGGTTGGGGATTGAGGCGATGCACATGCTCCCATCAATGGCGCTGGCACTAAATAAAAAGTGGTTGGAAAATGTTAGAAACTGGACAGCTATAAACGAGAGAATTATTATTGTGAAGGTAACGCATGCAAACTATACTGGTGAAAAAGTATGTACTACATGTACTACACAGGATTTGAAATAAAAAATATATTTATTTGATGGGTGATCTTTTCGGTCTGATTGGAAAAAAGAAAATGATAATGTCGTAGGATCATACGGCAAAGACGTACAAAACGCTCATGAGCTCGGCTATAGCGAGCTGGAAACAATTTTCGCTAAGAATATTAAACAAGTACTAGCAGCAAAAAAGCAAAAAAAAAGCTTTCTGGGAGCATAAATCTGATGTAATTGATAAATGTATGGGCATTCATTGAGTAAGAACAGCTATGAAAACCATAAACATTTTGAACGAAACCTAAACAAACCCATGAAGATTGACCAAATACAATGAATGGAAACAATATTATCAAGATCTTTTGCTAAAAACAGGACCACACTTTTAAAATGTACAGGATGACGCCAAAAGAACAAGAAATACCGAACAGGTGTCAATAGATGAGCTACAAAAAGTATTGAAAAATGCAAAAAATTATAAAGTTTCCGGTCTTGGAGGTTTACTTGTGGAATTATGCTGTACCTTTTTCAGCTAGTCCCGGAATCAGAAACTGTGCAGCGTTTCAGGGCGAAGAGGTTCGATTTCAATGGTAAATTCCTTGTAATAGTTCTATTTATATAAAACGTGACAAAACATTTAATAACTGTAGAGGCTTGAGAATAACATTCTCTATGAGTCGATTGTACGGAAAAATCTTAAGATATTGAGAAGTTTGAAACAATTAACAAAAGAAAAATTATTGAACACGGGGTGAATCTATAGTTGATATTTGTAGACCTAAAAGGGTATATGACGGCGTGCAGGGAAATATACTATATGCAATACAATGATTATGTAAGGTATTCAGATAAATTTGAGGTGAACAGGGTACTACGGCAGGGCTGTTGTCTATCCCTAAATTTTCACTAAAACATTAGACTAAGAAATATAACATAATGGCAGTAAAACTTGAGCAAAGGAATATTAATACACTACTGTTTGCTGACGATCAGGTTGTACTTGCAGTGAACGAAGACTACATGCTGAAAAAAGTAATAAAAGAATCAAATATAGTGATTAGCAATTAACCTCGAAGGGAGACAATATACGACTATAAAGAAAAAGGGACATGGCTTAGAAATAGAACTAGGAACAGTAAAGAACGTTAACAATTACACATACCTGAGTGTATTCTTAAATAACAAAAGAAAGGACGAGGAAGATATATTTAAGAATAGGACGTCGCCGAACAGAGATTGTTACGGGAAACATGTAGTGTGTTGTGGTGTAACTTTGTACTATCACATACGAAACGATGATATGAGACAAAGAATGAGGGTAGAAACGACATAGACAGATAGAAGATCTCCAGAATGCCTTAAATTTCAACTTCGTGGCAAAAAAGGATAATTAATAATGGTTCTGGTGGGTACAGTATGTTCAGTAAACATTAAGACACAAACCGGCCCTTGATTTCCAAAATCTTCTGAGTGTACTTCTAAAATTCATCTTTGTGTAGGAATGTCCTTACAAAAAGTTACTAAAATGAATAGGTTAAGGGCGTCACATTAACTTAGCATCTGTCATCTGCATACTGTCTACTCGTTTTCCAAATTTATGAAAGACAGTTAAACTTTTACCTTTACCTAAAACTAATTCACCTTGTGACTTTAAAGATTTGAAACGTATTAACTTACTGCCAGTGTTTTTTAAAATATTCGATTTACAAATTAGGCCGTATCTTTGGAACAATAACGTATTGCCTAAATGACTATCTGATTTCGGGCCACATCATAGTTGTGCTTCTGCTATGTTATAGATGGTTGATGAAACTTGTACATCATTTGATAATAATAAATTCACCTCATTGATCTTAGTGATTTCTCAAAATCATTTAATACTTATTGCTTTTAGTCTTATTGATGACTAGCTGACCCGGCAAACTTTGTTCTGCCCGAAAATAATTTGTCTCTGAAACCCCGTTTCACCACTATAGGGTTTTAACTTTATGTCATTTCCAACGTGTTGGACTTAAAGCCAAATGCCATTTTCGCAATCAACGTCCCAAAAACCCTCAATAGCGACACCCATGTTGAGTTTTAGTCTTATTTACCCATTTCACCCCCTAAGGGGTTGATTTTCGGAAAATCACGAAATACGTGTTTGCTTATTTGTTTTTAGAAGTACTCCTACGACGTTTCAAGTCGAAATGTCTATTTAATATTATTTTTCCATACAAAATTGGAACCCCCATTTTACCCTTTTAGGGGTTGAGTTTCGAAATATCCTTCCTTATTACTTGTATACATCATAAAGGAAACCTCTATGCAAAATTTCAGCTTTCTATCCTTAGTCCTCTACTGTATATCAGCTATACATCTGATTCCGGAAATAAAATCATTAATTGTCGTTTCCATTCATTTGCCGATGATATACATATTTACTGTTTCTTCTTGACAGGTGTTACTATAGAAGCAAATAAAATTAAAATAGTGAAATTCGTTTGCTAATACATATTCATTTGTTAATAAAATAAATCATAGTGCTGTTACATGTTCGGAAAAGTATAGACGTGAGGGTATAGATAAACTATATGTGAAAGTTGTTGGTAGTAGATTACATTTAAATAGCATATTAACAAATACATTCAAAAAGTCTACGCATCATTAAAACACCTTTATTACAACAGACAATTAACGGCAATAAAAATTAAAACACTTCCATCTGAAGCTGTAGTTCTTTTCCACTTTAAATGTTTGTAATGTTGTTAGGACACCTTGAAGTATTTGAGCTATTCCGTCGTATTAAGAAATTCGCCTCGCCAGGAGGTCAAAGAAAAGTACTGTAAAGTAGTTTCCTTGGAGCTCGGTTGCCCAAGCTCAGTTAAAAACATGTGTCCGCGACTCGCATTTGATGCTAAAAATAGCGCCTTCTTTCGTCGGCCAGCTTTGAAATAAAATTCTGCAAGCTTTATTGTCGGCACTCTAGGGCGAGCCTTGTTTGTATCTCTTTGTTTTATGGTTAATTAAGTATCTCCTTTAATATTAGTTGCGTTAAGCATATACACCCATGTCCAAATTATTTGTGTCAATTTATACATGCCAACTTAAATATTTAATAGATTAAAATTCCATTTTAATGTCGGTGTCCTTTTATTTATGCTGTTTGTTTATTTATTTGTGTTAGCTGTTATTTCGGCGTGATTTATGTGTGAGTTTCTTGGTGAAGGCAGTAACAATCAACTAAAGGTAGATTCAAGCGAACTGGGAGCGCCGAAGTGTAACAAAAACATTTCGATTTTCAGTTTGTCCAGGAGCTAATCACGAACTTTTCCACTCTATCAATAAAACTCCTGGCGCCTACCCTATCTAATGTTGATTATAACCAACCCATATTGTGGGAGCATCTCGCTCTAAATTACGTCGTGTTGATTCTAACCACCCCTTCTCCCCGAGTTTTAGTTGGTCAATTCAGTTGCAGTAGAGTTGATGCGTAATTAGGGCGAGCATTTAAGTGACAGTTGTCTCGACTGGTACAAACCGTGTTCCTGCATAAAGGTTTAATTCTCATTGTGATACATCCGCATTCATGTTTTAAAGATAGTTTTTGCCTAGTAGCAATGTAATAAATGATCGTTGTATTGATGACCGAGACTGTAACAGTGGTAACAATGAAACAGTAAGTACAGATAGCCGCTTGCGCTTTATCCTAATCAAAAAGTTGGCAAAATTTTCAGAAATTAATCGAGAATAATAGGCTCAACAAGAAATATAGACATCTTCATTACACATCCTACTTCTTTCATACATTTATAAAACACACGAATCTCTACTTATCTAACAAAATCAGATTTGGTAAAAAAATACAACAGGTAACTGTCCTATAATGAGAGAAGGAAGAATGAGAAGTGTGCGATTTTCCAGTGATTTGAAAATTATATAGTTATTGCCTATAAGTTTATGTGGCGTATTAATGCAACGAATTGAGAAGGTTCTGGGCAACATTT
Organism: Agriotes lineatus; assembly: GCA_940337035.1. Classification (NCBI taxonomy): domain Eukaryota; kingdom Metazoa; phylum Arthropoda; class Insecta; order Coleoptera; family Elateridae; genus Agriotes; species Agriotes lineatus. Next base: position 100,016,944 of record OW679196.1, on the reverse strand, counting down.
GTCGCTGTTTTATTTGTTTGTATTGGTCGATTTGTATTCTAGTTATCAGTAAACGTTAAGCGGTCATGTAACTAACCGTCAGAGTGGTGTAGCGTCACATGCGTAGCCTTCCGAACCTGAGATTGCGAGTTCAAATCTCGGTCTGGGAAAGAAGCGGAGGGAAACTTCTACTCGTTCTCATTTTCAAATCTAAAATGCTGTATTAGTAACCTCTACCCTATTCGCACTTTTTACTAACGATTTTGCTAAATTTCCGCTTCGAATTTAAACTGTTATCTTCCGTCTATGCTGTGCGAGACTTGTCTTCTGTCTCGCTTGCGTATAATCTTTAGCTGAAGTCGTCTCACATATGGAGCGATTATATATGTATTAACACAATTTGCTAGCGACTACACCATACTAAAAGCACCGTTTCAACAGATTACGAAAACTGCATGTTTCCTAAGAAGGATATCCCAAGAACCCAGTACTGTGCCAAAGTATTGATAAGGAGCTTGCATCTTTTTATCTTGTTTACTGTTTCATGTAATTGTATAATTGAGTGTATGCCACAAATATCTAGTACCAACACCCACTACAATTCCTCAATCCAATAAAACTTCCTTAATTTTTTTTCGCCTGGCCTAAATACGATGACTCCACGCCTATTCTGAGCTCCTTATTTTATACGCAATATTTAATTCTTGAAATTTCTGACTTCAAAGACAAATAGTAATCAGAATGCACCAGTGCAATAGAGTAAGGCAATTTAAGATGTTATTATTAATTTTTGAAGAATTCTTGGTCTATTAGCGCCCGTGTGTGTTTACCGTTTATAGCTCATTCTTCTTCGAGTTGTTGAGTTTTAAGCTGTTTAGTTTTAAGATTATAAGTATGTACTTATTCATGTGTCATTTAGAATCACACTTACATTCAGGAAACTATACACAACTCGTTTAAGATTACGCAGTCAATCTGGTTATAGACAAGTTTCCTTGTTTTTGTAAAACGTTGAACCTAATCGACCAAACATCAAAGAAACTTCAATTCGACTTTATTTCGTGGTATTTTCAGATGGTGAAATGGTTGGAAGTTTTCAATGAAACAACAACCTATCCTAAAGAAGTCAGCTCTTACGTATGTTATTACCCCTAAAAATCCAGTGTTTCTCTAAAGTTTAATCTATTTGTTACAAAACAATTTGAGGTTAAAATGAACTGAAAACGCCCAATATCTACTTTGTATCTAGTTTAAAAGAGACCATCGCACGAACGGAAATCGGAAAGGGGGCGCCGGGCCAAAATAATGTAGTAAGGTACTTAAACGTTAGAAGTAACAAAAGCATAGGGTCCAGATTCTACGACTTCTGTCGCTATAGCCAGTTCTGCCGTGAGATAAGCTGAAAAGGAACAAACAACATGTATAGGGTGTTTATTTAAGAACCGGGTTTTAATACTTCGCATTATTGAACGCCCGCCGTATGCACGTCGGGTTAAACTAGACCGAAAAGTATATTAATTAACAATATAACTAGCCCAAACTCAGTTGATTATAATACATTTATCGATAATTACAATTATGTGACTCGACCTAGGAATTCAAAGTAAGTTGGGGTTTTAATAAACTGTTTGGACCCAAATCATTATTATATTAATAACACCCAGTTCATTCACAAGGAACCTCGAATTCAGATAAAAATGTTAGGCCCAACATATAACTACATAAATAATTATAAAAGAGCTATTAAACCATCTGTGTCTTTTTGTACGTACAAAACGTATTGACTGATTAAGAGAGCTCGAAACTGATCAAGTAGAAGTATATATCATGAAACACTCTTTGGCCGCCAAATATATGGGCGTCAATGAATCTTAACCGTACAGCATATATTCAGTGGTTTACAATTTAGTAAGATTAAGACATACCTGCCGTCATATGATCATGTTACACCCCCTCTTTTCCCTATTTTTGAAATGTGGCACATCATATGCGATACAAACATAATTTTTTGACATATAAACGACGAACCAGTTTCTTACTTGAGATTTAGTCTGGTTAAAAGATGGGTTCATTTTCAGAATATCATTCATTCCTCATCAATCACATATTTTGTAGTAATTTGCCAAACCGTTATACCAATTTTGCAGCCTATTGCTAACGGTTTTTGAAGATAAATCCGCTTTCTAAGAGTTCACCAAAACACAAAATGACGACTGCAAAATTTTTAATACTGTGTGCCGAAAAATCAGACTTGGAAATTTTAAACAGGAGATGTACCAATTATAACTGCAAACAGTATCAACACTATATAGGCAATCCATATGCCCTATTGTAAAATCAAAGCGGAAGCGTAGGCAACCTAATATGCACGATAACCCTCGAAACCTTTTAAATTACTGTAAAAGCAGGAATGAGGAAAACTATTTTAGGATGTTTATACATACATATAGTAACTAAAATTTCACAGCCTTCAAAGGTATGGTGATGTAAATAAAGCTCGTACATTGATTGCAGGTGCACTTTAAAGTTTTAATGGAATGCAGGCATTCAGAGTCGTCTAATGACGCTATGGTTTTCAGGTAATCTGGTGGTTGTTGATGTTTTTTATCAGCCTTTTTAGAAATTTGATTAATTTAAAACAAACGTCAAGCACATTTTAAGCATGACATTTATATTACTCGAAAATTGTTTTACTTTATTTACTTTGTACGTAAAGTTTAGTATGGTCTCCTTCAAGCAATGCTTTATAATAAATAATAATAAATATAATAGTTTGAAAAGGCCTTCTTTATTTTAAATATTGTTTTATTCAATCTTTTACTGATTGTGCACATTTTATTTATTTAGTACTCAGCCAACAGCCGTTAGGCCGATTATAGGCGTTGCTGTACATTAAACATCGGATTAAATAATTTTTAGAAGACATTAATAGCTATTTACGTTATTAGACCGGTAGCAACAATTTTATGTCCGCGCCAATACTTTACAGGTCGAGCCCGTAGGGCGAGACCTGTATGTTTGGCAAAGCCATAAAAATGCTACCGGTGTTGTATCGTATTTTTTAAGATACTGCATACTGTATTGGTAACTAGCGTATACATGTTACAGTAGCACTACTACTGATCTAGGCCGGTACATTTTATCTACCGGACTCGTTTGTAACTATGTAAACGCTAGTTACTAATGCAGTATCCTAAAAAAATATATACGAGTACAATAAACCTTACTGTCGTATAGAATCTCGTAATTATATAATAGCTATTTGTGCAACAAGTACTAAAAGTGGATGTTTATCCACGAGACATGAAAATTATGAAACTCAGCTTTCGGTTTCGTTTCATAATTTTCATGTTTAGTGCATAACACTTTTAGCACGCGTTTGCACACAATATTTTTTCTACGGCCTTAAATTTACTGTTATTAATCCATAAATGTCGATTTAACAAAGGGTTGCGTTTATGACAGTTATAATTTATGACACAGTAAAGAGATGGTCTTGAAGGCACAGGTGACTGTTTCTGCAGCCGGTAACTTTCAAAGTTAGTTATCAAAGGTAATTATAATAATACACATTTTACTTTATGCATTACATAATGCTTTAATTATTTAAAAACAGTTTACCTTTGACCAATGACGTAACCAAAATAAATTTATAACCTCACTTCCTGTTTAAAATTCTAAATTTAATACCCGCTGTTTACTTTTATCACATGTGCTCAAAGGCCTACTTTTAGTAGTGGTCCTAGAAGAAATATTTTGTATAAACGATTAGGGGTTTGACTGGATTCCACAAGTTAATTTGACTATGAAAAAATTAACATAAGCTTCATTCATATTTAAATAACTTGAAACCACATGTACCGATGTGTTCTATTTCACTGAAGACCTAATTTATCATTAAAAATTATAATTTAAAATCAAAAATGAATCACACAGTGTACATAAGTAATATCACTGCTTGAACTAGTTAGAACTTCGAAGGTGCAGCGAGGGCAACACGAAGTTAAAGATTCATACAAATTACAGTTTCTAATTCCCTCAACTTGGTACTGTGTTTTCAAGAATCATTAAATATGCATTTCGGCGGAACATACGGCCAGAAATCTGAAGCAGATTTGTGCCCTCTAGTTCATTTTTCCAAAACAAGTTGGCGCGAACCTGCCAATTCAATATTTATATTAACCGGTTCTTGTCAATATCCGAATCCGAAGTCTCGAAAGCCCTCGTCGCCTGACGAGGTTGTTCGCAAAAATTGGAGCAGCAGCAAATTAGTGCTCGAAGGACTTTAATTAGAAACATCAGGTACATGCTGTTTTAATATTTAAAGAGGCCTTTCTTTAAACTCACAATTGCAGGAGGAACTTGCTGAAATGTTTAGAAGGCTCGAGAAACTTCGTTGACGAATAGGAAACGGTAGATGTCGATGTTTTGCTGTTTGCAGCAAAGTCATTCCCTTGGCGAAGCGTTTGCATTTTATAGTGCAAGCGGTCTATAAACTTTTGTTTATGTATTTTTAATGAACAATTTAAGTTCCAATCGAAAGCAATTTTTAGTTTTACATCAATCCTGCTAAATAATAGATACTGCCCACCTTGCTTTCTTTAACTGAATGTTGTATAGCATTAAATATAATGTGATATACAACATTTAGACTTCAGGCATTGAGGTTTCCATTTCACTGAACTAAGCAAACTATTAACTATAGTTAGGACGGCTTTATTATTCAGGAAAGGTAGTATAGTTTAATGAAAATTTTATTCGTCTAACCACTGGGCGACTTGGGAATAAATCTAAGTTTAGGCCTACCGCGATCCGAAAATCCTTCTCCGGGAAGGGACGCAAGGGTCCGAGTTTGGAATTTGTTCGAAGAGTCAAGCTAAACCAGAAACAGGACCAACTTCAGTTAGGATCAAAAATGTCCTGTTTCGTGCCTTGACCGCTTGTTGTAGAGACAAAAGCTAATTCTGGGCAGTGTGCAAGCAAGCATAGTTAAATTAATTGCTGCTTCGTTGTATAAACATGTTAATACTGAATGTTGTTTTAATCTATATGCGTCTCGTCTGTAGACCCAAAGAAGATGATTACATCTATTTTCATAATTGATAATGAGGAAAGAACTACAAAATTAATGAGCTACTATGCTTTTTGAGACGTCAGTTATACTGAGATATACAGGGTGTATCTAAAATAAGAGGATATACATTGCAGGAGTATTCCATGATCAAAAAGAAATAAAAAAGTTCTAATATACTGTAACGAATTGTTGCAAAGGCTCTACGTTGCGGTGCCTGATTGTTATTTATTTTAATTAAGAAAATTAAAAATAGGGCAAATCACCACACAATTATCAGATTAATTTATACTGTGTTCACTTTTGCCTGTCAGTAAATTTAAGGCTAGTTAAAAATGAAATGTATTAATTAATGTACAAATAAAATAGTTGAATGTCCCTTTCTTAATATTTTATTCAACTGCAGTAATTTATACTAGCTCACGGCAGAACACAAAAAACGATTTTCTCAGTTGGGATCAGAATTTGACTATATTCATAAATTAGTAGTTCAAATGTGCGATTCTAGTTCATCTAATGCACACAACCTCCTAAATTGACATTTAACACAGAACATTTACTAGTGCAATAAACGTTACTTTGAATGTTTTAATAGTGAAAATAGGCGAGGAAGCGTCAGGTAAATAATTTGAATATTCCGCTTGGCAAAAAAACCTGGACTTATTTCTTTAAGCTGTGTGACGTAAAATAGACGCCCGATGATGTTTTGTTTTACTTCCTGTAAAATAGCTTCAGTCTGCCCAAAACCACAAAATTTACTGACGCCATAGATTTTCTGAAGATTGAGCCGTATTTGGACTCTTGAATATGCGATAGCCTTTTCAGCAAGGTTTATTCTCGTAGTTATATACCTTTTCTCCGCTTGTAGAAGTTTCCATGGTCCCAAATTTTGACTGGGATGCTCTTGCAGACCCCCTTGATGAGATGCAGTGCAGGTTTCTGGCTTGCAATGCTTAGTTAAACTGTAGTCGAAAATCAGAAACTCCAGGTGTCGGCTGCCGATATCCACTTGGAGGAGAATTGAAAAATTAAAAAAAGTTTGCTGCGGAACTTGATGCCAACGTTTTCACAGGTGCAGGGTGATAAGTATAATAAAACGGAACACTTTTTATATTAGTAACACACTTTTATTATTGTAAAAACATGAATTTAAAGTGAGCATAATTTTGCCAAATTGTCTTAATTTTATATTTCAATTGTTCTTCTCTTATTAACAACAAAAAAGCATCACGTTGCTGTTACCGTGATCTTCTGCTATTAATTAGAAATTAGTTTTGATAACAAATAACTATGAACCGAGGAAAATCTTAAATTCGCATTTTCTTAAATGTAAATATTGTCTTTTGCTTATAACTAGTATTGTTCCTTCGCGTTACACACACAAACGTTTTTTTTAAATTACTGCTCTGCCTTTTGCACTTTGTTTTTTATTACACTGGTACTTGAGTTCACCATTTTTACACGTCACTTGCCTTTCTTCTCTTCCGTTGCCTAATTCTGGATTGCTATTTGCAATTTTATATTTTATTCTTATTTTGTTTTAAGCTACCTTTCAGATTGCTCGCCTTTTCACCAGCCTTTGCTTTTATTAATAAACTGCGCCCATTTACTATGCACATAACAAACCTTTTGTGTCAATTACTTTCGTTTGGTCTGGCTTTAAATATGCACAAACCTATCATTTTGATTGTATTATTTTACTGAAACTTTAAATTTAAACCCTCTGAGATATGCTTTGCTTTTGCTTGCCTTGATCCGACTAATTACTGCTTCTCGCATCACATTACCAATGCATTTAATACTTTTATTATTAAATTGATGACTAAAGACATTGCAGCATACCGAGCTGCAATAAAAGAACTGAAAGTCCCTGATGTCAAACACCACACATACCAGTTACGCCAAAATCGCAGTTTTCGGGTAGTGAGCAAAAACCTACACGAAACAACTAGCATTTCTAGCATGACCCAAGAAATAAACAAACTTGGACGCAAAGTCAAACAAACTACCACTGTTAAAAGCAGAAAAACGAAAAGTCGGTTACCTATGTTCTTCTTAGATTTAGAACCTCAATAAAACAAAAAAGACATATGATGTGAAACATCTGCAATATTGCAAAATTTCTGCTGAACCTCTTAAGCAAACAAGAGTAATTCCCCAATGTTCCAACTGCCGTAGATTGGGCATACTAAGAAATATTGTGACTACAATCAAAGGTGCATAAAATGTGAGAAATACCACAACAGTAAACAATGCAAAATTACCAAAAAAGAAGACACCATATGCGCACTGTGCAAAGGCAACCATCCAGCAATGTTTACAAAAAAATGCAGCAAAATCAGTTCCAGACACTACGACCTAAAATACCGGGTCAAAACTAGATTCCAACCAACTCCAGAAAAGTTACCGAAGCACTTTCCTTCTCGTCAGCCCTTAAAGCTGAAGGCACACCTAACAGACGACCACCCGTCGATATTAAGGTCCCACAACCCAATAATGGACTAGACAAGCTTGAAAAACTAATTGAGAAAATGGGCGAAAGGATGGACACTATGATGTCCATAATAACCAAGCTCCTCAAGAAACTGTAAATGGATATAAACCTGAAACTAGCAATATGGAACTCTAATGGCCTGGTAACCACGTACCAGAGGTATCATTATTCCTAAGAATACGTGATATTGACCTAATTTTAGTTTCAGAAACACACTACACCAACCCCAGTTACCTTCATATCCATGGGTATACTATATATGATTCTAAACATTCGGATGGTACTGGGGGATCAGAACTTATTATAAGGAATTCAGTCAAACATTACGAAAGTCGGAAGTACCAAGCTGCGAAAACACAAGCTACAAATATCATTATAAATGATAAATACGGTGGGTGGCGACTACAACGCCAAACACCATAGATGGAGTTACCGTCTAATAACGCATAGGGGACGTGAAGTCGTAAAATATCTAAACAAAACCAACGCAAACATTTTATCAACTGGCAAACCCACGTACTGGCCAAGTAACTCAAATAAGATCCCAGATGTTATTGACCTCTGCGTTACCAAAAGATTATCACTTAACAGAATGCTAATAGAGGAAAACTATGAACTTTCATCTGACCATTCTACCCCGCTAGTACAATTAAGGTCAAATAAAATCTCGAAGCAGAAACCAGTTACTCTGTCCAATAAAAGAACTGACTGGAACCTATTTAACAACTTCCTGTAAGAAAGGATAAATGCCAGTATTGCACTGAAATCCACAGATGAAATAGATACAGCCGTGGAAAACCTTATACAAGACATACAATATTCAGCTTGCGAAGCCACACCTACAATTACTGACAATTCAAAAACCCAAGATTTTTTAGCTCAGCAAAAGAGGCTATCCTCAAGAAGGGGCGGCTAAGGAAGATCTGGATGGCAACGAGGTCCCCACAAGATAAGACCAGAGTTAACGAAGCAGTACGAAACCTTAAGGAAATACTTCACAATGAGAAAAATGTAGCGATTCAGAATTACCTAGAACGCTTAACACCAAATAAGACCACAGAATACTTGCTTTGGAGAGCCGGCACCAAAATCAAGAAACACCAAGATAAGCCGGGGGTGGCTTACCTTGGTGTTTCTTGATCCCCCCCCCCCCATTAGGAAAAATGATGGAACGTGGGCAAGAACCGACAAAGAGAAAGCCAATACTTTCGCCGAATACTTGCAAAACGTTTTTCAATCCTTTCCACCAGAAATTTCAGAAGTAGAAGAAACAAAAATCACTTCTGTCTTAGACCATCCATACCAAATGTTTCCCCCATTAAAGTAATTAAACTCAGTGAAGTCAAGAATATGTTCAGAAGGAACCGTAATTCAAAGAAGACATCCGGATACGAATAGATCACTGCAGCGCTAATAAAACACTTTCCAGGAAAAAAGTTTTAACCAGTATCACACACATATTCAATGCCGTACTCAGAACCGGGCACTTTCCATCTCAGTGAAAAGTTGTACAGATTATTCTTATACCCAAGGAGTTTCATCTTACAGACCAATCAGCTAATTGTCAGTGTTCCCTAAGCTCTTTCAAAAATCATTCTTAAAAAGACTGAAACCTCAAAAATCTAATACCTGAGCATCAATTTGGCTTCCGTGAAGAGCAGGTGCATCGAGTGGTAGAGCAAATCAATAACACCTTTGAAAGCAAAAAATATTGTACAGCCGCTTATTTGGATATCACTCAAGCGTTTGATAAGGTTTGGCACCAGGGAATCCTAAGCAAAAAATTCAACTACCTGCCCCATTCTACTACGTACGCCAATCATACTTGACAGCCAGATATTTTGTGGTTAAACATCAATATGAAGTATCTAACTTATACACCATATTATCTGAAGTTCCACAGGAAAGTGTCTTTGGACCGGTTTTGTACCTTTTATAGAGGCATTTGTAAGAGAAATAGTAGCAATCGTCTACATTGTTGTAATTTATTGTACATTGTAACCTATAACATGGTAACAACCTATCAAAGCGGCCTACGGAGTTGTAGGTACCATCTCCTGTCAGTGATTAAAGGACGCTATCACGGACTGCCTTCTACAGCTTTGGTTGATAATTTTCACTGTCGAGAATCCACGTGGTTGCAAATACAAATAACAATTATTTATTTTATGATTAAACTAGGAAATTCACTTTTAGCTGACATCAATACAATATGAGAAAACAGACTTAACTGTGTTTCGAATATTGAATATTTCAGTCAAATTATGTGAGATTTGATGCATTCTATAATTATCATTAGTAATATAACAAGGGCGAGACCTACCTACCGACAAGTTTTGCACACGCCAAGATTCGAGTGGTGGTTGCAATGAAAACTGTCCCTAGGGCAGTTTTCTAAGGGCAACCAGTACGATGACTCTCGGCACGGGCAAAACTATATGTAAGTTTGTTGCTTTTATATTTTCAAGATTATTACACAAAACCCGTATACGAATTATAATTTAAAATTGATCTACTAATGCCAAAAAAACTCAAATTGCTTGGTCGTGCATTTCTATTTCTAATTATAACACCATCTATGGGGTCGATAATCAGCACAACAGCGCTTATTAGGGATTCAGTTCGGGATTGGTCGATTTAAAAAAAATGCATGGTTCTCCTTTGATCAATCTCAGTCATGTGATAGTGCGTAGTAATAAATACAATTTTGGTAGACTCAAAGAGAGTGCCAGAAAACAAAAAATGATCTGCTGTTAAAAATTCTAATTTATTCTGTGTTATTTTTTGTACTAACCTTGCCCCTTTCTGTTCATGCGTACCTTTTTGGCAGAAGAACCGTGACACCATTCGTCATCGTCACCTAGGAGTTTTGTCACGGTCGAATCGAGTAATCTTGCGTCATACTTCTTTGTTATGCACCTGCGTTGATTGGCAACTTGGCTCAATGTCGCTCTCTCCGGAGATCCGAGTAAAGAGCTAGTTTTACTTCCACATAATTTGGCAGTGAGCGAAGCCACCATAGATGGGACAGAACAATTGAGATGGGATCCCGTTTCCTTTCTCAGGGGTTTAGGATATAAGAAAGATAAAATAGAAAGTGTCGGGGATTAAATTTATGACATAGCTCCTCTCGGTTATAGGTTGTGAGGGAAGACTAGGAGCTCGGGTGGGAAAGAGCCCTAGATCTCTGAATAGGTCTACCCATTATCGGGATCATAAAAGGGCAGTTACCGCTATCTGAAGCGGCTAAAGCCATTCAGTAAAATTAAATTTGTTGCCTATAAATGGTTTTGGGCCAGAATGTTGACACTTCAAGTAAACGCAGTTTTAATCGTGTGCTGAGTAGGTATTCTACTGTGACACCCCCAAAGGGGTACTCAAGACGTGCCGGTTACTACGTGGCGTAAGCTGACAGAAAGGCTGCATGCAGCAGCCATCTACTTTCATGTGAGTAATTTCCAGGCGTTGCACTCCATATCGAGAGTTACTTTGCAGTTCTCAGACATCGAGAATCACGTAACCTGATGCAGGAAATGAAGTCTGTGTAAGCTTTCTTGGGCCCAAAAGAATGCGCTTCATAAATAAATAAATACGTAAGCACGCAAAGCTTCAATTTGAGAATCTGCACTTTCATGCCGGTTAATTTTCGCGTACTAAGGACAGTTATGTTGGCATCTTTGTAGTGTTGTTTAAATTTAAATGTATTGCCGTTACTATTGGACTGCTATTAATTGGTTTGTAAAAGCGTGTAGCTTTCAGCAAATGCGCGTAGACTATCCATTCTTAGTTCCCACTGTTAAAACGGCCATTCATTTTAGTGTATAATCCTAATTTTCTACATAGTTTTGTATGTGCTTTAGAGATTAATGTATTTATGTTTATTTGCATAACAAATTGGATTTTCTTGTACATGTTGTTTGAAGTTAGGTTCTGCCACGAGAATACTACAAGTGCAGGCCAGCTTTCTGTTTTAGCAGATAGTGACCGTTCCTACCCATAAGGTAAGACAAAGTATGAGTTTTATGTATAATGAGCTGTTTAGGCGGACAACACCATAATTAAATCTATAAAATTACTAAAGCGTACGAGATGTTTCATTTGAATTTACAAAAAAGTTCTCATACACGTCTGGGACTGCTAGTCCCGTGTGGGAATGCCTTTCAGATACAAGTAGTACCGAAAAAGTGAATACTCGGGATAGACCAAAGCTAGTATGACGCACTATCACGCAGGGTAGCAGCTGCGTCATTACTGCCAACAGGCAGTTATAGGCAAACATCACGTTTTGATCTACCCGTCTCTTGACATAGCAAAAACGCGAAATGTAATAAAAACTGCTGTCACTACTGTCCAAACTTCAACGAAAAAACCGAGAGAAAATGAAGATATGGATGACCAAGGAAATATTGGAATTGATGGATGAAAGGCGAACAATGAAAAATAGCAATAATAGAAAATATAAAGAAATTTGTAAACAAAAAGAAAATCTGTAAAAGGGTTACACGAGAGGTAAACAACTGCCAAAATTTTGTACACCATAAATTCATTTTCAAGAAACAAATCCAGATAGATCCTACTAAATCTTGAATGAATCAATATAAATCCGGATAAATACAAATATATCTCAATACCCCGAAATAAATCTGAATAAATCCAAATAAATCCAAAAAACTCCAAACAAATCCACATGCAATCACATAAATCTCAATAAATCCACATGAATTCGGATATACTAAAATGACCATATGTTGAGGAATAATTTAAAATGCTCTCTATGTTAACTACGACACTCAAATTAAACATTCTCATGAGGGAGGTATGTCAGGTTTACATCAAAATCAAATTGGTACATAACTTTCCCTTTATTTATATAAAACAACATGAACATAACTAAATAAGAACATAATAATCAACCAAATGGTAGAGCTTAAAAATTATTTTATCATATTATATGCTTCCGAAATAAGCTCAATGGAACCGAATAATACGTATTCTTTATCAACATTTGCAATATAATTTTTTTTTGGGCACACAAACAATATTTCAGAATGTCTCAGTATAATTATTTTCATCTTTTATTTCACTGATGCGCACTACATACCATGTCTGCGTATAATAAGCTGCATAGAATTTATTGTGTATGACTGTAAGTTGTTCACCCATTTTCTCGTCTAGGTCCTCGTTGATTTCATTACATGTCGCTGGATTATTTTGTCATCAACCCTAGCGTCCAAATTATCTGGAGTGTCGGAGAATGATTCAGTGTCTGTGTTATCATTATCATCATACCTGAGGAATAAAAAATCACGAAAATACAAAATTCTGCTTGAAATAGTAACAATAATAATGATACTCATACCTGATGCTGATTTGCTCATCCGATACTTTCTCGTCACCGCATTTTTTCCTTCGAATTATTATTTTAATTTTACAACTGATTCTGTGTCCCGATTCCGTTGTAATTATGTCGCGAATTTTACCTTTTCGCCAATTTTCTGTTTAGACGTAGTTTTTGGAGTTGATTTGCGCTCTAGAACCCAATGATTTCGAAGTAATAATAAACCTCCTTAGATCCTTCGAAAAGACAACACAAAGATGACTTTTTGATGACAGCAGATTGAGCACCCATTGTTACTTTAACAAATGGTCCCATTTCAACGACATCTTCTGACTGTCGAAATTTGGAAGAAAAATGTTCCATTAACAGGTCTTCGCCAACCCCTGAAGAAAAAATATCAGTCATATCCTTGTATAGGTCTTGAGGTTCTTCTTGGCCTTCTTCATCTTGAGAGCCTATTGGCAGTAAGTTCGTAATCTCCTGATTATCATTGTCTGTGATAATAACTATTGAGTCGTAGATTGAATAGCATTCCGCTTGATTTTCACATTCATTTGAACCTTGATTCAAACTCTCTGAAACCGGCGGTATTAAACTATTATTGTGCTATTGTGCGTAACAACCATGCCAATATTTTCAGTATGTAGTATGACACCTTTCAGAGCCGTATCTACTATATTTTTATGCAATCGTCTTCCATGTTTTTCAGTTCAGTTCACATCGTTTTTTGTTCTCTCGGAAACACCAAGATCATCATCATTAATCATGACATCATTACTGATGTGTTGTGATTCAGCACCATTTATACACTCAATGTATGAACACTACCCTTTACTAGTGCTTTCCAGGTTTCCCTGTGCTGGGCCATTTCCAAAGCGCTGCCGAGTGATTCGTGTAGCACTCTTTTTGTTATGTCTTACCACCTCAGAGGAGATCTTCCTCTTCGCCGTTTACCGCATGGTTTTCTCTGGACGATATTTTTCTCCATATTATCCTGACGGCGAGCAATATGGCCCAGGAATTGAAGTATTCTCGCATAGAAGATACCGGAGAGTCTTTGAGGTGGTTTTATTTCATCTAGCACTGATGCGTTTGTTCTTTGCGCTGTCCGGGCAATACGGAGCATTCTGCGCCAACAATACATCTCGAAGGCATCAATCCTTTGTCTGTCAGCCTCGCGTACGGTCCATGTTTCCGCTGCATATAGGAAAACTGGAAACACCATGGTTTGTACGAGTTTTATTTTAATACTGCGGCTGATGTTTCTGTCGGCCCAAAGTCGGGATAGTTGGGTCTTAGCTGTTCTGCCCAACTTGATTCTGCGTCTAATTTCAGTTCCACAGTCACCGGAGTTGTTAATAAGAGAGCCCAAATAGATCATATGCGGGGCTATTTCGCACTTGCCAATTTTGCGAATTTCTGGGTGGATACCTTTTAAATAATTCCGAACATTATTGACTGCCTTTATTCTATCCAAACGTTGAACTATGTCCTTTATGCTGTAATTTATTACCGTCGAAAATGTCTAAGTCATGGATCTGGCTGTTCTGAACGGTTTTTCGCAAGTTTGGCTACTGAAGCTACATGTCATTATTTAACAGGAGATTTCCTCGGAATTTAAGGATTATGTTAATAAGTGCATGAGTATTCAGCACATAACAAGTGTAACTTGTCGCAGTGATAAAATTGTTACTGAGCTTATAACTGGGATGATAAGTAAGCCATGTTTGCCACATCCAGAGAAAGAACACGCAATACCAAATGTTATACCAGTCGCTCTTTGATGTCTGTAGTTGCATCTCAAAATGCTGCCAATTCCATAATTTCAGATAGTAACGAGATCCTTCAGTTTCCGGATAATTTTCTAACAGTCAAATGACATCGTCTCAACAAATTTTCTTTGTAGCTTCGAAATTCATCTTGTCTTGAAGTTTTAAATCCGTTGCTGTCAGAAAGTTTTTGTCTTTCGACTCACTTGAAATTAAATTTTACAAGTGAACAGAGGAAACAACAAACTTGCCGTTGTCAAATTAGTTTTAAGATTCAAAAACCTTGTTCGCGCAGAATACGCTTGGGTACAAGGAATGCTCTGAATATACAGTGAGGTCGTAAAGTTTGGAATAAATTCAATAAAACATTTTAGAAGAGTTTTCACAGAAAATCCTCAGATACGTCAACCTTATTTTTTAAAATGCCATTTTTTAGGCCAATGGCATATTTTGATCGTGTTTTGTTTTGGAGCTGTGACGTCATCGGCATTTTTTTTAAATTGCAATCCTTATTTTTCTTCACGAATTTGGATAGAACACATTTTTCTGAGTACGCATATGTCAAAAAAGTATGACCTTAAAGAGGAAAACTTTTGAGATAATCAGTCCCAAAGTTTCGAAAATGTATGTTAAAGTTATTAGAGTGGGCCAATCATGTATCAAGGAAGCGCTGAAAACAAAAGGCGGTTTTGAAAGTTATTAAAATTTATTCGTCTTTTGTTTTCAGCGGTTCCTTGATAAATGATTGGCCCACTCTAATAACTTTAACATACATTTTCGAAACTTTGGGACTGATTATCTCAAAAGTTTTCCTCTTTAAGGTCATACTTTTTGAAAGTGAAAAATGTGTTCTATCCAAATTCGTAAAGAAAAATAAGGGTTGCAATTAAAAAAAAATGCCGATGACGTTACAGCTCCAAAACAAAACACGATCAAAATATGCCATTGGCGTAAAAAATGGCATTTTAAAAAATATGGTTGACGTGTCCGAGGATTTTCTGTGATAACCCTTCTTCTCGTGATGCCTTATCCGTTCCGGACATTGGCGATCAGCATGGCTATTCTCACTTTGTTGGCGGTTAGTCTGAACAGTTCTATTGACGTGAGGCCGTACCCTTCTAAAATGTTTTATTGAATTTATTCCAAACTTTATGACCTCACTGTATGTATGTATATGTGTAATCTGTAACCTCATGTTGCCTTTCGGTGTAGAGGCTGTTGCTTTATGCGCTGGCATCTGGCGGTAGAATTCTCAACTTGCCCCGAATTCGAGATACAGAGTTGGAGTGCGAATTTGGTGCTTGCGCAGCAACCATTGTGTGCTGTGTTGACCTTGTTACTCTATTTCTTAGCTCTGTGGTTTTGAGTAGAGCACAGTTAATTTGGTGCCCAACTGTGAATGGTCTCATCGAGCCCGATTCCAATCGCCAAGGCTACGGAAAAATTCCGACACCCGCGGGATTCGAACCGAGGACTTGCTTAATGCAAGCCTGGCGCTTACCCAATTACGCCACCCGGCTTCTTGCTCTGAGTATATACCGTATTAAATAACCCAATTACGAAATTTAGAGCATGATGTTGAAACTTGACAGCCAAGGAAGCATTGCGCATGCGCCGAGACACGCGCAGAACGAACTTGGCCAATAATTTTGTTAATAAATCCACAATAAATCTAAATAAATTAAATAAATCCCAATAAATCTGAATAATTCCAAATAAAT
Source organism: Agriotes lineatus (assembly GCA_940337035.1). Taxonomy (NCBI): domain Eukaryota; kingdom Metazoa; phylum Arthropoda; class Insecta; order Coleoptera; family Elateridae; genus Agriotes; species Agriotes lineatus. The sequence continues at coordinate 100,000,572 of OW679196.1, read as the reverse complement.
CCATATAACTCCACATAAATCCAATTTGATCAATTTGCAAATAAAAAAAACCGAGTCCGCGAATGTTTCGAGCAATTTTATTGTCAGCTGCTAGGATAACTAAGGCACGGGCGTGTTTGCATTGGATGAGTTTCTGATGTGTTATAAAGTACCATACTATTCTGTCCCATTTGTGGTGTTTGCCGTGTACCTGCTACCTCGTTTTTGCCAATGCTAAAGCTTGAGCTATGTAGAAATTATTACTTGTATGTGTTTTTTAGGTCCATAACGGAACTGTATGACCTTTCTTGCAACTCTAAAGCAAAAAATTCACAAGGGGAAGAAAACTATAGAGAGTTTTCTTCTTCTCCTAAAAAATTACCACAAATATCCTTGAAGCTTAGTCATGCTGCTTTCTTGTCACCTTGCAATGTTCCATCAAACAGACTATCCTTAGAAAAGTTAATCGGTGGAATAACAAAGACTTCACTAAGACTAGGACAATTTACCCTAAGGTACTTGAAGGCCTTTCATAGTTATTCATGGCTTTCACAAAATTTGTCATGAGGCCTAGTTTAACATGAAGGGGTGGTAGTAAAATTTTGTGTGATTCAACAGAGAGACGTTTTGGACGTTTCTTTCACCTGGCTCTAGAAATTTTCTGGTTGGCCAGTTTTTTTTGTGTAATCAAACGCAACACTTTGTGTATACTAGCAACTAGCTGCATACCGAGCAAAAAGCAATGATCTTAAATTTCACATAAATATGCCATTCGAAAACACCGTATGTGCTGGTTTGGAGAAGAAGTTTGATATTTGAGTAGACTGAAGAAGACTAGTATCCTATGTGTAGTAGAGAACTTTTAAACTCAGCTTTGAAGAGTCAGTGAAAAGTCTTCACTCTTAAGGTTTCTGTGTGCTTCTGCAGATGGATACTTTTGCATCGTCTTCCAGAAAAGTCTTGCTACTTTTAGAAATATCCAATTCTCTCAGTAGATTGTAAATCTACAGTAATCTCAGGGTCTTTGAAAGCACTTGTCTCAGTAGCGATACTTTTAGCGCCAACTCCTTGCACGTGTTTATTATTATTAGAGCTAAGACCATACTCCTTTGGCAATTTAAGTACAGTCTTTCTCCGTGCTATACTGGACTCATAGTAGATGATAGATTATTGTACGTCACTGTCCACTTTTTCATTTTTGAAATCTCTTGTTGAAGGAGTCACCAAACCTGGAGCTGCAGATGCTCTCCATTCAACTGGTTAGGTAGGATATATTTTCTTTGTTGGCCAGCGTAATTATTAGGTGGTTAAAACTATTGATGAAAATGTATTTAATAATTTACCGATATACAGTAATTGTTCTGTGATATCGGAAGCTAAAAAGGGTGGTCGTTTGAGGGCACATTTATTCGAGTAAAACTAAATATTGCATTTATGTTAATGCAACTCTTTCCATTTACTATAAATAAATTATGCATCTCAACTTCATGTATGATAATGTATGCAAAATAAACATGTTTTTAAAAGAGTACAGCATGCAGTTTACGGTCTAAACTAACATAGCCGCTATCCATATCACATCACACAAGCATCGCCATATGCTGATGTGTCAATAACTTTTGTGTTTACATGTATTTCATGGCTATTATGTCACGGCAAAATTGCATGTTCGTGTGTTAAATAGTCTTCCATAAACTGCCCTATTATTACTGAAAACAATTTCACAGAGCATAGTAATCAATGGGAATAATATATGCTTGTATTGCTATGAAATTATGTGTCGTGGAATATGGTAGTAAATCTGAATTTGCTGGTTTAATGTACAACACGGCCTGTTTGAGAATTTTAATGTAAGTAAGACTTCGCCAAGAACTTCTTTTTAAGTTCTTGGCACTTTGGAAGAGCCGATGGCAAAAGAAATGCTCTCGACAGGGTTGTGTTGTCTTTAATTTAACTAAATTACCTGAGTTGGCGCAACTGTCCGCCCCTTCGATTCCAATCGATGGTGCCCTGAGTTTAGAACTGCATTAATGAATCTAAGCAGAACTTCGTTGATTAGTTTTTGGTCCTATATCGCCGGATTGAAGTCGGACTTTGTTTCAGTATATTATCAGCGTTAAATTTAAGCTGAGCTAATTATGCAAATCTGGGAGGCAAGTCGTTGTTTCCGGAATGAAGAAGTTTTCTGGATGGCTTTATCTTTGAATGGCAACTGACTTCGAATTTAGATAAGCATCGCATCCCACTCCAAATGCCGTGTAACCTAATAATTGTTTATTCCTGCACGGGTCCTATTTTATATTCTGTATGGTTTTCCGCTTGCCATAGCGAGACGCAAAATTTGTGTATGCATAATCAGGTAATTTTAGGCCTTTGAGAGGCCTGGTTGATATGGGGTTATCCCTAAGTTGTCCCGGTCTGTTTCTCGAGGCTGACGCCAACGCAATGCATAAATGTTCCAGGCAGGCCTTTTGTATTTGAAATTAAACGACCTAATCCTGCTACACTGGACCCTCCGACGACCATTCATAATAATACTTTGAACTTCGCTAATGGCTTTTCATTAATATTCAACGGGGTTCATCACACCACGCGCAGTAAATTTGGGTCCCGCAAAAAATCTAACAATCGCCCGGCTTGAAAAGAGTGGAATGAGAACTTTTCATAGTTGGTGGGTGATACAGCTAGATGGATGCCCTTTGTTTGATGCTTCCTTAAAATTTGCGTCGGTATCATAAATCAATTTTTTATAGTTCTTAAACAACAATCACTTTTCACTAAAAACAATTATTGAAAACCGATCTATAAACTAAGAAAAAATTGTAAAATATATAGATCGTAATGCTGCCCTTTGTAGGTATGCATTTAAAACATGTTTATCTTCTAGTACCGTCTGAGATCTCAAATTGTTGACTAATTAAGTCAGAAGCTAGTTTATAGCTGGAGCTGCAACAAAACAACATTTGTTTGGAAAAACCATACATAAATAATAAACTACAACTCCTCGTCCGAACTCGCTAGTAAAATACTCAGCTAAACCAAGAGTAGCTTGCACAAGATTGGCACCACATATTTTGCTCTTACAACATTAAGCACTTTTAATACAGACGCAAAAATAAAAATTATAACTAACCTAACAAGCGATAACAAAGCACCACATCTTTATATAATAGCCTTAGCTGCAATGTTTTAAATTTTTATATATACATTGTTGTTCGCAGTTTTTATGATATGAATTACTCGGTAATCCGAAGCATCTTTTTCCATATGGGCTCTTCTATTAGATTATTTTTTTTTGAGAAAAATTGTGAAGCTGATCATTTCTTTAAATCCAGGTTGAACATATACTCTTCTCCCACGCGCCCACTGTTCATCATTTTCTCTTTTTGTTTCATGTGAATCTCACTACCTTTTTTAAATCGACTGCTCAGTCCTTATTCTATCGTAATCGGCTTACATCATTACACCTATTCATTATTATTGGATCCTGGTTGAGTGTTATATTACAATTTATTATTCTTTTGATCTTCTGGCAAATATACTCGTTTTTATTCTATTTCAAATTTTATATATAGCATTTGTTTCTCTGTTGCTCTGTAACACTTTACCCCTTTTGTTTTTATTATTCACCATTTTTGAGATTTATACATACATTAGAACAAGAGTTGCGTATTGTTCACGTACTAGTTTTTTTTAAAATATAATTTACTGTTCCTTGATACAAACTGTTTCTGCTTGTAAGGATAACTTTTGAATTTATATATAGGTGTCGTTGGTCAGGCCCTGTGTTAAGTGGCGTGTCGATAAATGTTTAGACGAGGGATCTGTAGTGTGGAGTGAGCACCTTTAGTTACACTTGAAGCGGATTTTAAATAGAGACCTCGTCTCTGAGCTAAGCTCTCGTTCATGGAAGTCACGTGTATAGTATCCTAATCCTGCCTGTCATAGGTACATCATTTTTATCTTTCTTAGGATATAATGCCGTTCAGACCTGCTTGACTATCGCCCCTATGCAGTTTCCTGTCGTTCCGTTGGAGGCAATAGCTTGGACGCGACCCGCAATTGGTTGGACAACGTCACCAGACCAGCTGAATTCCTTGTATTGTGTCAGTTTTTAGGAATTGAAACGAGCAAAAACATACCGTGAAGTGATGTTCAAAGTGTGGCAGCGTTGTCGTTTATTTAAATGTTAAGGTGTTGAACAGAAATTACCATCTTGAAATTAATTTTGAGTATTTTTTCTCAATTTTGAGTGCTGTAAAGTAGTTTCGTTAAAGACATTTAAAGTTGTCACCGTTTTTGAAGTAGTTATACCGTTTGTTGTGACTTTTACCGCATGTGCTTAGTTTTAACTTTGCGCCACTAATCTCACTAACCTCCATCGAGTATTTTTAACTGTAACGAGTACTTTTTAATGTTCATTGCCAGCTACATTAATATAGTTTATCTTCATCCGTGTTGTTATAGCGTCTTAACCAAATTAATTTTAGTATCGTTAAGAGCTTCATTACCGCACTCAGTGCGGTAATGAATATTACCGCACTCTTTTTATACAGTGAACCAGAGTTTATTGATGAAGATAAAATATTGAACAATACACGTTTGCTTATGGCACACAACGAAACTCGTTTGATTGCCGCAAAACTCGGCTCACCGCCTCGTTTTGGCAATCAAACTCGTTTCGTTAAGATGCTCATAATCAAACTTGTATCGTTAATATCTATTCTCTTCAATTATCTGTGTTTTTTATTAATGGATGTTTGCATGTGTATGTTGTGTATTTTTCCTATGTACAGGGAGTCAGACAGCTGTAAGCGAATGTAAGTCAAGGTAAGTTCGACTCAACTGTTGGTGTTCGCCGCTTAAGCATTGCCAAGGTAGAAGTAGAAAGGTGGGCCATTTTTTCCAATTTCTGAGTGAGCTCACCTATGTTTTTTTCCGATTTAGTAAGTAAAGTAGTGGCGCTTAGCAATTAACATCTGTATCTCGTTTACCGGATTGTAGCCCTATTTTAATGTTGGAAAGAACTCCCCCCACTGATGTTTAGTCGGCAGCCTTTGTTACAGCCCATCGTAACGGGATTGGAGCCATCGATCCGAGAATCTCTCGATTTTATAATGTAACAAACTGACGTTTTTCCTTAGAGAGCATTTCATGTTGAAACAATTTGACCCCCGTGTTATAAAGTAGTTTTTATGCCATACCATGCTTCATACTATAGGTTCCGGAGATTGGTTTGTTATATTATTTTGAGTTTTTAATTCGACAGTAGTGGAATTTATTCCTGACCGGTTTAGATTTGCGGCTAAGTAGAAATGTTGATGCAAGACTTGCGCTCATCAGTCAGCGGTTAACATCAATACAGGTACCTACCATGCCGTTTATCTCAGACCCCCTGCTCATATTTACGTTTACGCTTAGGAGGAAGGTGCCTATCTCTTGAGCGAAGAAGAAGTATTCTCGGGTACGCTGACGTTCTTATGTAAGAGTAGTAATCTTCAAGGGGATTTTATCGTTACTCAGGGCGTTATTCCCAAGCGATTGGTGCCGAATATGTTGCATAACTTCCTAATCATATTATGCGTTACTGTGCTTATTTTGATGAACTCCAGGCCACTACGTGGAGTTTCGGCTATTCTCGACCTCAAGTTACTTCCGACTTTGTGCGACGTTGCTGAAGACTCTTCATCTTCATGCAGCCATCTTTCCTGCATAATCAGACGCCATTGGACGCCCCTCAAAGTAGGTTCTCGTCTTCCGGCGCTAGGAAGGCCAACAAGCAGATAACGCACGGCTTCTCTCGAGTGGAAAATTGCAAACTGCTCACTAGGTTAGCATTGCATTTATTACGCTTGTAACAACAGTACGTAGTTATAAAGTGTAGCGTTGTGTTTCAAAAGATTGAATTCGATTATTGTAAAATACACTTTTTGTGTAAACACGCATGTGTTAGAATTGTGTGTATCGAGTTTTGAGCTGTAATGCGCCAATAAATCTGAATTAAGAAGCCCCTTTTGTGTTCTAACTATAATAATAAAATCGGCGCTGGGGCGTATAAAGAGAAATCTTTGAGTTCCAATGTATACAGTGACTTCATTTAGGGTATTTTAAATCTTTATGCGTAGAAGCGCTGATTTCATTGTAACCTGTGTGTGTTTAATAGATCTACTTAAATAATTCATTGTGTTGCTCTCCTGTATTTCTTTTTGTAAAGCAATTTGCAGTAAGGATTATAAAGGAAGCAAAACCAAAATTGAAAGTTATTTCATGTGACGCGTTAAATTTAAAAGTCCCATGTCTGCAAGACCTGTTCAAGCCCCATCGCCCGATAAGGCTTGTTTCAAGTTTCTTAATTTGAGTAGATCCATAACCAAATAATCAATTACAAACTTCGAGTACTGGTACCTAAATTTACATACCATAGTTTGAGGTAGTGCAGACCCTGATACTTCTTATCGTCGAATCGACCCTTGTCCTGACTGCAAGCGGACAGAAGCAATTTGTTGTTGCAGGGTTGTTTGAATTTGTGGGTTGACGATTGTTCAGAAAAGCCGCAGTATTACTTCATTAATTAACGTCATAGTTATGTAATTAATTGCTTGTTTTTTTATTAGAAATTACCATCATAGCAAACAGTCCGGTAGGTACGTTTTCATAGCATAAGCCGGTAGCACTTAACCCCGCCTGTGATTCGTTTTATACGTTTGGCAGTTCTGAAATGTATTGTTGTTGGCACTGTCACTTGATGTCAAATTCAAGGTTAGCAGGTTAGATTCGGCGTCAGTCTGATACAAACTGACTCAAAACCTAATGACAAATTTGACTTACATTGACGGTGTCACCAATAATGCACTTCAGTAATGGCAAACGTATAATACGGATCGCAACATTTTGAAATAAATAATTTGAGATCTTCTTCTTCTTCTTTACCCAGCCGTCTGAGTGCACTGCAGGATATAGGCCTCCCCCGAAAGGTTCCAGTTTTCCCGATCTGGTGCTTCCCTAATCCAGCGATTTGATACTCGTTTGATATCGTCTCCCCAACGTGTTGGGGGTCTGCCTCTACTTCTTTTATCGGTACGTGGTCGCCACTCTATCAGTCGTTTAGTCCATCTATCATCTGTTAGTCTTGCAACATGTCTAGCGTATTGCCATTTCCGGTGTGTAATTCTCTCTATTATGTCAGTTACTTTTGTTCTTCTACGAATCTCTGTGTTTTAAATCCGATCTGACAGTTTGACTCCCAACATTAACCGTTCCATTTTACGTTGGGCGATTTTTAGCTTATCTACGCTGGATTTTGTGAGTGTCAATGTCTCTGAGCCATACGCCATGATGGGCAGGACACATTGGTCAAACACGCTGCGTTTGAGACTTGTGGGGATGTCACTTTTGAAGATGTATGATAGTTTTCCATACGCTGCCCATCCGAGCCTGATTCGCCTTATTCCCCGCCAGTAGTAGGTTTGTCATAATTTTTGTTTTTTCGTTGTTTATGTGGAGACCTATTTGAGATAATTCTCTAATAATCAAAATGGTTCTTATTTTTGTTCAGTATATAAAAAATGTTATAGCGTGATATCTAGCTCGGTCATAAATGCTTAGCTACCGGCCTAATGTCATAAATAGTTTTTGTTTTGTGGAAGAATTAGTGTGTTCACCTGTAGCAGATGATGTTTTTGGTTTCTTCCTGCATGCCATATTATTTTATTTGCTTAATTAGTATTTTAACCCTCTTCCTAATATTCAAGCATATGATTTGATTCTCTTGAAAAATAAAAATATGGTATAGATTACAAACCAGGAAAGTTAGTACAAATAATTAAAAACACTGATGAAAAGTAGGCAACTGCATTAATTATGATATTTGTTATAATTGGCAGGTTGATAATCTCCTTTTCGGAGTATTCCAATTGAAATACTCATCTAAACAAACATAAAAATTCCTTCCCTGAGTATTTCCTTGCGATATCGATTTTCAACTCAGAAATTAGATTCATAGAGAAATACTGTTGTAGTTTTGTTGATTTTGTGTCGGTAGCACTTTATTTTAAACAGCATTTGGAAAATACAATCAATAGTACCATATAACATCAACTTTTCGTATTTTAAAAGATGAAAACTAGTATAAATAATGTGTGCTTTAAGTGAAAGTAAAAAGAGGAGGAAAGGACAACAGCACGAAGAATCTATTTTTAATATACAAAGCAGCAGCTGAACATACCAGAGTATTCCCAAGACTAGACGTACTCTTAAATAATATATCCGCAAATATCACAGAACACGTTCGCTACAAGAGCGCAAGCATTTTGCAAGTAACATTGGCCTCTAACTGTTTTAGAACTTACAGTATTGCAATTTACGTCCCAGATACCTGTAAAGGGAAAAGGGACGGGAACAATTTTATAACATCTTGCAAGATAACTACGAGGCTGGTTAAAATAAAACAAGCTTATAAAATTTGTATTAACAGGCTACTAAAACAATTTCCATTGACATTAAGATACAACTCGCATTGATTCATTCTGTTGTAGATCACTTTGTTGAAATACTCTGCAATCTGCAGGAGAAACCATTCTTTGACAGTCTGCTGCACTTCAACGTCCAACTTAAACCGGCACTTTAACTGTGTATGGTAAATGCAGGTAGGAAATAAACATTAGAGGAGAAGCTCCTTTAACAATCAAATTCGTGTAATCTTTGTGGGCGCCACGTGACGTGTCGGGCAGAATTTGAAATAGAAAAATTCCGCCAGAAGAATGCCCCTCTGATACGGGAAGTGTATACTTAGCAACAAGAGAATACGGATAACTGCACTCTGCTTCATAAATAAGTTGCATAGTAGTAAGCATGATAACTTGTGCCGCACCATTAATCGAGGGGTTAGGACAGCCCTAGCTAGCTCGAACGCTCGGCAGAATAATGGTGTAAGTAGTAGGCAGCGATCTCTAGGGTTAAAAGTAAACTTCCTAAAGTAACAAATCTTGGGCGAAACAAAATGTAGTTGGAAGTACTATCATTGCGATCTTGAGGACAGTCTCGCCAGCCTATGCATGGAATTTTTGAATTAGTCTTTGAAGCGAATAAAGGCTGCTGATGTAGCCGCAGCCAATTCAAGCCGTCGCCAAAACTGCTCGCATCTAAATCACACGCCCCTAAATCCGTTTGCTATAATGAAATTTGGCAACAGCAGCAGATTGCAAAAACCCGCAATCCATATGAGCTTGATGCTTAGGAGCCGCCGGCTTGGTAGTATGGGGCATGGAACCGAGCCTAATTACTACGAAATTAGAATTCACAAGAAGAAACAAAAAAAGAAAATCTCATCACAACGAGAAATCGGCCTGAACATGCTTGCAGAAACGCCGCTATGATTACTTCACTTGTTACAGAAACTCGAGGCTCCCATAACCTGCTAGTAAAAACTATTCTAAATCTCCGGAGGTGTCTTCTAAATAAATTGCTTCGAGCCTAGCCTTCCTTGACTACGGCTCCCTATAGAAAGAAAGCCCTTACCGAAAAATTCTTAGCAGATGTCTATCTCGAAGGTCGGGCGTTCCTTGCGAAAAATCTAAATCGCACCACGCCAAGAGCGGGGCGAGCGAGAAAACCATATTCGACACAAACTACTTTGAGGAACTATTTAGTAACTCAACCCAAATTAAATGGGATGTTACAAACTCTTAAAGATGATATTATTAAAAAATATTTTTTTTGGACAGTGATCATGAAAGTTGCTGGCTCTGCAAGCCAACAGAGTCGGAGGATAGCGAGGAAATAAAATACTCACCGTGAAACAAACACTGGCCCGGTCCTCCAGGTTGGGGGTTGAGGCATTGGACTGGTTCTCCAGTACTCGTAAAAGAGATAAATTACCAAAAAGCCTAAACAAAGCCTCTGTTTTTCGGACGGATCTTTAAGAAGGCAGATACAGCAAAGGAAACGGTTAATGAAACTGGCAACGTGGAATGTATAAGGTATCAAACAAAAGATGGACATCATCGTATCGGAACTGGAAGAACTAGATATAGATATTATAGCGCTGACAGAAACTAAGGAAAAAGGAAGTGGCACCAACATTATTGGAAAATATGTCCACCTATTTATTGGGGTTCTTAAGGAAAGAAGGGCAACCTGGGGAGTATCTTTACTTATACGGAAAGACCTCAAGCATAAAATCAGTGACTAGGAAGCAATTGACGAGAACATTTTAAAAATGAATATTAAATTACATGGACATAATATCACAGTAATAGATGCCTACGCCCCGTCGGATGACGAAAGAATCGACACAAAACAAGAGTGTTTTGAAAAAATTGACGAAACTTTAACAGGAATAGGTAATAACAGAGCAATGATCTTGCCTGGTGATTTCAATAGTAGAACTGGGGGTGAAAAAATATTAATATAGTGGGTCCGTTTGGAGAAGTTACAGTCAACGACAATGGCCGAAGTCTAATACATTTATGCGAAACTCATAATCTAAGAATTAATAATGTTATAAACATAAAGACATTCATCGGTATACCTGGACCCAAAATACACGTAATTTGAAAACAATAATTGACTATGTCATCAGTGAACAGAAAACTGAATTGCAATGTAATGATGTACGAATTTTGCGACGGGTTACGTGTGGATCCGACCACTATCTTATAAAGGCTAAAGTGGTATTCCCTTTCAAAAAAGTTAACAAAGATACAGAAGCTGAAAATCCGATAATTTAGAAACAATTGAACTCCCCAAATACAACTTAGATAGCTTTGTGAATGAAAGTACGAGACAATTATATCAACGACGATTAGGCGAGAAACTGATAAATGCACAAACCTCAACATTCACAGAGATATATGAAAACATTATTACAAGCTTACCATGAATCAGCAAAAGAGGCAGTCGGAACACAGAAAAACAAAGTAAGCAAAAAAGTATGGTGGAGCGACGAAATTGAATTGTTGGTTCAACAGAAAAGACAGAACTACTTGAAGTGGCTGAACACAGAAAACGAGGAAGATCAACAAGCTTATAAAGAAATCAATAGACAACTTAGAATGGCAATAAATGCAGAGAAGAACAGAGTATGGGATAAAAAGTGCCAGGAGATAAGTACATACATAGGTGTAAGAAAGTATGAAGTCAGAAGTATGGACTTTCATAGGAAATTTTAAAAACCCGGGGAAAGATAGAGCCCACATCCAAACTATTACACCAGAAGAATGGAATGAACACTACAAGAAGCTGCTACAGGAAACAAGACAAGAATACCTTAACGAATCTACAATACAAGTGATACACACCCAAGACGAAGAAATGAAGATTCAGATAGATACACTGAGAAGAGATGTTATGAGCCTGAAAAACGGTAAAGCTAGTGAACCAGAAGGGGTGTTTTCCGAAATGTTAAAGAATGGAACACAAAAACTTTTTGAAATGATAACATATATAATCAACCAATGTTTGAACGGACATCCGGTTCCGGAACAATGGAAAGTAGCATGTATCTCTTCAATTTATAGGAAAGGAGATAAAAAAGTGTCATAATTACAGGGGAATATCAGTAACTGGCACAATGAGTAGACTTTATGGGAAGGAATTACGAGATCTGATTGCAAATGATATTAAAGAGAACGAAGAAGAAGAAGAACAAAGCGGTTTTCGTGCAGGGAGATTATGCACTTAGAATGTCTTCTGTCTGAAACAAATCAGAGAAAAAAGAACCGCTAGAAACATAGAAACGCATATTACATTCGTAGAGCTCCAAACTGCATACGATACAGTTCCCATTTCTAACCTGTGGGAAGTATTAGAACATTTAAACATCAATCATATACATGCTCTGCAAGAACTATATAAGGACTCAAAATCTCAAGTAAAGATAGGTACATACGCCAAGCAAAAGTTTTTGGTTAACAAGGGGTGTTGCGTCCCCCCAACCCTTTTTAAAATATACGTAGCAGCAGCTCTGAAAAAGTGGAAAAGGAATATTCATGGCATGGGTATTAAACTTAATAACAGCTGCATGTACACCTTACAATTCGCCGACGATCAAGTTGTTATAGCAAATGATAAAGATGACATGCAACACATGATGCGAAAACTGATAGAAGAATATGCAGAATGGGGGCTATCAGTCAACATCGAAAAAAACACAGTAGTTATGCATAGGAAAGGAATCTAGTACATTAGATCTTAAAAACGGGCAAGAAATCTCCAACTGCGAGAACTACGTTTATTTGGGCGTTACATTCGATAATTCTGGTACTGACTCGAGAGAGATAGAAAAGCGAATAGTACAAGCAAGGAAAATTATTGCATGTCTCAATAGTATATTCTGGAGTAAAGAAATAACAAAGAGAAGAAAGTTTAATATTTATGAAACTATGGTTAAAAGCACTCTTCTGTATGGCGCTGAAACTTGGAGGATAACGGAGAAATATATAGCAAAAGTGGAAGCAGTGGAAATGGATGCGATGAGAAGATCTTTATGTATTTCAAGAACAAGTCACATTAGAAACGGTATAGTAAAACAACAGATGGGGATTGAAGGAAATATAGTAACCGACATAGACAACAAACAGTTAACATGATATGGCCAAGTACAGCGTATGTCGGAAACAAGACTACCTAAACAAGTTTCAAAATGGCAACCAACTGGACGTCGGAGAAGAGGTAGAAACGGTTGAAGTCGCAAAAAATGATACATAAATCGATGAGCGATATAAACTTAACACCAGAAGACTCCGAAGACAGACGACGATGGAGAATAGGCGTCGGACAACGTCTTAAGACGTTCTAAACCGGCTTATATATATAAAGAAGGTAATATTTATTGAATTTGTGAATTACAAATTGGATAATTGTTTTGAAGTCCTTTTACACCAAATTTCTAGTTACAAGATATCACTATGCAAAAACTAACGAATGTATGAAACCAGAGCTGGGCAGTAATTAATTACTTTTTAATTAAATTACTAATTAAATTCCTTTTTGTTTATTTGCTTTGGAATTGAATGACTTTTAAAAATGCGGTAATTGTAATTGGGAATTGCCATTTTTGTGAAAATTACTTTTTGAAACTAATTAATTACTACTTTCAATTACTCAATTACTTTTGTGTAATTAAATTACTCTAAAGTATTTAAATTACTTTACAAGTATTTGAATTACCTGTGGTAATTGAAATTACTCAAGGTAATTGAATTACTTTGTGATATTTTAATTACTGAATTACTGACCTCGATTGGGTGCCAAATCTCCAGAATGCAAAAAAATATGACAAGGTTTTATTAAGTTACATATTAAGCAAATCGCAATAGGGTTTTACCGATCAATATATCCCTAATTTATTATTTCCTCTGACGAGTCGAACAACAGCAACTTTTGCATTTTGTACGACGGATTACGAGCATTGGTGCGTGTATGTAGATGTGATCTGTAGCTGACACTAATATTTATTGTGAGAGACGCTAAGTGTAAAACGCTAAATCTATATTTGCGGTAAGTACATTACAGATTACAATACCTACGGTAAAAATGTAATTTAAAATAGCTTCATTAGACGATATTGGTTCGTAATAATTATTTATTCATTTCAATTTGCTTGTTTCAAACGATCTACTAACATAGAGCTATACTGCCGTGCAAATGTAACAGGCGTTAAGTCCAGAAAATTACGTTTTTGAGTAAGGAACTGAACTAAACGGCCAAAATCCGATAAAAACATTTAAACAGAGTTGCTTTGTATACTGGCACATAGTGCATAATTTTTACGGACTGCTGCAATATGTTAGCTTCGATTATTATTACAAATTTGGAATAGTTTCTTATAAAAATCATGACTTTCTTATAATTCCGCTTACCTCATCTAACATTACTTCTTTACGTTATACAGGTTGCTGCGTTGACGGACGAAACATACAAAACCCTCAACCCTCAGACTAATTACAAGGTATTCAAATATTGGCTTCTTAATGATTCTACACAAAATTCCATCTAGTTTTTTAAAAGAACAGTGCATAGCGACCAAATTTACGTAATTTCAGATATTTTATTGGCCTAAACTAAAATCAATACGTATTATTAAAGATGTTGATAAGATTTTGAAATTTGAAGTAAAAATATGAAAGCATCCTGAGCAAATTAATTGTCGACCGTTCACAGTAATTTTATGAAATACGTATTTTCCCCCGTTTTTTATACGGTGTGTTCAAAAACAAATTACATAAGGGTTGGCCATGGAATATAAAAGTAATGCCAACAGCAAGCTTTAGAATTCATTAACTGTCATCACCGTTATTGCTGTCATAAGTTTATATTATACGCTAATATCGTGATGGAAATTCTAAAAATTTTTGTCTCTAAAGCTTACTGTCGACATTAATTTTATTTACCATGGCCAACCCTTATGTAATTTCTTTTGAACACATGGTATCAAGGTCTCTTGAATGTAAAAATGACTTCATTGTTACGTGCTTGAGAAAATGTCTTTTGTTTTTGTATCTGCTGTACAAATTCTTATTTCAATCAGCGGTTTTCAACTAGATTTATCAGTCACCTGTCAACTTTCAACAATCCCTGATCAACATCTAATTGATATTTTGTTTTAAAATTTCAAAAGTTACCTAACACATTTTTTATAGCTATTTGTATTACTAGGTAGGAAAATGTATCATTCTCCCCCGCGGATGTAGTTTAATTCTTCAGCGTTAGCGAGAACAGTACCTAATCAATTGTAACCATGCAAGTGAGGAAATTACGTTTTAGTCCAGAGTTATACATACAACACTTTTACATTTTATGATGAGACTATATATCTCTTGAATTCAGCTACATTCAAAAATATTTAAATACGAAAACCAGGAGGTTAGTTGATTTATTATTAATCACATTGCCTCCCGTCTCTAATGGCAACGGCAGTATTATATTCCCTCCCACTGCCATTGGAAACCGACCAAACGTATATTTTCGGGAAACCCCTAACAGTCGACAAAAAATGTTACTTTCGTATATAGGGGTAAAAAAATATTTGTTAACTGAACCAACAAAAAATGCTCAAGTTACGCCATTTGAATCACCACGTAGTGTTCTTCTACAAAATCTAAGTAGAAATTTGCTGTCAAACAATCAAAAAAATCCAATGCTCCACCCCGTATACTTAGGTAAGTTACATATTTTCGTCATTCAGCCTCATGTTAGGCGTATCTAATAGTAGATTGTTCTACAAGTTAAGAAAAGTAAGAGTTTTTCAACGTTTAATTTACGAGCGAGCGATGCAAAGCGACTCGATTAATTTATCACGAACATGAAAAAATTACTGTTATAACATATCCAGCATGTAATTTTTTCTAATATATTTACAAAATCTAGCCAAAATGAAATTCGACATTTCTTCATATTCAAAAAAAATTTTATAGGCGGTGAAGAACGTGGAAATCTTCAAATAGAATTCGAGAAATGGGCAGTGAAGTAATCCATTGTTTTGCGACTTTTTGTAGGATTCTGGGCGATAGGTAAACGTCAACCGACGTCAACATAACCTACAAATGTTGTAATTTCGCGATTTCTCTATTTAAAAGCACAATGTACCCCTCGGCACTAGAAGTTCCTTTTTATCCCTCAGGTGGTTTATTTGCTTTGGCCCTACGGGCCTCGGCAACTAAATCCACAATCGTGATAAAAAGCTCAACTTCAGTGGTAACCTATGTGGAAAAAATTATATAAATTTGAACTTTCAAGTCCCTATACCTTCTTACTGAAGGGACTTTGCACTAAGGTATATTAGGTTTAATCGGTTTATTATATGCTAATTAATGCCAAATCGGTGTCTCATTATTGTTTGGAACACCCTGTATCATTGTTAACGTTGAATTTATTTATTTACTTACATCTTACATCTACCCAAAACTAAAAACTTTTGGTTTTGTTTATCACAAAAAAGCTTCAAAAGTGAAGGAGTATGTAGGTTACTCTAGTTAACAAAACATAAAATTAAGCATTTTTAGATTATGATTACGAATCGACACGACACTAACGGTAGTTGCAACTTGCAAGAAAGTTCTACTAAATACAACTATGTATATAACAATAATTTTTATTGAAAGTAATTGATGTTGTGCAATTACAATTACTAAGTAATTGGTAATTGAATTACTATTTTCTGTGAGTAATTGAATCTCTAGTAATTAAATTACTGCATTGGGCGGTAATTGGTAATTAATAATTAATTACTTTTTAAAAGTAATTTGCCCAGCTCTGTATGAAACTAACTCTTTTTACTTCTTTCACTAAAAAAATTATCAAGGGTAATGGAACAAAAAATGAAAATTTTTTTGTTCACATGCAATTTATTGCGTTTAAATTTCTCGAAACCAAAACTGCGTTAAAAAATTCCGAGAGAACGCAGGTCGAGTGGAATTTGAGCAGTTTTTGTTGAGAGAAATTTGCAATAATTTGCATGTTGACGAAAAAAATTCTCTTAAAAATTTTTGCCTTGAGTGGTATTTGGAAAGATTATTCAACAATATTGGTAGATGACCTTTACCGTGTTCGACAGCACACATTTTTAACGTTTTCCACTATTAATTCGATACTGGAGCTTCCAACACGATTATTATGAGTTTTTAGAACGACACTGATTTGAAAACTTTGAGTTTGACGTTTTGGTGAAATGTCATTCAAAGGCTACTCACTAAATTGAAATCATTGAAACCAATAGAGCTTGCGTGAAAACACTGTGATATTAGGTGTTTTCAATGACAGTCAGTTTTGATTGGCCGTTTCTGACAAATTGAACAATTTTCATTGGTTCGTTCATTATAGTGTTGAATAATTACTTTAATCACTAGATCTTTTTCAATTGTAATTTAGAAGGCGTAAATTGTAATTCAGAAAATGTCACCTGTAATTTAGATTAGTAAATTGTAATTCAGAAAGTGTAAATTGTAATACAAATCAGTAACTTGTAATTGAAAAAGCATTAACTGATTTTCAGACAGCATTAATTGTAATTAAGAAAGCATAAATTGTAATTCAGAAACCAAGGTACAACGTTTATGAAGAATTACAATGTAGATGCGTAAATACATAGAAGACGGGTGTGATGTTTCCAATAAATTTTGTACGTGCTGTTAAACAAATCTATTTAAAATGTTCTTTCAAATCTTTTAGTTGAAAATAAATTACCTTAATAATTCTTTATCATAGAATTTATGCCATTATTATACACTCTTAGCAGCAGCATATAACGAAGAAGTAAATTCTATAATAGAACATTTTAAAACGGTTTGTTTTCTACCAAAATGTGGCATACAAAAAGTAAAATTGACCTGCCCTAGAATTTTTTTCCAAGTACTATAGATATTAATTTTGTTGAAAATATGTAACGGGCCTGATTCGTTGCACCGGAGCTGTTTAATATTTACACCGGCTGGGATACAGTTGAAGTGTACGTTTTGTATTGTACTAATTAGGTTAGGTATGCATTCTGCATTTGAATACGCGCCCATGTGAATTCCGTCGCTCCCCGATAGTGTACCGAGATGAACAGCGACTGACGCCGGAGCTATCTAAATATTGAACCGGGGAACGCTAGTCCGCGGCCTTTTGTGCAGCAATAAAACATGAGCAGTTAACTTGCTGCAGGGAACGAAGGCCCGCGAAGGTAGCGGCCTAGGATTGACTCGTAATATGATTGTTCCAGCAAACGGATGCTTGCTAAGATAGAAACCGGCGCTTGTTTTTCTGCGGTTGATATACAAGCCCCCAGGACTAAAGTGCAACTTTGGGAAGCATCGCCTAGGTACATATAAGTCTCAGCAGCAAGTAGATACAGCGACTTCAGAGTGCAGCCAACTGATTACAGTACCGAGCGTACTGAAGACAAAGTTTACCGTAGACGGCATTAAGGAAGCCAAATCCAGGTTTTTGCTTACAGCGAAAGGAAACCAGGTTAGTTCCTTTACAAACAATGTATTTGATCGAATCCGCGATCCGGTGCTAAATTGCTACGTACTTTGAGTGTAGCATAATCCTTTATCTTATAGACGTGTCTGTCCGGGACGCTGTTTTGTCTGTCTGGGACGCTGTTTCAGCAGCCAAACCGTAAGAGATAGAGAAAAAAGTTATGAAAGTTATATGTTTGGAATGGTCATGTCAGGTCAGGAACCCAATTTCAGTCTCTAACATTAATTATTATCTTAATTATCATTTAGGTTAGATTCTAGGCAAATTTTATCAAGGCGAATGCGACTGGTAGTTTGCTACCAACAATGACGTCATATACGTACGTGTGGTGAATACGCGTTCTATTTGCAAAACGGTCTTTTTTGTTTTATTAAATGAGACATTTGTCCCACTGGACTGCTAGTATTGTATACTATTTCAATATTGAATTGCGACGCCAGATGCAAGGCGTGACTGCAAAGTCATGAGATATTTTCGAACTGTTTCGCGTGCAAACAGGCCCGTATTAAAGTGAATTTGGCGGAGTGTATGAAACAAATTTTGGCGAACTTTCATGTTAGCGTTACTGATTTACAGTTCATTATTTGTATTTTGTGAAAGTTATAAATGCACGTAGAAAGTCGCTTTTAGCCCGCAACATCGCAAACTACACCTTAAGCATGTGTTATATACATGGCACATGTTAATGCCAAAGTGTCAAGCTAGTAGAAATTAGCTTTTAACCTGTAGTGATTTAACCAAACATTACTTTTTATTATTGACGGCATATAGTGTTAGTGTATTGCCGTTTTGTATTTCGTTTATTTGTACGTATGTATACCATCATATAGAGTATATTGCTTTTATGTAAATAGCCTTAGCTTTTATTTCTAGCGGGGTTGGAGTGTCTATTTTCAGTATTAAAGGCGTTGGCATTCTCATAGCCACAACTGATGTAAGAAATGGGTTTTATACATTGGGCAAACGCCGCGTTACAAACTTTATACACATTTTGTACATATGTATCTACATAGTAATTCTACATAAAGGACGTCGCTTCTTTTCTGAATTACAATTGATGCTATCTAAATATCAATTACCATTTCCGAATTAGAATTTACACCTTCTGAATGACAAATTCCACCTTTTGAATTACAATTTACTAATCTGAGTTACGTTTGATGCTTTCTGAATTATAATTTACTAATGTGAATTATAAATTGCATTTTCTGAAATACATCTTACACCTTCTGAGTCGAATGAAAGAGGTGTAGTTGTACAAAGCACTTTTATCAGTTAGCACAATTGCAAGACCGAGACTGGAACATATAGAAAATAGATTCCGCTATAAGAAGTCTCTGACATGTGTTCGTTTGTGACACACCACTGCAGGAAAAGCAATACTGACATACTGGTAATAAGCCAGCAAATCGCTTAAAGCGTTACTACAATAAATTCCAATAGGGATGTACCCTAAACTGGGTTCACACATCTTCTTCTTTCTTCTTCTCAGCCTTCTTTCATCCACCGTTGGATATAGGCCTTCCCTAGATTTTGCCAATTTGTCTTATTTTGTGCTGTTTAGTGCCATGTGTTCCCAGCGATTTTTTTGATATCGTCAAGTCACCCCTTCTGTGGTCGCCCGACGCTTCTTTTGGTTGTTCTTGGTCGCCATCTCGTAATGCAACTCACCCATTCACTTGATGTTTTGCGAGCGACATGTTCAACCGAGATCCATTTCAACCTTGCGATCCTTTGTACGACATCGGTAACATTTGTGCGTCGTCTAATGTCTGTATTTCTGATATGGTCTCTTAGGCTTATACGAAGCATAGCTCTTTCCATGGCACGTTGTGTTGTTTCCAATGTTGTAGCGCTCTTTAGCGTAAGTGCCATCGTCTCGGTGCCATAGGTCATTACCGGCAAAATGCAATTGTTCCATACCTTCGATCTTAAACTAATCGGCACCTTCTTCTTTCTTAGAACCCAACTTAGATATCCAAAGGCCGTCCAACCTAGTTATACCCTTCTTGTAATTTCTGCAGTTTGATTTTGTTTGCCTAGTTTAGTTAAGTGGCCAAGGTATATATACTCGTCGACATTTACGATATTATAATTGTTTATATAAAATTGTCTTTGGGAATGGGACATTACTTTTGTTTTATTGACATTCATTTGGAGTCCTATGGTCCGCGAGGCTGTATTTAGCTCCAATAACATTTGTTCTAATTGCTCTTCATCTCTACTGATGATGATTGTATCATCTGCAAATGCAGATGATTCAGGTAAGCACCATCGATACTAATTCCCCTTTTTTCCCATGACAACATTTTAAAAGCGTTTTCTAAGGCAAGAGTAAAAAGCTTGGGGGAGATAGTATCTCCTTGCCTGACACCTCTTGAGAGGTTCACACATGCATTGCTTAATTTAGTACATATGTATAACACATTCCAAATGGGTAATACTTCACACATGCGCGATTAAATTAATAACGCAGTACAACTTAGCTGAGTGCAGTAATTTAATAAGGGCAAGATGTAAGACCAAGGCACGTTGACGACCTTCGAAGGGCAGCGAAGTGGCGGGAGCGGTAGACAATTGTCCCGGGTTTAGTTCTTAAAAATTTGTGGTTAACGGAAACCACGATTGAAGACAAAAGAAGAATGAACAGCTGCATCTCAAACATAGACTACGACCAGTCGGCGTTGATCTACACGATAGTAACCAGAGGTCTTCATATGGCTGCTTCGGGATCTAGCGTTGGTACATAGAGCGTCAGTGGAACAATAGAGCTTGAGCATTTGGAGTTGCTTCGAGTATCCGAACATAAATCGAAATGAAATTTTACTGTACCACAGTGGATGTGTAACGAAATTTTAGATTGGTAAGCTGGGCTTGAGGAGGGTGTTATATCCGTCGACTTCAGAGTTTCCTCAAAGGCAGTCAATGATCCAAGCGGGTACATTCTAGTGCTTCTAATGATTTTGTGTAATATTAATTTTGACCCTTCAAATTCCAATTCGTTTTTTGTAAAGCTTGCTTCAAATAAATATCTATTTTTCTTATGAAATTTCCAAATCATTATTTTTTGTAAAGAACAATCTTTGAAATGTTTTCAAAGATGTTTTCTGATTTTTAAATTCTTAGTAATGTATCTAGAAAATATTAAATATTACATTAGTTAATTAATGCTGGCCATGCAATGAATAGCATCGAATTATAGCTGTTTTCGAAATATTCAGCAACATTTTTGCACTTGGCATTTTCAGGACCGAGTTTGGCAGTTTGAAACATGTATTTAATCATTTTGATTTTTGTAACTTTTGTTAAAATGTGGAAGATACACCGTTTTAAACCACAATCTGCTCCGAATTCCATAATAAGAACATAAACTATAGTACCACAAAGCATGCTGTATCAATCATGTTCAAACGTTCACAGTAATGCAGACTGATTAAACGTATGATGGTGGTATTTACAAATGTATTTGATCATGCGAGTCGGTTCATGGTTTTGTAGCTATTTTTGTCGAGCCACCTCTGGTAAACAAAGTGGCTTTTGAATGCGAAGAAATTTCTAGCGTTCTTTCTAGGCTTGGGCGACTTCTGAAGCTTTATATTTTGTACATTGAAAGGTCAAGAAAAATTTTCGGTGCTACGGAATCGGCGATATAATAAAGCAACCTAAGGGTAAAGTGGTGTAATATAAAAGGGAAAAATTTATCATTTTGATAGTAAAACATCAATTCTGGCAGTTGTGCAGGCACGGGTGGAATTCCTTTCATGTAGCAGGTAGATATCGATGAGATTTCTGATGGATTTTGAAGTTAGAATTCAATTTGCACTCCCTTACGCCAGGTTAATACACAAATAGAATGAAAACCACCAGAATATTAGATGTAAATGGAAGTGTTGATGATCCCCCTCACTAATGCAAGAGAAGCCGCAACCCTGTGGCACTACTGAGTGTTGATGGAGCGCGCTCATTTCCATACATACACCGCGCATACGTAATTAGACTGCGTTTGATGTGACAAGTACGCCGACTGCGCTCATGATTCATCCCAATAACGCTTCGTTTTTTGGCCCGAGGGCCGCTGCGCTGAAAATTTGCTGAAAGCCTATCTAAAAGCTAAACATCAACGAAATATCGCCGGCAAATGGCTCGTTTATGTGGAATATCTCCGTTCCGTTTTGGCGCTTCCCGTCGATTAATTAAATAATTTAAATGAAACTCAGATATGAACTTTTATGCTAGTTTTTATACTTCGAGTGCTTCTCCAAATATCAATCTGACTTAAATAGAATGCTATAATGGCTTTTAGAAAACAAATATTAGGTTTTATATCCAAATTGTATATCCTATTATCCTGTTCTGTAATTGGGTTTTACCTGTAGAACAGTGTAAATTAAAATAAATAAAATAAATAAATAAATAAAATAAATTCTATATTACATGGTCATTTTTATTATTTACTCTACGTGTAAAGCTATATGAAACAGCAATTTCACATGTATATCTTTGTCATTTCTGGGTAACCCAATAATCGTTTTGACGAAAATGTGGAGATCTATTTAAGAAACGTAATTATATAGTTTTCAATAATAAGAAAGCGAATATATTCTACAATAGTTCAGCACGTGTAAGATATATAAAATACTTGATTGTATGCTGTTACGACGTAAAAGATCACTTGATAATAGGAAGCAGCATCAGATTGCCCTGAAACATGAAACATGAAATGAAGTGATCCTATGTGCAACAGTAAATACAAAACGGATATTAAATTTGAAATAAGCACACATTTGTTTTATTACTGTATATAACAATAATAAATGCATCGCAGTAGCTCATAAGTTATACACTTGCACCAGTTCATATAAATTATTTTACATAAAAATACGTTGGACTATATTCTTATGAAGAATTTATTATTACAAAATCTTCAATTTCGCTTCCAAATAATTGTTGTAGCTCATCTGAACAATCAGTGAACAAGCGAACCAGAAACAAATAAAATTCAGATGTAACAATGGGGTATCTGATTGCCTTTTGTTCTCAAAATAGTTATTACTAAATGCATTGCAACCAGACGTATAGAGATGGGTGCGTGAGTGAGTATTCACGTACGTCACCCACGTTTCACGCTTGCTTTATACACTCACGTTCAGGCACGCTCACGTTCACGTTCACGTTCAGTCACCTTTACGGCGTGACGCTCCACTCACACCGTGACCCGCCTTTACTTGAAAATTTAAATTTAGATAGAATTTAAGGCCAATAAAGGACCCTCAACAGAACTAAAAACTCTAAGATAAAATATGTTTTGCACGTGAAATAATTTATGTGATTAGTTGCAATCATAATAGTAGACAGAAAAAGAAATAAATCACAATTGATTATAGTAGCTTACAACAAGGGATAAATACTGATTTCTCGCAAAAACATTTCTTGCAACCGCCCTCAAAGACATTACTTTTGATACCAAAATCTGACAGTGGAATTGACGTTTCCTTACTGATACGAGTAGAAGAAGGTATATGTTGCTAGGCGACACTTAATTTCTAGGCTTAAAAGTAGTTTTACGTTCGATGTTCTAAAAGTAAGTTCTACTCGGTCCCGTCTAGATGCAGACAAGCAATTGACTGTAGACACAACATTCACAACACAACACAGGTGCAAAACTCCGCCTCTACGGTTTCCCACACAGAAGTACAATGACCTCCCGATCCAGTCCTAGATCTTCTACGTGGGTGGACAGCGGGGGAGCAGCTCATCCTGCAGTATTTTGTTCGTTACCTACTAAATATTTAACGTGAAATTAACAATCTGCCACATGAAGTATCTAATAGGCGGAATGGTTTTGTAAAATACGAAGATCAGCAGACAGCTTTAATACCAACCAAATCAGGAGTACCGCAAAAGAGCATTCTTGGACCTATACTATACTCCATACACTGTTGACCTCCCTACTTCTACTGACATTATGATAGCCACCTTTGCAAATGAAAAAGCCAGCATGGTTTCCCTTTATGACATCGCTGCAAACTCTCGTAATCTGCGTACGCATTTGCACGAAGTCCAAAGCAAGCTACCGAAATGGAGGATAAACGCCAAACCATACCACATGTATGTTATAAAGAGAAACATGCCCGTCAGTGATTCTAAACAATCATGTAATACTACCTGTTAATGCTACCGGATATGTAAGAGATTGTAGTCAGCCTTCTTAACATAGCCACTACAGGGGCATCGACATTTTCCTTTTGCGAAATCGCTGTGAAGACCGTTGGGGTGGCTGGGGTTTGACTCCTAATTTTTTACCCGAAACCAGAGTTTTGTACCTCTGAATCATCTTCAGTGCTAAGCCACGTCTGCTGCTGTTGATGTAAAAGTATATCTTGTCGCGATACGCCTAAAGTCGGGGTAACTGGCAATCTTAGTTAAAATACACTTGGACACGAAGACTAAAGCTACTGTTGCGAGATTAATAAGAACACTTCAAGTACAAAAACTTGCATTTATTTTTTTGCCGTTTACAGAACACTTAAGTTTAATACCGTTGCTTCTTAACTTTACTTAATAACATATTATTATTAACTAACTAAATTCTAAGTCCAGTTTGACCAAGAAGACTCGGTAAGCGTTGAAAAATTTCCAAATAAGCCTATCAGAGCAGGTCTAAATTTTGGACTTTTGAAGCGTACATACGGGCGTGACAGTTCATAATAGTACTATAAATTTGACAAATTTGGAGCTTTCACACACTAAAATTGGTCAAGCTCGACCCCTCGCAAATTATCACTAATAAAGTTTTACAATTCTGCTAAAAGAATTTGCTCCCGCCGGCACGTAATTTTTATGATCGAGTTGCAACAGTTGCACTTCTGACGACGTACTAGCCATATACCTTCGTCCAATATTTCGGCTTACGAAGTAAACTCTGCATAAATTTATTCTAATCTATTGGTGAGATTGAAAAATCTCCAGCTTCCCAGAGAAAGGCCCGTCTCTAAACATCGGCTAAATATTCGCTTGTTGTAATTTTAATATACCATTTTGTATACGAAATTTTACCTTAAAATATTTATGACACAAATGGCTTATAGCTAACTAAAGTACAGTCTATTCCTAAAACCGAGTATAGTTCATTTCACTAAAGAACGGAAATCGTAACAATCTATATAAACTTTGGTAGCAATCACACATCTGAGGGAAGCACAATCGATTTGATTCGAAACTCTAAAATGTACTGACTCATCATGAAGACTATTTGGGGATACGGAATTCGCATCTGGAGTGCTGCTTTCAGCTCAAATATTGAAATGCTCCAGCCATTTCAGTCAAAGGAACGACGAATAATTTGCGATGCATAGTGGTATATGTCAAACTATCTATCACATCAGAACCTTACGTACCAACGGTAAATGGCAAGATAAATAGTATGAGATAGGCAGTACTAACTATCATCAAAAGAAGGAGGTTCAAGAGATACAATCTTCTAAACTTACCATGTTGACTTTAAATTAATATGTGTCAGTGAAATCTCTGTAATCAAAAATAACGTACTATTAAGTTTGAATTAAGACTCGCTAATATATGAGGTAGGGCACCGAGGGGGGGTACTAGGATAGTGTGTTCTATATGTTGTATAAAATATAAGATTTACTAAATGTGTTATAAGATAGATTTTAAATTAACGTGGATGTCCATAAAATAATAAATTGGTGACTTGTATATAGTTTATTATGGTGCAAGAAGGCGACACATTCATTTCCCAAATGCAAAAGAGAAAAATTAAAGATAACAAGGATATATACTGGGCACTTCTGTTTGAATAAATAAGTGCACACAATAGATGTGTTAGGCTATTCATGCAGGAAGACCTGTGGAAAGGAAATTGAGACTCCAACTCGTCGCTATGTTATTGTAAAGAACTTACAGCTATTCGACAAAAAACTATTGGGAAAACGATAACTAAACCCAAAATACTAATTAATACCTTTATAGATATGGGCTTTTCTCTAAAACTGAAATATATTTGTAAGGCTTATGAATACGAGAAAGTACAATTACTAGGCCTTCTACACCTAAATTGAACTAGAAAAAATTGAGAATAAAAACTCTATTCTATTCTTTCCCATATCTATTAATTTTTTAATGATACTTCTAACATTCGCCCTTTGCGTCATCGCTAGTTTTTAACACCTTAATCTCGACAAGGTTCTAGTTGACCTTTGACCATATGACCAACAACACCGTTTAAGTACGCGGTGCTCCAAATGCGTAGACCTTATTCATAAAAATAGAATACAGTACCAAACTAACGGTTCATATAACAAATTGAATGTTTTAAATTTTGTTATATCACAATTTTACTATAAAAATGCATCAAAGGTGAGAAAGAAAATTATTAACTTTACTACTAAACACATAGTCGTCTCTCTATTCGGCATATTGCGCATCAAGTCGACTCGTCTTCCAAATAGGAACATACGAAGTTTGTTCAACAAAGATCCATTTCTGATCAAATTGACCTTGGTAACAAATGCAATAATAATTCTAGATTTTTAGTAAATATTAGTAATGTTTGTGACCACACAGTCAATTTGAGTACCCAGCACCCTTTTCCATTACAACCATGGATTTTTTTAGTTACCCACAAACAAAGGTTAATAATTTAATAGAGCTGAAACAAAAAAATGAGAATTAACATCTTACGAAATATCATAAACAGTATCGATAGAAAGACACAACTTTGCATTCGAGGAAGTAGTAAACAGGTTAAACAGTTTCTATATTTTGGTTATTGTATCGTTAAGTAGATCTGTATTTCTAGATTATAACCCCTGACTGTGTTAGTAGTTGACATTAGATCAGTATATGGGCGAAGTAGTTGCCATACTTTATATGTGTATATTTTTTATTTTTAAACGCTCTAACTCAAATAGTAAACATTAGCAGAAAAATAAACTGTACTAGAATACACTTTTCGTTTTCAGCACAGCAAGTTTCGATATTACGTAGAACCAATAGAGTAAATACATTGAGTTCCTTCTTTACACTTTTGACATTTGAATTTCCCTGGTTCCCGGTATCGATCTTCAAAGTATACATATTTAATTAAATGAAAAAAAAGCATATGCCATGTTAAGCTAGGCTAAAGACTGACGCAAACACTGCATTTTTATTAATTGTCTAATTTTGTTACTGCTACATTTTGTATATCAGATACTGTACAATTGCCTGCTGCGATTCATTTGAGTTTATAAGTTCTCGAGTTATCTGAATATAATTTTGTCGTAAGTAAAGACCTGTTGGCGTTTATAATATTTGCTGATAACATCTTATAAAAAACCGCACATCGTCTTCACTGAGCTTAACCGGCTGGCCCTCAAGTATATACTCTCATAACGTTGCGATATTTGAAAATTTAAGAATATTGAGCTAACGCACCAAATAATAAAACTTTTAAACAACTCAATGAAACTACAATAATAGGTTTGTTAGTGGAAACAGTACTCATAACTGGGGGAGGTCACTCCTGGTAAAATAGTTTCGGTAGTAGTATCGATTGATCTTTTAACGTGTTGTGAGAAATTCTATAGCAGAGGATCATATAATTAATAAGTTACCGTAAGAGAATCATTTTCTGCATTGTAATTTACTGCAGTGTGATTTGTGAGATATTCTTGATGGCACACCTGTTGCAAAAATATTCGGCTGTTGCTTACAGACAAGATGCCGCAGTTCAACATTCAGAATATTTTTTATCAGATGGATTACGGCACATCATGTACTATCATAGCTAGTCAAATTTCTAGACATTGCATAGTTAGATTTTGCTAATATCCTTTAGCTAGAATAGAAACTTTTAATAATGGTGTTCCCTTAATTAGAGAAAGTTATGTATTTAAGCATTCCTGTAGATAGTTATAGTAACATGTACAGTACGCAGACGATATTGTAACGGTTTTAGCTTTTTTCTAACAAGACTTGTTCAGTCGAAACTCATATTTTTGTTTAAAATTGTATTTAAAAAGACAATAACCAAAAATCGTCCTTTGTATAAAGATGTTTATCTGACTATGTCACCAAGCGATTGACACCCTGTTAAAAAAACTTTTCTGGCTGCTGTTTGAAGAACTCTTGCTCAGGAGTTGTATGCACTTCTGCGTTTGAATGAAAACAGCGACACTGTAACATTTTCAATTATTCAAAAATATAAAAATCTCAGGATGAAAGAACGTGTATTTATTTCAACAAATTCTGGAATTTCTCAAATAGACCTTCCACACATGTTATGATGCTCTCAGTTAATGCAGCATAAAATATTTAAATGTCTCTGATTTTTTCTAGACAGGTTTTGGACTAGAAACTACATTTTGATTCCAAAAATTTTAAACACGAAATGCCATTTGAGCATCTACAACTTTTCAGTGTATTGTTACGAACATTACTAATATTTACAAAAATCCAGAATGATTATTGCATTTGTTTCCAAGATCAATTTGATGAGGAATGGATTTTTGTTGAATAAGCTTCGTTTGGAAGACAAATCCACTAATTGCGCAATATGCTGAATAGAAAGACTTCTTCTTCTTCTTCTTCTTCTTCTTCTGCAAGGTTTGGAAATATTTCCGTTGCGTTTATTACGAGAAGTCTTGATATTTTCATCGGTCTGCCTAAACTTCGTTTGCCTTTTGCTCGGTAGTCTGCCTCTGTTTATCCGTTCTGCGTGATCTTTCCAGTTTTGTCTGTATTCTGTAATTTTTTCATTAATATTGAAGATATTTAGTTGTTGACGTATGTTAATATTTCTTCTTCTGTCTTCCCGTGTATAATCAGAAATAGGTTTTAAAAATCGCATCTCACATGTTTCTATTCGACACTCTGATGCTTCGGTTAGTGTCCAGGCTTCATGCCGTAGATTAAGTTGAGTACTGACGCAACTTTATAGAACTTCATAATCGTGTCTCGCTGAACTTTGTTTTTTAACTTTCTTTTGATGGTCCATTATAATAATTAAAACGTTGTACTTTGTTATTAACATCCACTTCGCCGCAGCAAAAGATTAGACAATCAAGAAAATTAAAATATTTACTTGCTCGATAGTTTTATTATAAATTATTAATGTTGATTGTACTGGTACACTTTCTTGGAACGCCATAACGTTCGTCTTTGTAATGGATATCATCAAATTATATTCTTCAACGGTCTTTTGTAGCTCAAACACCCATTTTTGTAGTGGATTTTCGGAATTAGCAATAAATATTTGGTCATCGGCAAAAAGATATATGTAGAAATAAAATGTTGTTTATTAAAGTTATGCGAGTAAAGTTAAGTTTCTGCATCCACTCTCTAAGGGCGTCGTCTATGTATAAATTAAATAAAACTGGAGATAGGCTACACCCTTGTCTTAGTCCTCTGTTTGTTATCTTTGCCTCCTTTTCATTGCCATAAATGGTTATCTTCGTGTTGTGGTATATGTTTTTAATTACTCAAATCAAATGTTTTGGTATACCTCGCCTGTCCATAATTTTCCATAATGTTTGGCAATCCGCCATGTCAAAAGCCTTGATATAGTCGATGAATAAAATATGCGTTTCACGATTGAATTTTCTGTTTTTCTATTGTTTGTTTTATAATAAATACGTGGTCCATTCAAGACCGACCACGTCGAAATCCCGATTGCTCTTCTAATATTATGAACCCAAAAACATGTTTTCTTCATTTGTCTTTGTGTGTGTCTGTGTGGGTGTGTGTGTTTTAACACCCGGTATTATTACATTTGTTCCTTCAACTAAAGCTCTATTCTGTACCGTTTTTGTAGTGCGTAAAGCTACTCGCGAGTGACTAAAGATGCTTTACGCATGTGTATCGTACAATATTTTATCTAGGATAGAATCTAGAAAACACGGTAATAATTAAAAAAAATGTAAATTAGGATTACCAGCAACCGGTCGTAATTTTGAATGTTTTAAACATTTTAAAACACGTTCTTACTGACAACGTGCCTAATAAAATCTTTTAAACACGTTACTAGTGACGACGTAAACTAATGAAAACATGTTATTAAACAGTCGTTTTACAAACTTAAAACTGCCAACTGAAAGGTAATTTTACACACTGTCGTAGATAAAAAGAAGTTGTGTGCGTGTATCACATCAGATTTTTGCTATTCTGTAGTGTTTTATGTAACTCATCTATTCCTAATAAGTCCACATCGTTTGCTTCTAGCGATTGTTCTTCTTTTGCAGATTTTCGATCTTTTGTTGTCCACAGGTTTGTGTAGTAGTCTAGTCAGGTATTTTTATTTATAGCATTAATATTTGCTACGTCCTTCTCTTTACTATTTACTTGGTTCATTACATTGAAAACCATCGTTGTTGTTTGTTGTCTGTGAACATTATGTTCAATGCGAGATGAAGGTGTCCCATTTTTTTAGTTGAGCATCCTTGCACAAAGTTTTTACAATCTTTGAGGGTTCCTTATATTGTTTATTATGTTCTTTTATTTGATGTTGAGTTAATTTATGATAAGCTAATTTTTTGGATTGCCTCTTTTAGATCATCTGTCTACTGGATTGCATTTTTGCGTTTGGGTTTTCTTATTTGATGTCCAAGGACCTCAGAGGCAGCTTTCCCTATATTATTCTAATTCAACCTGATCACTTGCTTCTGTTTATAAATGGCATTTTTCAGTACGTCGTTTGTAGTGATCGAGAACAGGGTCCTGCTGTAGCAGATGTATTTTTGTAACGTTTGACTTTGGCAACACTTTTGTGTTTTTGGCACCGCTTTGCCATAATTTTTACTTTTTCTCCAAGGAGAAAATGTTCTGTGTTTACGTCAGGACCCATATATATCCTCGCGTTATTAAAAAGTGCAGCTGTTTTCTCGTTAGCCAAGAAATAGTCAATTAGTCTTCCGGAGCTCCAGGTATACTTATGGTGGTCTTTATGTTTAAAATAGGTATTCATAATTCTCATGTTGTTATAGCATGCAAAATCTTTTAATAGTCGTCCATTTTGGTTTATCACTGTCTCTCCGTATATACCTGTAATGTTATCTATTGGTTGATTTCCTATTCGAGCATTTACATCGCCACCTAAAGTCATGTCATCATTTGAACCACACTTGCCAATCGTTTATTCAAGCGTTTGGTAAAATGTCTCACTATCTACTTTTCTTCCCTTTTCCGGAGCATAGACATTTATTACCGTTAAGTACCCCCGTTTGACGTGTATAGTTATGATTCTTTCATTGATCATTTCTATGATTGTATTTTGTCCGTCCACTTTTTATTTATTAGTATTGCTACTCCAGCGCTGCTCTTTTATTTCGTGTCACGATGCTATATATTATAGTGTATTTTACCAAATCCTGCAATCCATTTAACTTTCTTTTTGTTTCCGTAATTAGGGCTATATCCACTTTCTTTTCCTCTAACGTTTCTTGGAGTTCCAGTACTTTATGATTCAAACTTCTTACATTCCAAGTAACTATGTTTAAATAATCTATTATGCCATATCGCTTGTCCTTTTTCCGCTTGCATTTATTGTCATATTTGTTTTCTATCCGATTTTCCGAGGCTACTTTTATTTTCTTATCTATAATTTTAAATTCAAAATCATAGTTGTATCCGAGTGGATTTATCCTTACATAATCATAATCGTTTTCCATATTTTATATGCAATTACCCGTAATAAAAAGTAAGCCTCGGTGATTGCCTTGAATTAGTGGCCAGCTCGTCCAAGTATCAGTAAAATAAAAATTAGAGAAAATTAGAAAGAGTAGAGAGACCAAGTGTGTAATAAATTCCTTAACAGTTTCAGTATCTTTACTACAGCCCTCTGTAATGATGAATTAATGTATCCAGTTCTTTAAATGTATGTAAAAACTATTATAATCCATCAGTATACCTGAATAGTTTTGTTAGAACTTTTCAATGCAAATGGGAACTGCGGTGTGCCATGTTCCATTGCATTTATACAAAGATCTATTTTATTGTTAAAACCATATGTAAATAATGTAATTATTATTATGTACACATATGACAATAGAAACTTCTCCATTAACGAGCAGTAAATTATTTTGGCTAAAACCACAACAGTTTTGGATAAAAAATAATTATTTTGAACTACTACTTCATCACTTCAAGTGTCTTAGTAACATACCATGTAAGTCATGATATACTTTTTGTGGGTCCAGCAACCTTAAATAAAAAAAATTAAAAATGCACTTTTTAATAACAGACAACTCATGGATGGTGCAGCAATGGTAATTGATAATTGATTGTTATTATTATTACTATAAAAAGTAGGCGACGTAGCCGACAATAGTTCTATAAAGTATGACGTCACATGTTATACCCTCTCTCATTATAATACTTCTTTCGTGTTTTAGACGAGCGAAGTAACAAATGGCAAAGCTGAAAATAACTCGCAGCCGCCAATTTAAAATATTAATGTAGAATCTGATGAGAACGTTTCAAAATATACTTAATAATACAGAAGGATCAATACAGCGCAAACATGAAAGAAAAACAAGAAGAGATTGGATGAATGAGGATATCTCAAGTTAATGAACAGCAGGTAAAAATGTGAAGTTCAAAACGAAAATATATACTCTAAATTCCAATCTTGAAAGACATTTAACAGATACAAAAAGTAAAGAATGTCACTAGAATGTCTTACGGATACGTTCAAAGAAGAGAGGTCAAAAGAACACATATTACTGAATGGAATATTATTATGAATCGTATTCGTTCAGTCTCTTTTTGACGACTTGCTCAAGAGGAAAATATTATAGACGATCGTTGTTTTTAACAGGAGAGCTGAGATTGAAATTGTTGAATTGCAAGACGACCGTAGTATTTCGGTGGTGACATTTTTGTCCATAATCATAATCCCGAGCCTTAAGATTTTCCTAACTATGTGCTAATCGACAGAAATAAGAAATTTAATATATATTGACTACCTGGTGATACATAAAGTACTATTAAAAATTTTTATTTTTCGGTAAGTGAAAGGGATATATTTTTAGCAATGAATTTCTTTAGTTGAATTGTTTACAGAAACCATATTTGGTTACTTTTCTAGAGCTGAAGCTTTTAATGACGTGCAGTACATTAATGTTAAAAAGCATTACTTGAATATAGAACGACAGTTGAGGTGACAATAAAACATGTTGATACTACTGATAATGAAAAATCACTTACTCGTATTTACATACAGCCCAAGTAGTACTAATTACCCATCTACGAATGAACATCAATCATTTTTTTTATTTTTTCTGCTTTCCTCGAATTAATTAATACAAGACTAGAACGTTGTTGAACTTTATTTCTTAAGTACTTAATATTGTTTAGATAGCTTTACTCTCATATAAAACAATAATAATAATTTAACTAAGCGTTTTGTAAATCAAAAAGTATGTATGAATATAAACCTAAAATAATACCATTACACCTTATACCGAACGTTTATACATGAAAATATACAAGAAAACACAAATGGAAGTGACGTGACCACCCCATACATATCGCAAAATTTCCATATGCGGTATGGGGCGGTAATTCTATCAAAGAGACAATTTCATACCACATGTAAGTTTCAAAGCTTTAGTTGGGGTAGTTGCTCTTGTATTTAACAACGTTAGCATATTGATGAAAATTTGCACTACTAATGGGTCTCTGCAGGACCTTTGATACCAGATGTATACCGAGTGTTGATTTAAGTGGTTAAATATTTAGCAACTATGAACGAGCTACTTTGTTTCTTTTTAATATTACTGTAATACGTATATTGAGATATAAATGTTTGGTAAACTATAGGACGTAACCAAATAGTAGATTGAAAATACAGTTTCATACTCTAGTAATTCTACCGGTCTAATAAAATTAAACAATATCTTGGATTACAAAATAACGTTTTAAAGATTTTTCTTATTCATTTTTTATAAGAGCAGTGCATATGTAACTTTGCAATGTAAGTTATATCAACCTTTTATATTTTTCAATTCGCAGTAATAGAGTACATAGTTATTATTCTAGTACATCTTTATATTAGCATTTTCTAAACCTCCTCTTTACTAAAAATGCAGGCATTCGATAGAAATGAATGGGAAAGTATTGATATCATGTAATGTACTGTTTAATACGGCTTTTTCTATTTCCGCCTCTATTTTACGTTAATTTAAATTTTAAATTTTCCTTTGTTCGCTAGTTAACTCCGTGCTGATTGCTTACTCTGAGTCTGCATCGTTTATACTTATATTCCTGAAAATAAACACACTAAACCACGCTAATAATAAAAGCCAAGCTGTTTACAAAAACGTCGTATGGTCTAGATGGAGATATACATACACATAAATATGAAGAGGATATACAAGATTATCTGTCAGTACAAACCAGCGTAAAATTGAATTTTAAAACACTAAAATGGCAAGGAAGCATTAGGTTAATACGATTAATACTGTGACGTAGCAACTGCTAAGGTCATTTTGTTTCTGGTGTGACGTCGAAACCCACGCGTAATCGCTTTTTGCTCTGCATCTGGCCAAAACCGCAAAATGCCGCTTCATCTTGCACCTTCAAACAAAGCTATCCAAATTTCTCGAAAATAGAGGAACCTGGATAACTGGAACTCGGTGGTACACCTCGTAGATAGTCTGAACCGGATGAGATCCAAAAATAATAGACCACTCCAACGCTTTGCCTGTGAAATTACTTTGAAAAGGGCTGCTTCGTAGGCGGGATACGTTTTCTGGGGACGCTTCGTCGATAGTAATTCTCGTGGTTGCTCCGAAACTCTATATTCAGGCACTCAGGAGGAACGGCCTTACACATTGGATTCAAAATTCTTGCTGGCCGATGCTGCTCCCCCATGGAAATGAGCCACCGAAGCCACTCGCTTTTGGACGAATTCCGTTGCTGGCTAAACCGCCACTCCCGGACTTCTTAACACTTGGCAAACTATACCCAAAGATGCCCTGCACACTGGCGAATAACTTTACATACAACTGGTATAAAAAAAATTTATTTATAATTTTATGCCATAATTTGTGGAGCTCAATCTGTCTCCAACACAAATTTTACAAGCTTGTTTGGTAATTTTTAACAAAAGACTGTCACTCCACTTAGCAACTAGATTTTCAATTTTTATAAAAGAAATTAGGATTGATAACATGTTTCAACTTATGGACTATAGTTTTCAAGTCATGTCTTTGCCTAACTACTAAAATTGTTTTTTTCTTGGAATAAATGTCACTACACTTTGCTCTGCTTTTAAATTAATTTGGTTTATAATGAACTGCCACACTTGGAGTTCCTTTAGCGTCTTAATAATTGTCTTTCGATTGGTTGCCTTTCATTTTTCATTGCTCTATTGCAACCATTACTTTGCTCGCACTATTTCGTTTACCTTTCAGATAATTTGCCGTGTGCTGGCTTACACTTTTAATACATAACGCTCATTTTCTTTCTGTATTTAACTAAGCATTCTGTATCATTTTATTCACATTATATTTGACGTAAATAAGCACTAATCCGTCAGTTACAAATTAAATTGCATTGGCCCTTCCGAACATTTATCATATCTGAAACTGAACGTAACCCTTCTGAGATCTGCTTTATTTCATGCTAATTTTTATCCCTCCAATAATTAGTTACTGCTGCTCACGTCAACTGCATTCATTAATGTATAGTACTGATTATCTTGTCACTAATTCTGTGCTCATTTTGACTTTATTCGTTTAGTTAATTAGGCAATCAGAATTGCTGTGGGCAGTAAACCATTACAATATCTCAAAAAATATAAATATTTTTCATCAATGCGATTGGACTGGATCCGTTATTAGAATCTAATGGAATCGAATTTCTTAAATTCGATTATTTTTTAGAAAAATCGAATCCAATAATCTGAGTAAAATATAGTCGATTTGTGTCGATTACGAAGAAAATTGAAGTCTGTTGTTAAGTCATTTTGCTGTCGCAGACGCTTAATCGCATTTCACGCCTTTAGTTAGGTCATTTTGGTATTTTAAATAGCCACCTAGGCTTTAGGGCAGCGTGCCCGTATGCTAAGCCCTTTTAGTTCTTTATTTGGCTCCATCGCCTAATTTCAGAATCACGATGTCGAACATATTTAGCTCCAAAAGCAGTATTTTTCGTCGGTTGGAGCTCCCCTCTGATGGCGTCTTTTTCGAATTCCGAATCTTCTAGAAAGCACGCCGTCGAGGCGTGATGCCATTGGTGCCGGCATTAACTTGTTTCGTTTTATCGCCCCGCGATTGGCTGCCAAGGTTTAGTCACGTGGGGACGCGATCAAGGTGACCTTTGCCAACGCTTCCCTCTGGGCATTCAGCCGAGAGCCGTTGAACGAACAAGTGGTCAGATAGTGTGTGAGTTCGTGCGACGCTCCCGCCCTTGGCGGGGGCGTCAGCCTTTTTCCCGTCGAAGTGCTGCTTCAGCACGTATGTGATATACGTTTTCGCCTTAAGTGGCAGTTGTCCGCAGCCCGTTGCAGAGAACGCTCGTGTGGTGGTTGTGAGTCGGTTTTTTTTTCGAATTGTCTTCGGCGTAGCGTGGGTGTTTTTAAGCCCAGTTCCTGCTTCCGTAAGTAAGGGGTCGTGCCCCCTTCATCTCGACCTACGAGGATTTGTTCCGCAGAACGAAAGTGGCCCATTCTTTTCGTCGTCCCGTTGCACGCGTCTTGACGCGTCTCCCGTCGCCATTAAGGCGGTTGTGCATTCACCCCTATAGCCGTTGTAACATCGAAGGTACCTGCCACCTACGACTGCAGCCTGTCGCAACTCAACTGTACCAGGCTCCCTCGCCGCCTACGCATTAAGGTATGTGACTTTAACCTGATTACCGCTGTGAACGCGAGTGCTAATTTAAGTCTTCGCTACCCGCTGCATAAGGCGACGCGCATATTCGTACTCATTACTGCGCTAGTGCATTCATTCAGACTTGCAGACTGTTCATGCCGCGAGTGCTAATTTAAATCTTCGCTGTCCGCCGCATAAGGCGACGCGCATATTTGTACTCATTACTACTTATTACTGGGAGTTGCGATTTGTCTTTCCTAGCGTAAAGATCGGTGTTCCGCTCCGCTCGCTCGAAAGTACAAGTGTCAACGGCTATCGCGTGTTATCGCCGCTTGCGGCTATTGCTAGTGATAGTGCACTTCTTACAGCAATTAATATAGTAGTAAGTACTAAACACACTGTAGAACCCCTGCGGAGGGGTTCCTGATCACTATGAACACTAAAGATAATAAAAGAAACAGTGGCGAGCTCTCGCCATCAGAATATGAACCGAATAAAAAGTATTTGTTTGAGCCACAAAACCTAATTACAAAAAACAAATTCTATGTAAATGAAAAACAAATCGAAAATGCTGGCAAAATTATCTATCAAGGTAAGGACGCCGCGGCAATCAGCGCAATGGATACCACTAATCAGGCCCAACCTACACCAGTACCCGCTGAAAAGAAAATAAAAATTCCACCTTTATATTTGCACAATGCTGACAAACTCAAATATCAGGAAATTGTACAAGAACTAAAAGATAAAACTAAAACCGAATTTTCAACGGTTCACAAAAATAATCAACTAAGAATTAATCTAACAGGCATAGAAGACTATCGATGTATGACAAAACACTACAGCGAAATGAAATTAAGTTATCACACTTTTAAGGACCCGGAAGCAAATAATCTCTCGGTAATTATCCGAAATATTCCTGTATCACTAACAGAAACAGAAATAGAAACCGAATTAAAAACCTTAAAATACCCCATTAGAAAGATTGCGCGCTTATACAACAAAAATAGATATCCAATCCCTCTATGCGCAGTGGATCTTGAAAATACACAGGAAGGTAGGAAAATCTTTAGTTTAACAAGATTGAATTATTGCGTAATCGAGGTTGAACCACGGAGAAAATCAGCAGAAATTCCGCAGTGTAAAAAATGTCAATTATATGGCCACACGCGTAACTACTGCCAATCTCCGCCACGATGTGTGAAATGCACAGGTAATCACCTATATAATAACTGCCCCAAAAAGCCAAGTGAAGATCCACAGTGCGTTAACTGTTTGGAAAAACATCCTGCAAACTATCGAGGATGCAGCTACTTCCTTAAAATTAAGCAGTCGACGAATAATAACTACAGAACACCGAATAAGTCATTTGCACAAGCAACCTTAACTAACCTTAACCAACCGCCCTTACCTGGTAAACGCCTAGGACTTCCACCCCAAGCTAATGCCAACCCGGCAGAAGAATCTCAAAACGCAAGCGATTTCGTCACAACTATATTAACTAAACTCGTTGAATTACTTATTCCGCACCTAGATAAACTAACGCCATTATTAGCATCTATACTTCCTACCTTGCTAACTAATGGACCCAAATAAACAGCAAATAGTAACTAAACTAACCTTGACTAATTGGAATGCCAATGGTCTAAAAGTACAACGCTCCATTTTCATTGATTTTATGACTCGTTATAACATAGATATCGCTTGTGTAACAGAAACACACTTCATTAATACTGAAGCGTTCCGTATCCCCGGATATCTAGTGCACCGAAAAGACAGAGTAGCTGATAAGGCCTCCGGAGGAGTAGCGATCATAATAAAGAAAAAACTAAAACATCATCTACTTCACCTCGTTGATATAGAAAACTTAGAAGCTATAGCCATACAAGTACACATGGGCAGTAACCGCCCTCTAAAATTAATCTCTGCGTACAAACAACCCAATAAAACACTATTAGACCTGGATATAGATAAAATATTCAACAGTGCAGAGCCTACGATGCTACTAGGTGATCTAAACGCAAAAAACACCGCCTGGGGATGCCGAACTAGCAACCCTGAGGGTATAAGACTACATAAAATTATGGCAAACCACTGCATACTTATATCAGCTCCAAATGAATCTACCTATCACCCGTATAGGGCTGACCATCAGCCTGACATTTTAGACGTCGTGCTACACAAGAATCTTCAAAAACCAATCCAACAAACAGTAACAAATGAGCTAGACTCAGACCATCTTCCTGTAATCATGTCCTTCTATGACATACCTCAAATAAAGCCACCTACTCCTAAACTTGTTGACGGAATAACTGACTGGAAAACATTCCAACAAACGCTAGACCAAAAACTAAGTTGGACAGGACCGCTACAATCCCCAATGTGCATCGATGAAGCAATAACACAATATACGGTTGCAATACAAGAAAGCGCACAAGAAGCTACAACACCACGGAAACAAAGAAGTACTGCTCCGCACAACATAACACCTGATTATATAATAAAGCTTATAAAATCAAAAAACCGATACAGAAGAGAGTGGCAAAGAACACGACTACCTTACTACAAAACGTTACATAACAAATTAAATCATCTAGTAAAACAAGAGCTAGATAACCTTCGAATAATAAGATACAATAGTTACCTTGAAGATATTCATCCCGGTGACTCTACTATGTGGAAGGCAACCAAAAGACTCCTAAGACAACCAAATGTTATCTATCCATTAACAGATAACAATACAACTTACTCATCTGAAGAAGAAAAATCAGAAATATTGGCCACGCACCTAGAGAAAGTCTTTACACCAAATGCAGACGAACACGACCCCCTACTTGCGACCCAAATAGCCAACACTATAGCTGATTTCCATGTACGGGAGACTACTGAAATAACACCTGTGACTGCTCAAGAACTCAAGCTATACATACAGCGTCTTTCTAAACGCAAGTCCCCTGGACCAGACTTGATAAACAATGAAATATTAAAACACTTATCCAAAAAAGCAGTAGCTTACCTAACCTCAATTTGTAATGGATGTATGAGGCTAGGATACTTTCCACTATCTTGGCGAACTGCGAACATACTACCAATCTACAAATCTGGAAAAAACAGGCACAACCCTGATAGCTACCGACCCATTAGTTTATTGTCAACCCTAGCCAAGCTCTTGGAAAAGGTGATTCTCACTCGTCTGCAAGACTTTATAATCGAAAATGAAGTCATTCCGCCTCATCAGTTTGGGTTCAGACGGTCGCACTCAACAGCTCACCAACTTATTAGATTAACAGAACTAATTGAGAAGGGGTTTGAAGAAAAGAAATACACCGCAGCAATCTTCTTAGACCTGGAAAGAGCCTTTGATAAGGTCTGGCTTGAAGGACTCTTGTATAAAATGATCATGCTAAACATCCCGGCTTACATAATAAAAATTATAGACTCCTTTCTGAGCAATAGAACGTTCAGAGTAAGAATTAACGCAACACTTTCTAGCGTCAAAACAACAAAGGCAGGAGTCCCTCAGGGGAGCCTCTTGGGGCCAACTTTATTTAATCTTTATGTACATGACTTGCCCACAGTAAACAATTCAACACTAGCCATGTTTGCCGATGATACGGCGATCCTAACGCAGGGTACTACAATTGAAACAACAATAGAACGACTACAAAATGCAATAAACGTAACGTGTGACTGGTATCAAAAGTGGAAAATAAAAATCAATCCTACCAAATCACAAGCAAAAATGTTTACACTCAAAAGTTATACCCATCTCCCAACAATCAGACTAAACAATGATGATATTCCATGGAACCCAAAGGATGCTGCAGTCAAGTACCTAGGAGTCCATTTACATGCAAAACTCAACTGGGGATTACACCTAAATAAAAAAATTAATGAGTGTCACACAAGACTCATGTTATTGTACCCTTTGATCAACCGAAAATCCCATCTTAGATCTGAATGTTCACTATTAATCTATAAGGCCATTCTCCGACCTATATTAACTTACGCATGCCCAGTTTGGAGTAACGCGCCCAAAACGTCATTGAAGAAACTTCAAACCATGCAAAACAAAGTGCTACGTCTTGCCATTAACTGTCCTTGGTTCATACGCAACAGCCAAATACACCAAGAGTTAAGTGTTCCACTAATCTCAGACTACATTCACAAACTAAGCAGTAACTTTTTTAAAAAATTAGTGATGTGTACAAGTGCAACTAAATTAAACCTCGGTCAAAAGAACATACACTCAAGGATTAAGCGTAAGCTACCACAAGACCTACTCTAGATTAACTAGCCTTAAGTAATATTAGAACCTAAATGTTGTAAGCTAGAGGTGTGAATACACTCACTTAATCCTCTCTTAAAAATTAATGTACTCCTAGCCATAAATTTCTTGATTGTACCAAAGCCGTGTATTGCATCTTGTTTGCAGAGCCAGCTAATATCTAAATAAAAATAAAAAAAAACTTATTACTGTTCTTGTGCATTCATTCAGACTTGCAGACTGTTCATGCCGCGAGTGCTAATTTAAATATTCGCTGTCCGCCGCATAAGGCGACGCGCATATTTGTACTCATTACTACTTATTACTGTTCTTGTGCATTCATTCAGACTTGCAGACTGTTCATGCCGCGAGTGCTAATTTAAATCTTCGCTGTCCGCCGCGTAAGGCGACGCGCATATTTGTACTCATCACTACTTATTACTGCTCGTTACTGTTCAACATCTGTCGTTAAGTTTAGAGCGCGCGTGCCAGCTGGTGCCCTTAATTATAGGTTAAGTATAGATATAGGGCGACGCACTCTGCTGCCCCATTGTAACCCGAAGTTCAATAGATGATTGGTTAGTTAAGGGAACTATTGTTTTGTTTCGACTTGTGCATGTTCTGTTACAGATAGACGCCCCCTTCATTGTACTGTTTATTGTACGACGGAACGAGGAAGCTGTGAGCGTGCAGGTGGGTGAGACAGCTGTGTAGTCGCGGTCGGATTGACACCTAATTACAATCCTTGCATAAGGCAATCCCGAAATTGTTATCTGACCTTGCAACTCTTGAGTAATCCTATTGGCGGAGTATTTTGCATGCTTCGCTCCCGTCTAACCGTCCAGGCCCGGTTAGCCGGGTTAAGACAGGCTTGGTGGCGCCCTCATAATTTCGACATACCCTGTATATATTATGTCACCACACGCTTGCCCAGAACGTATCGTGTGACTCACGCCCGACTCCCTGAGCGTCCCAGCCGTGGCCTTTTAGCCTATTTCGAACCGATTTCAGGGCAAGTGTGCCAGTTTTTCAGGACTGATTCCGTGGTGCGATGCTCACCTTGGGTGGGTGTCGTAAAGTTCTTTTAATACCGTAACACTGTTAGTGACAACTATACCAAATTTAGTAGACTAAATCGATTCGTAATTTTGACCTATTAACAATTCCAACGATTCGCTTTTTGAATCTGTTTATAGTGTAAACCGATTAACCCAAAAAATCGAGAAATCGATCAATCGGATGCCGATTCATCATACACGAATCGCCCGGGCATGGTTTTAGTTACAACGTAGTTTTGAATATTTAATGGATTTATTCGTGTTGTATACGTTTCCTAAATATTTCAGAAAAATATAAGAGTAGCATAGTATTTTATGTGGAAAATACCGCTCACAGTTTGAAAAAAAAATTAATAGAAATGGATTTGCTGCATTAGAAAAAATAATAAACCTATTAAATCGATACTGAGACCAATGGACAAAGAATATATTACATTTTATTGGCAAAATCCACCCGATTAGCTTATTTGCGGAAGCTTAGGGGCAGAGGCCGTTCTGAATGTTTAACACGCGCTTAAATGGAAGCTGCCCACAATAATGCGGTCGTAAAATGACCTCTCGTAAAGATCCTTGTATTTCACGTAGGTTTTACGTCTGAAGCCGCTGATGGATTACGGAATTTTCCTGAATTAATCCTAGCGAAACCGAAACAACACTGAAAATGAATTAACTAACCGCCTCACCTTCTGTCGGTGAACCTCCGCAAAACAAGCTTTGGCGTTAGTATGACTTCAGCGAAAATCTAATAAACGTGCTAAAATCGGCAGTTTAGACAGACGGAAGGCGATTTGAACGTCAGCAAGAACTGGCTTCAGGTCTACCGCTAGTGACGTCACGGAAGACACAATTTCAGGATTTATAGAGTCGGTAAAACAGATTTGCAGCTAGAATAATAATTTGAATAAATATTTTTGAATATGGTAGTTATAAGTAATTGGAAAAGTTTTATTTATTTATTTAGCTAGTTCAGCGCCTACTTAAAGATGGAAATTTTTAACTGTAAGTATGAGATATTCTATTTGTTTTTTGAGGTCAAACCACTCCGATATCAGTGCACACCTTTAACTTCATAAAATCTGGATTTGCAACGTCTATCGGTAGAATTAAACTGTGATTTAAAGCACGGCTTTAATCGAAACGCTTCATTTCTGAAGGCGGAAAGAAGATTTTCGGTCAACAGAAACCAAATCAAATACAAGTATTTTGTAAAGAAAAAAATTTTAACAGAATGTGCAAAGTTGAATGTTTTATGAATTTGAAAATTGAAAAAGAATGAGTAACAAAAGGCCAGAATGCAAATAAAAAGCCCGTTTTAAAATCATTAACAGAAATAGCGATATAATGCAATCTATCCTTATACTTAGTCCTGATGGATTAATTTTGGTTTCTGATAACATTGAGATATACACAGTTAAAAAGGCATCAGAAAATAGTAGATATATCGAAATAAATTATTTCATGCATAAGATACCCATATAATAGTTTAGCTGTATGATATGAGAGACACTCGTAGATAAAGATGCAGAGGAGACTTTTGATTTCATGAATGAATGAAGAAAGTACAGACAAACACGGCCGATTAAAAGAACTCGATACGGTTATTCAAAGAAAAATATTTTTCTTCTTCTATTTCTTCTTCTTCTTTTTATTTTTCTTTCTCTCCCTCTCTTCTTTCATTACGTCGTACCTGTTTAATTTTGAGGATTTGTTCTGTGAGTACTTTAGAAAAGCAAATTTAAAAGATTGTGAATGCAGAAAAGATCAAAGGTATGACAGGGACTCATATTAAAGAAGAGTTGGCAAAGTGAATAGGTGCAATAACGATTTTTTTTCAAATTAAGGAAACAAAAATTATAAGAATACTCAGATATTTTATGACAAAACGTAGAGTATGTATTATTTCAAGAATTTAAAACCTGGAAAAGCTGTTAGATTTGACGACATTTAATACATTTTAAATTACCGTGAAAAATATGTCTTTCATAGAGTGTGAAAAGGCCATAGATAAAGTGTAACGTAATAAATATATTACGAACCATCCTTGCTAACAGCAAACTCTACATCAGAGATGTAAAAATAATTTTGAATTTATAATGAAATTAATGCTTCACCGATATCGTGGTTTCACCGATGTGTTATGGCACCCCCAATTCAATAATTATTTTTTAATAGTTGCAAGTAATATTTGTATATATTTAGTAAATTACAGTATGTCTTACAACAAAATTAAATTTGAATTTCCTTTAGTTCTTGGAAAAATTTAAAACTACTGCCACAAAATTAAATCAAACGTAAATTTTCAAAATAGAACTTAACTATTCATTGCAGTCTTGTCCATTCCTAATTTATGTGCCAAAGTAAATAAAGTTTTCAATAGAAATCACAAAATCATTTCTTCTCCACTGATATTTTATTTGTTGTTCATATCTGTGATACGAATTATATAAAACAGTCCATAACGCGTTATGGCGCTATGGACTGTTTTTCAATTTTTTCTAGTTTTTTACGTA
Source organism: Agriotes lineatus (assembly GCA_940337035.1). NCBI lineage: Eukaryota > Metazoa > Arthropoda > Insecta > Coleoptera > Elateridae > Agriotes > Agriotes lineatus. The sequence continues at coordinate 99,955,988 of OW679196.1, read as the reverse complement.
TGTTAAGTAAACAATAAAACATTGTATACACCATGAGCATTACTTGATGTTTATACCCTCGGGCGACTTACACAGTGGCCCTCGACCTTGGAAAGGTGTCCTCTTTGAACGGTCATAAACATCTTCATATTACCCTTGATATATAATATAATATATTTAATAGTTATGTAATTACAGCATTTAAAATAAAGCAGAAAAGTTATAATAATAAGCATAAATCCATCTTTAGATATCATGATTTACCAGTCTAAGACCGATAATTTAAATTATTATTATAGGAATAATAATACCAATAATAGGTACTTAAAACAACAGCAATAGTCAGAATTTTTTTACAGCAATAAGAGAAGAACAGGTGACTTGGTAGAGACCCGTCACATAATCAACAATCCACTACGAAATATGGAAAAAAAACATAATAGTAATGATTATATTAACAATAACAGTAACCTTAACAATTCAATTACTTAACGGTATTGACACCATTATCCCATGCCTTTGACTACAGAATCATATGTAAAACTGAGAGCAAATGAGAACAAAATAGTAATAATAATACCAACGTTGTCACTAGTATTACTATCAGTTGTAATATAACAATGGAATGATTATTATCGATGATTTTTCTTCCGAGTTAAAACCGGAACCTACATTTAACGAGTGCGCAGCACGAGTTAAATTTGCTGTTTCGGTTTTAACGAGTAAAAAATTGTCGATCATTAATCATTACACGAATTATATTTGGAAAGAGAATATATTGAATGAAATGCAAAATATCAAATATTTACTTTTTGTTCTTAGGTTGGCACTGTTAATGTTGGTTACCCTGCTGTCAATTTTAAGTCGATGTCGAATTCGAGGTTAGCACGTTAGGTTTTTTGTCAGTTTGTGTCAAAACTGACGGAAAATCTAACCTGCTAACCTCGAATTTGACACAGACTTAAAATTGACAGCAGGGTAACCAACATTAACAGTGCCAACCTAAGAAAAAAATCACAACCATTTATGATCACCCGTAAAAACAATTACGAAAATAAATTACTACCGCTGTAATAATGTGTAACTAGGCATTTGCATGCCCCTCATTGGTTGAAATAGCGTCACGTGATACATGAATTATATTCTCTTGTACAATAAAATCTCTTCTTTCTGAAATTTCTAGTATCACCGCTCAAGTACATTATCTGCTTAGCTAACGAGACATGATGATAACCAATAACAAAAGAAAGAGGCAACGTAACTGGTGAGGTATTAAACACCCCACAGCCGTATAACAATGACAGTAAATTTTTTTTCAAAGAACTTTTTACACTTTTACACTTTCACCTTCCTAAGTTAGTAAAATAATTGAAAAAAAAAATTTATTGAATTAGAAATAAATAATTTTATAATAATATAGGTGTTGTCGTGTCGAAACACCCCACGATACCAGTTGAGAGCTAAATCGCAAGAGTATTAATTGAGGGTTTTTTATATATTTTTTATAAATTATTCTACGTCTGCGAGCGATTATTATCATTTTGTACTTTATTGTGCTTATAAATTGATGCATTTTTAGAAAGAACTTTATTGTTAGATAAGTTGCACCGTTATTGTAGACAACCTGACGAATTTATAACATTTTGAAGAAAAACTTCAAGCATTTGGTGAATACTAGTCTGAGACTGAAATTTGTTACCACAATCTTCGTGTCTGCAATAAGTTCTGCTAACCTTAAAGAAGCGTGAACATAGTCAATACATCTCCAAAAAGAATCTTCATCAATAAATAATGTTTTGATAGTTGAGACCATCTGGATTCTGGTCAACTATCATTTACTTACCAGCTAAGTAAGGGCCCCTACCCTATGTGGCACGAGCAGAATACCATTGGCTTGAGTAACGAAAAATTACACTAGATACCATGACAACAGACTGCTAATGATCCATATATATAATAGACTTGTCCGTCCGGGACGCTGTTTCAGCAGCCAAACGGTAAGAGATAGAGAAAAAAGTTATTAAAGTTATATGTTTGGAATGGTCATGTCAGGTCAGGAACCGAATTTCAGTCTCTAACACTAATTATTATCAATTATCCTAATCCGAACTTTTTAGGTTAGATTCTAGGCAAATTTTATCAAGGCGAATGCGACTGGTAGTTTGCTACCAACAATGACGTCATATACGTACGTGTGGTGAATACGCGTTCTATTTGCAAAACGGTCTTTTTTGTTTTATTAAATGAGACATTTGTCTCACTGGACTGCTTGTAACCAATGATAGGAACAGTACTTCTTGACGATAAATCAATCATACTATCTAGGGAACGGATTAAACACAATTAACTCCGATGTAATACGATTAGCAGAAATAGTCCAGAGAAATTAGACATTGCTCTTCGGAAAAATTCCCGGAAAGCTGGATTTTGGTATGAGCCTTGATATTGTGGTTCTAAACAAAATGTCAAAAGTCCTCATCGATCCGAGTGCCGCTAAAAATTTTAAGGGGGGGCAAAAGTCACCAAAAACGGTATTTCGTGAATATTTCGTTAACGGTCACTTTTACAGAAAAAATTCTAATTATCAAATTTGTAGCCTATGAAATTTCTAACAATAAAACTATCATGACTTTTATTCGTAAAAGTAACCGTTTTGGAGATAATTCGATTTACAGAGTTGTAACGAATTGATGCACTCCTCAATGACATGTATATCTCATTGGAGTTGCGACTTGAAATATTCCAGAATTTCCTTCTTTCAGAGCCTATAAAAATAGAAAGAAACACATATATAATACACTGTAGTCTAGATAGAGAAGGAATGTGCTCCGAAAAGTTCCCCTCCGTTGTCATAAAACCTCAAGGGACAGCTTGCTATTCGTGTAGGAGCATAATAGTATATTATGTTATTAGGAGCAAAAATTATACTTTATTTGGCGTGGCTGGACTGTTTATCTGCCGAGCTTGCGAGGCAGATAATTGCAGCCGAGCCACATAAAGATACTTTTGTTCCGAATAACATATAGTATTTTTTCTTCAAACGTTTATAACAAATTATTTAAGAAATTTTAAGAAACCTGGAATTATTTTAAGGTAGAGGATTGGGTAGACTGATAAATGTAGGGTGCTTTGGAGAGCGTCACTATGACTACACTATAAACAACGTTGTAAACAAAATCCGAAAAAAAAATACTTTATCTCGTCAGTCTTGCTTAAATGTAATACCCGATATAAATGACGTCGATACTTTCGACTCCACTGAAGATGTAGATCCATCACGTTTCCTGACTGAATCTATGGAAATAGAGAAGACAGCAGAAGAACAAGAAGAAGAAGAAAAAGATGATGAAGAGGAAAGCATTCCGATTGAACTAGAGTCTGAAGATGAATATTAATAACTCCTGTTTTGAATCTAAAATTGATTAATGAACAAGTTCACTATAATTTTTTTTTAAATCAACATTTTTCAAACAAAACTAAACGTGGAATATGCCTACTGGGGACACCACATGAAAAAAACACCTTGTACTCTACCTCGAAGGTGGTGTGGAAAAGAGTGCACGTTTCAACTCTGTAAATAGAATTATCTTCAAAACGGTTACTTTTACGAATAAAAGTCACGATATCTTTATTGTTATAAATTTCATAAGCTACAAATTTGATAATCAATATTTTTTCTGTAAAAGTGGCCGCTAACGAGATATTCACGAAATACCGTTTTTGGTGAACTTTGCCCCCCCTTAAAATTTTTAGCGGCACTCGGATCGATGAGGACTTTTGACATTTTGTTTAGAACCACAATATCAAGGTTCATACCAAAATCCAGCTTTCCGGGAATTTTTCCGAAGTTTTGCTTTTATTTTGTCTAATTTCACTGGACTAAAATACGAAGAATAAACGAAGATTATATCGCATTTCTAACTATAGCAAGAAATATAATACTGCAAACTGCAAACTAAAGATTATTCAGTACTTCCACACCAACTACGTCACACTCAGATGACAAAACTGAAGGTTTAAAATGCAGGAAAAAGTAAACATACATTATTAATAGCGAAGCTATTTGTAAATAGGATGAAAACCCAGAGTAGGTTTCTAGGAAAATATTTTTTGGCGATTGTAATAAGCCCAGATCGATGCTGCTAGAATACATGGCACGACATTGTTTATATTCCATGAATTTTTCTTCCAAAAGGAACAATAAGGAAAACGAAAGGGGTTAAGTTTAGATGGGCACATCAGAATTAAAATTGCTTAGATGACAAGTACGAAAACAACAGTAAAATATTTTCAATAGGGAAATGATTATAAGGTCCCGGGTGGTGCAGCTTGAGCAAGCGTCCACGTTCGATCAGGAGAGTTAAGCAACGCTCTCTCTGGTCAGAACTTGGATGGGAGTTCCACGGCTGCTTTTCCCGGCATCTCGTGGTACGGCTACCACGGAAAAAAGTTGGTCCCGGATATCATAATAACATCATGATAGTCGTTAGTGGGGTTGGAAGTTCCCATAAAATGTACAGTGACGCCTATAATTGGCCTAACGGCTGTTGGCGGAGTACGGAATAAAATAAGTTAAATAAATAAATACATTAGTAAGGCGATAACGTCTATTCATTTAAATAAAAAAAAATCAAGAAAAAAATTCACCAATAGATTCAATGCTACTAAAATATAATGGACACTGGTACAGAAAACTTTAGAAGGCGCTTATCAAAGAATGTGAAATCAATTTAGAGAACTTGGATAAGATGATATATAAATTGACTAACACTCTTAACGACTCAACAGCGAGTGTAGAATTGATAAACTGAGAAACTTAAAAAAAAGAAAAATTCTAAATGTTGCCTGATACCTGAAATCAATGTACAGGAAACATGGCACGTCTGAAAGCTCGTGAAGAATAACAAGAACTAGAGCAAAAAATATTTTAGTAGAGAAGTGGGGGTGGTCAGAATAAAATGCTAATAAAAAAATAGGAACTATTTAATAACTACTTTCAAGAACGAAACATTTCAATGCCATGAAACAATCCAGCAGCAGTCTTAATGTATAAAAGGGTTAATATAAGAAAATTGAAAAATTAGATATATATTAGTCTCCAATTGCAGATATATGCGATAGTAGTTCACAATGATTTTAAAGAACAGATTAGCTAAATAACTAGACAAATACCAAAATGAAGAAACTTGCCTTTAGAACAAACTGCAGCATGTGCGATGATCTACTCACATTTGAGAATCTTCCTAGAAAAGGGTATTGAATACAAACTATATCCCAGCCTAGCATTAATAATTGTTATGAGAGATCAGACATACCGCCCAAATTACTTAAAATAGCCTTAAAGGATGTATATAAAAATAAATTGCAAAAATTAAGGTGTAAATACGATATAAGAAGGGGTAAAACTAAACCATTTTAGATACGCGGACTGTGTAGCTAAACATCCGAAGGAAGAAGCTAGTACACTTGACAAAAATATGAAGGGAATACTATGCTCAGTAGCAATTCAGAGTGAGATATCTAAACAATAAATTCAAAAGATATATCAATGTTTACACTGTTCAACTGAACAGATTGTACATTAAAATGAAAAAGATTGTGAATTGCCGAACTAGTCGACTATATTTATGAACATTTTCTTTATATACGATTTGCTATTGTAATTTCTTCTGTTAATTAACCTGAGTAATGTGATTGGTACAGTACTATTTTAATATCTCATTATTTCAACTAAAAATGCGTTTTGTATTTGTACAATTACTGCTATACACACCGAGTCCAACTGCATGCCCTTTATAATGTAGGTAATTTCACACAATACATGTTTGCCAAAGGAAATCCGTTTATTTGGTTTCAAAACCGAATTTTTAAATAAAAAATGTGTTGGTGTTTTGCGCAAAATATGCGACGACTACAAGGTACGATCAATCCATTGACAAAAAAACTCTCTTTTACAGTCACATGTATGTATAATGTATATCACCTATAATGTTTAAATAACTAGCCGAGGAAGCTCTAAAGTTTATCGCATAAAAGATGCAACCTCTTTTCCAATCGCCAAAATAAATTAAATCGATAAACAACTGAAGGTTCTTTGTTAGACAAAAATTATCAAAAAAGCGGAATTGATGAACGACAGACGGTTGATTACTAGTTACATAATAGTTAGAAAACGTTTAAAACTTATAGTAACGGTAAGGTGATATGGTAGGCCATCAAAGTCTAAATTACATCGGGATGGTAATTACTCCCTCGTCAACTCAAACGGTGTAATATAATTTTACCTTCGCAATCAAGCGAGACGGAACCGATTTACCAAGTGCGGTGGTTTTTCTGGTTGCGACGAGCAGTTCCCGACAGGAAACAAATGGAAGAGTATTACGGCGTTCACAAATTCTTACGAGTTCTTCGAAATCCGTCTAGAGAACAGTATTACTTGAGAAACAGGGACAGAAAAAGAAGGTCTAGCAATAAATTAGGGGGTTATGGGAAAAACTAAGTTAAAATACTCTTGGAGAAATAATTTTTGAGCCACACAAAAAGCTAGCAAGCGTATAGGGCAATAAGGTAGCTTTAGTGAGCACAGAATAAAAAAATGCACAATTTTTTGTGCGATACATGCTTTAGTGATCAATCACACAAAAAGCATTTTGGAAAAGTTTTGTGTTGTTTTCCGAATGATGTCACTTTTGGCAGTGGTCAGTTGTCCTCAAGACTAACCAGGAACACCTGAAGATGGGAGTAGATCAAAAGATCTCGAAACGACAGTCGAAGTCCAATAAAGTTTTTGTGTAATTCAGTGGTTCGTTCCTAACTGCGCTTAAAGAAACTAAACATGCAATGCTTACGGTTAAAATGCGTGTAAAACCGGATCCGAATACCAGAAATCATACACTTGGTTTACTAGCCAAGATGGAACCATTGCTGTGCTGTGGGGCTACTATCGGAACTGGTTGGGGGTCCATTAGAGGCTGAGGTCGCCAGAAGCTGAAAATTGGGACCGCAGCCGCTACACACAAATTATTGCACCAAATATGTTCCATGAGAAAGACATGCAGTGTATAAAGGTAGGCACCTACTTGGAGGAGATGCTGTTAGAGATATTGAAGTCGTTATCCACTGGCAGAGCTGTTAGACTTTTCGATTTCTTGCGAAATTGCAGGATTCAAAGATCACGTCTAGCTCTGTGTGCAAATCTCCGTGAATGAAAATTTCCCCTCTGTAGATAACATTCACACACGTGCAGTAGGGTTGTGGAACTACTTTTACGTCAGCAGATCTGGGATTTGTGAGCAGCGAAACCCTATATATGATAAAAACGATTTGGCATGGCACTAGCTCGGATCGGTGTGGGAATCGTTACATTTGTGACTCAAAATGCGTTATGGACAATGGTGCAATTAGTTTTGCGTTTAGATTTAAGGTTTTTGTGTAATTAATTTAAAAGTTGTTTGAAATTACTGTTACGTTTTTGTTTATTTGATTTCAGGCGTCTTTGGAATTGTTCTTAAATTGACGTCAATTTTAGCCAATTAATGGTTTTAGAATATTTTGTATTTCCTAGGGTATAATAGGAAAGAAATCCAACTTCCAGGAGACTTGATAATTTATTTCAGCGGATAAAGTCAATTTTTAATAGTTACATTGATTGTTTTGACTTGATGTTTGCTACAATTTTTTTGTGGGCCAGTTACTTACGTGTAAATAAATAGCGCCCATTTGTGTCATCCAAACTTAACGCTGATTTATCTTGTTTTGGTGCAATTTAAGCAATTTCTTCGAAGGAAGTTGAATTTGTTCGAGGTTCAAGCAGCGACCATCTTAAAGAACAGTGGCGTAGAGCAAAAAGGTTAACGAAATGATTGTGTGCTATGTGTTAAATTAGCTCGCATATTTCATTGTAATGTTGAGTCTATAATAGTAATTAAGCTGGCAGAACAGAAGCTTAGGAAGATCAGTAATTAAAACAAAGTTTTCTCTTTTGGATCCTTAAATAATTTTATTGTTACTTCCATAAACCCAGAAAGTCATTAATTTTGCGTGAAGTATTTTATGAACCCTGGGTTACTATATTGCATAAAATAAGAGCTTCTTATCATTTCTTGATTGTGTAAATTTGCACATAATATTATTTTAATTTTCATGCAAAAGGCAGGTATCAAAATAAATTGTAAAGCAAGGGATATCTGTTCGCAGAAATCGAATATTAAATTCCCGGGTGGTGTAACTTGAACAAGCTTTCACGTTCGATCAGCAGAGTTAAGCAACGCTCTCTTTGGTCAGAACTTGGATGGGAGTTCCACGGCTGCACCTCTCGGAGCCTCGTGATACGGCTGTCACGGAAATAGATGGTCCCGGCGGTCATAATAACATCATGACAGTCGTTTGTGGGGTTGGAAGTTCCCATAAATGCACAGCGACGCGACGCCTATAATTGGCCTAACGGCTGTTGGATAAGTGCGAAATAAATAAATAAATAAAACATCTAACAAAGAACACCGAGAAGTAAAACTAGAACGTAGAAGTCGTCATTCACCCCTATCATCCGGCCACACCGCATGGGCCCCAGGAAAAACTTTACTTTATGTATTTTTTTTTGGTAAATAGTTTAAAACCAATATGTTTATTTTGTAAAATAGATAAACAAAATAAACACATGTTTACACTGGACTCGACCCTCTCTTACTTCAGATATTGACAACCTTGGACCAGAGCTACCCTCGGGAAATAATAATGTAAAATGGAGTTTCAATTTCATATTTTCAGATTTCCTATTTCTTAGGTTACCTAAAGCTGTTTATACTTATTTTTTATCTACTTTAAGTATATTACGTACTGCCCTTGATTTTTGTCATGCTGCACTTTGTGCGATATGTTTTCCATAAAAATCCATTAGTGTTACAATAATTTAAGATGCTTTCGGAGGCTTCCACGGCCATTGTGATTATGTAGCTAAGGACTTCCAGGATTGGACCGTGTCATTACTGAGATTGAAAAGCTGGACGTTTAACCTAATTTCATAAGGTCACAAGGAGGTTCGAGAGAAAAGCACTATAACCCAGCGCGTAAACCACGCCAGAGGCAAAAACCTTTTCCTTACCTTCTGATAAAGCCCCTTGTGAAAGTGGGCGAACCGTTGAGTTCTTCAATTTCAATAATGCCACGGTCTAAACCAGGAAGCAGTGAAAAATTAAATTTTTGTTCTAAACCTTCAATAGATGTAGATCGTGTTTCTTATCATCTATAATATATAAGTTTTATGAACCAAATTAATTTGCTTCTCCAATACTTGATATCAGAAATTCCTAATCCTATTCCAACGGCTTGGATCCATATCACTGTTACAACTACTGTTGTGACAACACTCTGTATACTCTCAAAGACCTAAGTTTGCATTTACAATGAGCGCACTGTCAATTGCCAAAGCATGTAATTTCAGGCTTTGTCGGACATGCAATCAAGCAAATTCAGGTGCACCTAATGAGCTTAGCTTAAGTATGAAATTTGTGTATTCATCGCAAACTCGGTCCAAAGCTATCAGTATGCCCACTAGGAATTAATAAAGTTCGACGCTGTGTTGAATGTTTCAACCTGTCGTGCACCTTCAACTTGAAATGTTGGTTAAGATACAGTACGTCAGACCCCAAGTAGACCTGCTTTAAATAAATGAGAGTCTTCAACGTCTTTCTGAAGTTTAGTTCTGGCTACATGTATATTTAAGACGTAACTTGTAGAATGGTCAGTAATTAATGGCGATTCAAACTTTAAACACCTACAAGACATTTAAATGTAGATTTGAGATCTGCGTAAAGAATGTTTAATAATGCTGAACCACTTTCTGCTGTCGTTGATAATAACTAAATTATACAAAAACTTAGGAATTCAGTTTTCACTTTTCTCATTTAAAAGACGAAGAAATTATTGTGTGACTGTCTGTCTGTCTGTCTGCCTGTCTGTCTGTATACCTGTTGCCGGTATAACTCAAAAAGTATTTGTTGTAGGAAAACGATACTTTGCATACGGATTATATATCTACCTGTTGAGAAAACTTGAAAATGTAGGTCAAATATATACAGGTTGGGCACTTTAAAATAATAAAACTTGACTATTTTTGCCTTAACTGAGGAATTGCAAAAAGTAATAATTTTCACATAGTTTAGTACAGCTTTTGTAAATATTGTTGACACCCTGTATCTCGAAAACGAAAGCCCGGAAAGAAAAACGGAAGACGAAAAAATATGTTATTGTTTGTCCAAGGTATGTGTATTATACAAGGTTTTCTATTTGTGTTCCTCTTATACTTATTTTCGAATCTTTAGGGTAGAGTAAGTGCGTCTTGTTTAAGTTGATTTTTAGATCCATTTTCTAATTCCAATTCTGTCATTATTTTGAAGTCTTCTTTTATATTAACAGATATGACAACATCATCAGCGAACCTTAAATGGCTTAATTGTTCGCCGTTTATGTTAATTTCCCCATCCGACCAGTCTATATTTTTGAAGATTCCTATCAGAACCAAGGTGAATAATGTTAGCTATAATGTGTCTTTCTATCGTACACTTCTGTTAACTGGAAATGCTCTTGTATTTTCAGGTGTTTTTTGAGATAATGTCTCAACTATGTAAACTTTTTTTTATTAGAGTGGTTGTACTAGTAATAATCTACCTGAACTTGAATTGGTTCTTCTATTCAGGCCCAGTGTTCTATGCAGTTGAACGCATTTTCTTAATCGATGAAAGCCATGTCTAGATCTAAATTATATGCGAATAGGTAGTGTAATCAAATTTAACCAGACCAGAGCATTATATTACATATTCAAAATATTACAAACTGACTTGAAAAACTCGGTCCTGTGCAAACTGAGTTCTAATGCGAAGCATGTGATTTTTTTTGTTTCACTAGAGAGCATAATTGGTTTCAAAAATAACATAAAAAATAATATGGAAGTAAGTCCTAATGTTCAATGAAATACACACCATTTTTTGGTTTTATTTAAATAACAATTTTTAAAGGGATATTCTGTTTTAGTACCTATTTATAGCTGGAAACTAAAAAACAGTTTTAATTTAAAATTTCCTGGAGCTGAGGCTCAGGGAGTAGAGGGCGAAGATCGTGTGTTGGTCTGAACACCAAGTGTGGGAGTCTGAAACGGGGATCTGTCGTCGTTTGCCTGAATTGTTTATTTTAATAACTAAATATAGCCGGTGTGTGTTTGCATGCGTTTTCATTGTTAATTACGTTTAATTAAACTGAGTGCATACGGTCACGGGAAAGCTTAAGTCAGCTCCGGGCCTGCCAAGTCGCAGGGTACACGCTGTAAGCGCCTTCCAGTAAATTTCGCATACAATGACCTAAATAAAAGCGGCTTGAAGCCGAGCAGTAAATAGATACTACTTATTTATAAGTGTTTTTGAACCGAAACCTAATATCTGCACTTCAAGTAAGTGCCATTTTAACTATTACTAAGTAAGTATATCATTGATACGCCGCCAAGGGGGTTTATGACGTCCTGACTGTTTCATGAGGCAATCCACCAGACAGCCAATCGAACTTGACGCAAGGAACTTTCCAGTAGTATTCGTGGAAAATTTCCACACGAGTCATTCAAGGTTGATGATATATGGCAGTTATTTGGAGTCCAGGGTCAGCACAATCCGCTACATTGCAGTTCAGAGCCAATAGTTTAAAGTAACCCAACTCAAGGAATGTTTGCAGTTTAAGCTAGAAGCATTTGCGTCAGGCTGTAGAAAGATTTAGCGACCGTAAGGGAGTGCACTTAATGGACAAATAAATACGTACGTAAAATAATTAGTAGGTGAATTCAATTCGAGTTCCATTTAATGCATGTAGATTTTAGCATTTGCGCGTGGGTTAGTGCACGCTAAAGTCTTTTAGCGAATGTATGTCTTCATTTAGTTGTGTGATCAAATTAGATTTTCTTGTGCATATTGTTTGACGTTATTTGCAGCCACAAGAATACTGCAAGTGTAGGTCGGCTTGCTATTTTTGGCAGATATGGCACTTTCTAGCCCCGAGTTGAGGTAAATTAAAAGCTTCATGTCTACTGAACTAGCTATAGTCAAGAAACGGAGCAAATAATTTATAAAAACGGTAAGCCGTGCAAGACTCCTTATCATAATGTAACGTTCCAACGACGCGGCTATGAAAAGCTTCATTTCAAGTCACATACTACATAGTTTTACATTAATTAATAAAGATAAAAATTAGAACTTTTAAAACCTTTCGTCAGCAATAGAAAAGAAGAGATGACATTTTTGCTTATGAAAAAGTTAGATGCCTCAATCCCCGACGGGTTTAAATTAGCTTAAAAGGTGATTTTGATAAGCTTTAGAGAAAACCGTGAAATTTTTGGGATTTATTCAAACCTTCTGTATATGTTGGCCGCTGCTTCTAAAGAAAGACATGATCTGCATCTGTATAAGAGTATACCGATGATTGCTTCAAAAATAAAATATTAATTCCTAAATGGTCATTGGAAAGCAAATCTGTTCAACTAGTACTTCACTTCAGTACTTCTTCAAATTCAAGTAGAGTTAAATTATACTGCACTGACAATTAATCAAAATTTGTGGAATGGTTTCATTCAGATTTCTTTAATTGTATATTTAAAAAAAAAGGTGAAAGTTTAATTTTCTTTGTGGCTTTCCATTAGCGTGCGGGAAGTATTATATCCTACGTATGAATCTTGTCAGAAATAAGTACCATTCCATGTTCGTCTTATAATTCGTCATTTTTCGTATATTTTCAGTATACGTTTCATGTGGATGAGTTTAGAAAAACCTTCCTTCTATGAGAGTTGTAGAAAATATCTTTATCTGTATATTTTTATTATTTCGTTAACTAGTTTTTTGTGAGACAGGTAAAACAAATGTGTACATCGACCTCAATTAACGCGATATGGACAATCAAAGATTCATAAGAACCATTTATGGAATGTTATCGCGCCAGCGAGAGCTCTCCAGTTCAGTCCAACCCTGCAAATGCAAGTCATTCATGTTCATTGCTGTTTTTATCACAGCAACCACATGCCATAAAAGCTCTTCCCCAAAAGCGAGCATCATCTGCCCCAGTATTGGAGCAAAATCTCGTATATGCACATTCTTGCCTTAGGAGCGGGAGCGCGATCGGGAGGCGTAAAATCAATTGCGGCGAATCTCCCATACGCTAGATTTGCAAACTATTCGCAAAGATCGGAATAAATTGTATGCAGCTTAAAATTTGGCAGTCGGGCTGGCTGTATAAAAATGAGCGGGAGCTCGAGTAAGACAGCCCAAACATATTGTTTTCTCGTAAAAAGTAAAATATTGTATGCTGTACCGGAGCCACGCGTTCTCGGCGGGAAAATATCTCGGTAATAAATACTGATGTATGTGAAAGGTGGTGGGTAGGCGAGCCAAGAGCATCTTGGTGTAGCCCAGATGTGCGAGCCGCGAATAGGAATGAGCCAATTCAAATAATGGAGCCAAGTGTTGTCCATAAGCCGAACACGGAAAGGGATTTATAACAGACACAGCACTCAGACCAGCCTGATCGATGTGTTTACGTATGTCGGGGTACTAATCTCCACCAAAGTGGATTCAGAAAACTAAAGTAATTTGTCCTGCTCCATTCAAAATGAGATTAGGGACGGGCACAACCCAAAGGAAGTGCCATGCACTTTTTCCCAATGACTGAAAAACCCAATGGCCGAAGTTACAAACTAGAGCAGTAACGATCAACTAAAAGGATCCGTATTGATTTTCGGCGACTTTGCTGCTGTACCCGACAATAAAAACTCCCATCCCTATTCTCGGGACCTTTTACGGCCGTCGCTCTCTATAGAAAACCGCCCGCTCTAACCGACTCTAAAAATAAAATTGATAGGCAATAGCAAAAAATGAAATGTCACCCACAACTCTTTCAATTTTTGTTTTGGCAGTATCCATAAATTATGCAGGCAATCAGTCGGTTGCTACCAAATCAGCGATACTATTAGCTGCAGGCTTTGGATATATTTTAACAACGACCTCTGGTTGGAAACTGCTGCGTAATACAGGATGTTTCTAAAGAAACTTTGCGGTTTTTTATAGTGTGCTTCACGAAAGTTTAAGCCAAAAAATGTTGAATCGCCTAGAACAGATAGGCATAATAAAACAGGAAAATATTATGTTAACCTGTACCAAGCTCATATTTGTCTTAGGTATACGGATATGTAGAGTAATTTTGTAGCATGTTGCAAAAAAAGCTTTTTTCCGATCGACTTTACAGTTAATTTTTACTCACACAAGTGCACTTTAACAGCTGTATGCTAATAAATAGTTGAAATACAAATAGAATGTTATTCACTGCACAGAATGCGACGGTTTCTGTACAACAAATATGTTTTTATAAGATGCTGTGTGTTTTCATAGTATATATACGCTGGGATTCAGTGTCAATAAGTAAAGGGTACACATTTTCGATGTGTACCCTGTACATCTAAAACATGCAATAACTATCAGAAAAAAAATCAAACAGTTGAAATTATCAAATTAGTTCGATTGAGATGGGCAGCTTCCGGAAGGGTATCTACTGTTTTCAAGAATTACAAAATATAACTGCCAGTGTATACTGTGGGTTCTCACATATGTACTCAGACTTGGAACTTAATAAAAGCAAACGTGAACCACATTTTTTAACGCAGGATTTCGATGGGCGGCCCTAACCTGTTGGCGAAAGTTGTATTAGATATTTTTCCAGCTGGTAAATATCGGCCTAGGTTAGCTAACTCGTCGAGAGGGTCGGAGTTTCAGCAAAGCTGCAAAATAAACTAAGGGCGCCACGTCCTCGACGTAGACAAATCCTTGGGTCAGACCTCCCCAAGGTTAGAGATATACCAAACCAATCAAAATTATAGCAGAGCAGACTAGTAACCATATTTATTTACCACTTGATTCTATAGTGCTCGCAACATAAACTCATAAAAGACACATACCAACAATATGCATATAAACAATTTAACCAATATCACAAATACATATATCACAGGTTCGACAAATTTCCAATAAATATCACAGCAAGTTATCAAATCACATATAAATATCACAACAAGTTGACCTATAAACGAGGCTAGTACTGCATAAACTAAAATCAGCCAAAGGGGCGTTAGATGCTTAGTAACCACCTAGTTGTACTTACTATTCAAATACCAAATCAAGAAACTGAAAAGTATAACTAATATCCAATACAGACGCAGTCTCCGAGAAGCGGAGATCCACAACTCGCGTAGTATGACTAGATAAATTTGCAACCCAATATATAAAGACTAGCAACCAGTGAGACAAATGTCTCATTTAATAAAACAAAAAAGACCGTTTTTCAAATAGAACGCGTATTAAATAAAAACGTGATTTCTCAAAAACCGAAAGTGTCACGTGACTAAAATTCGGTTTCTGACGTGACATGACCATTCCAAACATATAACTATCATAACTTTTTTCTCTATCTCTTACGGTTTGGCTGCTGAAACAGCATCCCGGACGGACCAGCGTCCCGGACGGACGGAAATCACGTGATTTCTCGAAAACCGGAAGTGTCACGTGACTGAAATTCGGTTCCTGACCTGATATTACCATTCTAACCATAAATTTAATAACTTTTTTCTCTATCTCTTACGGTTTGGCTGCTGAAACAGCGTCCTGGACGGACCAGCGTCCCGGACGGACGGAAATCATGTGATTTCTCAAAAACCGGAAGTGTCACGTAACTGAAATTCGGTTCATGACCTGACATGACCATTCCAAACATATAACTCTCATAACTTTTTTCTCTATCTCTTACGGTTTGACTGCTGAAATAGCGTCCCGGACGGAGCAGCGTCCCGGACGGACGGAAATCACGTGATTTCTAAAAAACCGGAAGTGTCACGTGACTGAAATTCGGTTCCTGACCTGACATCACCATTCCAAACATATAACTTTCATAACTTTTTTTTCTATCTCTTACGGTGTGGCTGCTGAAACAGCGTCCCGGACAGACAAGTCTATTAGATAAATGATCAAAATGATTACATAGGGTCTGTGAGGCAGAGGGCGGCCCAAGACGGGATTTGGGGTACGAACAGCGCAAGTGTAAAGAAATGCTAACGATCAACTCCGAGAGTTGGCCTACAAAGTCAAATTTTACAGCAATTAAAATTTAGACGGGGCAGTACATGCAGTTCATGAGATCTCACAAGGGTTTCTGTGATAGCTCAAGCAACTCACTTGCGTTCATTCCTAACCCGAATGAAAAAGTTAATACTCCCGCGGGCGGTAGCGTAGCTGCAACATCAAAATTGACACCAATCGTATTGCAAAGCGAAATTCCAGGTTAAAATACTACTACGATGTTACGTACAGGTAAAGTGATTACTTAAGCGGCCGAGCAGTTAATTAATGCAATCCAAAATGGCTACCGAAACAACCGGTAGGTACTCTAATCTATTAAAACCATAGTTACGCAGATAAGCGCAAATCATAAAGCATATGGTATCAAGGCTATAGATCACACACAAAGATACATAATTATTACACTACCAAAACTAATTACGCAGATAAACACACAGCATAAAACAAAAGATACATAACTAGAACACTACGAACACCTTCCAAGTGCGATGCACGAGATGCTGGGCGAGAGATAACGACGCCCATCTAGTTCGCAGAGCAGCTGGGGCCAAACGCGCTCCCTGAAAGAGGATTGCAGCTGTGGGAGCCTCTCGTTCCAGGGGCATCAATAGCAGGGGGTACAAACAACCCAAAAGTCGAGTTAGCACATTTCGCACGTGCACAGCATGGACCCCAAATGACTGGAACTGTCCTACGCAGTTAGATAAATTCCATACTGTAAGATAAAAAAAGGCTAAAAGAATACAAATTTCCAGGTAGATTACGGAGATAAAGGGAGGAAACCGTAGGCAACAAACTTCGAGTTGAAAAGTAGCCAAGTAGTGCAGTCCAGCACGCAGAGCGGTGCCCTTACAAATTCGTCAAAGACGCAGCGAATGCCGTAATATCACACAAATTACCATTAAATTCATAAGGGTTAGAATCCCTCACAAATCCTTCCAAAATAAAGTTAGCTATATCCAAATCTGACGAGGCAAAGCCCCCATGTGGAGCGATCCAACTTCCACGAAACAGAACTGGCATGGAATGTCCGAAAATTTGCCCAAAAACAGCCTAATTCAACTTATCAAAAGTTCCAAAATTTGTAAAAGACCATCAGAAGAAATGAGAAATGCAAAGTGTGGTTTAAGTTGATAAGGATATAACTGTAGCTTGTTCAAAAATTGTTAATAATGTTAATAAGGTTGCCTAACCAGTTAGGTAAAAATGTACTAGATATTTGGGAAAAAATGTGAATAGTGAAATCTAATTAATTGTTTGTAATATTGCATGTGAAACTACAAAATAAGCGTAACAATTTATAGGACGCACTGAAAGATAAAGCCACTAAGATTAAATATAAGGCTGAGCTGATGGAAAATAAATGACTTGCATTCGGCGAAGAACCAAATTTAAAGATATTGTAGCGCATATTCACTCATATCGAGATTTTGTAGCTGCATAATGAAGCAGAGAGATTACTGGTGAAGGAAGAATATCAAACATGAAGAGTATAATAAGCTCGAATAGATTGAAGCAGAATACAAAAAGAAGCAGGACCCAAAATCAGGAAAAATAGGGATTATCAGAAGAGGCCTTTGTCAAAACAAAAAAAACTTTCAAATGAGGACTGGAAAGCAAAAAGTGAAGAAGAGTACCTTAGAATTATTACCGAGTAAAATATGAAATAATATAGAATGATATTACAAACATCAATCTATACTTTACCTTATCTCATTTCATGGCGTACTGCAATCTCTTAAGAGCCTTGGGCTGCTTTACGAGTGCCTGTTGTACCTAAAATTCATTTACGGCATGTAACAAAACCAAAAATGCACGCGGTTGGCTTCAGAGAATCGTGGGCTTGTTTTTCCTTTGTAAGAGTAGATTCTATGCCTACCAGTCAATTCGGTAGAGACGTATATAATTATTTGTGGGTGACACAGAGTTGGCTAGTCTCACCTAAATATGTTTGTGACGCTCCTAACTCCGAACAAAACATGCAAGGCGTCGTAAAAATTCTATGAGTATTGGCTGTATGATTTTACATTATCTTCTTAATAAAGTTAAACACAGTAGAAAATTGATACGTTAACTATATTAAACAAAGAAAAATACAGGTAAACTAGTCAGCGGGTAGTCCGAGCTGGATACGAGGATGTGGTTACCCTAGCCTTAACGTCATCAAATTACATGAGAAAGAAAAAGATTAATTAGGCTGGCTACAATCCAGCCGATATATTGACAATGTGCTTAGCCTTCCCATGAAGGCAAAAACTTCGAACGTAAAACACCAATTGCTACTTTAAGGGGGCATAAATATTGTATCTACGGGAGGGGGGTAATAAACATACATGAATCCACAGACAATAAAGAGGTAATATTTAGCGTAATGCAATGGTTAACAATTTTAACATGACGACATGAAAGTAAGGTTGATCTTCAACGTAAAATTTTAGCTCCAGGAACGTAAGCGGGGGGCTACTAAAAAGCTGATTACTAAGGGAAGTAACCTGGGCTGATAAGATACTGCATTATAGTGGGTTAACTCTTCCTGGAAGTCTAAACCTTTAATAAAGTGCTTTAAGGAAATGTTATCGAGAGAGCTTTGAACTATATTTTGTGTTACCACTGCATGTTGGCGATTATGATATCGCTCTACCTAGAATTCAGCGCGTTGGTCACTTGAGTTGTTAGTTGTAAACTCTCAAATTGTTTTGTGTAAAATAGTTCTTTCCAGAACTAAAGTAAAATTTCATTGTTGTAAAATGGCTTTTACTACGAAACAACAAGCATTCATGCTTGAAGTGAAGTTGTGTATATACGCATTTCATAAAATAAGTTCTTCTTGCTTCAGCAATTAGAGATTTATTATTCTCATTGATATATTAATCTCTTGGAGCATCTAATACCTGCTAAAAATAATCCACCTTATTTTTTCTTTCCTGTTAACTTTCTATCCTTTTGCTAAATATATCTTTGTATTAATTAATACTTTCTTGTGTTATTATTGAACCTCGCTTATATCTTTAGCCTTTATTTCTGATTTTTCCATTTGTCGTCTACTGTTTATTCGGTGTTCATCTGTAATTGGTCTATTTCGTACTACACCTTGCTAGGTACAAAAATATAATTCTAAGAAGCAAAAAAGCAAGTCTTCTACACTTTCAGGTACTTTCTCGTAAAGGGCGAGGGGAGAGGGATAAGTTAGCTCTAAGTAGTCTGGTTAGCTGTAGGACCCTTTGAATAGTAAATGTTCCAGTAAAAGGTTCTGTTATGACAAGTGAAAATACGTAAATAACAGTCAAATGTTCGTGTAATTATTTATTAATTAAAAGCGAGAAAGACTAGGATAGTATACGCAGCGACGTGCAAAATTGAAGTATATAAAGAGTGGAATTACACTTTACACCTCTGCAAGCAGCAGAAGATAATTGCAGAAATGAGGAGAAAAACCCGGATTTTTTTTTTATTATACGTGAAACCTCAATATCGACCAAAACCAGCAATTAGAAGTGTGGAAGAGATACATAGAAGAGCCCTTCAAAGGGAGGCGGATGATCATCAAGAAAGAGGTAGAGAATGTAATCAAGAAGGCGAAGATTGGTAAAGTAACAAGTCCAGATCAAGGTCATATGCATGCGCTGAAGCTGCTCTGCTAGCTGTTTAACGGGGTGTAAAAGAGCTGAAACACATCATCCGACTGTTTGAAATAAACTTTGGTGGCCGTTAAGAAGAAACCGAGCACAAAGGAGTGTTGAGATTAGCGAACCATCAGTTGTATTATCCACGCTAGGATATCTGCGCTGATCCAAGACGTCGACAACTGTAATTTGGCTTGCTTAATGGACTCTGCACATGAGTAGTTTTCTTTAACATCCAAGTCCTGGCATAGCGATGCAGCAATGTCAATTACAACGTATTTTCTAAATCATGAATTGCGTGATGAGTGTGATGAGTTTTTGTCGGCAGGCGAAGCGATAAAAATCTCCGTTTTGGATTGTAGCTCTATCTTTCGTTTGTTCAACGTTTTCGAGCAGTTCAGCTGTCAGTTTGGTCACCCAGGAATTGGCAAGCTTTCTGCGCAGCTTAAGCTGTGAAATATTGAGTTAGTCCTCCCTGTGTTAGTGGATTAAGCATCTCTGGTCAATTTTTTAAAGAGTAATTTACCTTATGTCTATTGGCGGAGCCTCGTACGAACTGTTGGAATTTCGTTTTCAACGAGACCCATTTTTGGGCTGTTAGAATAGAGCCCAAATCTTCAAGCACATGGTGTCCGTAAATGGCTTCTTTGACCAATAATTAGAGCAGTCGTTTTTGCGAGTCTCTCCTGCTTGGATGCGAACCTGCAGCACCGACATTTCAGTAACATTCGAGTATCGAGCCTTCTAATTTGGATGCAAAACTTCCGGCAGTTATTGGTAAAGTTGGTCATACTTTCCAGAGGTTTCCTGTGTCTATTTAGTACTCTTGCACATTGCCTTTTTGCACTGCTTTGCTAGCTAGTCCTGCCTCAGTTCCTTTAAAACCCCGTGGGTATTACTTTTGTCATCGAACTCTTACCGTCAACCGTAGCTTGCTTTACTTTCTCAATGGATACTCTTCAGGGGCCATTCTAATGCTGATACTGATCAGTTACTAATTTTCATCCTCGGAGCCTATTGTTAGTTTCCGCAACACTTTAAATTTTTTTGTTGGTTTTAATTAGCACAGTCTGTCTTTATACCTACTTTTTAGGATATTATACTTTTTGGTATATTGTAATAGTGTATTTGCTAGTAATAGTATTTAGGTTTATGTGTTTTGAGGTATGCCTGATAGCTATGTATATATATTCAATAATCTTATGTATATTGTGCTCGCTTTGTATAAAATAGATTATTAGCTGTGCTCTTATTACATCGTCTTGTTTATGTTACTGTTACCTAGTTTTTTGTTTTTCAGAGTATTGTACTTCTGGGACTATTTTTGAGTTTAAGAATTTTCTGTGATATCTGGGTACAATTATCATAATTAAAAGATTCGTTGGTGCCCTTTATTGATATTTTATTAATTTTAGTATTTTATGTTGAACTCAGTCCTCTCCACGGACGTAGCCGGCCGGCAATTATATCCACGTAGTCACTCGATTTTGACAGAATATAGCCTACTAATCTAAATTTGGTATCAAAGGACTGAAGCGCGCGGATTAGCTGGCTAGAACGTGTTCACAACGGAGACATTATGAGGAGGATAGGGAAAGATAAGGAGATCGCCATAGACAAGGCCATAAATGTCGCATACTTCGGGCATGTGATGCAACACCCTGAAAAGTATAGTATTCTCTCCAGCGTACAGGAAAAGTTTTGTATGCCATTGTGTTCTATCCTCCCAGCAAGCTCCTGGTATATCAGGCAGTCGAAGGTCATATAATGTATTATAAAAAAATTGCTATTCTTGTATCACTCATCCGTGTTGTGTACCTAGTCCATTTAATCTTCAGTTCAAATCGTTTTTAAATTGAAATTAGTTTTACACATTTATGTACAAAACAGTAAATAAAAAGCTGCATTCGGGTTAGGGGAGATGTCTGGAAGCACTTGCGTAGGTAGACAACCGCGTCCTCAATAAGGGTACAGTTCTTTGAAAATACGCGTCCTGGACGGTGCTTCGTGCTTTACGTTAAATTCTAAAACTATAACTTATTGGATTAAAGATGGCCGCACCAGTCAACACAGTAAGGAGCCAATCGCGGGTCTTATGTGAAGTCAAAAGTAATTACCACCTCTGGGGCGAGGGGCGTCTTCGTTGTGCTGGACTGTGACAGTGATAGTGTTTCAATTTGCACAACCATGAGAGTTTGGTACGAGGGTAACGTTTAACTTAGAAGGTGCGCGAATGCTTGTCGCCTCGTATTATTGGGCCTCGAGCTGCGTTTCTTTGAATGCTGCAATCGTAGGTCCATCGGGAGAGCTGCAAAACGTTGTCTTTCTTCGTCATATAAAAAAACACTGGCTTAATCCTATGTCTACCATATGGATCCAGTGGACCCTAAATTCATTTTAACGTTCGTCTATTTTCGTATTATTCAACTTAGAAATATGTAATTTTGTGACTTTGTTAATATAGGCCAGTTATGTGTTAGTTCTCATATTTCTGCTCACACAAAAATACTTTTTTCAACTACCACCTGGGACCGTTGGACCCAACAAGGTTACTATGACACAATTGTTAGCATTACTAGTTATATTTTTCGGGGCGACAGAGCAGGGCACCAGATGTTTCTATTCGGTTTTGTAAATTGGTAGAGTGGTCACTGTATGCAGTATTAACATTGCACTGCAGATCAACCACCCTAGTGTTTTTCTCACCGCCAAAGAAAGCCGAACCTCTTCAGGGGTTTAGGAGAATCGGCCTAAATAGGAAATCCGATTTAACGGAAAATAATGCCATCGAAGAATCAGCTCGGCTGGGAAACGGTCTCAGCAGGGTAGCTTCACCACCGAAAAATCGGATTTGCTCAAATAATTCGTTTTAGCAATGAATTATGCCACCGAAGTATCAAATTGTTGAGAAGGCAGATTCAAGCGAAGTTTTTTATAAAAATGCCGTCGGGCTGCTTCAGGCTGGCGAAGCTGGAGCGTTACATTCAACTGTCTTTCGCTGGCTAAGCATCTTGGTTTTATACACTTCTGGATTGTTATCAGCTCACTTGAGAGCTTCACGCACTGCGAAACTGTCACGCTTATTGCAAATTGCCGCACTCGACAGCTTCAAGCTTCGATCGTGATGAATATAGACGGCGTCTAAATTCAAACACACTAATTATATTTAAATTCAACGCTAACGTCACAATACCTGTTGCTCTAATCATTTTCGGTAACTGACCTATAAATTCAGCCTAAGTTGTATCTTTGAAAATCATTTACTCTTATGTCTCTTCAATTTTACTTTAGTTTTTTTCCAATTTCGTTGCGAGTGAAATGCAGCAGTGCCTTATTATCGTTTCTCTGTACTTCTTCCCTTCGTCATGTTCGTATAAGCTAGATAGACAAATCAGTTAATGCTTTAAACTTCTGCTCTTGTTGAATTGTGGCTTCTTTAGGCTGGTCCTTCAATACATCGGTAACATTCTCTGCATTGACCTCTAGGCACTTTGCGGTTGCAGAATTTTTCAATTTAGTGTCTTTTATTGACGATATACTTTTCCGATTATACTGATGTTATCTTCTAGCCGAATTCAACCCTTCGGTGGTGTAAATTTCGTGACCCATGGGGTCACCGGCGTCACTAATTATGCTATAAAACTGTCTTCGAGCCGAGCTGCCCTATGAAAACAATATTGTGAAACAATTAAAAAATGCGGCGTGGGGGCACGCACTCGTTTTCGTGGCTGACCAGACGATGCCGTTGCTGAGAGCGTTGCATTACTTAAATACGATGTAAATCACTTATTAATAAACCTGTTACGATATTTTGTTCTTAATTGACAATTATCTTTATTATTTGTTTACATCAGAAGTGGTATAAGTTCGCGTTTCACGTCACAGTGAATTCTATTCGTGATGAAATGAAGTGATTCATTAACCGACGATTTTCTTCTTTTGCGCGAAGTGCTGTCCGCCAATTGACGCTCCGAAGAGGTCGCGTTGCCCCAATTCGACCCCGAAGATGCGGACTCTGGCGTTACTTTGTGGTGTGCTGAAATTCAGCAGCCGACCAAGGAGTTTCGCTGGTCTTCCCGCGAACGGGTGGCTCCAGCCCGCAAAAGTTTTGAAAGGGGCGGATGAAAATGGTTTGATGGTTGGAACCCGGAACTAGGAGATTGGGAAACGTTTAAGCTAAGAACTTACGTTAAGAAATACTCGCATTTCTTTTACTGTAAAAAATTAATAGAACTTGCAGCCGGGAAAATTCAAGATTCTTCCGTGAATTCGGAGGTTCTGAATAGTGATATAAATTAAATTGATGGGTTATTAGTGTTGCTACCTTGTTACTCTAAATTAAAGCACAAACGTGTGCCTTCCCCTGACACTTCTGCGTTTCAGCGGCCGGCAAAAAAAGCTCATTAACGGCTAAGAAATTGTGCTGTAGTACCACTTTTACCCTGGCGTGCACAATTTTGATTGTTTCTTGTGAGGATGTTAAGCTGCAACTCGACGCTATATCTTACGACGCAATCATATGTAGAAATGCCCTGTTCATCGGCGAAGTACGAGTGGTTGCTGATGCTTCTGGCATTCGTTTAATACGTACGAAAGATAGACAGCACTCTATTTGTTTGGTTTCTAATTCACCTGAATTTGACGTAGGATGTACTCTTCAGGGTGGCGAGCGTCAGCGCCTATTGGGCTTACTTGACGAACATTCGGAACTGTTCACAAATAGCAATAAAGTTCGTAGTGTAACCTGCGGCGAAATAGCTATAAAGTTAAACACTGACCGATTTGTTTCGTACCACCCATATTGTTTGGCCCTAGTAGAACGACAGGAAGTGCGAGAAATTATCAGTGAGCTACTCCAAGAAAGCACCCCTCTATTCGCTAGCCCTGTGCTGATTGTTAAGAAAAAAGATGGTACAAATCGCATATGTGTTGATTTTCGTGCTCTGAATAAGATAACGTTAAAAGATTGGTATGCTTTACCTTTGATCGACGATCAGTTAGACCATTTGGGCAAGGGAAGGTATTCTACCACTCTTGATATGGCTTCTGGGTTTCACCAGATACCCATTTCTCCCTTGTCAGTTCATAAAACGGTATTTGTGACTCCAGATGGTCACTATGACTATCTGCGTGTACCATTTGGCTTAGCAAATTCTGCTGCAGTCTTTAGGCAACTTGCGTAATTCTTATATTTTATTGTACCTTAATGATATCTTGATACCGTCTAAGCCTATTGAAGAGGGGTTCGATTCTTTGTCTAAAGGTCTGAATGCTTTGACTACTCAAGGATTTTCACTAAACGTCAAAAAGTGTAAATTCTTCCACACGTCAACTGAATATTTGGGTCGCTCGACTTCTGCCGAGGGTATTCGGCCTGGCGCCAATAGAATTCAAGCATTTTTGGCTTTTCCTAAGCCCTGTAGTGTAAAGCAAGTTCGCCAATTCATGGGACTGGCAAGTTATTTGGCAAACTCTGGTGCTGATGTCAAGAGCAAGATGAGGCACGGCAGTATGTCCTCAAGCAATTGTCTTCTAACCCGCTACTATCTGTCTTCGATCCCTCATTACCGACAGAGCTACACACAAATGCTAGCTTTATTGATTATGGGGCTATCTTATTCCAAAGGAATTCTGAAGTGAAACAAGTGGTTGCATATTTTAGTCGTCGAACTACTCCTGAGGAATCTTGGTACCATTCATACAAGCTAGAGATACTAGCCATTGTAAATGCCATTAAGCATTTCCGAACATATTTTTTAGGCATTCAGTTTACTATAATTACTGACTGCAATTCCATCAAACCCACTGCGAATAAAAAACATCTTGTGGCTCGTATTGCCCGCTGGTGGGCTTACTTACAAGATTTTTATTTTACTTTGGAATATCGAAAAGGCAAAAGGCTGCCACGTCTTGATTACCTTAGTAGGAATCCAATAGAGGTCCAAGTGGTTGATAGTGTGAATTGGATCGAGGTCGTTCAAGCCGAAGATCCTGAATCTCAAAAACTTATAAAAGGGGTGACTGATGGCACTACCACTGCACACGATTATTCTGTGAAACATGTGTATTCTTTATAGAAATATTGGAAAGAATTCATTGCGTGTTTATATACCTAAGGGAAGTCGACTTAATATTTTAAAATTATGCCACGATGTCGCCCGCATGGTGCCACGTCGGTTATGACAAAATCTTTCCTGCCGTCGCAGCTCAATTTTGGTTTTCACGGCTAGTTGCTTTTGCGCGAAAATACCTTAAGCATTGTCTTGTTTGTGTAAGTAGCAATCTTCTATCCGGGTAAAAAACGGTTACCCCCACCCTATTGATAAAACTCAAGTGCCCTTTCATACCATACATGTCGGACTATTTCCCCCTGGTTCAGATGCTTTCCGCTACGTGTTTCTAATTATTGATGAATTACTAATTCCGATAGAAGTGTTGAAGGCCAATAAAACACTTCGAGTTTATCGTACACATCTGTCCACTTTTGGAACACCTCGTTTGGTAACCACAGACCGAGCCTCCAATTTTCGTAGCGCGTCTTTATCAAACCTATTTAAAGAATTACATATTGAATACCACATGGTCGCTACCGGTGCGCCGCACGCGAACGTTCAAATCGAGCGGTATGTGCGTACCATCGTTGACTTGCTGAATAAAGTAAGAAGTCAAAATGGACGAGCGCATTTAAAAAGGTGCAACTAACATTAGACACCATTGTCCGTTTTCGAGAGTGATTAGTGAGTAGTTGTTTGAAAGTTTGATTGATTGCTATTGTTTTGCTTGATAAGTACTGCAGAAAAAAATTATTGCGACATTGCGTGTGTTTTGTAGTAGGGTAACAAGCCAGAGTACCTTCTGATCATTACGAAATGACAAGTCTAGCTAGGGACCTCTGAGCATTTCGGAGTGACAAGGTTCTTGGCCTCTGAATACCAAACACTATTTTAGGAAACGCATGTGCTTTCGTTCGATAGTAGGGTAACAAGCCTAAAGTATCTTCTGAGCACTGCCGAATCACAAGTCTAGCTAGAAACCTCTGAACATTTCGGAGTGATAAGGTTGATGGCCTCTGAGTACCAAGTGCTATATTAGGAGACACATGTGCTTCTGCTTGATGGTAGGGTAACAACAAGGTTGATAGCCTCTGAGCACCAAGTATGATGTTAAAGATGTGTGTGATTTGAACATATGTTGACAGGGTACATTAAAGACCCATTATGACCTATAAATGTTTGAGAGTTGCAAATACCGATAATTGTGATAACTGTGTCCTCTCAGCACTATTTTGAAAAGACAAGTTATTTGGACACCTGTAAATGTTAAGTTTCTAAGTAGGTACCCGACATGAGTTACTAACGTGTGTGTATGACGAAGCCGTACAATAGTATTTTTGTTAGCAGATCTGGCTTTTTGAGAGCGAAAAACACTTCAGGATTGGCTGTGTTAGCTTGTAGCCGAATTCAGCCCTTCGGTGGTGTAGATTTCTTGACCCTTGGGGTCACCGGCGCCATTAATCACGCCATAAAACTGTCTGCGAGCCGAGCTGCCCTATGAAAACAATATTGTGAGACAATTCCGAAATGCGGGGCACGCACTCGGCTCCGTGGCTGGCCCGAGGGTGTCAGTGCAGAGAGTGTTGTATTACTTAAATACAATGTAATTCGCTTATTATTAAAGCTGTTGCGATACTTTGTTCTTAATTGACAATTATCTTTATTATTTGTTTACATTGATATAGTCGGCTCATCTCTGTATTTGACTATATTTATGAGCTATTGATTCATTTCTACTGTGGTTTTCTTGAAGACGTATTCCAATGCCATTCTATGTAGAATTGGGGGCAAATTAATTATTATTGAATAATTTGGGTAATGTAGTTATTTTTACTAAGATGCCATGTTAGAGTCTATCATAATATAATATTAATATAAGAGCTCTAGCTTGCCAAAACAAAAGTAAATGACATTACTAAGCTCGAAGGATTCCAGCTTATTTCGATATTTTGTGAAGCAGAGATATTTATTTTTTTCTACAGCCGTAATTTTAAACTGTTTCCCAGGGTCATATGCGGCGTGCTTTATGTTGTCTATAAAACACGCCATTCTATTTAAAGCACGGAGTACTTTAAGAGTTTATAAAACCTTATTTGTGAAGATTAAAAGTACAGTTATTATATCGGACCGATTTGTATGCGGAGCCCCGAGTGCCCGATTGGAGAGGGCGGAGCCCGATGGTCCCCTTGGAGAGGGGCGGAGCCCCGAGGGCACCCTTGGAGAGGGGTGGAGCTTCAAGAGCCCCCTTGGGGAGGGGCCGAGCCCTGAGGGCCCTTTTGGAGAGGGGCGGAGCCCGATGGGCTCTTCGGAGAGGGGCGGAGCCCCGAGGGCACCCTTGGAGAGGGGTGGAGCTTCAAGATCCCCCTTGGAGAGGGGCCAAGCCCTGAGGGCCCCCCTAGAGACGGACCGAGCCTCGGGGGCCCCCTTGGAGAGGAGCGGAGTCCCGAGGGCCCCCTTGGAAAGGGGTGGAGCCCCGAGGGCCGCTTTGGAGAGGGGCGAAGCCCCGAGGGCATTTAAGCTAACAAACTCTTCGGCTGTAGAAAAAATGTTGAAGCCAACTCGTGCTTTACAGTTTAAAAATCTCGGTCGATCATAAAATTCTCGCTTCGCTCGAATTTTAACATGATCGACCTCGATTTTTAAACCCTTTGTAAAACACTAGTTGCCTTAATAGCTATAAACGTAGCGCATATAATGTATGTCTAAACAAACAAAAGATTGACTGATTCTTATAAATTAAATTTGCATTTCGAGAAAAGGGATTTTGAATTTTTGTAAACAAATTCAGAGTAATTGTGTCGAAAGAGAGCAGGTTATTAGAAAAAAATAACATATTTTGGTAATCCACTATTCAGTTGCTCGTTCAACTAACGGTTGACCTGTAATGTTAAGTTTACTTAGCTTTTAGTTTTGACAATAGTATTTAATATCATTTATTCATATTTTGCTTTACGTTCAGAATAACGCTGCTAGTGTCTTTTACAGCAAAGCTAGGCCTCGTAGAGAAAGAATAATTAATGAACAAAGGAAATGCCTAATTCAGTAATTCAGCAGCCACGTCGAAGCTTCCGCCGGGTTTAAAACACGCGGCATAATAATTTCTGTTATTCTGCAAAGGAGCAAATAGACCGCGCATGAATGTTTCATTAATGCCAGAAGTGGTAATCATAACCTAATGCAGAGGATTTATTACAGCGAGATTTCTGTTTAACTGATTGATGCATTCACATATCTGGTAAAGCTCACTGGGCTTGGGTCTAAAGCACAGCAATTTGTATTACGTCGCTAAATAACTTTAAGCATAGCGGTGTAATTTGTTAGAAGAAAACTAACATAATAGGGGCAAATAAATTTCCTCATTGCGCCCCGGGAGGAAAAATAACCAACTTTGGCTGTTTTAGTGCTACCTTTGGACTTCCACCTGGGTTTAATATCAACGGATGGCTCGGAAATTAATTTAGTGTGGCGATTATCTGAACGGTGGCGGCGAGTGTAGATTAATTGCGTAGGTTGACTGTGAACTAAACCTAGTTTTATTTATATATTTGGCAAAACTGTAGGTTCATATTATATTATTAGTTTTTAAAACACCTTACGATTTAATTTCTAATTATTCTCTAGTAAAATGGTGTTCTCGAACCATAAATTCAATTTGGGTACATCATATTACTCCGTTATTAAATTTTCCTTTCGTTTTTCAATTAAACTGATACGATATTAGATATAAAAATGGAAAGACTTAGTCTAATTAGTCTTTGTATCTTGCTATAATTGAAAGAAATGGACAGTTAATGTCCCAAACGGTAGCAAATCATGGCCGTTTTAATGGAGGCTTGTTTCTACCTGCGACTTTATGGGTTTTGATTGTTTGACTGCCGACATAAGCAATTATCTTCATGAAGTGCGTAAGTTGGAGCAATAAAACAAACTACCAATTGCTGCAGAACATTTCCATACAAAACAATTTCGAAATTAAAGGGGATAGGTTGTGCTGCCCTGTTGCAAATTTTCCACTTTAAGCTCTAAACAAGATTCTGTTATGTATGAAATGGAGGCGAATGTATAATGGAAATATAAACTCACTCCGAATAAAGTAAATATCAAATAGACGCAAAAATTAAAATCCTTTTACCGTAGTTTAAAGCGTATTTGGTATACGTAACTGCGAGTTATAGTATTTTTGTGTAGGTTTAATTAACTGACTTTTATAATAAATTGATGGTGTTCGTTAAATACGTTTTCAATAAATGCATATTTGGATTTCATGCTTTGTTTAGCCTCCCACGTGTGCACGGATGTTATTTAACAAAATTGGGAAGTTTTAATTCAAATTTCCGGTTGCTGAAATGTTGATTTTTGTTACACGTTTTTAAACATTTGTACGAAACTGTGTTCCAGGGCATAGAGCATAGTCTAAAAACACGTTTCGTCAATTTTATCCAATAAGTCCGAACGTTTCAGCAACGACCAATATGTCTATTAGATCAATACTGAGCACCTGTGTTGCCGTGATAATATCTGTACGTTGGATTACAGTCTCAAGACGTAAAAGACACTAAGTTATTTGGCCCACCCTGTAAATGTTTTGGTTGAGAAAATGACAAAACTCTTACCATAAATATTTAGGAAAGCACCAGAACGAGTTCAGCACGTCATTAAGGTCAATGGGGAAGTCATCAACAATATACGATATGCATACGACACCTTGTTGATGATGGACACCCTGGAGGGTTTACAAGAACTTGTCACCAGGATCTACCACACGAGTTGATGCCACGGCCTGGACTTTAGCACCAAAAAGATCACCTAATTATATGGTTGTCTGTAAGACTCCTGCATCACCGGAGCTCTCATAACGAATGACCAACGGATTGAGAGAGTAACATTCGCTAGCAATAAATTAGGTACTATGTCAATAAGCCAGAATCATCCTGATGAAGATACGCGCTTCTAAGCTGTCAAGATTTTATCTTGAATCTAAAAAGTAAAATCGTAAGGTGCTACGTTTTGTCCACTTTACTATAACACGTCGAAGCTTGGACCATATCTG
Source organism: Agriotes lineatus (assembly GCA_940337035.1). Lineage (NCBI taxonomy): Eukaryota > Metazoa > Arthropoda > Insecta > Coleoptera > Elateridae > Agriotes > Agriotes lineatus. The sequence goes on along the minus strand of OW679196.1, from coordinate 99,925,135 downwards.
AAGCCACTGCGAAGCCACCGTTCTCCACTTCGGATCTCGTCAAGTCACCAACGAGTAGGTCCTTTGGAGAATATCTTGCCAACGAAAGCTGCTAAACTAGAAATGGACGAAAACGGTCGGGTCACGCTGGGTTACTGCGGATCTCGTTGAACGTTACTAATATTTGAAAATTGGGCTGTGAACGTGAGTGAAAGTTTCCAAGGAATAGAAGACTGCAGGGTGCCTCAATCCGTCGCTGCCCACTCATGTGGAAGATCGAGCGCTGAAGTGGGAGGTCAGTGTACTTCTGTGCGGCAGCTTGTAGCGACGGAGCTTCGCAACTGTGTTGTGTTGTGAATATTGTGTCTAGAGTTAATGGCGTGTCTGCGTCTATCGGCGACCAAGTAGAACCTACTTTTAGTTTCTCGAACGTAAAATACTTTTAAACCTAGTAATTAAAAGTGTTGCCTAGCGGGATTTCTATTGGTTGTAAATTTTAACATTTTGTTTTATCTGAATTTTAGTTTTCATATAAAAGCTGCAGGTCACGTCGTGAGTGGAGGGTCACGGCTTGAACGTGAGTGAATGTGGGCGTGAGCGATCGTGAACGTGAGTGTTTAAAGCAAGCGTAAAACGTGCGTGACTCATGCGCCTATATCTATGCTGAACACCATCAAACAGAAAAAGTTCGAATACTTAGGCTATGTCATAAAGAAAGTGCACGCATAAAGCCGTTTTATAATTTCGAGTAACGTGTTTAAATAACACCTCTGCGAGCTAATGACACTTTTATTATAGGGATGTTTTGTCTATGCTGAACAGTTTTTATAAATTTTTGTGATAGTGGGGTCTTTTTGTGGATAGTATTTATGAATTAGTTTCTTTTTGGTGAAGTCTGAATTTTTGAAGGGTTTCTTGGGTTGATCCACAGATAAAGTAATGCTATATTTACTTGTTTTTCATGCAAAACCTGCACATGTTCAAATAATATATCTCAATTGTGTCGCATTTACGTATTGCTTTTACCTTAAATAGATATAGCTTATCAGATCGTTTGCATTTCGTGGAGGTAATAACTGATGAGATTTCAACTTTATTACAAATTAACGATACTCGCAATACTAGAGAATTTTTCAATTTAAATTTGTGTATTATTGATTATATAAATTGGTGGCGTCTGTACTTAGTTATATTCAGTTTAATGTTAGCCTACGTTCTTCTGCCGGGGTTTAACTAGCGGGCGCCGTTAAACGCAGCCATTTTTGGGCATTCACAATTTGCTACCTGAATTATCTTGTTCTGCAACTGCAAATGGCGTTTTTAGTATTTAGGTTTCGTAAACAGTTTCTGTATGGCTATTTCATATAATCGTTTATTTAGCATTTATAAGTGCAGGTAATATTGACTACTTTGCTACAGCTTATTTGCATTGCAGGAGTTACTAATTGAGTTCTCCACTGGAAGCCTCAGTCAGCACCCCACCATATTCCTTTTCTGAGATGTAACCATTTCTAGAAATGTTATAACCAGATTTACGAAACATTTCTTTGTTTGTTAAATGCGTTTTTCTGCATGCAAACTACATCAATATTGTGAATGTCCCAGGAATGAATTGGTTGACGCCTGCCTGCATCAGCATTGCAGTTAGATATTTTCAGTTGGAAGTTTGATGTTGTGTTTTCTTCAGTGGTTGTTGTCAATGAGTTAGTAGAGCTATTGTAATTATAAGCTAAATGAATAGTTATCATAATTATTGAAACTCTCTGTACTAGTTGCAATAGTGGTATTATATGGTACTTGCCAACCTGAATGTATTTCGGGAGAACTTAAAATGTTGCAATACTCTCTGGTTCTGGTATGTTGAAATAAAAACTTGACGTGGCTCGCCTGAGTGTGTTTAGAACAAAATTTCAATATACAGGCTATTTGTACATCTGGCCTGCTGTTATATACAGGGTGTCCCAGAGCGAAACTTACAAAAAGGTCCATAAAAGGATCCAATGAGTTAACACAGTTTCTGAAAGAATGATGAAAATCAGCTTATTCATGTTGACTTAAAAATAATTAAAGTTTTACATAAAAAAATGCAGTGCGCCACCACTTTTTACGTTACCTTTGTACACCAATTAACTGTTGTTTTGTAAACCACGACAATATTGCAAAAATCTTGTCACTTCTGAATGTATTCTCTTAGAATTTTTAAAGCGGGCTTAGCTGAGTCGGATAAAGGGGCTTTTAATAAAATTTCAAAATACTAATAATCAAAAACCAAAAAAGTTTTGGAGGCCATTCTTACCTTCAGGATATGCTGCAGTTTTTTGTGCACTTATTTCTGGGACATCCTGTATTAGTTTTAACCCGGGATTAGTCGCTAGGTTTGGTTTCGCGTCGTTAGTCGCGCGTGAACGTTTCGCTCACAGCTGACATTTTGTATGTATACGTGTGTTTTTTTCATAATTGGCAATTATTACTTTATAATCATAATGTGGCAATATCTGTTAACGTCATACCTTAAAATTAAAATAAAAAATTATTCATTGAATATACAAAACTGAATTTTTTACACCATGTGTAGATACAACTCAAATCGTTAAATTCAAATCCAAAAAAGATATAATATAAGCTCTGCTTTGATCTCTAGTTTGTATCCGACTCATCCGAAACTTGTAAACAATTAGGGCAGGTATATGTGGTATGTTCCGTGCAAATGGCTCGTTGGCAAGATCGCAAAATCAAAAATGTTTAGAACAAATACAAAAATATAAAAGTAAACGTGGTTAGTCGCGTAATGAGCGATTTGCTCACACTAGCGCACGCACCTACCAAACTACTTGTCACAATTGCACTATGCCTTGTTTTTTAATGAAATAATACCACTAGCCGGTGCTTGACGAATAGGGTGGGGATTAAAAAAATTGGCGGGGCCGTACCTGCCATTGCACTAAAATGGCGAATTAATTTGTAAAAACGTGAGGGAATCGCTCATGTAGCGACCAATGCCGGGTTAAGTACGTCATTATGAATTTTGAACCCGTGCCAAAGCTCTGCGTGCCATAATGTAGGTGCTTTCCGCGAAAAAGTGCCTGGTTGCGGCGTTGGGTTAGGATGATGCTGTCTGGCTTTCGACGAGAAAAGGTACTGAACCGTGAGCATACATAAACGCCGTGTCACCTAGTTTTTAATCTGGATGCATCGCCATTTGAAAGCGTAGTGCCTACTTATTCTAAATAAAAACCCTGGGCAGAGCAGTCTTGTAGCAGTGGCTTGTGAGCTATACAGATTTGCTAAAGATATGCAGAAATTGCAATTGCGATTTAATGTCCAAGAAGACAACAAAGTACACGGCCGTCTCCAGTTGTGACGCGGCATTGCAAGCATTACCGTGGAGAGTTTTTCAGGGCCAACTTCAGGTATTGTGCAACTGGCATAGGTTAGTCATCACTGAAATGGTTGCTTTAAGGCGTTATTTGTGCATGGGGGAATAGTTTGAAGAAGCAAGGTGATTCCTGCGCGCTTTCTTGTGTTTGGTGCGCTTTGCGTTTGAGGTCTCAGAGTGTTTAACCCTCCAGTACGCGTTCAAAATTGTAAGACATCAGTACCCGCACCGGTCTCGCAGTCCGACACCCTCTGCCACCTCCATAAAAATAATGAGATTTCTTACGGCATTAGTTTCTTTTTCACTAACGTCTTCATAATCAGATATTTCCTGTTCAGTGTCACTGTTCATTTCCCTAGTTTCCAATAAATTATCTTCGTCAGACGATCGCACATCATCATAAAACGCGTTGTCGACATCCTCCTCCGCTATTATATCTCGCATCGTCTGTTTAGGAACTAAACATACATTTTAATCCTTTTAATTTAATTAGGCGAATATTTCAAAAACACATATTGCATACGGAAAATGCTTAACAAAGCGTCAGCAGTAATGTAATCAGTGCTCGAATGACCGGTGAATAGCCTGCAATTCTGCACTCTGCAAGTTTGTTTGTTATGCAATTGAATACGCAAGTGCATATGCGAGCTGAAACTAGGGCAAATATTAAACTTTGTAAGCTAAGTCAGTATTTTTATATGTATAAATAGAAAAATATTCTAGTCAATAAACATACAGTTTCAACTTTTGTTTCACTGTGTCACGCTGACCAACGGCCCCAGGTCTTTTTTGGTACATCATCTCGTGTGAGACCGCACGAGACCGTTGGTTTGCACCCCTTTTTAATTTCTGCACCCCTAAGATATTCCTGCAACTGTCCAAATTAAATTCATACAGTCCATTACAAGCTCCACCCTGAACATTTTGGTCCTTCGATCCTTTAAACGTTCCAGCCCCTAACATTTTGGTCCTTCGATCCTTTAAACGTTCCAGCCCCTAACATTTTGGTCCTTTCGAGCCTTTAAACGTTCCTGCCCCTATCATTTTGGTCCTTCAAGCCATTAAAACGTTCCTGCCCCTAGTATTTGGTCCAGTGATCCCTTAAAACGTACCAGCCCTCATCGAACAAGACCGTTACGATGGCGCAGCGACGGGAGATTTTCACAACCCAAGAAGATTTAGCAGAATCCATTCGCAGGCAGATTATCAACGTGAGGAAGGATGGCCCATCAAGAAAAAATGCAGCATATATCACCGCTCGCAGATCCACCCTAAAACAACTTTGGGAAGAATTTGAGGCCAACCATTCAGACCTGGCGAAGGAAGTCGAGGAAGAACACCCTTATTTTAAAAATAATTTTTTTCAGCAAACCAAAGACGTTTACAATGAAGGGGTTGCCCTGCTCGACAAGTGCGAAGAAAATCTAGCCACACTAGGTGAAAGTTCACAGCAGCCAGCTGGACCAAAAGAAGATACGACCGCACGTGCTGACAAGGAGGGACAGTTTCGAATAAGAAGGTGAATTCACTCCAAAGCGACATTCAGGAAGTCTGGAATAGGTTGAATGAGGAATGCAGTAAAAGGTATTGTGAATACAACATTAAGAATTTTAAGGATGATTGGGATGACATCAGAGCTCTAAACGAGGAGATACTATCCAACGGTAGCTACGACGACAAGGAGTTCCGTGAGACCAAGAAGATGGTCAACGAAATAATTGTAGTCCTGTACCAACACATCCAGGATGGAGAGGTTCAAAGTGTCAAGGAACACAGCCATGCGAATATAGTGTTGCCTACTCTTAAAATTCCATTTTTTGAAGGGACCTACGAAGCATGGCCTAGCTTTCATGATATTTTCCGAAGAATTGTTCATGAAAATTCACGACTAAGTAAGGCGGAAAAAATGCATTACTTAAAGTCACAGTTACGAGGGGAAGCCAGCAAGTTAGTGCAACACCTGGAGGCAACTGAAGCCAATTACGAGTCTGCATGGTTCATTATAAGGAACAGATACGACAACACCAGGCTGCTACTTGCGAAGTATTTGGATGACATATTCAACCAGGCAACCCTGTCGAACGAGTCTGCAGAAGGGATCAAGAAACTCCATGACACGACTGCAGAATGCCTAAGAGCAATTGAGAACTTAGGAATTGAAACGGCCACATGGGGGCCTATCATGTGTCATATAGTGACACGGAAGTTGGACAAGGAAACCAACAGACTGTATGAGCAGTCACTAACGGCACCAAGAGAAGTGCAAAAATTCGAGCAGCTACTGAATTTCTTAGAAACAAGATTTCAGTCGCTGGAAGCTGTACAAAGACGGAACAAACTCGAACCCAGAAAACAAGGAATTGGGAAACCATGGGAAAGTCACCAGGATCGGTGGGCATTGAAGACGTACCACACTGCTGACATATCGTGCTTCCACTGCGGAGGATCACACAGCATTAAATCCTGCCCAAAATTTAGCAATCTAAATATATCCGCACGTTGGGACTTCATAAAGAATAAAAAATTATATTCAAACTGCTTCAAGCCTACAGGAAAATATAACTCCAGACACTTTTGCCCAGGGAAATGCAAGGTATGTAATAAAAGACATCATTGGCTTTTGCACGAAGATTTTAGCAAACAACAGCCTCCCAAGACCACAACGGCAATTTCCAGTGCGACAGCAACCAATAAGAACGAAAACATTGTTGCAAGCCTAGTAAGAAGACAGCATCGCAACGTTTTGCTTGCAACTGCCCTAATTAAGGTCCAGTCATCCTTAGGGAGTTTGGAGTATCTCAGAGCCCTGATAGACTCCGGATCACAGGCATCATTCATCACAGGAGATGCAGCTCAAACGCTGGGTCTACCAGAAGAAAAGGTGAGAGTGCACATTTCTGGATTAGGCAAGAAAGGAGCAGGTACAGCCCGAAGACGATTAACTGTAAACCTACGTCCACGATTTCCAAGCAACTACACAACCATATGTGAGATGCTGATACTGCCACAGCTAACCAAGTCACTTCCAGAAAAACCAGTCGAAAACTATCAACTTCAGGACTATAAGAATATGGTGTTGGCAGATCCACTATTTCAGAAACCTGGACCAATAGACGTTATCCTAGGAGCTGACATCTACAAAGAAATCATTTTGGAAGGAGTACGAAAATTGAACGGAGGCCTGTTAGCGCAAAACACGGAACTTGGATGGATCATCACGGGGAATGCAACAGCACCATCAGAAGAAAGGAAAATTCTTAGCATGGTCGCATGTGCTGCAGAAGATGAACAACTCACAAAATTTTGGGAGATTGAAGAAGTTGTACCAGAAAAGATGATGTCCAACGAAGACAAGGAATGCGAAGAATTCTACAACTGCAACCACCAGAGAAATGCTGATGGTACATATACAGTAAAAATTCCGTTCAAGGAACCAATAGAAAAGCTTGGGGATTCGAGAAAAAAGGCAATCGCACGTTTCATTCAACTAGACAAGCGATTAGAAGAAGATAAAGTTCTAGGTAAAGAATACAAAACATTCATAAAGGAATACCTACCTGGGTTACAACGCAGAACGAAATGGACTTCGAAAGAAGAGAATTTGCAAGTGGGAGATCTAGTGTTACAGAAGGATGACAGCAGTCCTCCCAATCGATGGCCTTTAGCAAGAGCAGCAGAAGTGCATCCAGGCACCTACGGTGTTGTCAGAGTTGCAGCTGTTAAGAAAAAGGAAGATACAATTCTCAAGCGTCCAGTTACCAAACTCGGTCCGGTACCAAGACAGGAGGAAGAGGAAGGAAGTAGAAAGCAAAGCAGGGGTAGTGGAGTGTCAACAGTAACAAAAACTATAACACTCTTACTTACGTTATGCACCATAATTTCGGCAACCAAGGGATCGTATACAGTAAAGTATCCGTCACCTGGCCTATTCATTGAAGAACTTGGCCACGCAAAACTCTCGAGGGGAAACTGCAGGATCGAAGTAGCAGTGAATATCTCCAGCATCCAAGTAGATGAAGAAGATATAAACAAGACAATCCAACAAATGAATACCTTATGCGACAAGGCACTGGTATTATCTGCAGAATCCCATTGCAAAGAATTAAATCATCACCTGAGAGAGCAGCAAAGACAGATCATCTGGAATATGAGAAGCATTTATAGTCAAGATGTCAGAACCAAGCGAGGATTATTAGGGCAGCTACTAACCTCAGTGTTTCGAGTCAACGATGAAGTTTACCATGACATCGAATCATTGGAGAAAAATCAACTAGAATTAATACATTCATCTAATCGTCAGACGAAGATCATGTTGTCAACTGCAGCAACTCTAAATGAGACTGAAGCCAGAATATCCCAGAAGTTGGATAATTTTCGAAGAAAACTCAATGAAGGGTTGCTAGCAATCAATGAGATGGAACCTTGGTACAAGAAGACGGACGACAACAAGCTAAACATACATGTGTTGACATCATATCAGATGGCCACCAACTACTTACAAGAGATGGGTGAGAAGTACAAACAACTTCTAAATGTAAAATTTAAAAGGGCAGACATCATGCAATTTATTCCATCGTCACAATTTGACAGAATAATGACTAATGCAATGGTCAATCTTCCAGCAAACCTAGAGATTCTTACTACGCCAACGCACAAGATGGAAGTTAGCTTCAACAATGAATCAATCGAGATCTTCAGTTATTTTCACATAACTGAGAAGCGGGAATACAACTTGATAAAACCAACTCCTATTCCAGTAAAGAAAGGAAATGGAACCTACGCATCATTGAACTTGCCAATGGAGTTCTTAGCTATCAACTACAACGAACAAACCTATTTTGAAATCCAAGAGGACAAGTTAAAGGAGATCGAGCCAATAGGAAAACATCTTTACCTATGTAGGCCATCCGCCGTTCGAAGTATTGAAGACAATCCTAATTGCATCATTGACGAAATCTATCAACGATTAAACAAGATCAAATGTTTGGTCCATCAGTTTACAGTTAAGACCCTGGTATGGAAGAAACTGTACGCAGCGAATACATGGTTGTTTATTCCCAATCAACCCACAACAGCAGCAGTACAATGCAGCGGGAATCGAGAAGATGTGAAGATTCAAGATGTTGGCATAATCCAGATATCCCCAGATTGTACTATATACACCAAACGGAGTACCTTGCATACTCAGCTATTCACTACTATTCCTGCCGTAGCTGGGTTCAACAAACCAATGCAAGTAATTATTAACACTACTTTGCAGAATACGAGCACCCACCCTCAACTGCAAATGGAGGAACCTGTGTTGCTACCGTCCGATCATTTTCAACGCCTACAAGAAGAAGAAGACGAGTTGCAGCTACATCAGGAATATCCATTGTGGCACCGTCAACATACCATCATGATGAACACTGGTACTACAATCGGTATCTTGGTATCAGTTTGTATCATCTGGACATTATGGAAGTACTGGAGAAAGAATAGGAAACCGCAGCCACGCTCAAATTCAGACCCGTCAGAGAGCTTCAGGTTACAACCACTGCCACCTGACGAAGAAGATGGAGAGACAGCCTCAGCCATAGATAAAGCCTCAGCCACACCATCCCGGCCCTTTGTCGCTCGGCAGAATGTTTAGGAACCAAACATAAATTTTAATCCTTTTAATTTAATTAGGCGAATATTTCACAAACACATATTGCATACGGAAAATGCTTAACAAAGCGTCAGCAGTAATGTAATCAGTGCTCGAATGACCGGTGAATAGCCTGCAATTCTGCACTCTGCAAGTTTGTTTGTTATAAAATTGAATACGCAAGTGCATATGCGAGCTGAAACTAGGGCAAATATTAAACTTTGTAAGCTAAGTCAGTATTTTTATATGTATAAATAGAAAAATATTCTAGTCAATAAACATACAGTTTGAAGTTTTGTTTCACTGTGTCACGCTGACCAACGGCCCCAGGTCTTTTTTGGTACATGATCTCGTGTGAGACCGCACGAGACCGTTGGTTTGCACCCCTTTTTAATTCCTGCACCTCTAAGATATTCCTGCAACTGTCCAAATTAAATTCATACAGTCCATTACAAGCTCCACCCTGAACATCGTCTGTTCTAGTCGCGCCTGTTCTTTCTCATAAAATCTGCCATGACTATAATAATGTTTTAGTATAACAGTGTTACTAAAAATGCCGAAAATACTTCCTTCTCCTCACATTAGTCGTATATCAAAGGTAAAAATAAAAACAACTCGGGTACCCGCTTCGGTCTCTGAAACCGAAATTATAAATCTTTTAAACCACTACACGCACGAACTGAAAACTGCATACGGATCTTCAATGGCAATATATAGGAAGGTAGTGAAATGGGCGGTAAACTAACTCTAGAACATTAAGTAATATACTGCATCATGTGTTTGCTCGGTCTCACAGACCGTAAACGGGTACTGAAGGGTTAACATTATTGTTTGATGTGACGAGTTGACCTATGCGCCGTCGATTAGTAGCATTAACTCATTATAGAAACAGCTGTCGACTGTGTGATTTAATCATTGGTGAAATAAATAACGAGCAGTATTATTAGTTGACGCTATTATTTTGAGGAAAATAAAGCTATTTTGTATTCATTTGCGTGTAAGCAAAAATATGTTCAACAGGGATACAGGTCATCTTCTGGTTTATTTCAACATCGGCCACGACTGGAGTAAATAAGGTAAGAGAGATATTATTAGTATTTACCCAGCTGGTAATGAGTAAGGACAAATGTAATTAATAAAACGAGGGGGCATTCTAAATGTACCGTTACAATGTCCAAATGCTCGGCACCTATTAGATTAATTTAAAAAAAAATTTTTTGCGTCTTGATTCAGCTCTGACAAAGCAGTAGAATAATTTGTTTAAAGCAAGTATATTATTGATGCTGTCAATTGGCATAGCTTCTTTTTTTTAACAAATGTATAGCTAGAGTCTCTAAGATTTGTTTTAATGTAGCAATTGACATAGGACTATATCAGATTATGACAGATACTTTTTGACAATGGGCGTTCTTAGTTGCATGATGTTCGGCTATTTGTTCACCATAGAATTTAATTATCTCGATTACTTAGATTTATTTATAGAAATTTTTCTCGCAGCCTGTGGGAAATTTGCCAGATATTTTAAGTCTATAATAGCTTTTTCATAATATGTGGCTTTACTTAAAAGAATGGTCATTGTTTACGATTTTCTTATATCTTCCTGTCAAGAAGAGAAGAGCACAGAGTCACCTTGAAGTGAGAAACCACAGAGGTTATCTATTTGTGCAGCTCTTTAAGGAGCATGATTTAACCACCATAAATCAGAATTTCTAGTTGCCCAAGCAGTGCTTGTACACTTGGAAATCTCCGGCAGAGAAATTGCCATTCCTCGGAGATTGAAGAACTCCAACTCAGTGCAGACGTATTCAGGTGCTGACGTTCCTACCATCATTTGGCTTCTGCTGACCTAAATCCGTGTTAAGAAGATTGAGCGGAAGCTTAAGCTAGATCTCGAGAAGTTAAAAAACATGCTAACATCTAACATCCATATATATAATAGACTTGTCTGTCCGTCCGTCCGTCCGGGACGCTGTTTCAGCAGACAAACCGTAAGAGATAGAGAAAAAAGTTATTACAGTTATATGTTTGGAATGGTCATGTCAGGTCAGGAACCGAATTTCAGTCACGTGACACTTCCGGTTTTCGAGAAATCACAAAAAAGGCCGTTTTTCAAATAGAACGCGTATTAAATAAAAACTGGTTCACCAGCCAAACGGAGCTGCGACCCTCTGCGCCTTAAAACCTCGATCGGTTAGGCAACCACTTTGACAGCTTCCAGGTCTGGATGGTTGCCTAACCGATCGAGGTTTTAAAGCTGAAAGAGTTTTTATTTAATGCGCGTTCTATTTGAAAAACGGTCTTTTTTGTTTTTTTAAATGAGACATTTGTCTCACTGGATTGCTAGTTAAGCATTAATTCAACACGTAGAGGAAGCGGTAGAGTTTATTCTGTCAGCCTGCTTTCTGTTGATGAGATATGGAACGGTTACAAGATCCTGATGACCGAAGTGGCGAGGTCAAGACTGGGCGAGGACGGCTTCAAATCGAAACAAGAGTGGATGACCCGTGCAGTCCTTGTCTTTATGGTGCAAATAGGTCAGTACTAGAGCAAAGATGAGAAGAGGTACAACGAGATTGATCGTGAAATAAAGCAGATCATCAAACTAGTCAGAGAAGGCTGATATACGCAGAAATGTCCACCTCTACAAAATGGGGAAGGAGATTGTAGAAGTGGGAAAAAGACAAAAGCCTGGAAAACTTGTCGATCTTACGAGGAACCTCATAATTGACTGCAGCCAACATCTAAAAGTGTGGAAGCCATACCTGGTTCAGCGCTTCGAGACCGCACGGAATAGCGACCACGGTATCTATAATGCTATTGGCAACCCTATGATTTCTGATGAAAAGATAGAAAATGGGACAAAGAAGGCGAAGGGCGGAAACACGACAGGTTTAGGCCAAGTCTTCATATAGAGGTTATTTAACAACAGCAACATACCATCCAAGTGGCTGATATTAACCTTTGTGACTCTTTCGAAAAAGCCGAGTGCGAAGGCGTGTGTACTGGAAATCAGTCTCGTGAGTCATGCTTTGAAGCTTTGTTACGGCAGAAACCGGTTGTGTAGCAAAACAGTTGTCCGACTACACTCAGGAAGATGGGCGTGGTTCTATTTGTCCAGCCTGTTAATTAGAGTGAAGTTCCGTCGTAACAGTGGTAGTCGTAATCGAGATACGTACAAAGAAAGGGGTATTAGGGTGCAGCGGGCTTGAATGGAGGTGGGAACAATATTTATGCAAGACCCTGTATAAGCCCGACGTCCAGGGCTTGCAATTGCGTCAGCGTTCCTGGGCGGCGTCTCTTGCTAGCTCAGGAGCTTACCTTCAGCGTTTAAAAAGTTCCCATCGCTCCACCTTACATTGATCTTTACAGATAGAGAAAAACACATAAATTCGTCACAGGACGCATGCATAAGTCATAAAGAAACAAAGATAATTTTCAATATCCGTCTATTGGTTAAATAAACAAAACAGTAATTCCTTAAATTATGCACGGTTGATAAGGGTAGGTAAAAACACGGTCATCACTAGATTACATTATGACCAAGGAGCGTGTCCGTAACAAACAATGGATCTTGATACGAATACCAACCTACGTGCGTAAATAAACAAAAAAACGTGACAAACAATGAACTTCGTTACAATCACTAATCGGCTTGCCTGAATAAACAGCAATCGTAAAATAACAAGCAAACGTGACAAACATGAACGCCGCGCACTGTAAAGGGGACGCTACACTCTAAATTCTAACGTAACACTACATTAAAAGTAATTTAACAGCACTTGGCGGTTAATCGACGAGGTTGGTGTTGATGTCCAGTGGGAGAGCCGTCGTAGAGGGACGCTGAAGCAGGCGGCCAAAATGGACATTGTCAGAAAAGTACCCTAAGGGAAAAGTACTCACAGCACGACTGCGTTGCATACTAGAACCTTGCATAAACAAGTACCACGGGACTACGCAAAATCTTTGGGTTTCAAACTCTGAAAGGTTGTTAAAGCCGGAACCTCAACCTCGGCATCAGAATGCGCGTTCTCTGCTGTTACACCTTTTAGTTCTTTTGTACGGTGCAGAGACATGGCCGCTAATTTATGCCAAGCTGAAAATGAGCGAAGCGTTCGAGAGGTGGTGTTAGCGCTACATATTGTGAATCAGTTGGGCGAAAAGTGTTTGCAATTAAGACGTAATGAAGAGGATACTAAAAAATATTGAAATCATCACCACAGTCAGGACTAAAAAGCTCTAGCACTTGAGATATGTGATACTACACTCAGAGAAGTATGGTCTCATCCACCTCATTATAAAAGTAATGAGAGGCCTGACATGGGCATAAGAACTATTTATCTGAAAAACCTAGGTTAGTAGAGCTTTAGTAAAACTAACCAATTTCGGTGTTAAAAACAATTACAAATTCTGATCTTCAATTGCATGATATCAAAATAGGCTTATCAACAGGTTCCCATTTGTCGATATAACGACGTCCACACTCCTGGGTAAAACATTAACCTGTATCAATATTAGATGCTTCAAATATATAGAGTGATTCAAAAGTATGGTCATTAAATTAAATGGATGTATATTGACCTCAGCAGAATTACATTGAACTAAAAATTTAACGCTTACCCAAAAACAAACTGTATTAGAGGAGGAGCAGATTTTTGAGAACCATTTGCTAGATCAGTAAGAGAACATTAACCTACTACACTAAATGTGATTGAAATAAGCTAAAAAATGTTTTTTCTCCTGAATTTTATTAAAATTCGGTCTTATCGCAACCACATGTACGAACTTTCTTGATTACAGTGACCGTCAATCTGTTTAAGCAAGTAAATGTTTTTTTTTGTAAAATTATAGTAAATTTTTGACGTATAGTTGCTTATCCAAAGTTCTGCTGTTTGATGTCCTCTATGTAGGCACCCTAAATTTGAAATGAACTTATAAATCACTTTGTATTATTCATTATTGGGTTGGGATAAGTATGACATCCGGCAGGTTAAAGCAATAGCAATAACAGCATTTTAATATAAGAAAATATTTTCTCTGAATGAGGTGAGCGGATGGCACCGTGAGCAAATGCTCGCCTACTAGGCGGCCGGCCCGTGTTCGAATCCTGGCGGACTCTGGAAGGATTTTAAAATCGTACACTTTCTGGCTACCACGCTAACACCTGTGGTAGTCGTTAACCCCTAAAACCAGGAAACTCTTCCTCACTTTCGACCGGCAAGGCTAGCCTCCTACCCGGCCTAATGGCAAAGAGGGCTCATAGAACCACTTTGTGGTTTAAAACAGGCCGATGGCCTATAATAAGAGGAAAACATTTTTAACAGTGGTCTGTTATGAGCAAAGCAATATAACTGAATCGTGGCTTTGTATATGTATTCCAATTAGAATTTTTGGTCTCTTTGAATACATTTTACAGAGTAATTTTCGTTTTTTAAGATGTTTTTGTGATACATAATTCTCACAATTATATTATACAAACAACTACGTACGTTAGGGTGTTCATGGGGTAAAGTAGCATAACATAAAGTTTCTCGTACTCAAATGTCAGCCTCTACTCGCCTTCTGCCCAGTCTGTATACTTCGTCTCTAGCTAGCAATGCTCTGACGCTGGAATTACGGCGGGATAACCGATACAACTTACATTGAAGAAATATAACGCCCTATTACAGGACTACGCTGCTTGAAAAATCGAAGAAGGCAAACTGAGGGAAGATCTAATGGCTTCAATCAATGTGAAATATTTCGGAGTTAAAATTAGTCCTTCAATCGGATATGCGGCTTGTAGAACAATAGTTTTAAATCAGGGACTAAAAATAATTACCATTTCTATAGCGCAAATTTTAGAAACTCCACTGAAGGGAAATTCTTACTTTTTAGCGTCGGAAAGAAATACCATCTACTTCTCTAGTCCCGACAAGGTAGGTATAAAATGGAGTTGCTTTTCTGAACTGTAGATGGACGTGCAAATACGTTACAGGTTATCATAACTCTATAATAAAGCAGAACACTTCCCAAGGTCAAACATGCATGCGCGTGGTCTATGTGTAGTTCGATTGTGGGCGTGGTCTTGATATTAGCAGCGTTGCCAGACCTGGTACAATTCTACGAATCTGGTACATTTTGAAACCGTTTCTACAAATTTATTTCGTACAGTGTAAATCTGGCAACAGGGCTAAAATCGTCGTGTTGACAGCTGGCCTTTAGTTTACGAAGAAGGAAACCCTCATTTCTGTTGTAGAAAAGTGAGTATTCGTTATTATATTTTCCATTTTAATTTTGTGTGCTTTTGTGTGACATAACCTAAGATTTGCATGGAAATTTTATCTGGCAAAAACAGAGGCAATCAATGCGTTTCGCACTGCACAATTTTCATTATTATCAATCCTATTAACGACATAATTTTACAGTACATTATAATTACAGATACCTTCCTTAACCCTC
>OW679196.1:99629255-99909613 GCA_940337035.1 Agriotes lineatus | reverse complement strand
ATCATACTCGCGAGTCATATAGACGTAAACATCGCATCAGAATATGTCCAAAACCACCTCAATCAACTTGAAGACTGGCTTAAGTTATGGAAAACTAAAGTAAATGAATCCAAATCAAGTCATGTGACATTTACCTTACGTAAAGAGCAGTGCCCCCCAGTCTACCTCAACAACATTGAGATACCTCAATCCACCACTATGAAGTACTTGGGTCTCCATCTAGACAACAAACTCACCTGGCGGGACCACATAAACAAGAAAAAGAAACATATAGAATTAACCTTTAAAAATCTCTATTGGCTACTTGGACGAACATCGCCTCTACCATTGGACAACAAATTGTTGATCTACAAAACCGTTATCATGCCCATTTGGACTTATGGAGTGGAATTATGGGGCTGCGCCAGCAAGTCCAACCTTGCCATCATTCAAAGAAGCCAATCAAAAATATTAAGAACAATAACCAACGCGCCATGGTACATAACGAACCAAATGCTACACGAAGACCTTCGAATTCCGCTAATAACAAAAGTTATTCATGACAAAACAACAAAGCACGTCGATAAAATTTCGGCGCACTACAACCCCTTGATAAACGAACTCCCAAACCATCAGGTCATCAGAAGACTTAAAAGACGTTGGCCCACTGATCTAAACTAAAGAGGACCCATCAATGGAGGGGCCCTCATCACGTCATTCTCAAGACATCACATTAGCTTATAGAATATCACATGTATTCTGATTGCTGATATTATGTAAATAAAAAAAAAAAAAAAATTTGCCATTCGAAATCACCATATGTGCTGGTTTCGAGAAGAAGTTTCATATTTGAGTAATGCCTGACTGAAGAAAACTAGTATCCTATGTGTAGTAGAGAACTTTTAAACTCATCTTTGATGAGTCAGTGAAAAGTCTTCACTCTTAAGGTTTCTCTGTGCTTCTGCAGATCGATACTTTTGCATCGCCTACCAGAAAAGTAGTGCTACTTTTAGAAATATCCAATTCTCTCAGTAGATTGTAAATCTACAGTAATTTCAAGGTCTTTAAAAGCACTTGTCTCAGTAGCGATACTTTTAGCGCCAACTCCTTGCACGTGTTCATTATTATTAGAGCTAAGACGATACTTCTTTGGCAATTTAAGTACAATCCTTCTCCGTGCTGTACTGGACTCATAGTAGATGGTAGATTATTGTACGTCAGTGTCCACTTTTTAATTTTGGAATCCCTTGTTGAAGGAGTTACCAAACCTGGAGCTGCAGATTATCTCCATTCAACTGGTTAGGTAGGATATATTTTCTTTGTTGGCCAGTGTAATTATTAGGTGGTTAAAACTATTGATGAAAATGTGGTTAATAATTTACCCTTATACAACAATTGCTCTGTGATATCGGAAGCTAAAAAGGGTGGTCGTTTGAGGGCACATTTATTCGAGTAAAACTAAATATTGCATTGCTGTTAATGCAACTCTTTCCATTTACTATAAATAAATTATGCATTTCAACTTCATGTATGATAATGTATGCAAAATAAACATGTTTTTAAAAGAGTACAGCATGCAGTTTACGGTCTAAACTAACATAGCCGCTATCCATATCACATCACACAAGCATCGCCATATGCTGATGTGTCAATAACTTTTGTGTTTACATGTATTTCATGGCTATTATGTCACGGCAAAATTGCATGTTCGTGTGTTAAATAGTCTTCCATAAACTGCCCTATTATTACTGAAAACAATTTCACAGAGCATAGTAATCAATGGGAATATGCTTGTATTGCTATGAAATTATGTGTCGTGAAATATGGTAGTAAATCTGAATTTGCTGATTTAATGACAACACGGCCTGTTTGAGAAGAATTTTAATGTAAGCAAGACTTCGCCAAGAACTTCTTTTTAAGTTCTTGGCACTTTGGAAGAGCCGATGGCAAAAGAAATGCTCTCGACAGGGTTGTGTTGTCTTTAATTTAACTAAATTACCTGAGTTGGCGCAACTGTCCGCCCCTTCGATTCCAATCGATGGTGCCCTGAGTTTAGAACTGCATTAATGAATCTAAGCAGGCAGAACTTCGTTGATTAGTTTTTGGTCCTATATCGCCGGATTGAAGTCGGACTTTGTTTCAGTATATTATCAGCGTTAAATTTAAGCTGAGCTAATTATGCAAATCTGGGAGGCAAGTCGTTGTTTCCGGAATGAAGAAGTTTTCTGGATGGCTTTATCTTTGAATGGCAACTGACTTCGAATTTAGATAAGCATCGCATCCCACTCCAAATTCCGTGTAACCTAATAATTGTTTATTCCTGCGCTGGTCCTATTTTATATTCTGTATGGTTTTCCGCTTGCCATAGCGCGACGCAAAATTTGTGTATGCATAATTAGGTAATTTTAGGCCTTTGAGAGGCCTGGTTGATATGGGGTTATCCCTAAGTTGTCCCGGTCTGTTTCTCGAGGCTGACGCCAACGCAATGCATAAATGTTCCAGGCAGGCCTTTTGTATTTGAAATTAAACGACCTAATCCTGCTACACTGGACCCTCCGACGACCATTCATAATAATACTTTGAACTTCGCTAATGGCTTTTCATTAATATTGAACGGGGTTCATCACACCACGCGCAGTAAATTTGGGTCCCGCAAAAAATCTAACAATCGCCCTGCTTGAAAAGAGTGGAATGAGAACTTTTCATAGTTGGTGGGTGATACAGCTAGATGGATGCCCTTTGTTTGATGCTTCCTTAAAATTTGCGTCGGTATCATAAATCAATTTTTTATAGTTCTTAAACAACAATCACTTTTTACGAAAAACAATTATTGAAAACCGATCTATAAACTAAGAAAAAATTTTAAAATATATAGATCGTAATGCTACCCTTTGTAGGTATGCATTTAGAACATGTTTATCTTCTAGTACCGTCTGAGATCTCAAATTGTTGACTAATTAAGTCAGAAGCTAGTTTCTAGCTGGAGCTGCAAAAAAACAACATTTGTTTGGAAAAACCATACATAAATAATAAACTACAACTCCTCGTCCGAACTCGCTAGTAAAATACTCAGCTAAACCAAGAGTAGCTTGCACAAGATTGGCACCACATATTTTGCTCTTACAACATTAAGCACTTTTAATACAGACGCAAAAATCAAAATTATAACTAACCTAACAAGCGATAACAAAGCACCACATCTTTATATAATAGCCTTAGCTGCAATGTTTTAAATTTTTATATATACATTGTTGTTCGCAGTTTTTATGATATGAATTACTCGGTAATCCGAAGCATCTTTTTCCATATGGGCTCTTCTATTAGATTATTTTTTTTGAGAAAAATTGTGAAACTGATCATTTTTTTAAATCCAGGTTGAACATATACTCTTCTCCCACGCGCCCACTGTTTATCATTTTTTCTTTTTTTTTTTCATGTGAATCTCACTACCTTTTTAAATCGACTGCTCAGTCCTTATTCTATCGTAATCGGCTTACATCATTACACCTATTCATTATTATTGAATCCTGGTTGAGTGTTATATTACAACTATTCTTTTGATCTTCTGGCAAATATACTCGTTTTTATTCTATTTAAAATTTTATATATAACATTGGTTTCTCTGTTGCTCTGTAACAGTTTACCCCTTTTATTTTTATTATTCACCATTTTTGAGATTTATACATACATTAGAACAAGAGTTGCGTATTGCTCACGTACTCGTTTTTTTTAAATATAATTTACTGTTCCTTGATACAAACTGTTTCTGCTTGTAAGGATAACTTTTGAATTTAGCGTATATCGAAATTTGTGAGAAGTGTTGAAACCGTATAGATGTCGTTGGTCAGGCCCTGTGTTAAGTGACGTGTCGATAAATGTTTAGACGAGGGATCTGTATTGTGGAGTGGGCACCTTTAGTTACACTTGAAGCGGATTTTAAATAGAAACCTCTTCTCTGAGCTAAGCTGTCGTTCATGGAAGTCACGTGTATCGTATCGTAATCATGCCTGTCATAAGTACATTATTTTACCCTTCTTGGGGATATAATGCTGTTCAGATCTGCTTGACTATCGCCCCTATGCAGTTTCCTGTCGTTCC
The DNA here is from genome assembly GCA_940337035.1 of Agriotes lineatus. Taxonomy (NCBI): domain Eukaryota; kingdom Metazoa; phylum Arthropoda; class Insecta; order Coleoptera; family Elateridae; genus Agriotes; species Agriotes lineatus. The sequence goes on along the minus strand of OW679196.1, from coordinate 99,905,536 downwards.
GTTGGAGGCAATAGCTTGGACGCGACCCGCAATTGGTTGGACAACGTCACCAGACCAGCTGAATTATTTGTATTGTGTCAGTTTTTAGGAATTGAGACGCGCAAAAACATACCGGGAAGTGATGTTCAAAGTGTCGCAGCGTTGTCGTTTATTTAAATGTTAAGATGTTGAACAGAAATTACCACCTTGAAATTAATTTTGAGTATTTGTTCTCAATTTTGATTGCTGTAAAGTAGTTTCGTTAAAGACATTTAAAGTTGTCACCGTTTTTGAAGTAGTTATACCGCTTGTTGTGACTTTTAGCGCATGTGCTTAGTTTAAACTTTGCGCCATTAATCTCACTAACCTCCATCAAGTATTTTTAACTGTAACGAGTACTTTTTAATGTTTATTGCCAGCTACATTAATATAGTTTATCTTCAATTATTTCTGTTTTTTATTAATGGATGTTTGCATGTGTATGTTGTGTATTTTTCCTATGTACAGGGATTCAGACAGCTGTAAGCGAATGTAAGTCAAGGTAAGTTCGACTCAGCTGTTGGTGTTCGCCGCTTAAGCATTGCCAAGGTAGAAAGGTGGGCCATTTCTTCCAATTTCTAAGTGAGCTTACCTGTGTTTTTTTCCGATTTAATAAGTAAAGTGGTGGCGCTTAGCAATTAACATCTGTATCTCGTTTACCGGATTGTAGCCCTAAGTGAATGTTGAAAATAACTCCCCCCCCCCTCATTGCTGTTTAGTCGGCAACCTTTGTTACAGCTCATCGTAACGGGATTGGGGCAATCGATCCAAGAATTTCTCGATTTTATAAAGTAACAAACTGACGTTTTGCCTTAAAATGCATTTCGTGTTGAAACAATTTGACCCCCGTCTTGTAAAGTAGTTTTTATGCCGTAACATGCTTCATACTATAGGTTCCGGAGATAGGTTTGTTATATTATTTTGAGTTTTTAATTCGACAGTGGTGGAATTTATTCCTGACCGCTTTAGATTTGCGCTTAAATAGAGATGTTGATGCAAGACTTGCGCTCATCAGTCAGCGGTTAATATCAATACAGGTACCATGCCGTTTACCTCAGACCCCCTGCTCATATTCACGTTTACGCTTAGGAAGAAGGTGCCTATCTCTTGAGCGAAGAAGAAGTATTCTCGGGTACGCTGACGTTCTCATGTAAGAGTAGTCATCTTCAAGGGGATTTTATCGTTACTTAGGGCGTTATTCTCAAGCGATTGGTGCCGAATATGTTGCATAACTTCCTAGTCATATTATGCGTTACTGTGTGTATTTTGACGAACTCCAGGCCACTACGTGGAGTTTCAGCTATTCTCGACCCCAATTTACTTCCGAGTTTGTGCGACGTTGGTGAAGACTCTCCATCTCGAGCGTGATATCTAGCTCGGTCATAAATGCTTAGCTGCCGGCTTAATGTCATAAATAGCTTTTGTTTTGTGGTAGAATTAGTGTGTTTCACCTGTAGCAGATGATGTTTTTTGGTTTCCTCCTGCATGCCATATTATTTTATTTTCTTAATTAGCATTTTAACTCTCTTCCTAATATTCAAGCATATGTTTCAATCCCATAAAATTGGTCAAATAGCGCTATCATAAGCATATTCCTAGTTTTTCCATAATTTCTCCTTGGAAGTGAGTGTCTTCTTTGATTCTCTTGAAAAATAAAAATATGGTGTAGAATACAAACCAGGAAAGTTAGTACAAATAATTAAAAACACTGATGAAAAGTAAGCAACTGCATTAATTATGATATTTGTTATAATTGGCAGGTTGATAATCTCCGTTTCGGAGTATTCCAATAGAAATACTCATCTAAACAAACATAAAAATTCCTTCCCTGAGAAATTTCCTTGCAATATCGATTTTCAACTCAGAAATTTTGTGTCGGTAGCCCTTTATTTTAAACCGCATTTGGAAAATACAATCAATAGTACCATATAACATCAACTTTTCGTATTTTAAAGAATCAAAACTAATATAAATAATATGTGCTTTAAGTGAAAGTAAAAAGAGGAGGAAAGGACAACAGCACGAAGAATCTATTTTTAATATACAAAGCAGCAGCTGAACATACCAGAGTATTCCCAAGACTAGACGTACTCTTAAATAATATATCCGCAAATATCACAGAACACGTTCGCTACAAGAGCGCAAGCATTTTGCAAGTAACATTGACATCTAACTGTTTTAGAACTTACGGTATTGCAATTTACGTCCCAGATACCTGTAAAGGGAAAAGGGAAGGGAACAATTTTATAACATCTTGCAAGATAACTACGAGGCTGGTTAAAATAAAACACTCTGAAAAAATTTGTATTAACAGGCTACTAAAACAATTTCCATTGACATTAAGATACAACTCGCATTGATTCATTCTGTTGTAGATCACTTTGTTGAAATACTCTGCAATCTGCAGGAGAAACCATTCTTTGACAGTCTGCTGCACTTCAACGTCCAGCTTAAACCGGCGCCCTCTCAGTTACGAGGTCTAATAATGGCGTCAACAGTTTCAATGCTAATATTCATTAGATTTGCAATATCACTTAATTGAATACTCGTATCTTCAAGTACATTTTCTTGCACACTTAACAGTGCTTACAGTTTTTACAAAATGCACTTGTTCAAGACGTCACTTGTTTTTTGTGAAGTCTTAGCTTCCAACCATTTCTTCTGTCATTCCAGAACTAAACAACATACTTCTCTATAAACACCAAGTATTCGGGTTTGCACACTTTGAAACAGTATGTATGAAACAAGAACAATTCAAGTATTCCAATATACACGAAAATAGCAATAAAGAAATAAACATTAGAATAAATAAAGGTCGGGCTGTTATCACGTTACTAAATCCAATATTATGGGATAGAAACTTGAGAGAAACAAAATTAAGAATATGTAAATCAATGCTAATTAGTGTTATGATATATGGATTAGAAGCATGGGATACTACCGAGAAAAACAAAAAGAATATTGTCGACCGACATGGATTACGTACGTAGTAGCTGTGGAAAAAACAAGGACTGACAGATGCGAAATTGTGAAATAAAGGAAAGAATGGAAGTCGAAAAGATATTTTGGACAAGGTCTTGGCATACGTACACGTAAGATGGCGAAAAAAAAAATAAATTGGGTACCAACCGAGACACGAGGACGGGGAAGTTAAGGCGTAGCTGGAGAAATGCAGTGGAGGGCGCAATCACTACACGAAATTTGGAAGAAAAATATTACTTTAATAAAATAGAATGAGGACTGGGGGTGGAAAAGCGGCGACAGCCATAAAAACTCCGCATATACAATGTACTAATAAAACGATCGGTAAAATCATGAGAGTGACACAAAAAGCTGGGGAAAAATCAATTTTGGGATTACAAGACGCAGTAGTATACCAAATAAGTCATGCTAAACTGGGACGGGCGGGTTATGCAGCTCGAATGACCGATTACAGGTGGACCAAAAGGGCGACAGAATGACAACCCAGGGCAGATAAAAGGAGCATAGGCAGTGCACCAACTAGATGGAGCGATGATATAAAAAATAACTAGGGACGACAGCCATCAATGACAAATTATCTGAAAAGGTAGACCTGGTTTTATCTCTTGTTGAGCGAGTTTGATATAACGTATGTCCCATAAGTTTTGAGAAAAAAAAAATCCGTTGTAGCTTATTATAGAAAAGTGCAAGTTCAATTTGGTTAGAGTTGAAGAACATGAACCATTATCCGTAGTTTAAGCATATAATTCTATTAAATGTAGCTGTAGAAATAATTACGTGTCCTAGAATTTAATATAAAATTAAAGCAACATGAAATATAGCTCTTAATTTTTTTTCTCAAAACTTATGGGACATACGTTATTGTTGGCAAAAGTCTTGAATTGAACATGTAAAAAGTTTTATTTACATCCTGTCATATTTCTGATATGACTAGACTAAATCAATTGTATCTTAAATATACACGTAAATTTGTGAGGAAAGTATCCTGCAACCACATACGTTATTTGTTGATATTGTTTTACAATATTTACATTTGTATAAAAAATCTATCCAGGGATGGTTTTAATAGAAAGATTTTTATGTATTATTGTCGACATGTAAAGTCTGTCTATTTGTTAGGCGTTACAATTCTACATAATGTACACTTAAATTATCTTCTTTAATATAAATACATATTTTGTACTCAGCTGTCATGCAAGAGAAACACACTGAAAGTAATTTTCTGTTGCTTTTGATTCTTTATTTACTTAATCATGCACGTTTTCATTTCAGATTACTTTAACTGTGTATGGTAAATGCAGGTAGGAAATAAACGTTAGAGGAGAAGCTCCTTTAACAATCAAATTCGTGTAATCTCTGTGGGCGCCACGTGACGTGTCGGGCAGAATTTGAAATAGGAAAATTCCGCCAGAAAAATGTCCCTCGGATACGGGAAGTGTATACTTAGCACCAAAATATGACCTACCTTCCGGGATTTCTGGCCAGCTTATTTTACTTAGAGAATACGGATAACTGCACTCTGCTTCATAAATAAGTTGCATAATAGTAAACATGATACCTTGTGCCGCACCATTAATCGAAGGGTGAGGACAGCCTTAGCTAGCTCGAATTCTCGGCAGAATAATGGTGTAAGTAGTAGGCAGCGATTTCTAGAGTTAAAAATAAACTTCATAAAGTACAAATCTTGTGCGAAACGAAATGTAGTTGGAAGTACTATCATTGCGATCTTAAGGAGGGTCTCGCCAGCCTATGCATGGAATTTTTGAATTAGTCCCGAATACAGGCGGCTGCTGTAGCCGGAGCAAATTCAAGCTGTCGCCAAAACTTTTCGCATCTAAATCACACGCCCCTAAGTCCGGTTGCTATAATGAAATTTGGCAACAGGAGCAGATCGCAAAAACCCGCAATCCATATGAGCTTGATTCTTAGGAGCCGCCGGCTTGGTAGTATGGGTCATGGAAGCGAGCCTAATTACCACGAAATTAGAATTCACAAGATGAAACAAATAAGGAAAATCTCATTACAACTGGAAATCGGCCTGAACGTGCTTGCAGAAACGCGGCTATGCATACTTCATGTTACAGAAACTCGAGGCTCCCATAGGCTGCTAGTTAAAACTATGCTAAATCTCCGGAGGAGTCTTCTAAATAAATTGCTTCGAGTCTAGCCTTCCTTGACCACGGCTCTCTATAGAAAGAAAGCCCGTACCAAAAAATTCTTGGCAGATGCCTCTCTCGAAGGCCGAGTGTTCCTTGGGAAAAATCTAAATCACACCACTCCAAGAGCGGGGCGAGCGGGAAAACCATATTCGACACAAACTACCTCGAGGAACTATTTAGTAACCCAACCCAAATTAAGTGGGACGTTACAAACTCTTAAACATAATATTAATTAAAAATATTTTTTTGGACAGTGATCATGAAAGTTGCCGTTTTTTAATAACAATCGTAAAGAAGGTAGGGCAGCCAGTGGAGTATCTTTACTTATACGGAAAGACCTCAAGCACAAAATCAGTGACTGGGAAGCAATTGACGAGAACATTTTAAAAATGAATATCAAATTACATGGACATAATATCACAGTAATAGCTGCCTACGCCCTGTCGGATGGCGAAAAAATCGACACGAAACAAGAGTGCTTTGAAAAAATTGACGAAACTTTAACAGGAATAGGTAATAACAGAGAAGTGATCTTGCTTGGTGATTTCAATAGTACTACTGGGCGTGAAAAAAATATTAATATAGTGGGTCCGTTTGGAGAAGAGACAGTCAACGACAATGGCCGAAGTCTAATACATTTATGCGAAACTCATAATCTAAGAATTAATAATGGCTTTTATAAATATAAAGACATTCATCGGTATACCTGGACCCAAAATACACGTAATTTGAAAACAATCATTGACTATGTCCTCAGTGAACAGAAAACTGAATTGCAATGGAATGATGTACGAATTTTGTAAGGGGTTACGTGTGGATCCGACCACTATCTTGAAAAGGCTAAAGTGGTATTCCCTTTTAAAAAAATCAACCAAGATATAGAAGCTGAAAAATCCGATAATTTAGAAACAATTGAACTCCCCATATACAACTTAGATAGCTTTGTGAATGAAAGTACGAGACAATTATATCAACGACGATTAGGCGAGAAACTGATAAATGCATAAAACCTCCACATTCACAGAGATATATGAAAACATTATTACAAGCTTACATGACTCATCAAAAGAGGCAATCGGAACACAGAAAAACAAAGTAAGCAAAAAAGTATGGTGGAGCGACGAAATTAAAATGTTGGTTCAACAGAAAAGACAGAACTACTTGAAGTGGCTGAACACAAAAAAACGAGAAAGATCAACAAGCTTATAAAGAAATCAAGAGACAACTTAGAAGGGCAATAAATGCAGAGAAGAACAGAGTATGGGACAAAAAGTGCCAGGAAATAAGTACATACATACGTAGAATAAAATGCTCAGAAGTATGGTTCTTCATAGGAAAACCTGGGGAAAGATAGAGCCCACATACAAACTATTAAACCAGAAGAATGGAATGAACATTACAAGAAGCTGCTACCGGAGACAAGACAAAAATACCTTAACGAATCTACAATACAAGGGATACACATACAAGGGGAAGAAGTGAAGATTCAGATAGATACTGTGAGAAGAGCTGTTATGGACCTCAAAAACGGTAAAGCTAGTGGACCAGAACAGGTATATGCCGAAATGTTGAAGAATGGAACACAAAAACTGACGAATGATAACATATATAATCAATCAATGTTTGAACGGACATCCGGTTCCGGAACAATGGAAAGTAGCATATATCTCTTCAATTTATAAGAAAGGAGATAAAAAAGTGTAATAATTACAGGGGGATATCAGTAACTGGCACAGTGAGTAGACTTTATGGGAAGAAATTACGAGATCTGATTGCAAATGATATTAAAGAGAACGAAGAAGAAGAACAAAGCGGTTTTCGTGCAGAGAGATTATGCACTTAGAATGTCTTCTGTCTGAAACAAATCATAGAAAAAAGAACCGCTAGAAACATAGAAACCCATATTACATTCGTAGAGCTCCAAACTGCATACGATACAGTTCCCATTTCTAAACTGTGGGAAGTATTAGAACTTTTAAACATCAATCATATACATGCTCTGCAAGAACTATATAAGGACTCAAAATCTCAAGTAAAGATAGGTAGGTACGCCACGCAAAAGTTTTTGGTTAACAAGGGGTGCTGCGTCTCCCCAACCCTTTTTAAAATATACGTAGCAGCAGCTCTGAAAAAGTGGAAAAGGAAGGTTCATGGCATGGGTATTGAACTTAATAACAGCTGCATGTACACCTTACAATTCGCCGACGATCAGGTTGTTATAGCAAATGATAAAGATGACATGCAGCACATGATGCGAAAACTGATAGAAGAATACGCAGAATGGGGGCTATCAGTCAATATCGAAAAAAACACAGTAGTTATGCATAGGAAAGGAATCTAGTACATTAGATCTTAAAAACGGGCAAGAAATCTCCAACTGCGAGAACTACGTTTATTTGGGTGTTACATTCGATGATTCTGGTACTGACTCGAGAGAGATAGAAAAGCGAATAGTACAAGCAAGGAAAATTATTGCATGTCTCAATAGTATATTCTGGAGTAAAGAAATAACAAAGAGAAGAAAGTTTAATATTTATGAAACTATGGTTAAAAGCACTCTTCTGTATGGCGCTGAAACTTGGAGAATAACGGAGAAATATATAGCAAAAGTGGAAGCAGTAGAAATGGATGCGATGAGAAGATCTTTATGTATTTCAAGAACAAGTCACATTAGAAACGGTATAGTAAAACAACAGATGGGGATTGAAGGAAATATAGTAACCGACATAGACAACAAACAGTTAACATGGTATGGCCACGTACAGCGTATGCCGGAAACTAGACTACCTAACCAAGTTTCAAAATGGCAACCAACTGGACGTCGGAGAAGAGGTAGACCCCGGTTGGAGTGGCAAAAGATGATACATAAATCGATGAGCGATATAAACTTAACACCAGCAGACTCCGAAGACAGACGAGGATGGAGAATAGGCGTCGGACATAAACCGGCTTATACCGGGTGACAATGCGACTAGGGCCATGTTTATATCTTCTTTATTTTTGAATCGATTTAAATAAAATTTTATACCAAGATACTCGACATAATTTTTGATTGTCTGATAGATATAGTCAAAATGACTGACTTCCGGTTTTACCGAAAATGATACTAACTTTGATTTTTCAAATGGAACACCTTGTATATTTTATGTTTTTCTGAATCTACGAATCAAACTACATATAATAAATAGTCTTGCCAAATTTCATTTGTTTAAATTAAAAAAAAATTAATTTTAATTTTTTACCATAGTGGGCCTTGACTTGGAAAAATCTATTCTAATTGACTCTAGCAACTCTTAATAATAGCTATTTTATCAATAAGGTCAATAACAAACCTTTAATAAAAGAATATAATTTGCTAAACTCGTTTTTTAAGAAAAAGTCACTTTTTTTAAATGGCACCTACTAAGGGCCATCTTGCCATTAAACAGCAAATTTAATTACCAATCTAACGATATGCATCATGCACTACTTTATCATTATCTGAAACTGAAAATTAATTAATTAATTCTTTTTTTTTATTTTTATGCAATAATTAATAATACTAAAGCAAAATTTGGCAACACTGTTGTATGTAATTTGAGTCGTAGATTTCAAAAACATAAAACATATAGAGTGATCTATTTAAAGAACCAAAGTTAGTGTCACCTCCGGTTTCACCGGAAGTGACACTAACATTGGTGTTTTAAATAGATTTAAACAAATAATTAATTAATTCATTTTCAGTTTCAGATAAAGATAAAGTAGTGCATGATACATAGCGTTAGATTGGTAATTACATTTTCTATCCAATGGCAAGATGGCCCTTAGTAGGTGCCATTTAAAAAACGTGACTTTTTCTTAAAAAACGAGTTTAGAAAATTATATTCTTTTATTAAAGATTTGTTATTGACCTTATTGATAAAATAGCTATTGTTAAGAGTTACTAGAGTCAATTAGAATAGATTTTTCCAAGTCAAAGCCTTCTATGGTAAAAAATAAAAATTAAAAAAATATTTTTTTTGTTTAAAAAAATTGAAATTTGGCAACAGTTTCATATGTAATTTGACTTGTAGATTCAGAAAAACATAAAATATACAGGGCGTTCTATTTAAAAAATCAAAGTTGGTATCATTTCCGGTAAAACCGGAAGTCAGTCATTTTGACTATATCTATCACCCAATCAGAAATTATGTCTAGTATCTTGGCATAAAATTTTATCCAAATCGATTCATAAATAACGAAGATATAAGCATGGCCCTAGTCTCATTGTCACCCGTTATATATAAAGAAGGTAATATTTTTTTAAACTATTTATTGAATTTGTGAATTACAAATTGGACAATTGTAAGTTTTGAAGTCTTTTTACACCAAATTTCTATTTACAAGATATTACTATGCAAAAACTAACGAATGTATGAAACCAGTGCTGGGCAGTAATTAATTACTTTTAATTAAATTACTAATTAAATTCCTTTTTGTTTATTTGTTTTGGAATTGAATTACTTTTAAAAATGCTGTAATTGTAATTAGGAATTGCCATTTTTGTGAAAATTTCTTTTTGAAACTAATTAATTACTACCTTCAATTACTCAATTAATTTTGTGTAATTAAATTACTCTAAAGTATTTAAATTACTTTACAAGTATTTGAATTACCTGTGGTAATTGAAATTACTCAAGGTAATTTAATTACTTTGTGATATTTTAATTACTGAATTACTGACCTCGATTGGGTGCCAAATCTCCAGAATGCAAAAAAATATGACAAGGTCTTATTAAGTTACATATTAAGCAAATCGCAATAGGGTTTTCCCGATTAATATATCCCTACTTTATTATTTCCTCTGACGAGTCGAACAACAGCAACTTTTGCATTTTGTACGACGCGTTACGAGCATTGGTGCGTGTATGTAGATGTGATCTGTAGCTGACACTAATATTTATTGTGAGAGACGCTAAGTGTAAAACGCTAAATCTATATTTGCGGTAAGTACATTACAGATTACAATACCTACGGTGAAAATGTAATTTAAAATAGCTTCATTAGACGATATTGGTTCATAATAATTATTTATTCATTTCAATTTGCTTGTTTCAAACGATCTACTAACATAGAGCTATACTGCCGTGCAAATGTAACAGGCGTTAAGTCGAGAAAACTACGTTTTTGAGTAAGGAACTGAACTAAACGGCCAAAATCCGATAAAAACATTTAAACAGCGTAAAACACATAAATAAAATGTACCTAATTGCAAAATTCCATGCCTGGTTGACTCAAAAATGCAGTATGGGGTATGGCACTAATTCAATTTAAAAACACCGTATAAGTTTACCGCATTCTTGCATTAAACATTTTGTAAAGTATTCATTCGTTGTCGCTTTCTTGCTTTGTAATGTTCATATGTTGCTTTGTATACTGGCACATAGTGCATAATTTTTACGGACTGCTGCAATATGTTAGCTTCGATTATTATTACAAATTTGGAATAGTTTCTTATAAAAATCATGACTTTCTTATAATTCCGCTTACCTCATCTAACATTACTTCTTTACGTTATACAGGTTGCTGCGTTGACGGACGAAACATACAAAACCCTCAACCCTCATACTAATTACAAGGCATTCAAATATTGGCTTCTTAATGATTCTACACAAAATTCCATCTAGTTTTTTAAAAGAACAGTGCATAGCGACCAAATTTACGTAATTTCAGATATTTCATTGCCCTAAGCTAAAATCAATACGTATTATTAAAGATGTTGATAAGATTTTGAAATTTGAAGTAAAAATATTAAAGCATCCTGAGCAATTTAATTGTCGACCGTTCACAGTAATTTTATGAAATACGTATTTTCCCCCGTTTTTATACGGTGTGTTCAAAAACAAATTACAAAAGGGTTGGCCATGGAATATAAAAGTAATGTCAACAGCAAGCTTTAGAATTCATTAACTGTCATCACCGTTGTTGCTGTCATAAGTTTATATTATACGCTAATATCGTGATAAAAAATCTAAAACTTTTTGTCTCTAAAGCTTACTGTCGACATTAGTTTTATTTACCATGGCCAACCCTTATGTAATTTCTTTTGAACACATGGTATCAAGGTCTCTTGAATGTAAAAATGACTTCATTGTTACGTGCTTGAGAAAATGTCTTTTGTTTTTGTATCTGCTGTACAAATTCTTATTTCAATCAGCGGTTTTCAACTAGGTTTATCAGTCACCTGTCAACTTTCAACAATCCCTGATCAACATCAAATTGATATTTTGTTTTAAAATTTCAAAAGTTACCTAACACATTTTTTATAGCTATTTGTATTACTAGGGAGGAAAATGTATCATTCTCCCCCGCGGATGTCGTTTAATTCTTCAGCGTTAGCGAGAACAGTACCCAATCAATTGTAAGCATGCAAGTGAGGAAATTACGTTTTAGTCCAGAGTTATACATACAACACTTTTACATTTTATGACGAGACTATCTCTTGTATTCAGCTACATTCAAAAATATTTAAATACGAAAACCAGGAGGTTAGTTGATTTATTATAAATCACATTGCCTCCCGTCTCTAATGGCAACGGCAGTCAATGTAACCGACCAAACGTATATTTTCGGGAAACTCCTAACAGGCGACAAAAAATGTTACTTTCGTATATAGGGGTAAAAAAGTATTTGTTAACTGAGCCAACAAAAAATGCTCAAGTTACGCCAATTGAATCACCACGTAGTGTTCTTCTACAAAATCTAAGTAGAAATTTGCTGTCAAACAATCAAATTCAATGCTCCACCCCGTATACTTAGGTAAGTTACATATTTTCGTCATTCAGCCTCATGTTAGGCGTATCTAATAGTAGATTGTTCTACAAGTTAAGAAAAGTAAGAGTTTTTCAAAGTTTAATTTACGAGCGAGCGATGCAAAGCGACTCGATTAATTTATCACGAACATGGAAAAATTACTGTTATAACATATTCAGCATGTTATTTTTTCTAATATCATTACAAAATCTAGCCAAAATGAAATTCGACATTTCTTCATATTCAAAAAAAAATTTATAGGCGGTGAAGAACGTGGAAATCTTCAAATAAAATTCGAGAAATGGGCAGTGAAGTAATCCATTGTTTTGCGACTTTTTGTAAAGTACGTTTTTTTCCTATAAAAATTTTCAAGGTCAAGATAAAATTGGCAAAACTGCTTTTTTTAAATTATTAGAAAATGTATTTTCGTCAGGTTTTTCTGTAAACGACTTGTGTCAATTTGACATTTAAAATTAAATTGTCAGCTTTTCTTTTTTGAAAATGAATATGCGTAAAATCGGAATTTTTTAAAATTAAATGAAAAAAAGCATTTCTGAAGTGTGTAGAGGAACTGTTGGATCTGCATCCTAACATACCAGAAGAAGACGTTTACGAAAGATTAGCAAGAGCTTTTGAAGTAAATAGAACTTTCATGTCAGATTTAAAATTTCCACCAATTTTTAGTTCTAAAAAGTTACTAAAACCAATTCTACCAACATATATTTTTTAAAGGAATACAAGTCATGCCAACATAATCCCTAAATTCTTTGACCTTGAAAATTTGTATAGGAAAAAAACGTACTTTAGGATTCTGGGCGATAGGTAAACGTCAACCGACGTCAACATAACCTACAAATGTTGTAATTTCGCGATTTCTCGATTTAAAAGAACAATGTACCCCTCGGCACTGGAAGTTCCTTTTTATCCCTCATGTGGTTTATTTGCTATGGCCCTACGGGCCTCGGCAACTAAATCCGCAATCGTGATAAAAAGCTCAACTTCAGTGGTAACCTATGTGGAAAAAATTATATAAATTTGAACTTTCAAGTCCCTATACCTTCTTACTGAAGGGACTTTGCACTAAGGTATATTAGGTTTAATCAGTTTATTATAACCTAATTAATGCCAAATCGGTGTCCCATTATTGTTTGGAACACCCTGTATCATTGTTAACTTTGAATTTATTTATTTACTTACATCTTACATCAACCCAAAACTAAAAACTTTTGGTTTTGTTTATCACAAAAAAGCTTCAAAAGTGAAGGAGTATTATGATTACGAATCGACACGACACTAATGGTAGTTGCAACTTGCAAGAAAGTTCTACTAAATACAACTATGTATATGACAATAATTTTTATTGAAAATAATTGATGTTGTACAATTACAATTACTAAGTAACTGGTAATTGAATTACTATTTTCTGTGAGTAATTGAATCTCTAGTAATTAAATTACTGCATTGGGTGGTAATTGGTAATTAATAATTAATTACTTTTTAAAAGTAATTTGCCCAGCTCTGTATGAAACTAACTCTTTTTACTTCTTTCACTAAAAAAATTATCAAATGTAATACCACAAAAGGTAAAAATTTTTTGAGAATTTTTCCGCTCACATGCAAATTATTGCGTTTAAATTTCTCGAAACCAAAACTGCGTTAAAAATTCCGCGAGACCGCAGGTCGAGTGGAATTTGAGCAGTTTTTGTTGAGAGAAATTTGCAATAATTTGCATGTTTACGAACAAAATTCTCTTAAAAATTTTTGCCTTGAGTGGTATTTGGAAAGATTATTCAACAATATGGGTTGATGACCTTTACCGTGTTCGACAGCAGACATTTTTAACGTTTTCCACTATTAATTCAATACTGGAGCTTCCAACACGATTATTATGAGTTTTTAGAACGACGCTGATTTACAAACTTCACTTTGACGTTTTGGCAAAATGTCAGTCAAAGGCTACTCACTAAATTGAAATCATTGAAACCAATCGGAATCGCGTGAAAACACTGTGACATTAGGGGCCGGTTGCAGAAAGCAATGTTAAGTCTGGTGTTAGCTAACGCGACGTCAAAGTGAACAAAAACGAATCAAATCTCAAATCTTTATGGTAACTAATACATTAGTAAACAAAATTTGATGCGATTTTGTTCACTTTGACGCGACGTTAGCTAACACCAGACTTAACATTGCTTTCTGCAACCGGCCCTAGGTGTTTTTAATGACAGTCAATTTTTATTGGCCGTTTCTGACAAATTGAACAATTTTCATTGGTTCGTTCATTATAGTGTTGAATAATCAAGGGTAATACCACAAGCAGTGGAAATATTTTTGACAAATATTTTGTCGTTTGCATGTAAATTATTGCGTTTAAATTTCAAGATACAAAATCACATCAAAAATGTCACGAGCCGAAGGCGAGTGACATTTAAATGTGATTTTGTCTCTACTGATGATGATTATATCATCTGCAAATGCAGGTGATTCAGGTAAGCACCATCGATATTAATTTCCCTTTTTTCCTATGACAACATTTCAAAAACGTTTTCTAAGGCAAGAGTAAAAAGCTTGGGGGAGATAGTATCCCCTTGCCTGACACCTATTCAGAGGTTCACACATGCATTGCTTAATTTAGTACATACGTGTAACACATTCCAAATGGTGGTACTACACACATGCACGATTAAATGAATAAAGCAGTACAACTTAGCTAAGTGCAGTAATTTAATAAGGGCAAGATGTAAGACCGTTGACGACCTTCAAAGGGCAGCGAAGTGGCGGGAGCGGTAGACAATTGGCCCGGGTTTAGTTCTTCAAAATTTGTGGTTAACGGAAACCACGATTAAAAACAAAAGAAGAATGAACAGCTTCATCTCAAACATAGACTACGAGCAGTCGGCGTTGATCTACACGGTAGTAACGACAGGTCTTCATATGGCTGCTTCAGGATCTAGCGTTGGTACATAGAGCGTCAGTGGAACAATAGAGCGTAAGAATTTGGAGTTGCTTCGAGTATCCGAACATAAATCGAAATGAAATTTTACACTACCACAGTGGATGTGTAACGAAATTTTAGATTGGTAAGCTGGCTTGAGGAGGCTTCAGAGTTTCCTCAAAGGGTAGTCAATGATCCAAGCGGGTACATTCTAGTACTTCTAATGATTTTGTGTAATATTAATTTTGACCCTTCAAATTCCAATTCGTCTTTTGTGAAGCTTCCTTCAAATAAATATCTATTTTTCTTATGAAATTTGCAAATCATTATTTTTTGTAAAGAACAATCTTTGAAATGTTTTCAAGATTTTTTCTGATTTTTAAATTCTTAGTAATGTATCTAGAAAATATTAAATATTACATTAGTTAATTAATGTTGGCCATACAATGAATAGTTAGTTACCCACAAAAAAATCAAACGATTTTTATCACACCGGGAAGTCTTTGTGAACGGCGAAAGTACTTTTTAAAATTCAATTTAGCATCGAATTATAGCTGTTTTCGAAATATTCAGCAACATTTTTGCACTAGGCATTTTCAGGACCGAGTTTGGCAGTTTGAAACATGTATTTAATCATTTTGATTTTTGTAGCTTTTGTTAAAATGTGGAAGATACACCGTTTTAAACCACAATCTGCTCCGAATTCCATAATAAGAACATAAACTATAGTACCACAAAGCATCCTGTATCAATCATATTCAAACGTCCACAGTAATACAGACTGATTAAACGTATGATGGTGGTATTTACAAATGTATTTGATCATGCGAAAACTTTTAAGATCGTTGAGTCGGTTCATGGTTTTGTAGCTATTTTGTCGAGCCACCTCTGGTGAACAAAGTGGCTTTTGAATGCGAAGAAATTTCTAGCGTTCTTTCTAGGCTTGGGCGACTTCTGAAGCTTTATATTTTGTACATTGAAAGGTCAAGAAAAATTTTCCGTGCTACGGAATCGGCGATATAATAAAGCAACCTAAGGGTAAAGTGGTGTAATATAAAAGGGAAAAATTTATCATTTTGATAGTAAAACATCAATTCTGGCAGTTGTGCAGGCACGGGTGGAATTCCTTTCATGTAGCAGGTAGATATCGATGAGATTTCTGATGGATTTTGAAGTTAGAATTCAATTTGCACTCCCTTACGCCAGGTTAATACACAAATAGAATGAAAACCACCAGAATATTAGATGTAAATGGAAGTGTTGATGATCCCCCTCACTAATGCAAGAGAAGCCGCAACCCTGTGGCACTACTGAGTGTTGATGGAGCGCGCTCATTTCCATACATACACCGCGCATACGTAATTAGACTGCGTTTGATGTGACAAGTACGCCGACTGCGCTCATGATTCATCCCAATAACGCTTCGTTTTTTGGCCCGAGGGCCGCTGCGCTGAAAATTTGCTGAAAGCCTATCTAAAAGCTAAACATCAACGAAATATCGCCGGCAAATGGCTCGTTTATGTGGAATATCTCCGTTCCGTTTTGGCGCTTCCCGTCGATTAATTAAATAATTTAAATGAAACTCAGATATGAACTTTTATGCTAGTTTTTATACTTCGAGTGCTTTTCCAAATATATTCAATCTGACTTAAATAGAATGCTATAATGGCTTTTAGAAAACAAATATTAGGTTTTATATCCAAATTCTATATTACATGGTCATTTTTATTATTTACTCTACGTGTAAAACTATATGAAACAGCACTTTCACATGTATATCTTTGTCATTTCTGGGTAACCCAATAATCGTTCTGACGAAAATGTGGAGATCTATTTAAGAAACGTAATTATATAGTTTTCAATAATAAGAAAGCGAATATATTCTACAATAGTTCAGCACGTGTAAGATATATAAAATACTTGATTGTATGCTGTTACGACGTAAAAGATCACTTGCTAATAGGAAGCAGCACCAGATTGCGCTGAAACATAAAACATGAAATGAAGTGGTCCTATGTGCAACAGTAAATACAAAACGGATATTAATTTGAAATAACCACACATTTGTTTTATTACTGTATATAACAATAATAAATGCATCGCAGTAGCTCATAAGTATACACTTGCACCAGTTTATATAAATTATTTTACATAAAAATATGTTGGACTATTTTCTTATGAAGAATTTATTATTACAAAATCTTCAATTTCGCTACCAAATAATTGTTGTAGCTCATCTGAACAATCAGTGATCAAGAGCACCAGAAACAAATAAAATGCAGATGTAACAATGGGGTATCTGATTGCCTTTTGTTCTCAAAATAGTTATTACTAAATGCATTGCAACCAGATGTATAGAGATGGGCGCGTGAGTGGTATTCACGCACGTCAGCCACGTTGCACGCTTGCTTTATACACTCACGTTCATGCACGCTCACGTTCACTCACGTTTACGGCGTGACCCTCCACTCACACCGTGACCCCCAGTCTTTACTTGAAAATTTAAATTTAGATAGAATTTAAGGCCAATACAGGACCCTCAACAGAACTAAAAACTCTAAGATAAAATATGTTTTGCACGTGAAATAATTTACGTGATTAGTTGCAATCATAATAGTAGACACAAAAAGAAATAAATCACAATTGATTATAGTAGCTTACAACAAGGGATAAATACTGATTTCTCGCACAAACATTTCTTGCAGCCGTCCTCAAAGACATTACTTTTGATATCAAAATCTGACAGTGGAATTGACGTTTCCTTAGTGATACGAGTAGAAGAAGGTATATGTTGCTAGGGCGACACTTAATTTCTAGGCTTAAAAGTAGTTTTACGTTTGATGAACTAAAAGTAAGTTCTACTCGGTCCCCTCTAGATGCAGACAAGCAATTGACTGTAGACACAACATTCAAAACACAACACAGGTGCAAAGCTCCTCCTCTGCAGTTTCCCACACAGAAGTACAATGACCTCCCGATCCAGTCCTAGATCTTTTACGTGGTGGACAGCGGGAGAGCGGCTTATCCTGCAGTATTTTATTCGTTAATAAATATTTAACGTGAAATTCACAATCTGCCACATGAAGTATCTAATCGGTGGAAAGTTTGTGTAAAATACGAAGATCAGCAGACAGCCTTAATACCAATCAAATCTGGAGTACCGCAAAAGAGCATTCTTGGACCTATACTATACTCCAAACACTGTTGACCTCCCTACTTCTACTGACATTATGATAGCCACCTTTGCAAATGAAAAAATGGTTTCCCTTAATGACATGTATGTTATAAAGAGAAACATGCCCGTCAGTGATTCTAAACAATCATGTAATACTACCTGTTAATGCTACCGGATATGGAAGAGATTGTAGTCAGTCTTCTTAACATACCCACTACATCTTCCTTTTGCGAAATCGCGGTGAAGACCGTTGGGGTGGCTGGGGTTTGACTCCAAATTTTTTACCCGAGACCAGAGTCTTGTACCTTTGAATCATCTTCAGTGCTGAGCCACGTCTGCTGCTGTTGATGTCAAAGTATATCTTGTCGCGATACGCCTAAAGTCGGGGTAACTGGCAATATTTTTAGTTAAAATAAACTTGGACACGAAGACTAAAGCTACTGTTGCGAGATTAATAAGAACACTCCAAGTACAAAAACTTGCATTTATTTTTCTGCCGTTTACAGAACACTTAAGTTTAATACCGTTGCTTCTTAACTTTACTTATTAACATCTTATTATTAACTAACTAAATTCTAAGTCCCGTTTGACAAGAAGACTCGGTAGGCGTTGAAAAATTTCCAAATAAGCCTATCAGAGCAGGTCTAAGTTTTGGACTTTTGGCACGTACATACGGATGTGACAGTTTATAATAGTACTATAAATTTGACAAATTTGAAGCTTTCACACACTAAAATTTGTCAAGCTTGACCCCTCCCAAATTATCACTAATAAAGTTTCACAATTCTGCTAAAAGAATTTGCTCCCGCCGGGACGTAATTTTTATGATCGAGTTGCAACAGTTGCACTTCTGACGACGTACTAGCCATATACCTTCGTCAAATATGTCGGCTTACGAAGTAAACTCTGCATAAATTTATATAATCTATTCGTGAGATTGAAAAATCTCCAGCTTCCCAGAGAAAGGCACGTTTCTAAACATCGGCTAAATATTTGTTTGTTGTAATTTTAATATACCATTTTGCATACGAAATTTTACCTTAAAATATTTATGACACAAATGGCTTATAGCTAACTAAAGTACAGTCCTATTCCTAAAACCGAGTATAGTTCATTTCACTAAAGAACGGAAATCGTAACAATCTATATAAAATTTGGTAGCAATCACACATCTGAGGGAAGCACAATAGATTTGATTCGAAACTCTAAAATGTACTGACTCATCATGAAGACTATTTGGGGATATGGAATTCGCATCTGGAGTGCTGCTTTCAGCTCAAATATTGAAATGCTCCAGCCATTTCAGTCAAAAGAACCACGGATAATTTGCAATGCAACGTGGTTATATGCCAAACTATCTATTACATAAGAACTTTACGTACCAACGGTAAATGACGGGATCAACAGTATGAGATACGCAGCACTATTATCAGAAAAATATGGTTCAAGAGATACGATCTTCTAGACTTACCATGTTGACTTTAAATTAATATGTGTCAGTAAAATCTCTGTAATCACAAATAACGTACTATTAAGTTTGAATTAAGACTCGCTAATATTTGAGGTAGGGCGCCGATGGGTCACTAGGATACCTTCTACTGTGTCTTATATGTAAAATATAAGATTTACTAAATGTGTTATAAGATATATTTTAAATTAACATGGATGTCCATAAAATAATAAATTGGTGACTTGTACATAGTTTATTATGGTGCAAGAAGGCGACACATACATTTCCCAAATGCAAAAGAGAAAAATGAAAGATAACAAGGATATGTACTGGGCACTTCTGTTTGAATAAATAAGTGCACACAATAGATGTGTTAGGCTATTCATGCAGAAAGAGCTGTGGAGAGGAAACTGAAACTCCAACTCGCTATGTTATTGTAAAGAACTTACAGCTATTCGACAAAAAACTATTGGGATACGATAACTAAACCCAAAATACTAATTGATACTTTTATAGATGTGGGCTTTTCTCTAAAACTGAAATATCTTTGTAAGGATTATGAATACGAGAAAGTACAATTACTAGGGCTTCAACACCGAAATTGAACTAGAGAAAATTAAGAATAAAAACTCTATTCTAGTCTTTCCCCTATCTATTAATTTTTTAATGATACTTCTAACATTGGCCCCTTTGCGTCATCGCTAGTTTTTAACACCTTAATCTCGACAAAGTTCTAGTCGACCTTTGATCATATGACCAACAGCACCGTTTAAGTTCGCGGTGCTCCAAATGCGTAGACCTTATTCATAAAAATAGAATACAGTACCAAACTAACGGTTCCTATAACAAATAAAATGTTTTAAATTTTCTTATATCACAATTTTACTATAAAAACGCATCAAAGGTGAGAAAGAAAATAATTAACTTTACTACTAAACACATAGTCGTTTCTCTATTCGGCATATTGCGCATTAAATCAACTCGTCTTCCAAATAGGAACATACGAAGCTTGTTCAACAAAGAACCATTTCTGATCAAATTGACTTTGGAAACAAATGCAATAATCATTCTAGATGTTTGTAAATATTAGTAATGTTTGTGACCACACAGTCAATTTGAGTACCCAACACCCATTTCCATTACAATCATGCATCTTAGTATTTAGATTTTTTTAGTTACCCACAAACAGAGGTTGATAACTTAATACAGCTGAAACAAAAAATGAGAATTAACATCTTACGAAATATCATAAACAGTATCGATAGAAAGACACAACTTTGCATTCGAGAAAGTAGTCAACACGTTAAACAGTTATTGCAAATTGGTGTTTTCTATATTTTGGTTAAGTAAATCTGTATTTCTAGATTATAACCCCTGACGGTGTTAGTAGTTTACCATACTTTAGATGAGTATATTATTTATTCTTAAACGCTCTAACTCGAATAGTAAACATTAGCAGAAAAATAAACTGTACTAGAATAAACTTTTCGTTTTCAGGACAGAAAGTTTCGATATTACGTAGAACTAATAGAGTAAATACATTGAGTTCCATCTTTACACTTTTGACATTTGAATTTTAATTAGTACTATAACGTGCTGGTTCCCGGTATCGACCTTCAAGGTATAAATATTTAATTAAATGAAAAAAAGCATATGCCATGTTAAGCTAGGCTAAAGACTGACGCAAACACTGCATTTTTATTAATTGTCTAATTTTGTTACTACTACATTTTGTATATCAGATACTGTACAATTGCCTGCTGCGATTCATTTGAGTTTATAAGTTCTCGAGTTATCTGAATATAATTTTGTCGTAAGTAAAGACCTGTTGGCGCTCATAATATTTGCTGATAACATCTTATAAAAAACCGCACATCGTCTTCACTGAGCTTAACCGGCTGGCCCTCAAGTATACTCTCATAACGTTGCGATATTTGAAAATTTAGAAATATTGAGCTGACGCACCAAAGAATAAAACTTTTAAACAACTTAATGAAACTACAATAATAGGTTTGTTAGTGGAAACAGTACTCATAACTGGGCAACAGAGAGGTCACTCCTGGTAAAATAGTTTCGATAGTAGTATCGATTGATCTTTTAACGTGTTGTGAGAAATTCTATAGCAGAGGATCATATCATTAATAAGTTACCGTAAGATAATAATTTTCTGCATTGTAATTTACTGCAGTGTGATTTGTGAGATATTCTTGATGGCACACCTGTTGCGAAAATATTCGGCTGTTGCTTACAGACAAGATGCCGCAACAGTTCAACATTCAGAATATTTTCTATCAGATGGATTACGGCACATCATGTACTATCATACCCAGTCAAATTTCTAGACATTGCATAGTTAGATCTTGCTAATATCCTTTAGCTGGAATAGAAACTTTTAATAATGGTGTTCCCTTAATTAGAGAAAGTTATGAGTTTAAGCATTCCTGTAGATAGTTATAGTAACATGTACAGTACGCAGACGATATTGTAACGGTTTTAGCTTTTTTCTAACAAGACTTGTTCAGTCGAAACTCATATTTATAGTTTAAAATTGTATTTAAAAAGACAATAACAAAATTTCGTCCTTTGTATAAAGATGTTTATCTGACTGTGTCACCAAGCGATTGACACCCTGCTAAAAAAACTTTTCTGGCTGCTGTTTGAAGAACTCTTGCTCAGATGTTGTATGCACTTTTGCGTTTGAATGAAAACAGCGACACTGTAACATTTTCAATCATCCAAAAATATAGAAATCTCAGGATGAAAGAACGTGTATTTATTTCAACAAATTCTGGAATTTCTCTAATAGACCTTCCACACATGTTATGATGCTCTCAATCAATGCAGCATAAAACATTTAAATGTCTGATTTTTCCCAGACATGTTTTGGACTAGAAACTACATTTTTATTCCAAAAATTTTAAACACGAAATGCCATTTGAGCATCTACAACTTTTCAGTGTATTGTTACGAACATTACTAATATTTACAAAAATCCAGAATGATTATTTTGTTTCCAAGGTCAATTTGATCAGGAATGGATTTTTGTTGAACAAACTTCGTTTGGAAGACAAGTCGACTAATTGCGCAATATGCGGAATAGAGAGACTTCTTCTTCTTCTGCAAACTTTGGAAATATTTCCGTTGCGTTTATTACGAGAAGTCTTGATCTTTCCATCGTTTCTTCGGTCTGCCTAAACTTCGTTTGTTTTTTGCTCGGTACTCATAACATATTCTCGGTAGTCTGCTTCTGATCATAATTTCTACGTAATCTTTTCAGTTTTGTCTATATTCTGTATTTTTTTCATTAATATTGTACATATTTAGTTGTTGACGTATGTCAATATTTCTTCTTCTGTCTTCTAGTGTATAACATCGCATCTCAGATGTTTCTATTCGACGCTCTGATGCTTTGGTTAGTGTCCAGCCTTCATTGCCGTAGATTAAGTTGGGTACTGACGCAACTTTGTAGAACTTCATAATCGTGTCTGGCTGAACTTTGTTTTTTACCGTCCTTTTGATGGTCCATTATAATAATTAAAACGTTGTACTTTGTTATTAACATCCACTTCGCCGCAGCAAAAGATTAGACAACCAAGAAAATTAAAAGTATTTACTTGCTCCATAGTTTTATTATAAATTATTATTGTTGATTGTACTGGTACACTTCCTTGGAACGCCATAACATTCATATTTGTAATGGATATCTTCAAATTATATTCTTCAACGGCCTTTTGTAGCTCAAACACTCCTTTTTGTAGACAATTTTCGGAATTAGCAATAAATATTTGGTCATCGGCTAAAAATATATGTAGAAATAAAATGTTGTTTATTAAAGTTCTGCATCTACTCTCTCAGGGCGTCGTCTATATATAAATTAAATAAAACTGCCATAAATGGTTATCTTCGTGTTGTGGTATATGTTTTTAATTACTCACATCAAATGTTTTGGTATGCCTCTCCTGTCCATGATTTCCCATAACTTTTGGCGATCTACCATGTCAAAAGCCTTGATATAGTCGATGAATGTTTTTCTATTGTTTGTTTTATAATAAATACGCTGTCCATTCAAGACCTACCACGTCGAAATCCCGATTGCTCTTCTAATATTACGTTTTCGAGTATTGTTTGGAGCGAAGCCGGACAACTCGGCGCCGCCATCTCGGCGCCGCCACTTCGGCGCCGCCATCTCGGCGCGGGCCAGCTCGGCGCCTGGACAACTCGGCGCGGAACCATCTCGGCGCCAGCCAACTCGGCGCGAGGCCATCTCGGCGCGGAATTCAAATTTGCAAACTACATTGTGCACTACGTAAGAAAATCGTTATCAAAAAATAATAAATAAATTGATCGCCAAAAAGCTGTCATAAAAAAAAAATATTGAGAATTTCTTGGAAAATCAAACACTGATGACCAGAGGTGGTTGCAAAGTGATTACAAATGAGCCAAACAAAAGTTGTCACATGACTTCCGTTATCAGTAAAATTTTAGGTTTCTTTTTAAATAATTACGAAGCATGCATATACTAGTCAAGATAGAGACACATTTTACGAAAAAAAGTTTTCTGGCCTTGAGATTGTTCAGTCAGCTAAAACTACCACACAATAAAAAATATCATTGAAATCTTGATTAAATTCCGAAAAATAGCACTTTTTGGATTTACACAAATTTGAAAAACGCCATTTTCTAAGTAAAGTGCTTTTTATATGACAAATATTTCTTTAATGTTTATTTTCCAAATCAAAGAATTTTATTTTTAACAATATTTTTTATTATGGAATAAAAAACTTTTTGAAAAATGTTTGTTTTTCCATAGCCGTCTTTGTTAAAAGTAAAATTCTTTGATATGGGACCTAAACATAAAAGATCATGTGAGAGATCAAAGTTGGCAGAGGATTCTGAAATTTGGTATAGGAACCTAGATATTGATTCTAAACAACTTCTCTTAATAACTTTTTGTCGTATTTGCTACATAAAAGACGCGCTACTCTACAGTAATAGTTATTTACCTAGCAAGTTCGTAAGTTTCTCGAATGAACACTTTGTTTGCAGCACGACCGAAGGGAGTGCTGCATGTAGTGCGAATTCGGGAAAATTTTTCCCGAAGGAGTTAGGTACAATGTTTTTTGTAACGAATAACTGAAAATATTTAAAAAAATAAAAAAATTATTATTTAGTGTTTTACTAATTTACTGAGTTGACAGCACAAATCACTAAACTTTTATACCTATCCTACGCACCTGTTAGTTTTTGTTGACGTTTACAGCGCCTCTGGTGTTTGCAGGCGCAATTAAACCAACGAGGGACAATCCTCTATTTAATAAAGGAGAACGATCCAGACGTGTGTGTCCCGAGGGCTCCCTTGGAGAGGGGCAGAACCCCGAGTGCCCCCTTAGAGATGGGCGGAGCCCCGAGGGCCCCCTTGGAGAAGAGCGGGGCCCTGAAGGACCCTTTGGGGAGGGGCGGAGCCTCAACGACCTTTCTTGAAAATGGGCGGAGTCCCGAGGGGTCCATTGGAGAGGGGCGGAGCCCCGAAAGTTCTCTTAGAGATGGGCGGAGCCCCGAGGGCGGCTTTGGAGAGGGGCGAAGCCCCTATGGCCCCCTTGAAGAGGGGCGGATCTCCAAGGGCTCCCTTGGAGAAGAGTGGAGCCCTGAAGGACCCCTTGGAGAGGGGCGGAGCCCCGAGGGCCCGCTTAAAAATGAGCGGAGCCCTGAGGGCCCCCTTAGAGAGGGGCGGAGCCCCGAGGGCCGCTTGGAGAGGGGCGAAGCCCCAAGGGCCCCTTTGGAGATGGGCGGAGCCCCGAGGTTCCCCTTGGAGGGGGCGAAGCCCCAGAGACCCCTTTGAAGATGGACGGAACCCCGAGGTCCCCCTTGGAAGGGGGCGGAGCCCCAGAGGCCCCTTTGAAAATGGACGGAACCCCAAGAGCCCCCTTGGAGATGGGCCAACGTAATAGGCCTAAAACTGGTGGTATATTGAATAGAATAGACGGCGCAATAGCGCGCGCAGCCCCGTTTATTATAAAAATTTACAAAAAACACAATTCCCCTAGTTTTTGTTGAAAAGTACAAAACACCTCAGTGCGGGAAAAGTAACTTTCGGCGTATCGGGAATGACCGGGAAATATGAATTTTGAAGTCATGAGTACAAAAAATAGTTTTTTTGAAAACTTTCAAGGCATATTTGATTTTTCAAAACTGAAATGCTGTTAAAAATTCGCCTTTAACCAAGCAGGGCTGAACCCCAAAAAATGAAAATTTAAATCGAGAATTTTTTACCTTTTACAAGAGTCGTTTCACCTACCAGGGACACACTGTATATACAGGGTGATTTTTAAGTTGATTCTTTCCTTTTGCCAGGATATAAAGCTAAAAAAGTAAGCCATTTACCACTTTTGCGAAATATCAAAACTAACGGAGGTACAAGGTGTTAAAGTTTCAAAGTATGAACTAAAATTACATAACGAAAATTAAACTAAACTTAATCTAACGTAAATGATCAAAATTATCAGCATTCGCTTCTACACACACATTCCGTGTATAAGAGCGATGCGGCAGAGGCATTTTGACGACACTCCAGTAAATAATAAGCATATTCACTCATTCATTATTTTCATAAACATGAGCCATTATTGCAGCAATAACATTAAGAAAATTACAATGGAAAACTACTTGACAGACCATTGCTTGACAACAGAGATAAACAAAAATAAAATTGTCCAGCCGCCTTTGCGCCAAAGTATAGTTTTTAATTTGAAACTTTAACACCCTGTACCTCTGTTAGTTTTGATATTTCGGAAAAGTGGTAAATAAAAAAAATACCTATTTTTTTGGCTTTATTTCCTGGTAAACGGAAAGAATCAACTTAAAAATCACCCTGTATATAAATATATATATAAAAAAATATTGGTAATGTTTACATTTCATTTTATACGGGATCACAGCTTGTCCGAAAACCTATTTAGCCCGTATTAGATATATTGACTGATTTTTACTTAGTTAAAAGTGGCGTTTTTCGAAGTTTTTCGGAAATTAAGCAAGATTTCCATACGATTTTTATTATGTGTAAGTTTTAGCTAACTCAACAATGTCAAGGCCAGAAAACAACTTTATTTCGTAAATATTGTCTCTATCTTAGGTAGTAAATTCATTTTTTGTAATTATTTTTAAAAAATGTTGAATTTTACTGATAACGGAAGTCACGTGACAACTTTTGTTTGGCCCATTTGTAATCACTTTGCAATTACCTCTGGTCGTTAGTGTTTGATTTTCCGAGAAATTCTAATTTTTTTTTCATTTGATGCCAGCTTTTTGGCGATCACTTTATTTATTATTTGTTTATAATCATTTTCTTACGTAGTGCACACTGTAGTTTGCGAATTTAAATTCGGCGCCGAGATGGTCTCGCGCCGAGTTGGCTGGCGCCGAGATGGCTCTGCGCCGAGTTGTCCCGGCGCCGAGCTGGCCCCGCGCCGAGATGGCGGCGCCGAAGTGGCGGCGCCGAGATGGCGGCGCCGAGTTGTCCTAGACCCTGTTTGGAGATGGTATGTAATAATCTTTTTTCTAAGCAGCATTGAGTTCTGTCGCCCTTTTTATACAATGACTTGACTACAGCAACTTTCCAAATCTCAGGAATGCATTTCTTTCTCCAACATACATTTAGAAATCGTAGAAATCGTTTAATCAAAGGCTGTGGCGCGTATTTTAGCATTCCGGTATTAATTAAGTCTATCCTGCCTTTCTATTTTTACATTTACTATAAAGGAAGTATTGGATTCCAAAATTTTTATTTTCAACAGATCTTTACGTTTTAGAGTTCCTTGAACTCAAAAAATATGTTTTTGTTCATTGGTTTGTCTGTTGAAACGTCATATATAAGTTTTGTGTATTATCTAGATGCGACAGCAAGCTTTTGAAGAAAATCGCACAACCGGAAGTATGGTGTTTACTCTTGTGATTTTTCCGTTTTGTTCGATTTTTTCAAAAACCGCTCTAATTAACATTTTTATTATATTTTTAATGTGTATTGTTGTGAGATATGTGATTTTCCAGTTGAATACCACTAAAATGGGTTTCTTTTGTTTTTTTCTTTCTATTTTTCTTATTAACTCCTATTTTTAAATAGGACACCCGGTATATTATTAAATTTTTGAATTCAGCTTAAAATTTTAGAGAAAATTTGTTTCTTCAACTAACGTTTTATTTTGTACCGTTTTTGTAGAATTTGTAATTTTTGTCAAATTTTAACAAATGCTTAAAAATTTTAAATCCTAGTTTTTTCTAATTATAAGATCACTGTAGAAAGAAGTTATGCGCGTGTATCACATCAGATTTTTGCTATTCTGAAGTGTTTTATGTAACTCATCTATTTCTAATAAGTCCACATCGTTTGCTTCTAGTGATTGTTCTTCTTTTGCAGATTTTCGATCCTTTGTTGTCCACAGGTTTGTGTAGTAGTCTAGCCAGGTATTTTTCTTTATAACATTAATATTTGCTGCGTCCTTCTCTTTACTATTTAGGTGGTTCATTACCTTGAAAGCCATTCGTTGTTGTCTGTTATCTGTTAACATTATGTTCAATACGAGATAAAGATGTCCCATTTTTTTAGTTGAGCATTCTTGCACAAAGTTTTTTTTACAATCCTTTAGGGTTCCTTATACTGTTCTTTATGTTCTTCTGTTTGATGTTAAATTTATTTATGATAAGCAAATTTTTTGGATTGCCTATTTTAGATCATCTGTCCACTGGATTGCATTTTTGGGTTTGGGTTTTCTTATTTGATATTCAAGGACCTCAGAGGCAGCTTTCTCTATAATTTTTTCAATATTTTTGTATTTCAATTCAACCTGATCGCTTGCTTCTGTTTATAAATGGCATTTTTAAATACGTCGTTTGTAGTGATTGGGAATAGAGTCCTGCTGTAGCAGATGTATTTTGTAATGTTTGACTTTGGCAACACTTTTGTGTTTTTGGCACCACTTTGCCATAATTTTTACTTCTGCTCCAAGGAGAAAATTGTCTGTGTTTACGTCAGGACCCCTATATACCCTCGAGTTATTAAAATGTGCAGCCGTTTTCTCGTTAGCCAAGAAATAGTCAATTAGTCTTCCGGAGCTCTAGGTATACTTATGGGGGTCTTTATGTTTAAAATAGGTATTCATAATTCTCATGTTGTTATAACATGCAAAATCTTTTAATAGTCGTCCATCTTGGTTTATCACTGTCTCTCCACCTAAAGTCATGTAATCATTTGAATCACACTTGTCAATCGTTTGTTCAAGCGTTTGGTAAAATGTCTCACTATCTACTTTTCTTCCCTCTTCCTGAGCATAGTCATTTATTACCGTTAAGTACCCCCGTTTGACGTGTATAGTTATGATTCTTTCATTGATCATTTGTATGATTGTATTTTGCCCGTCCACTTTTTATGTATTAGTATTGCTACTCCAGTGCTGCTCTTTTATTTGGTGTCACAATGCTATATATTATAGTGTATTTTACCAAATCCTGCAATCCATTTAACTTTCTTTTTGTTTCCGTAATTAGGGCTATATCCACTTTCTTTTCCTCTAACGTTTCTTGGAGTTCCAGTACTTTATGATTCAAACTTCTTACATTCCAAGTAACTATGTTTAAATAATCTATTATGCCATATCGCTTGTCCTTTTTCCGCTTGCATTTATTGTCATATTTGTTTTCTATCCGATTTTCCGAAGCTACTTTTATTTCCTTATCCATAATTTTAAATTCAAAATCATAGTTGTATCCGAGTGGATTTATCCTTACATAATCATAATCGTTCTCCATACTTTATATGCAATTTCCCGTAATAAAAGGTAAGCCTAGGTGATTGCCTTGAATTAGTGGCCAGCTCGTCCAAGTAACAGTAAATTAAAAATTAGAAAGAGTAGAGAGACCAAGTGTGTAATAAATTCCTTAACAGTTTCAGTATCTTTACTGCAGCCCTCTGTAATAATGAATTAATGTACCCAGTTCTTTAAATGTATGTAACAATTATTATAATCCATCAGTATACCTGAATAGTTTTGTTAGAACTTTTCAATGCAAATGGGAACTGCGGTGTGCCATTCTCCATTGCATTTATACAAAGATCTGTTTTATTGTTAAAACCATATGTAAATAATGTAGTTATTGTTATGTACACATATGACAATAGAAACTTCTCCATTATAGAGCAGTAAATTCTTTTGGCTAAAACCTAAACGGTTTTGGATAAAAAATAATTATTTTGAACTACTACTTCATCACTTCAAGTGTCTTAGTAACATACCATGTAAGTCATGATATACTTTTTGTGTGTCCAGCAACCTTAAATAAAAAATTAAAAATGCACTTTTTAATAAAAGACAACTCATGCAACTGTAACAATGGTAATTGATAATTGATTATTATTATTATTACTATAAGGAGTAGGCGACGTAGCCGACAATAGTTCTATCAAGTACGACGGCACATGTTATACCCTCTCTCATTACAATACTTCAATCGCGTTTTAGACGAGCGAAGTAACAAATGGCAAAGCTGAAAATAACTCGCAGCCGCCAATTTAAAATATTAATGTAGATTCTGATGAGAACGTTTCAAAATATACTTAATAATACAGAAGGATCAATACAGCGCAAACATGAAAGAAAAACAAGAAGAGATTGGATGAATGAGGATATCTCAAGTTAATGAACAGCAGGTAAAAATGTGAAGTTCAAAACGAAAATATATACTCTAAATTCGAATCTTGAAAGACATTTAACAGATACAAAAAGTAAAGAATGTCACTAGAACGTCCTACGGATACGTTCAAAGAAGAGAGGTCAAAAGAACACATATTACTGAATGGAATATTATTATGAATCGCATTCGTTCAGTCTCTTTTTGACGACATGCTCCAGAGGAAAATATTATAGACGATCGTTGTTTTTAACAGGAGAGCTGAGATTGAAATTGTTGAATTGCAA
The DNA here is from genome assembly GCA_940337035.1 of Agriotes lineatus. Classification (NCBI taxonomy): domain Eukaryota; kingdom Metazoa; phylum Arthropoda; class Insecta; order Coleoptera; family Elateridae; genus Agriotes; species Agriotes lineatus. The sequence continues at coordinate 99,875,085 of OW679196.1, read as the reverse complement.
GACGACCGTGGTATTTCGGTGGTGACATTTTTGTCCATAGTCATAATCCCAAGCCTTAAGATTTTCCTAACTATGTGCTAATCGACAGAAATAAGAAATTTAATATAAATTGACTACCTGGTGATACATAAAGTACGTATTCAAAATTTTTATTTTTTGGTAAGTGAAAGGGATATATTTTTAGCAATGAATTTATTTAGTTGAAATGTTTACAGAAACCATATTTGGTTACTTTTCTAGAGCTGAAGCTTTTAATGACGTGCAGTACATTAATGTTAAAAAGCATTACTTGAATATAGAACGACAGATCAGGTGAGAATAAAACATGTTGATGCTACTGATAATGAAAAATCACTTACTCGTATTTACATACAGCCCAAGTAGTACTAATTACCCATCTACGAATGAACATCAATCATTTTTTTCTTCTACTTTTCTCGAATTAATTAATACAAGGCTAGAACGTTGTTGAACTTTATAATGTTTAGATAGCTTTACTCTCATATAAAACAATAATAATAATTTAACTAAGCGTTTTGTAAATTAAAAAGTATGTATGAATATAGACCTAAAATAACCCCATTACACCTTATACCGAACGTTTATACATGAAAATATACAGGTAAAAACAAATTGAAGCTACGTGACAACCCCATAGATATAGCAAAATATTCATATGCGGTATGGGATGGTAATTCTATCACAGAGACAATTTCATACCACATGTAACTTTCAAAGCTTTAGTTAGGGTAGTTGCTCTTGTATTTAACAACGTTAGCATATTGATGAAAATTTGCACTACTAATGGGTCTCTGCAGGACCTTTGATACCAGCTGTATACCGAGTGTAGATTTAAGTGGTTAAATATTTAGCAACTATTTTTAATGTTACTGTAATACGTGTATTGAGATATAAAAGTTTGGTAAACTATAGGACGTAACCAAATAGTAGATTGAAAATACAGTTTCATAAACTAGTACTTCTATCGGTCTAATAAAATGAAACAATAACTTGGCTTACAAAATAACGTTTTAAAGATTTTTCCTTTTAATTTTTTATAATAGCAGGGCATATGTAATTTTGCAATGTAAGCTATATCAACCTTTTATATTTTTCAATTCGCAGTAATAGAGTACATAGTTATTATTCTGGTACATCTTTATATTCGCATTTTTTAAACCTACTCTTTACTAACGATTTAGGAATTCGATAGAAATGAAAGGGAAAGTATTGATATCATCTAATGTACTTTTTAATACGGTTTTTTCTATTTTCGCCCCTATTATATTTAAATTTGAATTTTAAATTTCCCTTTGTTTGCTAGTTAACTCAGTGGTGATTGCTTACTATGACCCTGCATCGTTTATACTTAAATTCCTGAAAATAAACACTGTCAACTACGCTAATAATAAAAGCCAGGCTGTTTACATAAACGTCGTAAGGTCTGGATGGAGATATACATACACATAAAGATGAAGAGGATATACAAGATTATCTGTTAGTACAAACCAGCGTAAAATTGAATTTTAAAACACCAAAATGGCAACGAAGGATCAGGTAAATACGATTAATACTGTGACGTAGCAACTGCTAAGCTCGTTTTGTTTCTAGTGTGACGTCGAAACCCACGCGTGATCGCTTTTTGCTCTGCATCTGGCCAAAACCGCAAAATGCCGCGTCATATTGCACCCTCAAACAAAGCTATCCAAATTTCTCGAAAATGGAGGAACCTGGATAACTGGAACCCGGTACTACACCTCGTAGATAGTCTGAACCCGATGAGATCCAAAAATAATAGACCACTCCAACGCTTTGCTTGTGAAATTACTTTGAAAAGGGCTGCTTCGTAGGCGGGATACGTTTTCTGGGGACGCTTCGTCGATAGTAATTCTCGTGGTTGCTCCGAAACTCTATATTCAGGCACTCAGGAGGAACGGCCTTACACATTGGATTCAAAATTCTTGCTGGCCGATGCTGCTCCCCCATGGAAATGAGCCACCGAAGCCACTCGCTTTTGGACGAATTCCGCTGCTGGCTAAACCGCCACTCCCGGACTTCTTAACACTTGGCAAACTATACCCAGAGATGCCCTGCACACTGGCGAATAACTTTACATACAACTGGTATAAAAAAAAAATTATTTATAATTTTACGCCATAATTTGTGGAGCTCAATCTGTCTCCAACACAAATTTTACAAGCTTGTTTGGTAATTTTTAACAAAAGACTGTCACTCCACTTAGCAACTAGATTTTCAATTTTTATAAAAGAAATTAGGATTGATAACATGTTTCAACTTATGGACTATAGTTTTCAAGTCATGTCTTTGCCTAACTACTAAAATTGTTTTTTTCTTGGAATAAATGTCACTACACTTTGCTCTGCTTTTAAATTAATTTGGTTTATAATGAACTGCCACACTTGGAGTTCCTTTAGCGTCTTAATAATTGTCTTTCGATTGGTTGCCTTTCATTTTTCATTGCTCTATTGCAACCATTACTTTGCTCGCACTATTTCGTTTACCTTTCAGATAATTTGCCGTGTGCTGGCTTACACTTTTAATACATAACGCTCATTTTCTTTCTGTATTTAACTAAGCATTCTGTATCATTTTATTCACATTATATTTGACGTAAATAAGCACTAATCCGTCAGTTACAAATTAAATTGCATTGGCCCTTCCGAACATTTATCATATCTGAAACTGAACGTAACCCTTCTGAAATCTGCTTTATTTCATGCTAATTTTTATCCCTCCAATCATTAGTTACTGCTGCTCACGTCAACTGCATTCATTAATGTATAGTACTGATTATCTTGTCACTAATTCTGTGCTCATTTTGACTTTATTCGTTTAGTTAATTAGGCAATCAGAATTGCTGTGGGCAGTAAACCATTACAATATCTCAAAAAATATAAATATTTTTCATCAATGCGATTGGACTGGATCCGTTATTAGAATCTAATGGAATCGAATTTCTTAAATTAAATAGTCGATTTGTGTCGATTACGAAGAAAATTGAAGTCTGTTGTTAAGTCATTTTGCTGTCGCAGACGCTTAATCGCATTTCACGCCTTTAGTTAGGTCATTTTGGTATTTTAAATAGCCACCTAGGCTTTAGGGCAGCGTGCCCGTATGCTAAGCCCTTTTAGTTCTTTATTTGGCTCCATCGCCAAATTTCAGAATCACGATGTCGCACATATTTAGCTCCAAAAGCAGTATTTTTCGTCGGTTGGAGCTCCCCTCTGATGGCGTCTTTTTCGAATTCCGAATCTTCTAGAAAGCACGCCGTCGAGGCGTGATGCCATTGGTGCCGGCATTAACTTGTTTCGTTTTATCGCCCCGCGATTGGCTGCCAAGGTTTAGTCACGTGGGGACGCGATCAAGGTGACCTTTGCCAACGCTTCCCTCTGGGCATTCAGCCGAGAGCCGTTGAACGAACAAGTGGTCAGATAGTGTGTGAGTTCGTGCGACGCTCCCGCCCTTGGCGGGGGCGTCAGCCTTTTTCCCGTCGAAGTGCTGCTTCAGCACGTATGTGATATACGTTTTCGCCTTAAGTGGCAGTTGTCCGCAGCCCGTTGCAGAGAACGCTCGTGTGGTGGTTGTGAGTCGGTTTTTTTTTCGAATTGTCTTCGGCGTAGCGTGGGTGTTTTTGAGCCCAGTTCCTGCTTCCGTAAGTAAGGGGTCGTGCCCCCTTCATCTCGACCTACGAGGATTTGTTCCGCAGAACGAAAGTGGCCCATTCTTTTCGTCGTCCCGTTGCACGCGTCTTGACGCGTCTCCCGTCGCCATTAAGGCGGTTGTGCATTCACCCCTATAGCCGTTGTAACATCGAAGGTACCTGCCACCTACGACTGCAGCCTGTCGCAACTCAACTGTACCAGGCTCCCTCGCCGCCTACGCATTAAGGTATGTGACTTTAACCTGATTACCGCTGTGAACGCGAGTGCTAATTTAAGTCTTCGCTACCCGCTGCATAAGGCGACGCGCATATTCGTACTCATTACTGCGCTAGTGCATTCATTCAGACTTGCAGACTGTTCATGCCGCGAGTGCTAATTTAAATCTTCGCTGTCCGCCGCATAAGGCGACGCGCATATTTGTACTCATTACTACTTATTACTGTTCTTGTGCATTCATTCAGACTTGCAGACTGTTCATGCCGCGAGTGCTAATTTAAATCTTCGCTGTCCGCCGCATAAGGCGACGCGCATATTTGTACTCATTACTACTTATTACTGTTCTTGTGCATTCATTCAGACTTGCAGACTGTTCATGCCGCGAGTGCTAATTTAAATCTTCGCTGTCCGCCGCGTAAGGCGACGCGCATATTTGTACTCATTACTACTTATTACTGCTCGTTACTGTTCAACATCTGTCGTTAAGTTTAGAGCGCGCGTGCCAGCTGGTGCCCTTAATTATAGGTTAAGTATAGATATAGGGCGACGCACTCTGCTGCCCCATTGTAACCCGAAGTTCAATAGATGATTGGTTAGTTAAGGGAACTATTGTTTTGTTTCGACTTGTGCATGTTCTGTTACAGATAGACGCCCCCTTCATTGTACTGTTTATTGTACGACGGAACGAGGAAGCTGTGAGCGTGCAGGTGGGTGAGACAGCTGTGTAGTCGCGGTCGGATTGACACCTAATTACAATCCTTGCATAAGGCAATCCCGAAATTGTTATCTGACCTTGCAACTCTTGAGTAATCCTATTGGCGGAGTATTTTGCATGCTTCGCTCCCGTCTAACCGTCCAGGCCCGGTTAGCCGGGTTAAGACAGGCTTGGTGGCGCCCTCATAATTTCGACATACCCTGTATATATTATGTCACCACACGCTTGCCCAGAACGTATCGTGTGACTCACGCCCGACTCCCTGAGCGTCCCAGCCGTGGCCTTTTAGCCTATTTCGAACCGATTTCAGGGCAAGTGTGCCAGTTTTTCAGGACTGATTCCGTGGTGCGATGCTCACCTTGGGTGGGTGTCGTAAAGTTCTTTTAATACCGTAACACTGTTAGTGACAACTATACCAAATTTAGTAGACTACATCGATTCGTAATTTTGACCTATTAACAATTCCAACGATTCGCTTTGTTTATAGTGTAAACCGATTAACCCAAAAAATCGAGAAATCGATCAATCGGATGCCGATTCGTCATACACGAATCGCCCGGGCATGGTTTTAGTTACAACTTAGTTTTGAATATTTAATGGATTTATTCGTGTTGTATACGTTTCCTAAATATTTCAGAAAAATATAAGAGTAGCATAGTATTTTATGTGGAAAATACCGCTCACAGTTTGCAAAAAAATAAATAGAAATGGATTTGCTGCATTAGAAAAAATAATAAACCTATTAAATCGATACTGAGACCAATGGACAAAGAATATATTACATTTTATTGGCAAAATCCACCCGATTAGCTTATTTGCGGAAGCTTAGGGGCAGAGGCCGTTCTGAATGTTTAACACGCGCTTAAATGGAAGCTGCCCACAATAATGCGGTCGTAAAATGACCTCTCGTAAAGATCCTTGTATTTCACGTAGGTTTTACGTCTGAAGCCGCTGATGGATTACGGAATTTTCCTGAATTAATCCTAGCGAAACCGAAACAACACTGAAAATGAATTAACTAACCGCCTCACCTTCTGTCGGTGAACCTCCGCAAAACAAGCTTTGGCGTTAGTATGACTTCAGCGAAAATCTAATAAACGTGCTAAAATCGGCAGTTTAGACAGACGGAAGGCGATTTGAACGTCAGCAAGAACTGGCTTCAGGTCTACCGCTAGTGACGTCACGGAAGACACAATTTCAGGATTTATAGAGTCGGTAAAACAGATTTGCAGCTAGAATAATAATTTGAATAAATATTTTTGAATATGGTAGTTATAAGTAATTGGAAAAGTTTTATTTATTTATTTAGCTAGTTCAGCGCCTACTTAAAGATGGAAATTTTTAACTGTAAGTATGAGATATTCTATTTGTTTTTTGAGGTCAAACCACTCCGATATCAGTGCACACCTTTAACTTCATAAAATCTGGATTTGCAACGTCTATCGGTAGAATTAAACTGTGATTTAAAGCACGGCTTTAATCGAAATGCTTCATTTCTGAAGGCGGAAAGAAGATTTTTCGGTCAAGAGAAACCAAAACAAATACAAGTATTTTGTAAATAAAAAATTTAAACAAAATGTGCAAAGTTGAATGTTTTATAAATTTTAAAATTGAAGAAGAATGAGTAACAAAAGGTCAGAATGCAAATAAAAAGTCAGTTTTAAAATAATTAATAGAAATAGAGATATAATGCAATCTATCCTTATACTTAGTCCTGATGGATTAATTTTGGTTTCTGATAACATTGAGATATACACAGTTAAAAAAGCATTAGAAAATAGTAGATATATCGAAATAAATTATTTCATGCATAAGATACCCATATAATAGTTCAGCTGTATGATATCACTGATGTTATTTTACTATTGCATACTTTTACAATGATATACAAACTAGGACAATATTCTGAAAAGGTTGGATTAATAAAGTACACACAAAATGACCAGCAAAAACAAAGAAAACAATGGTATTAGAGACACTCGTAGATAAAGATGCAGAGGAGACTCTTGATTTCATGAATGAATAAAGACAGTACAGACAAACACGGCCGATTAAAAGAACTCGATACGGTTATTCAAAGAAAAATATTTTTCTTCTTCTAAAAAAAACATAATAGTAATGATTATAGTAACAATAACAGTAACCTTAACAATTCAATTACTTAACGGTATTGACACAATTATCCCATGCCTTTGACTACAGAATCATACCTATGTAAAACTGAGAGCAAATGAACAAAATAGTAATAATAATAGCAACGTTGTTACTAGTATTACTATCTTGTACAATAAAATCTCTTCTTTCTGAATTTTCTAGTATCACCGCTCAAGAACATTATCGCTTAGCTAACGAGACATGCGGATAACCAATAACAAAAGAAAGAGGCAACGTAACTGGTGAGGTTATTAAACACCTCACAGCCGTATAACAATGACAGTAAATTCTTTTTCAAAGAACTTTTTACACTTTTACACTTTCACCTTCCTAAGTTAGTAAAATAATTGAAACAAAAATGTAATTGAATTAGAAATACATAATTTTATAGTAATAATGGTGTTGGCGTGTCGAAACACCCCACGATACCAGTTGAAAGCTTAATCGCAAGAGTATTAATTGAGGATTTTTACTAAAAATTATAAATTATTCTACGTGTGCGAGAGATTATTATCATTTTATACTTTGTTGTGCTTATAAATTAATGCATTTTTAGAAAGAACTTTATTGTTAGAAAAGTTGCACCGTTATTGTAGACAATCTGACGAATTTATAACATTTTGAAGAAAAACTTCAAGCATTTGATGAATACTAGACTGAAATTTGCTACCACAAACTTCGTGCCTGTAATAAGCTCTGCTAACCTTAAAGAAGCCTGAACATAGTCAATACATCTGCAAAAAGAATCTTCATCAATAAATAATGTTTTGACAGTTGAGACCATCTGGATTCTGGTCAACTATCATTTACTTGCCAGCTAAGTAAGGGCGCTTACCCTATGTGGCAGGAGCAGAATACCATTGGCTTGAGTAACGAAAAATTACACTAGATACCATGACAACAGACTGCTAATGATAAACAATAATAGAAACAGTACTTCTTGAAGATAAATGAGTCATACTATCTAGGGAACGGATTAAAAACAATTAACTCCGATGTAATACGATTATCAGAAATACGAAGAATATACGAAGATTATATCGCATTTCTAACTATAGCAAGAAATATAATACTCCGCGAAGGGATGTTTGAAGAATGCTGCACTTAATGCTGAAATTAAATAAAAACTAAAGATTATTCAGTACTTCCACACCAACTACGTCACACTCAGATGACAAAACTGAAGGTTTAAAATGCAGGAAAAAGTAAACATACATTATTAATAGCGAAGCTCTTTGTAAATAGGATGAAAACCCACAGTAGGTTTCTAGGAAAATATTTTTTGGCGATTGTAATAAGCCCAGATCGATGCTGCTAGAATACATGGCACGACATTGTTTATATTCCATGAATTTTTCTTCCAAAAGGAACAATAAGGAAAACGAAAGGGGTTAAGTTCAGATGGGCATATCAGAATTAAAATTGCTAAGATGACAAGTACGAAAACAACAGTAAAATATTTTCAATAGGGAAATGATTATAAGGTCCCGGGTGGTGCAGCTTGAGCAAGCGTCCACGTTCGATCAGGAGAGTTAAGCAACGCTCTCTCTGGTCAGAACTTGGATGGGAGTCCCACGGCTGCTTTTCCCGGCACCTCGTGGTACGGCTACCACGGAAAAAAGTTGGTCCCGGATATCATAATAACATCTTGATAGTCGTTAGTGGGGTTGGAAGTTCCCATAAAATGTACAGTGACGCCTATAATTGGCCTAACGGCTGTTGGCGGAGTACGGAATAAAATAAGTTAAATAAATAAATACATTAGTAAGGCGATAACGTCTATTCATTTAAAATAAAAAAAATCAAGAAACAAATTCACCAATAGATTCAATGCTACTAAAATATAATGGACACTGGTACAGAAAACTTTAGAAGGCGCTTATCAAAGAATGTGAAATCAATTTAGAGAACTTGGATAAGATGATATATAAATCGACTAACACTCTTAACGGCTCAACAGCGAGTGTAGAATTGATAAACTGAGAAACTTAAAAAAACGAAAAATTCTAAATGTTGCCTGATACCTGAAATCAATATACAGGAAACATGGCATGTCTGAAAGCTCGTGAAGAATAACAAGAACTAGAGCAAAAAATATTTTAGTAGAGAAGTGGGGGTGGTCAGAATAAGATTCTAATAAAAAAATAGGAACTATTTAATAACTACTTTCAAGAACGAAACATTTCAGTGCCATGAAACAATTCGGCAGTAGTCTTAATATATAAGAGGGATAATATAAGAAAATAGAAAAATTAGATATCTATTAGTCTTCAACCGCAGATATATACAATAAGTAGGTCACAATGATTTTAAAGAACAGATCAGCTAAATAACTAGACAAATACCAAAATGAAGAAACTTGCCTTTAGAACAAACTACAGTATGTGCGATGATCTACTCACATTTGAGAATCTTGCTAGAAAAGGGTATTGAATACAAACTAAATCCCAACCTAGCATTCATAATTGTTATGAGAGATCAGACATACCGCCCAAATTACTTAAAATAGCCTTAAATGATGTATATAAAAATAAATTGGAAAAATTAAAGTGTAAATACGATATAAGAAAGGGTAAAACTAAACCATTTTAGATACGCGGACTGTGTAGCTAAAAATCCGAAGGAAGAAGCTGGTACACTTGACAAAAATATGAAGGGAATACTATGCTCAGTAGCAATTCAGAATGAGGTATCTAAAGAGTTCAAAACATATTTCAATGTTTACACTGTTCAACTGAACAGATTGTAAATTAAAATGAAAAAGATTGTGAATTGTCGAACTAGTCGACTATATTTATGAACATTTCCTTCATATACGATTTGCTATTATAATTTCTTCTGTTAATTAACCTGAGATATGTGATTGGTACAGTACTATTCTAATATCTCATTATTTCAACTAAAAATTCGTTTTGTATTTGTACAATTACTGCTATACACACCAACTGCATGCCCTTTATAATGTAGGTAATTTCACACAATACATGTTTGCCAAAGGAAATCCGTTTATTTGGTTTCAAAACCGAATTTTTAAATAAAAAATGTGTTGATGTTTTCCGCAAAATATGCGACTACAAGGTACGATCAATCCATTGACAAAAAAACTTGTTTTACAGTCACATGTATGTATAATGTATATCACCTATTATGTTTAAATAACTAGCCGAGGAAGCTTTAAAGTTTATCGCATAAAATATGCAAACTCTTTTCCAATCGCCAAATGGTGCTCTTACCAGTGAAATTATACCCGATACTATTCTCGACTACACAAAATAAATTAAATTGATAAACAACTGAAGGTTCTTTGTTAGATAGAAATTATCAAAAAAGCGGAATTGGTGAACGACAGACGGTTGATTACTAGTTACATAATAATTAGAAAACGTTTAAAACTTATAGTAACGGTAAGGTGATATGGTAAGCGATCAAAGTCTAAATTACAGCGGGATGGTAATTACTCCCTCGTCAACTCAAACGGTGTAATATAATAACAATTTGACCTTCAATCGTAGATCACTTATAAATGTCTTAGAAATCGCAATCAAGCGAGACGAAACCGATTCACCAAGTGCGGTGGTTTTTCTGCGTGCGACGAGCAGTTCCTGACAGGAAACAAATGGAAGAGTATTACGGCGTTCACAAATTCTGACGAGTTCTTCGAAATCGGTCTAGAGAACAGTATTACTTGAGAAACAGGAACAGAAGAAGAAGGTCTAGCAATAAATTCGACTAAAACGGTGGACCACGTAAAGGTAAGGGATCACGGCACATCTTGAAATTTCGGTCGGCCAACAAGTTGCCTTACTTCCAAAATAGCTTAAAGATCCCGCATCGAAAAGCTAGGCGCAGAAATTCATTTACCTATAACTCAAAACTTGCACCTGACTACTGATGTTCTTCGAGATATATCCGTTTTGTGAACGTCATTCAAAGGTGCCAGAAAAAAGCATGCCTAATACTACAGAAGTAAAGTTAGGAATGAAAATGTTTCAAATATGGATACCGATAAATTGCTGTAATCTGACAAAAAAAGAATTACATGCTACCTGATACACACAACAACACTGAAAATGGCGAATGTAAAAAAATTAAACCCGTTACAGGAGAATGGATAAAACGACTACTCAGTCATTTCAAGAAGAAATTTAGAAAGAAAAAGTATTTCATATAGGACCGATCGTGATTCAAATTCAGAGATTTATTGAGAGTAACTGATGGACTATCCAAGCTGCTATATTGCTGTGATATTTGCTTGTAGGGTGAAGATTTTTACAAGTTAATGTAATGGGACACTGGCAAAGTTTCATTTGCAAAAGGAAATTGCGAATACAGACAGATTTCCTTGCCGTAGAATTTATATCGACCGTTGCAAATAGTCACATTTAGGGCAAGTGTGTTTGAAAAGTAAAGTTTTGTAGATGCTTGTAAATAGCGGCCTCATAACTAATTTAAGTTAAGCCCATATGCTAAGTGCATTTCAAACAACACCTAGTACGTACGGGATTCTTTCATGGTTTTCTCCGAAAAATGGATGATTATGTTATGGGAAAAACTAACCTAAAATACTCTTGGAGAAATAATTTTTGAGCCACACAAAGAGCTAGCAAGCGTATAGGGCAATAAAGTAGCTTTAGTGAGCACAGAATTAAAAAAAATGCACAATTTTTTGTGCGATACATGCTTTAGTGATCAATCACACAAAAAGCATTTTGGAAAAGTTTTGTGTTGTTTTCCGAATGATGCCACTTTTGGCAGTGGTCAGTTGTCTTCAGGACTAACCAGGAACACCTGAAGATGGGAGTAAATCAAAAGATCTCGAAATGACAGTGAAAGTCTGATAAAGTTTTTGTGTAACTCAGTGGTTCGTTCCTAACTGCGCTTAAAGAAAATAAACAAGCAATGCTTACGGTTAAAGTGAGTGTCAAACCGGATCCAAATACCAGAAATCATACACTTAGTTTACTAGCCAAGATGAAACCATTGCTGTGTCGTGGGGCTACTATCGGAACTGGTTGGGGGTCCATTAGAGGCTGAGGTCGCCAGAAGCTGAAAATTGGGGCCGCAGCCGCTACACACAAATTATTGCACCAAATATGTTCCATGAGGAAGACATGCAGTGTATAAAGGTAGGCACCTATTTGGAGGAGATGCTGTTAGAGATATTGAAGTCGTTATCCACTGGCAGAGCTGTTAGACTTTTTGATTTCTTGCGAAATTGCAGGATTCAAAGATCACGTCTAGCTCTGTGTGCAAATCTCCGTGAATGAAAATTTCCCCCCTGTAGATAACATTCAACACGTGCAGTAGGGTTGTGGAACTACTTTTACGTCAGCACATCTGGGATTTGTGAGCAGCGAAACCCTATATATGATAGAAACGATTTGGCATGGCACTAGCTTGGATCGGTGTGGGAATCGTTACATTTGTGACTCAAAATGCGTTATGGATTATGGTGCAATTAGTTTTGAGTTTAGATTTAAGGTTTTTGTGTGATTAATTTAAAAGTTGTTTGAGATTACTGTTACGTTTTTGTTTATTGGATTTCAGGCGTCTTTGGAATTGTTCTTAGACTGACGTCAATTTTAACCAATTAATGGTTTTAGAATATTTTGTATTTCCTAGGGTATAAAAGGAAAGAAATCCAACTTCCAGGAGACTTGATAATTTATTTCAGCGGATAAAGTCTATTTTTAAAAGTTATAGTAATTGTTTTGACTTGATGTTTGCTACAATTTTTTTGTGGGCCAGTTACTTACGTGTAAATAAATAGCGCCCATCTGTGTCATCCAAACTTAACACTGATTTATCTTGTTTTGGTGCAATTTACGCAATTTCTTCGAAGAAAGTTGAATTTGTTTGAGGTTCAAGCAGCGGCCATCTTAAAGAACAGTGGCGTAGAGCAAAAAGGTTAACGAAATGATTGTGTGCTATGTGTTAAATTGGCTCGCATATTTCATTGTAGTGTTGAGTCTATAATAGTAATTAAGCTGGCAGAAAAGACGCTTAGGAAGATAAGTAATTAAAACAAAGTTTTTTCTTTTGGACCCTTAAATAATTTTATTCTTACTTCTATAAACCCACGAAGTCATTAATTTTGCGTGAAGTATTTTAGAAACCCTAGGTTACTATATTGCATAAAATAAGAGCTTCTTATCATTTCCTGATTGTGTAAGTTTGCTCATAATATTATTTTGATTTTCATGCCAAAGGCAGGTATTAAAATAAATTGTAAGGCAAGGGATATCTGTTCGCAGAAATCGAATATTAAATTCCCGGGTGCTGTAACTTGAACAAGCTTCGATCAGCAGAGTTAAGCAACGCTCTCTTTGGTCAGAACTTGGATGGGAGTTCCACGGCTGCACCTCTCGGAGCCTCGTGATACGGCTGTCACGGAAATAGATGGTCCCGGCGGTCATAATAACATCATGACAGTCGTTTGTGGGGTTGGAAGTTCCCATAAATGCACAGCGACGCCTATAATTGGCCTAACGGCTGTTGGATAAGTGCGAAATAAATAAATAAATAAAACATCTAACAAAGAACACCGAGAAGTAAAACTAGAACGTAGAAGTCGTCATTCACCCCTATCATCCGGCCACACCGCATGGGCCCCAGGAAAAACTTTACTTTATGTATTTTTTTTTGGTAAATAGTTTAAAACCAATATGTTTATTTTGTAAAATAGATAAACAAAATAAACACATGTTTACACTGGACTCGACCCTCTCTTACTTCAGATATTGACAACCTTGGACCAGAGCTACCCTCGAGAAATAATAATGTAAAATGGAGTTTCAATTTCATATTTTCAGATTTCCTATTTCTTAGGTTACCTAAAGCTGTTTATACTTATTTTTTATCTACTTTAAGTATATTACGTACTGCCCTTGATTTTTGTCATGCTGCACTTTGTGCGATATGTTTTCCATAAAAATCCATTAGTGTTACAATAATTTAAGATGCTTTCGGAGGCTTCCACGGCCATTGTGATTATGTAGCTAAGGACTTCCAGGATTGGACCGTGTCATTACTGAGATTGAAAAGCTGGACGTTTAACCTAATTTCATAAGGTCACAAGGAGGTTCGAGAGAAAAGCACTATAACCCAGCGCGTAAACCACGCCAGAGGCAAAAACCTTTTCCTTACCTTCTGATAAAGCCCCTTGTGAAAGTGGGCGAACCGTTGAGTTCTTCAATTTCAATAATGCCACGGTCTAAACCAGGAAGCAGTGAAAAATTAAATTTTTGTTCTAAACCTTCAATAGATGTAGATCGTGTTTCTTATCATCTATAATATATAAGTTTTATGAACCAAATTAATTTGCTTCTCCAATACTTGATATCAGAAATTCCTAATCCTATTCCAACGGCTTGGATTCATATCACTGTTACAACTACTGTTGTGACAACACTCTGTATACTCTCAAAGACCTAAGTTTGCATTTACAATGAGCGCACTGTCAATTGCCAAAGCATGTAATTTCAGGCTTTGTCGGACATGCAATCAAGCAAATTCAGGTGCACCTAATGAGCTTAGCTTAAGTATGAAATTTGTGTATTCATCGCAAACTCGGTCCAAAGCTATCAGTATGCCCACTAGGAATTAATAAAGTTCGACGCTGTGTTGAATGTTTCAACCTGTCGTGCACCTTCAACTTGAAATGTTGGTTAAGATACAGTACGTCAGACCCCAAGTAGACCTGCTTTAAATAAATGAGAGTCTTCAACGTCTTTCTGAAGTTTAGTTCTGGCTACATGTATATTTAAGACGTAACTTGTAGAATGGTCAGTAATTAATGGCGATTCAAACTTTAAACACCTACAAGACATTTAAATGTAGATTTGAGATCTGCGTAAAGAATGTTTAATAATGCTGAACCACTTTCTGCTGTCGTTGATAATAACTAAATTATACAAAAACTTAGGAATTCAGTTTTCACTTTTCTCATTTAAAAGACGAAGAAATTATTGTGTGACTGTCTGTCTGTCTGTCTGCCTGTCTGTCTGTATACCTGTTGCCGGTATAACTCAAAAAGTATTTGTTGTAGGAAAACGATACTTTGCATACGGATTATATATCTACCTGTTGAGAAAACTTGAAAATGTAGGTCAAATATATACAGGTTGGGCACTTTAAAATAATAAAACTTGACTATTTTTGCCTTAACTGAGGAATTGCAAAAAGTAATAATTTTCACATAGTTTAGTACAGCTTTTGTAAATATTGTTGACACCCTGTATCTCGAAAACGAAAGCCCGGAAAGAAAAACGGAAGACGAAAAAATATGTTATTGTTTGTCCAAGGTATGTGTATTATACAAGGTTTTCTATCTGTGTTCCTCTTATACTTATTTTCGAATCTTTAGGGTAGAGTAAGTGCGTCTTGTTTAAGTTGATTTTTAGATCCATTTTCTAATTCCAATTCTGTCATTATTTTGAAGTCTTCTTTTATATTAACAAATATGGCAACGTCATCAGCGAACCTTAAATGGCTTAATCGTTCGCCGTTTATGTTAATTTCCCTATCCGACCAGTCTATATTTTTGAAGATTCGTATCAGAATCAAGGTGAATAATGTTAGCTATAATATCGTACACTTCTGTTAACTGGAAATGCTCTTGTATTTTCAGGTGTTTTTTGAGCTAATGTCTCAATTATGTAAACTTTTTTTATTAGAGTGGTTGTACTAGTAATAATCTATCTGAACTTAATTCGTTCTTCTATTAAGGCCAAGTGTTCTATGTAGTTGAAAGCATTTTATTAATCGATGAAAGCCATGTATAGATCTAAATTATATGCGAATAGGTAGTGTAATCAAATTTAACCAGACCAGAGCATTATATTACATATTCAAAATATTACAAACTGACTTGAAAAACTCGGTCCTGTGCAAACTGAGTGCTAATGCAAAACATGATTGTTTTTTCACTAGGGAGCATAATTGTTTTTAGAAATATCATAAAAAATAATATGGAAACAAGTCCTAATGTTCAATGAAATACACACATTTTTTTGATTTTACTTAAATAACAATTTTTAAAGAGATATTCTGTTTTAGTACCTATTTATAGCTGGAAACTAGAAAACAGTTTTCATTTAAAATTTCCTGAAGCTGAGGCTCAGGGGAGTAGAAGGCAAAGATCGTGTGTTGGTCTGAACACCAAGTGTGTGAGTCTGAAACGGGGATCTGTCGTCGTTTGCCTGAATTGTTTATTTTAATAACTAAATTATAGCCGGTGTGTGTTTGCATGCGTTTTCATTGTTAATTACGTTCAATTAAACTGAGTGCATACGGTCACGGGAAAGCTTAAGTCAGCTCCAGGCCTGCCAAGTCGCAGGGTACACGCTGTAAGCGACTTCCAGTAAATTTCGCATACAATGAGCTATATAAAAGCGGCTTGAAGCCGAGCAGTAAATAGATTCTACTTATTTATAAGTGTTTCTGAACCGCAACCTAATATCTGCACTTCAAGTAAGTGCCATTTTAACTATTACTAAGTAAGTATATAATTGGTACGCCGCCAAGGGGGTTTATGACGTCCTGACTGTTTCATGAGGCAATCCACCAGACAGCCAATCGAACTTGAGGCAAGGAACTTTCCAGTAGTATTCGTGGAAAATTTCCATACGAGTCATTCAAGGTTGATGATGTATGGCAGTTATTTGGAGTCCAGGGTTAGCACAATCCGCTACATTGCAGTTCAGAGCCCATAGTTTAAAGTAACCCAACTCAAGGAATGTTTGCAGTTTAAGCTAGACGCATTTGCTTCAGGCTGTAGAAAGATTTAGCGACCGTAAGGGAGTGCACTTAATGGACAAATAAATACGTACGTGAAATAATTAGTAGGTGAATGCAATTCGAGTTCCATTTAATGCATGTAGATTTTAGCATTTGTGCGTGGGTTAGTGCACGCTAAAGTCCTTTAACGAATGTATGTGTTTATTTAGTTGTGTGATCAACTTAGATTTTCTTGTGCATATTGTTTTAACTTATTTGCAGCCACAAGAATACTGCAAGTGTAGGCCGGCTTGCTATTTTTGGCAGATATGACACTTTCTAGCCCCGAGTTGAGGAAAATTAAAAGCTTCATGTCTACTGAACTAGCTATAGTCAAGAAACAGGGCAAATAATTTATAAAAACGGTAAGGCGTACGAGACGCCTTATCATAATGTAACGTTTCAATGACGCGGCTTTGAAAAGCCTCATTTCAAGTCACATATCCTACATAGTTTTACATTAATTAATAAAGAGAAAAATTAGAACTTTTAAAACCTTTCGTCAGCAATAGAGAATAAGGGATGACTTTTTTGCTTATTAAAAAGTTAGATGCCTCAATCCCCCGATGGGTTTAAATTAGTTTAAAAGGTGATTTTGATAAGCTTTATAGAAAACCGTGGAATTTTTGGGATTTATTCAAACCTTCTGTATATGCTAGCCGCTGCTTCTAAAGAAAGAAATGATATGCAGTTGTATAAGAGTATACCGATTATTGCTTCAAAAATAAAATATTAATTCCTTAATGATCATTGGAAAGCAAAACTGTTCAACTAGTACTTCACTTCAGTACTTCTTCAAATTCAAGTAGGCAAGTTAAATTCTATTGCATTGACGATTAATCAAAATTTGTGGAATGCCTTCATTCAGATTTCTTTACTTGTATATTGAAAAAAAAGGGAAAAGTTTAAGTTTCTTTCTGGCTTTCCATTTGCGTGTAGGAAATATTATATCTTACGTATGAATCTTGTCAGAAATAAGTACCATTCCATGTTCGTCCTATAATTCGTCATTTTTCGTATATTTTCAGTATACGTTTCATGTGGATGAGTTTAGAAAAACCTTCCTTCTATGAGAGTTGTAGAAAATATCTGTATCTGCATATTTTTATTATTTCGTTAACTAGTTTTTTGTGAGACAGGTAAAACAAATGTGTACATCGACCTCAATTAACGCGATATGGACAATCAAAGATTCATAAGAACCATTTATGGAATGTTATCGCGCCAGCGAGAGCTCTCCAGTTCAGTCCAACCCTGCAAATGCAAGTCATTCATGTTCATTGCTGTTTTTATCACAGCAACCACATGCCATAAAAGCTCTTCCCCAAAAGCGAGCATCATCTGCCCCAGTATTGGAGCAAAATCTCGTATATGCACATTCTTGCCTTAGGAGCGGGAGCGCGATCGGGAGGCGTAAATCAATTGCGGCGAATCTCCCATACGCTAGATTTGCAAACTATTCGCAAAGATCGGAATAAATTGTATGCAGCTTAAAATTTGGCAGTCGGGCTGGCTGTATAAAAATGAGCGGGAGCTCGAGTAAGACAGCCCAAACATATTGTTTTCTCGTAAAAAGTAAAATATTGTATGCTGTACCGGAGCCACGCGTTCTCGGCGGGAAAATATCTCGGTAATAAATACTGATGTATGTGAAAGGTGGTGGGTAGGCGAGCCAAGAGCATCTTGGTGTAGCACAGATGTGCGAGCCGCGAATAGGAATGAGCCAATTCAAATAATGGAGCCAAGTGTTGTCCATAAGCCGAACACGGAAAGGGATTTATAACAGACACAGCACTCAGACCAGCCTGATCGATGTGTTTACGTATGTCGGGGTACTAATCTCCACCAAAGTGGATTCAGAAAACTAAAGTAATTTGTCCTGCTCCATTCAAAATGAGATTAGGGACGGGCACAACCCAAAGGAAGTGCCATGCACTTTTTCCCAATGACTGAAAAACCCAATGGCCGAAGTTACAAACTAGAGCAGTAACGATCAACTAAAAGGATCCGTATTGATTTTCGGCGACTTTGCTGCTGTACCCGACAATAAAAACTCCCATCCCTATTCTCGGCACCTTTTACGGCCGTCGCTCTCTATAGAAAACCGCCCGCTCTAACCGACTCTAAAAATAAAATTGATAGGCAATAGCAAAAAATGAAATGTCACCCACAACTCTTTCAATTTTTGTTTTGGCAGTATCCATAAATTATGCAGGCAATCAGTCGGTTGCTACCAAATCAGCGATACTATTAGCTGCAGGCTTTGGATATATTTTAACAACGACCTCTGGTTGGAAACTGCTGCGTAATACAGGATGTTTCTAAAGAAACTTTGCGGTTTTTTATAGTGTGCTTCACGAAAGTTTAAGCCAAAAAATGTTGAATCGCCTAGAACAGATAGGCATAATAAAACAGGAAAATATTATGTTAACCTGTACCAAGCTCATATTTGTCTTAGGTATACGGATATGTAGAGTAATTTTGTAGCATGTTGCAAAAAAAGCTTTTTTCCGATTGACTTTACAGTTAAATTTTACTCACACAAGTGCACTTTAACAGCTGTATGCTAATAAATAGTTGAAATACAAATAGAATGTTATTCACTGCACAGAATGCGACGGTTTCTGTACAACAAATATGTTTTTATAATATGCTGTGTGTTTTCATAGTATATATATACGCTGGGATTCAGTGTCAATAAGTAAAGGGTACACTTTTTCGATGTTTACCTTGTACATCTAAAACATGCAATAACCATCAGAAAAAAAATCAAACAGTTGAAATTAGCAAATTAGTTCGATTGAGATGGGCAGCTTCCGGAAGGGTATCTACTGTTTTTAAGAATTACAAAATATAACTACCAGTGTATACTGTGGGTTCTCACATATGTACTCAGACTTGGAACTTAATAAAAGCAAACGTGAGCCACATTTTTTAACGCAGGATTTCGATGGGCGGCCCTAACCTGTTGGCGAAAGTTGTATTAGATATTTTTCCAGCTGGTAAATATCGGCCTAGGTTAGCTAACTCGTCGAGAGGGTCGGAGTTTCAGCAAAGCTGCAAAAGAAACTAAGGGCGCCACGTCCTCGACGTAGACAAATCCTTGGGTCAGACCTCCCCAAGGTTAGAGATATACCAAACCAATCAAAATTATAGCAATTATAGCTTGATTCTATAGTGCTCGCAACATAAACTCATAAAAGACACATACCATCAATATGCATATAAACAATTTAACCAATAACCCAAATACATATATCACAGGTTCGACAAATTTCCAATAAATATCACAGCAAGTTATCAAATCACAAATAAATATCACAACAAGTTGACCTATAAACGAGGGTAGTACTGCATAAACTAAAATCAGCCAAAGGGGCGTTAGATGCTTAGTAACCACCTAGTTGTACTTACTATTCAAATACCAAATCAAGAAACTGAAAAGTAAAACTAATATCCAATACAGACGCAGTCTCCGAGAAGCGGAGATCCACAACTCGCGTAGTATGACTAGATAAATCTGCAACCCAATATATAAAGACTAGCAACCAGTGAGACAAATGTCTCATTTAATAAAACAAAAAAGACCGTTTTTCAAATAGAACTCGTATTAAATAAAAACGTGATTTCTCGAAAACCGGAAGTGTCACGTGACTAAAATTCGGTTTCTGACCTGACATGACCATTCCAAACATATAACTTTCATAACGTTTTTGTCTATCTCTTACGGTTTGGCTGCTGAAACAGCGTCCCGGACGGACCAGCGTCCCGGACGGACGGAAATCACGTGATTTCTCAAAAACTGGAAGTGTCACGTGATTGAAATTCGGTTCCTAACCTGACATGACCATTTCAAACATATAACTTTCATAACTTTTTTCTCTATCTCTTACGGTTTGGCTGCTGTAACAGCGTCCCGGACGGAGCAGCGTCCCGGACGGACGGAAATAACGTGATTTCTCGAAAACCGGAAGTGTTACTTGACTGAAATTCTGTTCCTGACCTGACATGACCATTCCAAACATATAACTTTCATAACTTTTTTGTCTATCTCTTACGGTTTGGCTGCTGAAACAGCGTCCCGGACGGACCAGCGTCCCGGACGGACGGAAATCACGTGATTTCTCAAAAACTGGAAGTGTCACGTGATTGAAATTCGGTTCCTAACCTGACATGACCATTTCAAACATATAACTTTCATAACTTTTTTCTCTATCTCTTACGGTTTGTCTGCTGAAACAGCGTCCCGCACAGACAAAACAGCGTCCCGGACAGACAAAACAGCGTCCCGGACAGACAAGTCTATTCGATAAAGTATCAAAATGATTACATAGGATCTGTGAGGCAAAGGGCGGCCCAAGACGGGACTTGGGGTACGAACAGCGCAAGTGTAAAGAAATGCCAACGATCAACCCCGAGAGTTTGCCTACAAAGTCAAATTTTACAGCAATTAAAATTTAGACGGGGCGGTACATGCAGTTTATGAGATCTCACAAGGAGTGCTATGACCTATAAAAAATTTATATTAGGTTCTGTGATCGCTCAAGCAACTCACTTGCGTTCATTCCTAACCCGAATGAAAAAGTTAATACTCCCGCGGGCGGTAGCGTAGCTGCAACATCAAAATTGACACCAATCGTATTGCAAAGCAAAATTCCAGGTTAAAATACTACTACGATGTTACGTACAGGTAAAGTGATTACTTAAGCGGTCGAGCAGTTAATTAATGCAATCAAAAATGGCTGCCGAATCAACCGGTAGGTACTCTAATCTATTAAAACCATAGTTAAGCAGATAAGCGCAAATCATAAAGCAAAAGCATATGGTATCAAGGCTATAGATCATACACAAAGATACATAATTATTACACTACCAAAACTAATTACGCAGATAAACACACAGCATAAAACAAAAGATATATAACTAGAACACTACGAAAACCTTCCAGGTGCGATGCACGAGATGCTGG
This sequence comes from Agriotes lineatus, assembly GCA_940337035.1. Classification (NCBI taxonomy): domain Eukaryota; kingdom Metazoa; phylum Arthropoda; class Insecta; order Coleoptera; family Elateridae; genus Agriotes; species Agriotes lineatus. The sequence goes on along the minus strand of OW679196.1, from coordinate 99,853,571 downwards.
GCGAGAGATTGCGACGCCCATGTAGTTCGCAGAGCAGCTGGGGCCAAACGCGCGCCCTGAAGGAGGATCGCAGCTGTGGGAGCCTCTCGTTCCAGGGGCATCGATAGCAGGGGGTACAAACAACCCAACAGTCGAGTTAGCACATTTCGCACGTGCACAGAATGGACCCCAAATGACTGGAACGGTCCCACGCAGTAAGATAAATTCCATACGGTAAGATAAAAAAAGGATAAAGGAATACAAATTTCCAGGTAGATTACGGAGATAAAGGGAAGAAACCGTAGGCAACAAACCTTGAGTTAAAAAGTAGCCAAGTAGTGCAGTCCAGCACGCAGAGCGAGGCCCTTACAAATCCGTCAAAGACGCAGCGAATGCCGTAATATCACACAAATTACCATTAAATTCAGAAGGGTTAGAATCCCTCACAAATCCTTCCAAAATAAAGTTAGCTACATCCAAAGCTGACGAGGCAAAGCCCCCATGTGGAGTGATCCAACTTCCACGAAACAGAACTGGCATGGAATGGCTGAAAATTTGCCCAAAAACAGTCTAATTCAACTTATCAAAAGTTCCAAAACTTGTAAAAGACCATCAGAAGAAATGAGGAATGCAAAGTGTGGTTTAAGTTGATAAGGATATAACTGTAGCTTGTTCAAAAATTGTTAATAATGTTAATAGGGTTGCCTAACCAGTTAGGTAGAAATGTACTAGATTTTTGGGAAAAAATGTGAATAGTGAAATCTAATTAATTATTTGTAATATTGCATGTGAAACTACAAAATGAGCGTAACAATTTATAGGAAGCACTGAAATATAAAGGCACTGGGATTAAATATATGGCAAAGCTGATAGAAAATGAATGACTTGCATTCGGCGAAAAACCAAATTTAAAGCTATTGTCGCGCATATTCACTCATATTGTAGCTGCATAATGAAGCAGAGAGATTACTGGTGAAGGAAGAATATCAAACATGTAGAGTGTGATAGGCTCGAATAGATTGAAGCAGAATAAAAAAAGAAGCAGGACCCAAAATCAGAAAAAATAGTGATTATCAGAAGAGGCCTTTGTCAAACAAAAAAAAACGGTCAAATGAGGACTGGAAAGCAAAAAGTAAAGAAGAGTACCTTAGAATTATTACCGAGTAAAATATGAAATATAGAATGACATTAGTAGATTCTATGCCTACCAGTCAATTCGGTAGAAACGTATATAATTATTTGTGGGTGACACAGAGTTGGGTACTCTCACCTAAATATGTTTGCGACGCTCCTAACTCCGAACAAAGCATGCAAAGCGTCGTAAAAATTCTATGAGTATTGGCTGTATGATTTTATTTTATCTTCTTAACAAAGTTAAACACAGTAGAAAATTGATACATTAACTATATTAAACAAAGAAAAATACAGGTAACTAGTCAGCGGGTAGTCCGAGCTGGATACGAGGATGTGGTTGTCCTAGCCTTAACGTCATCAAATGACATGAGAGAGAAAAATATTAATTAGGCTGGCGACAATCCAGCCTATATATTGACAATGTGCTTAGCCTTCCCATGAAGACAAAAACTTCGAACGTAAAAACAGCAAAACACTGATGCTACTTTAACCCTTTAACGCTCTCTGGTAGACAGTTATACCACTACGCATAACAATCAATAACATTTGTTTTGAAACTTAATACTGCTCTGAAACGTCTTGTGTCCGTTCTACAGACATTGCAGTTCCGTTGTCTAATTTTATATTTTCTACAATTATTGTAGTTATAAAACTACCCCAATAAACTTTGGTATAAATGTGTAGCTGGTATGACAGTATTACCAGCGTGCATTCCGCGTCACGACTTTGAAATGTGTACGCGCATTGGTGAAGTTTTGTGTTTGTTATTAGTTTGGGGGAGCAACTTTCAAGTTTTCAGCTGGTAGGTGTTTTAGTATAATATGTAAGGATTATATTCTTGATAAGTAGTAGAAATAATTTTGTCCTGATTTTGAAAAATAAATTGATATTTGGAAACCTTTCATTTGCGTCTCAAAAATAGTCTATATTTATGTCCAATTTTTTAGTAATAACGTACGTTTTATACAATTTGTTTTTGTGTTTTGAGTATTTATAAACATATCTACTGAAGATATAATCGAATTGGTTTTGCTGATATGTTGCGATAGGCAAATATTTACGGTCAAACCGATCGCGGTGGCATTTTAGCTGAAATTTTTGATTGTTTACGATGGGGTAGTCATAAATTTTAAACAGGACGTTAATGTTCCACTCGCAAGAGTTTATATTATTCAGTTCAAATTTCAAAAACTATTTTACCACCTGTTATGCCAGTGAACATTCACAACATATTTTGTCCTGAATGTTCACTGGTAGAACGGTTTACCAGCATCTTTTGTCCTGAATGCTCACTGGTAGAACGGTTTACCAGCATATTTTGGGAAAGTGAAAATGGATTTTTGAAGAAAAAAGTTGTTTTTCGGTTTCTTGGCATCTCAAAGAACGCATACGACATAAAATTTACATTTTTCCCTCGTACAGTAATTTTGCGCTTTAAAGGATTAAGGGGGCATAAATATTGTATCTACGGGAGGGTGGTGATAAACATACAGGAATCCACACACAATAAAGAGGTAATTTTTAGCGTAATGCAATGGTTAGCAATTCTAACATGACGACATGAAAGTAAGGTTGATATTCAACGTAAAGCGGCAAGACTTGGAACTTGAGCTCCAGGAACGTAGGCGGGGGGCTACCAAAAACCTGATTACTAAGGTAAGTAACCTGGGCTTATAAGATACTGCATTAAAGTGGGTTAACTCTTCCTGGAAGTTTAAACCTTTAATAAAGTGCGTTAAGAAAATGTTATCGAGAGAGCTTTGAACTATATTTTGTGTTACCACTGCATGTTGGCGATTATGACATCGGTCTACCTAGAATTCAGCGCGTTGGTCACTTGAGTTGTTAGTTGTAAACTCTCAAATTGTGTGTATTTTTTAGAAACATTATTCATTTTGTTCATTACATTATTTTGTGTAAAATAGTTCTGTCCAGAACTGAAGTGTAATTTCATTGTTGTAAAATGGCTTTTACTACTAAACAACAAGCATTCATGCTTGAAGTGAAGTTGTGTATATACGCATTTCATAAAATAAGTTCTTCTTGCTTCACCAATTAGAGATTTATTATTCTCATTGATATATTAATCTCTTGGGGCATCTAATACCTGCTAAAAATAATCCACCTTAATTTTATCTTTCTTGTTAACTTTCTATCCTTTTGCTAAATATATCTTTGTATTAATTAATACTTTCCCGTGTTATTATTGAACCTCGGTTATATCGTTAACCTTTATTTCTGATTTTTCCATTTGTCGTCTACTGTTTATTCGGTGTTCATCTGTAATTGTTCTATTTCTTACTACACGTTGCTAGGTACAAAAATATAATTCTAAGTAGCAAAAAAGCAAGTCTTCTACACTCTCAGGTACTTTCTAGTAAAGGGCGAGGGGGGAGGGATAAGTTAGCTGTAAGTAGGCTGTTAGCTGTAAGACCCTTTGAATAGTAGATGTTCCAGGAAAATGTTCTGTTATGACAAATAAAAATACGCAAATAACAGTGAAATGTTCGTGTAATCATTTATTAATTAAAAGCGAGAAAGTCTAGGATAGTATACGCAGCGACGTGCAAAATTGAAGTATATAAAGAGCGGTACTAAACTTTCCACCTCTGCAAGCAGCAGAAGGTAATTGCAGAAATGAGGAGAAAGACCCGGATTTTTTTTTGATTATACATGAAACCTCAACATTGACCAAATCTAGCAATTAGAAGTGTGGAAGAGATACATAGAAGAGCCCTTCAAAGGGCGGCGGATGATCATCAAGAAAGAGGTAGAGAATGTAATCAAGAAGGCGAAGATTGATAAAGTAACAAGTCCAGATCAAGGTCATATGCAAGCGCTGAAGCTGCTCTGCTAGCTATTTAACGGGGTGTAAAAGAGCTGAAACACACCATCCGACTGTTTGAAATAAACTTTGGTGGCCGTTAAGGAGATACCGAGCACAAAGGAGTGTTGAGATTACCGAACCATCAGTTGTATTACCCACGCTAGGATATCTGCGCTGATCCAAGAAGGCGTCGACAACAATTTGGCTTGCTTAATGGGCTCTGCACATGAGAAGTTTTCTTTAACATCCAGGTCCTGGCATAGCGATGCCGCTATGTCAATTACAACGTATTTTCGAAATCATGAATTGCGTAATGAGTGTGATGAGTTTTTGTCGGTAGGCGAAGCGATAAAAATCTCCGTTTTTGATTGTAGCTCTATCTTTCGTTTGTTCGTTTTCGAGCAGTTCTGCTTTCAGTTTGGTCACCCAGAGATTGGCAAGCTTTCTACGCAGCTTATGCTGTGAAATGGTGAGTTAGTCCTCGCTGTGTTAGTGGATTAAGCATCTCTGATCAATTTTTTAAATAGTAATTCCGCTTATGTCTATTGGCGGAGTCTGGTACGAACTGTTGGAATTCCATAGATGGCTTCTTTGACCAATAATTAGAGCAGTCGTTTTTGCGAGTCTCTCCTGCTTGGATGCGAACCTGCAGTACCGACATTTCTGTAACATTCGAGTACCGAGCCTTCTAATTTGGATGGAAAACTTCCGGCAGTTATTGACCTTAACCTGGTCATCACCCTTCTACCGTGCTGTAGCGCTCGATGACCTAGCTATTTGGTCCTATAGTAGCTTAGCGAATAAGCCGATCTAATATTGTGTATTATATTACCATTTTAACTCTACATATTTAAATTTTGAATTGATGTACAGTTCTGATGTGCGCTCGTGGTACAGTAGGTCACACTTTCCAGAGATTTCCTGTGCCTATTTGGTACTCTTGCACATTGCCTTGATACACCGCTTTGCTAGCTAGTCCTGCCTGGGCTCCTTTAAAACCCCGTGGGTATTACGTTTGTCATCGAACTCTTACCGTCAATCGTAGCTTGCTTTACATTCTGAATAGGTACCCTCCAGGGGCCACTCTAATGCTTAAACTGATTCAGTTACTAATTTTCATCCTCAAAGCTTATTGTTAGTCTCTGCAACACTTTCAATTTGTTTGTTGGTTTTAATTAACACAGTCTGTCTTTATACTTTTTAGGATATTATACTTTTTGGTATATTGCAACAGTGTATTTGCAAGTAGTAGTATTTACGTTTATGTGTCTTGAGATACACCTGATAGCTATGTATATATATATTCAATAATCTTATGTATATTGTGCTGGCTTTGTATAAAATAGTTTTTCTTTAAACGGCAGTAAAATATGGCATTATACTGCTGGATTGATGATGCTAAACTGTCACTTTATTGCCAAGCGGCAGATAATATTATCTGCCGCTAACAACTTTATCTGCCGCTCGTCAGCGGCAGATAATATTATCTGCCGCTGACGAGATCAAGTAATTTTCTTCGAATTTTGATCACATAGTTGTAAATAATTTGTTATAAAAACGTTTGAAGAAAAAATACTATATGTTATTCGGAGCAAAAGTATCTTTATGTGGCTCGGCTGTAATTATCTGCCTCGCAAGCTCGGCAGATAACCCATCCAGCCTCGCCACATAAAATATAACTTTTGCTCCTAATAACATAATATACTATTATTACCTGTGATCTTATTACATCGTTTTGCTTATGTTACTGTTACCTAGATTTTTATTATTTTTTTCAGAGTATTGTGCTTCTGTGACTATTTTTGGTTCTACGAATTTTCTGTGATATCTGAGTACAATTATCGTAATTAAAAGATTTGTTGGCACTATTTATTGGTATCAAAGGACCGAAGCGTGCTGATTAGAAGGCTGGAACGTGTTTACAACGAAGACGTTATGTAGAGAATACGGAAAGATAAGGGGATTATCATCATAGGCGAGGCCAGAAATGTCGTATACTTTGGACATGTGATGGAACACCCCTAAAAGTATAGTAATATAGTATTCTCCTCAGCGTGCAGGAGAAGTTTTGTATGCCACTGTATTCTATCCTCCCAGGGAGCTCCTGGGATTTCAGGCAGTAGTTTGTCATATAATGTATTATAAAGAAAAATGGCTATTCTTGTATCACCCATGTGGGTACCTAATCCATTTAAATCTTCAGTTTTGCACATTTATGTACGAAACAGTAAATAAAAAACTGCATTCGGGTTAGGGGAGATGTCTGGAAGCGCCTGCCTAGGTAGACAACCGTGTCCTCAATGAGGGTACAGTTCTTTAAAAATAGCGGTCCTGGAAGGAGCTGCGTACTATAACTTATTGGATTAAAAATGGCCGCACCCGTCAACAAAGTACGGAGCCAGTTGGGACGCATATGTGAAGTCGGACCTGGGCGAGGGGCGTCCTCGCTGTGCTGGACTGTGACAGTGATAGTGTTTTAATTTGTATAACATTAGGAGTTTGGCACAAAGGTGGCGTTTAACTTACAAGGAGCTCGAATGTTTGTCGCCTGGTATTATTGGTCCTCGAACTGAGTTCTTTCGAATGCTGCAACCCTAGGTCCATCGGGAGGGCTGCAAAACGTTGTCTCTCTTCGTCATGTAAATAAATTACTGGCTTAATCCTATGTCTACCATATGGGTCCAGTAGACCCTAAATCAATTTTAACTTTCGTTTATTTTCGTATTATTCAACTCCCAAATATGCAATTTTGTGACTTTGTTAATATAGGCCAGCTATGTGTTAGTTCTCATATGTTATTATTACAAAATTCTTTGCATTACTAGTAATATTCTTCGGAGCGACAGGACAGCGCCCCAGATACTTTTATTCGGCTTTGTAAATCGGTAGGGTGGTCACTGTATGCAGTATTACCATTGGACTTCAAATTAGCCACCCTAGTGTTTTCCTCTCCCTTAAAGAGAGCCGAACCTCTTCAGGGGTTTAGGAAAGTCGACCTAAATAGGAAATCCGATTTAACCAAAGATAATTCCACCGAAGAATCAGCTGGGTTGTCAAACCGTCCCAGCAAGGTAGCTTTACCACCGCAGAATCGGCTTTGCACAAAAACCCGTTTTAGCAGTGAATTATATCACTGACGTATCAAATTGGTTGGGAAATGGATTCAAGAGAACTTGTTTAGGAAAGGGCTCTAAACTTGAAACTCACGGACTGACTGCTAGATCGGCGGGCGGCTTCAGGCTGCTGAAGTTTAAGCGCTAGACTCAACTCTCTTTCGCTGGCTAAGCATCTTGCTTTTATACACTTCTGGGTTTTTATCAGCTCACTTGCTCAATTGCCGCACTCGACAGCTTCAAGTTTCGATCATGATGAATGTGGACGGCGTCTAAATTCAAACACACTAATTATGTTTAAATCCAATTTATGCAGGCGCTAACGTCACAATATCTGTTTCTCTAATCATTTTCGGTAACTGACCTATAAATTCAGCCTAAGTTGTATCTTTGAAAAGCATTAACTCTTATGTCTCCTCAATTTTACTTTAGTTTTTTTCCGATTTCGTTGCGAGTGAAATGCAGCAGTACCTTATTATCGTTTCTCTGTATTTTTTCCTTTCATCATATTCGTATAACAAATAGACAAATCAGTTAATGCTTGAAATTTCTGCTCCTGTTGAATTGTGGCTTCTTTAGGCTGGCTCTTCAATGCATCGGTAACATTGACCTCTAGGCACTTTGCGGTTGCAGAATTTTTCAATTTAGTGTCTTTTATTGATTATATACTTTTCCGATTATATTAATTTTAGCTTCTAGCCGAATTCAACCCTTCGGTGGTGTAGATTTCGTGACCCTTGGGGTCACCGGCGTCATTAATTATGCTATAAAACTGTCTTCGAGCCGAGCTGCCCTATGATAACAATATTGTGAAACAATTCAAAAATGCGGCGTGGGGGCACGTACTGGTCTCCGTGGCTGGCCCGAGGATGTCGTTGCTGAGAGCGTTGCATTACTTAAATACGATGTAAATCACTTATTAATAAACCTGTTACGATACTTTGTTCTTAATTGACAATTATCTTTATTATTTGTTTACATCAGAAGTGGTATAAGTTCGCGTTTCACGTCACACTCTATTCTAATCGTGCTGAAATTAAGTGATTCATTAACCGAGGATTTTCTTTTTTTGCCCGAAGTGCTGTCCGCCAATTGAAGCTCCGAAGAGGTCGAGTTGCCACAATTCGACCCCGAAGATGCGGACTCTGGCGTTACTTTGTGGTGTGCTGAAATTCAGCAGCCGGCCAAGGATTTTCGCTGGTCTTCCCGCGAACGGGTGGCTCCAGCCCGGAAAAGTTTTGAAAGGGGCGCTTGAAAATGGTTTGATGGTTGGAACCCGGAACTAAGAGATTGGGAAACGTTTAAGGTAAGTACTTACGTTAAGAAATACTCGCACTGCTTTTACTGTAAAAGAATTAATCGAACTTGTAGCCGGGAAAATTTAAGATCCTTCCGTGAACTCTGAGGTTCTGAATAGTGTGTAAATTAAATTGATGAGTTATTAGTGTTGCTACCTTGTTACGCTAAATTAAAGCGCAAACGTGTGCCTTTCCCTGACACTTCTGCGTTTCGGCGGCCGGCAAAAAAGCTCATTAACGGCTAAGTGTGTTGTAGTAGCACTTTTACCTTGGCGTGTACAATTTTGATTGTTCCTTGTGAGGATGTCAGGCTGGAACTCGACGCTATATCTTACGACGCATCCTTAGGTAGAAATGCCCTGTCCATTGGCGAAGTACGAGTGGTTGCTGATGCTTTTGGCATTCGTTTGATACGTACGAAAGATAGACAGCACTCTATTTGTTTGGTTTCTAATTCATCTGAGTTTGACGTAGCATGTATTCTTCAGGTTGGCGAGCGTCAACGCCTATTGGGCTTACTTGACGCACATTCGGAACTGTTCACAAATAGCAATAAAGGTAGTAGTGTAACCTGCGGCGAAATGGCTATAAAGTTAAACACTGACCGATTTGTTTCGTACCACCCATATCGTTTGGCCCTAGTAGAGCGACAGGAAGTGCGAGAAATTATCAGTGAGCTACTCCAAAATAACATTATTTAAGAAAGCACCTCTCCATTCGCTAGCCCTGTGCTGATTGTTAAGAAAAAAGATGGTAAAAATCGCATATGTGTTAATTTTCGTGCTCTGAATAAGATAACTGTAAAATATAGGTATCCTTTACCTTTGATCGACGATCAGTTAGACCATTTCGGCAAGGAAAGGTATTCTACCACTCTTGATATGGCTTCTGGGTTTCACCAAATACCCATTTCTCCCTTATCAGTTCATAAAACGGGATTTGTGACTCTAGATGGTCACTATGACTATCTGCGTGTACCATTTGGCTTAGCAAATTCTGCTGCAGTCTTTCAAATAGATATAAACCAGGCTTTAGGCAACTTGCGTAATTCTCATATTTTATTGTACCTTAATGATATATTGATACCGTCTAAGCCTATTGAAGAGGGGTTCGATTTTTTGTCTAAAGGTCTGAATGCTATGAATACTCAACGATTTTCACTAAACGTCAAAAAGTGTAAATTCTTCCACACGTCAACTGAATATTTGGGTCGCTCAATATCTGCCGAGGGTATTCGGCCTGATGCCAATAGAATTCAAGCATTTTTGGCTTCCCCTAAGCCCTGTAGTGTAAAGCAAGTGCGCCCATTCATGGGACTGGCAAGTTATTTGAATGGCAAACTCTGGTGCTGAGGTCAAGAGCAAGATGAGGCGCGGCAGTATGTCCTCAAGCAATTGTCTTCTAACCCGCTACTATCCGTCCTCGATCTTTCATTACCGACAAAGCTACACACAAATGCTAGCTTTATTGGTTATGGGGCTATCTTATTCCAAAGGAATTCTGAAGTGAAACAAGTGGTTGCATATTTTAGTCGTTGAACTACTCCTGAGGAATCTTGGTACCATTCATACGAGCTAGAGATACTAGCCATTGTAAATGCCATTAAGCATTTCCGAACCTATTTGTTAGGCATTCAGTTTACTATAATTACTGACTGCAATTCCATTAAACCCACTGCGAATAAAGAACATCTTGTGGCTCGTATTGCCCGCTGGTGGGCTTACTTACATGATTTTTATTTTACCTTGGAATATCAAAAAGGCAAAAGGCTGCCACGTCTAGATTACCTGAGTAGGAATCCTATAGAGGTCCATGTGGTTGATAGTGTGAACTGGATCGAGGTCGTTGAAGCCAAAGATCCTGAATCTCAAAAACTTATAAAAGAGGTGAATGATGGCACTACCACTGCACACGATTATTCTGTGAAACATGTCATTCTTTATAGAAATATTGAAAAGAATTTATTGCTTGTTTATATACCTAAGGGAAGTCGACTTAATATTTTAAAATTATGCCAGGATGATAACTGCCACGTTGGTTATGACAAAATATTTGCTGCCGTCGCAGCTCAATTTTGGTTTTCACGGCTAGCTGCTTTTGTGCGAAAATACCTTAAACATTGTCTTGTTTGTGTAAGTAGCAATCTTCTATCCGGGAAAAGAATGGTTACCCCCACCCCATTAATAAAACTCTAGTGCCCTTTCATACCATACATGCCGGACCATTTCCCCCTGGTTTAGATGCTTTCCGCTACGTGTTTCTAATTATTGATGAATTTCTAATTCCGATAAAAATGTTGACGGCCAATGAAACACTTCGAGTTTATCGTACACATCTGTGCACTTTTGGAACACCTTGTTTGGTAATCACAGAAAGAGCCTCCAATTTCCGTAGCTCGTCTTTATCAAAACTATTTAAAGAATTACATATTGAATACCACATGGCCGCTACCGGTGCTCCGCACGCGAATGTTCAAATTGAGCTGTATGTGCGTACCATCGTTGACTTGGTAGATAAAGTAAAAAGTCAAAATGGACGAGCGCATTTAAAAAGGTGCAACTAACATTAAACACTATTGTCCGTTTTCGGGAGTGATTAGTGAGCAGTTGTTTGAAAGTTTGATTGATTGCTTGCTATTGTTTTGCTTGATAAGTACTGCAGAAAAAAATTATTGCGACATTGCGTGTGTTTGGTAGTAGGGTAACAAGCCTTACCTTCTGATCATTACGAAATGACAAGTCTAGCTAGGGACCTCTGAGCATTTCGGAGCGACAAGGTTCTTGGCCTCTGAATACCAAGCACTATTTTGGGAAACGCATGTCCTTTTGTTCGATAGTAGGGTAACAAGCCTAGAGTATCTTCTGAGCAGTGCCGAATCACAAGTCTAGCTAGAAACCTCTGAACATTTCGGAGTGACAAGTTTGAGGGCCTCTGAGTACCAAGTGCTATATAGAAGACACATGTGCTTCTGCTTGATGGTAGGGTAACAACAAGGTTGATAGCCTCTGAGCACCAAGTATGATGTTAAAGATCTGTGTGATTTGAACATATGTTGACAGGGTACATTAGGGACCCATTATGACGTATAAATGTTTGAGAGGTTTGCAAACACCGATAATTGTGATAACTGTGTCCTCTGAGCACTATGGTGACAAGACAAGTTATTTGGACACATGTAAATGTTAAGTTTCTAGGTACCCGACATGAGTTACTAACGTGTGTGTATGACGAAGCCTTACTAGTTATTTGTTAGCAGATCTGGCTTTCTGAGAGCGAAAAACACTTCAGGATTGGCTGTGTTAGCTTGTAGCCGAATTCAGCTTTTCGGTGGTGTAGATTTCTTGACTCATGGGGTCACTGGCGCCATTAATCACGCTATAAAACTGTCTGCGAGCCGAGCTGCCCTATGAAAACAAAATTGTGAGACAGTTCCGAAATGCGGGGCAAGCACTCGGCTCCGTGGTTGGCCCGAGGGTGCCAGTGCAGAGAGTGTTGTATTACTTAAATACAATGTAATTCGCTTATTATTAAAGCTGGTGCGATACTTTGTTCTTAATTGACAATAATCTTTATTATTTGTTTACATTGATATAGTGGGCTCATCTCTGTATTTGACTATATTTATGCGCTATTGATTCATTTCTACTGTGGTTTTCTTTAAGACGTATTCCAATGCCATTCTATGTAGAATTGGGGGCAAATTAATTATCATTCAATAATTTGGGTAATGTAGTTATTTTTACTAAGATGCCATGTTAGAGTCTATCATAATATTATATTAATATAAGAGCTCTAGCTTGCCAAAACAAAAGTAAATGACATTACTAAGCTAGAAGGATTCCAGCTTTTAATTTTTTTCTACAGCCGTGATTTTAAACTGTTTCCCAGGGTCATATGCGGCGTGCTTTATGTTGTCTATAAAACACGCCATTGTATTTTACTTTAGGAGTTTATAAAACCTTATTTGTGAAGATTAAAGGTACAGTTATTATATCGGACCGATTTGTATGCGGAGCCCCGAGTGCCCGATTGGAGAGGGCGGAGCCCGATGGCCCCCTTGGAGAGGGGCGGAGCCCCGAGGGCACCCTTGGAGAGGGGTGGAGCTTCAATAGCCCCCTTGGAGAGGGGCCGAGCCCTGAGGGCCCTCTTGGAGAGGGGCGGAGCCCGATGGGCTCTTTGGAGAGGGGCGGAGCCCCGAAGGCACCCTTGGAGAGGGGTGGAGCTCCAAGATCCCCCTTGGAGGGAGGCCGAGCCCTGAGGGCTCCCTTGGAGAGGGGCCGAGCCCCGAGGGCCCCCTTGGAGAGGAGCGGAGTCCCGAGGGCCCCCTTGGAGAAGGGTGGAGCCCCGAGGGCCGCTTTGGAGAGGGGCGAAGCCCCGAGGGCATTTAAGCTAACAAACTCTTTGGCTGTAGAAAAAATATTGAAGCCAACTCGTGCTTTACAGTTTAAAAATCTCGGTCGATCATAAAATTCTCGCTTCGCTCGAATTTTAACATGATCGACCTCGATTTTTAAACCCTTTGTAAAACACTAGTTGCCTTAATGGCTATAAGCGTAGCGCATATAATGTATGTCTAAACAAACAAAAGATTGGCTGATTCTTATAAATTAAATTTGCATTTCGAGAAAAGGGATTTTGAATTTTTGTAAACAAATTCAGAGTAATTGTGTCGAAAGAGAGCAGGTTATTAGAAAAAAATAACATATTTTGGTAATCCACTATTCAGTTGCTCGTTCAACTTACGGTTGACCCTTAATTTTAAGTTTACTTAGCTTTTAGTTTTGACAATAGTATTTAATGTCGTTTATTCATATTTTGCTTTACGTTCAGAATAACGCTGCTAGTGTCTTTTACAGCAAAGCTAGGCCTCGTAGAGAAAGAATAATTAATGAACAAAGGAAATGCCTAATTCAGTAATTCAGCAGCCACGTCGAAGCTTCCGCCGGGTTTAAAACACGCGGCATAATAATTTCTGTTATTCTGCAAAGGAGCAAATAGACCGCGCATGAATGTTTCATTAATGCCAGAAGTGGTAATCATAACCTAATGCAGAGGATTTATTACAGCGAGATTTCTGTTTAACTGATTGATGCATTCACATATCTGGTAAAGCTCACTGGGCTTGGGTCTAAAGCACAGCAATTTGTATTACGTCGCTAAATAACTTTAAGCATAGCGGTGTAATTTGTTAGAAGAAAACTAACATAATAGGGGCAAATAAATTTCCTCATTGCGCCCCGGGAGGAAAAATAACCAACTTCGCCTGTTTTAGTGCTACCTTTGGACTTCCACCTGGGTTTAATATCAACGGATGGCTCGGAAATTAATTTAGTGTGGCGATTATCTGAACGGTGGCGGCGAGTGTAGATTAATTGCGTAGGTTGACTGTGAACTAAACCTAGTTTTATTTATATATTTGGCAAAACTGTAGGTTCATATTATATTATTAGTTGTTTTTAAAACACCTTACGATTTAATTTCTAATTATTCTCTAGTAAAATGGTTTTCTCGAACCATAAACCCAATTTGGGTACATCATATTACTCCGTTATTAAATTTTCCTTTCGTTTTTCAATTAAACTGATACGATATTAGATATAAAAATGGAAAGGATTAGTCTAATTAGTCTTTGTATCTTGCTATAATTGAAAGAAATGGACAGTTAATGTCCCAAACGGTAGCAAATCATGGCCGTTTTAATGGAGGCTTGTTTCTACCTGCGACTTTATGGGTTTTGATTGTTTGACTGCCGACATAAGCAATTATCTTCATGAAGTGCGTAAGTTGGAGCAATAAAACAAACTACCAATTGCTGCAGAACATTTCCATACAAAACAATTTCGAAATTAAAGGGGATAGGTTGTGCTGCCCTGTTGCAAATTTTCCACTTTAAGCTCTAAACAAGATTCTGTTATGTATGAAATTGAGGCGAATGTATAATGGAAATATAAACTCACTCCGAATAAAGTAAATATCAAATAGACGCAAAAATTAAAATCCTTTTAGCGTAGTTTAAAGCGTATTTGGTATACGTAACTGCGAGTTATAGTATTTTTGTGTAGGTTTAATTAACTGACTTTTATAATAAATTGATGGTGTTCGTTAAATACGTTTTCAATAAATGCATATTTGCATTTCATGCTTTGTTTAGCCTCCCACGTGTGCACGGATGTTATTTAACAAAATTGGGAAGTTTTAATTCAAATTTCCGGTTGCTGAAATGTTGATTTTTGTTACACGTTTTTAAACATTTGTACGAAACTGTGTTCCAGGGCATAGAGCATAGTCTAAAAACACGTTTCGTCAATTTTATCAAATAAGTCCGAACATTTCAGCAACAACGACTCCGACCAATATGTCTGTTAGATCAATACTGAGCACCTGTGTTGCCATGATAATATCTGTACGTTGGATTACAGTCTCAAGACGTAAAAGACACTAAGTTATTTGGCCCACCCTGTAAATGTTTTGGTTGAGAAAATGAGAAAACTCTTACCATAAATATTTAGGAAAGCACCAGAACGAGTTCAGCACGTCATTAAGGTCAATGGGGAAGTCATCAACAATATACGATATGCATACGACACCTTGTTGATGATGGACACCCTGGAGGATTTACAAGAACTTGTCACCAGGATCTGCACACGAGTTGATGCCACGGCCTGGACTTTAGCACCAAAAAGATCATCTAATTATATGGTTATCTGTAAGACTCCTGCATCACCGGAGCTCTCATAACGAATGACCAACGGATTGAGAGAGTAACATTCGCTAGCAATAAATTAAGTACTATATCAATAAGCCAGAATCATCCTGATGAAGATACGCGCTTCTAAGCTGTCAAGATTTTATCTTGAATCTAAAAAGTAAAATCGTGAGGTGCTACGTTTTGTCCACTTTACACGTCGAAGCTTGGACCATATCTGAAGCCACTGCGAAGCCACCGTTCTCTACTTCGGATCTCGTCAAGTCACCAACGAGTAGGTTCTTTGGAGAATATGTTGCCAACGGGAGCTGCTAAACTAGAAATGGACGAAAACAGTCGGGTTACGCTGGGTTACGGCGGATCTCGTCTTGAACGTTAGTAATATTTGAAAATTGAGCTGTGAACGTGAGTGAAAGTTTCCAAGGCGTGATTCACATTTTACGTTAAATATTTAGCAACGAATAAAAGACTGCAAAGTGCCCCACTTCCTCGCTGCCCACTCATGTGGAAGATCGAGAGCTGAAGTGGGAGGTCATTCTACTTCTGTGCGGCAGCCTGTAGCGACGGAGCTTCGCAACTGCGTTGTGTTGTAAATATTGTGTCTAGAGTCAATGGCGTGTCTGCATCTCTCGGCGACCAAGTAGAATCTACTTTTAGTTTCTCGAACGTAGAAGTACTTTTAAACCTAGGAATTAAAAGTGTTGCCTAGCGGGATCTCTATTTTTTGTAAATTTTAACATTTCGTTTCACACTCATGCGCCTATCTCTATGCTGAACACCATCAAACAAAAAAAGCTCGAATACTTAAGCTATGTCATGAAGAAAGTGCCGTTTTATAATTTTGAGTAACGTGTTTAAATAACAATCATATGAGCTAATGACACCTTTATTACAGGGATTTTTTGTCTATGGTGGACAGTTTTATGAATTTTTGTGATAGTAGAGTCTTTTTGTGGATAATATTGATGAATTAGTTTCTTTTTGGTGGAGTCTGAATTTTTGAAGGGTTGTTTGGGTTGCTCGACAAATAAAGTAATGCTTTATTTACTTATTTTTTATGCAAAACCTGCACATGTTAAAATAACATATCTCATATGTGTCTCATTTATGTATTGCTTTTAACTTAAATAGATATAGCTTATCAGATAGTTTGCATTTCGTGGACGCAATAACTGATGAGATTTCAACTTCATTACAAGTTAACGATACTCATAATACTAGAGAATTTTTCAATTTAGATTTGGGTATTATTGATTATATAAATTGGTGGCGTCTGTACTTAGTTATATTCAGTCGAATGTCAGCCCACGTCCTTCTGCTGGGGTTTAACTAGCGTGCGCCGTTAAAAGCAATGGTCACGGGGCTATTTTTAGGCATTCACAATTTGCTACCTGAATTATTGTTGGTTCTGCAATGGCAAATGGCGTTTTTACAATTTAGGTTTAGTATACAGTTTCTGTATGGCTATTTCATACAATCGTTTAGTTAGCATTTATAAGTGCAGGTAATATTGACTACCTTGCTACAGCTTATTTGCATTGCAGGAGTTAGTAATTGAGTCCTCCACTGGAAGCCTCAGTCAGCACCCCACCATATTCCTTTTCTGAGATGTAACCATCTCTAGAAATGTTATAACCAGATTTACTAAACATTTCTTTGTTTGTTAAATGCATTTTTCTGCATGCAAACTACATAAATATTGGGAATATCCCAGGAATGGTTTGGTTGACGCGTGCCTGCATCAGCATTGCAGTTAGATATCTTCAATTGGTAGTTTGTTGTTGTGTTTTCTTCAGTGGTTGTTGTCAATAAGTTAGTAGAGCTGTTGTAATTATTAGCTAAATGAATAGTTATCATAATTATTTAAACTTTCTGTACTAGTTGCAATAGTTGTATTGTATGGTACTTGCCAACCTGAATGTATTTCGGGAGAACTCTTATGTCTTAAAATGTTGCAATACTCTCTGGTTCTGGTATGTTGAAGTAAAAACTTGATGTGGCTCGTCTGAGTGTGTTTAGAATAAAATTTCAATATACAGCCTATTTGTACATCTCGCCTGCTGTTATATAGAGGGTGTCCCAGAGCAAAACTTACAAAAAGGCCAATAAAAGAAGCCAATGAGTAAACACGGTTTCTGAAAGAATGATGAAAATCGGCTTATGCATGTTGAATTAAAAATAATTAAAGTTTTACATAAAAAAATGCAGTGCGCCACACCTTTTTACGTTACCTTTGTAGACCAATTAACAGTTGCTTTGTTAACCACGACAATATTGCAAAAATATTGCCACTTATGAATGTATTCTCTTAGAATTTTTAATGCTGGGGTAGCTGAGTCGGATAAAGGGGCTTTTAATAAAACTTCAAAATACTAATAATTAAAAACCAAAAAAGTTTTGGAGGCAATTCTCACCTTCAGGATATGCTGCAGTTTTTTGTGCACTTATTTCTAGGACATCCTGTATTAGTTTTAAGTGCGTCATTTTGAACCCGTGTCAAAGCTCTGGGTGCCATAATGTAGGTGCTTTCCGCGAAAAAGTGCCTGGTTGCGGCGTTGGGTTGGTATGATGCGTCAGAAGCTGTCTGGCTTTCGACGAGAAAAGGTACTGAGCGGTGGGCATAAATAAACGCCGTGTCACCTAGTTTTTAATCTGGATACATCGCCATTTGAAGGCGTAGTGCCTACTTATTCTAAATAAAAACCATGGGCAGAGCAGTCTTGTAGTAGTGGCTTGTGAGCTATACAGATTTGCTAAAGATCTGCAGAAATTGTAATTGCGATTTAATGTCCAAGAAGACAACAAAGTACACGGCCGTCTCAAGTTGTGACGCGGCATTGCAAGCATTACCGTGGAGAATTCTTCAGGGCCAACTTCAGGTATTGTGCCACTGGCATAGGTTAGTCATCACTGAAAGTGGTTGCTTTAAGATGTTATTTGTGCATGGGGGAATAGTTTGAAGAAGCAAAGTGATTCCTGCACGCTTTCTTGTGTTCGGTGCTCTTTGCGTTCGAGGTCTCAGAGTGTTTAACATTATTGTTTGATGTGACGAGTTGACCTATGCCCCGTCGATTAGTAGCATTAACGCATAATAGAAACAGCTGTCGATTGACTTAATCATTGGTGAAATAATTGCCGAGCAGTATTATTAGTTGGCGCTATTATTTTGAGAAAAATAAAGCTACCTTGTATTCATTTCCGTGTAAGCAAAAATATGTTCAACACGGATACAGGTCATCTTCTGGTTTATTTCAACATGGGCCACGACTGGAGTAAATAAGGTGAGAGATCTTATTACTAGTTACCCAGCTGGTAATGAGTAAGAACAAAGGTAATTAATAAAACGAGGGAGCATTCTAAATGTTCCGTTACAATGTCCAATTGCTTGGCACCTATTAGATTAATATTTTAAATTTTTGTGTGTCTTGATTCAGCTCTGACAAAGCAGTAGAATAATTTGTTTAAAGCAAGTATATTATTGATGCTGTCAATTGGCATAGCTCGTTTTATAAACAAATGTATAGCTAGAGTCCCTAAGCTTTGTTTTAATGTAGCAATTGACATAGGACTATATCAGATTATGACAGATACTTTTTGACAATGAGCGTTCTTAGTTGCATGATGTTTGGCTATTTGTTCACCATAGAATTTAATTATCTCGATTACTTAGATTTATTTATAGAAATTTTTCTCGCAGTCTGTGGGAAATTTGCCAGATATTTTAAGTCTATAATAGCTTTTTCATAATAGGTGGCTTCAACAAAAGGATCCATTGGTAACTCGAAAGGGGGTTGTATATCACAGGAGAGATATTAAAAACATCAAACCTTCCCCATGTATCACATTTAATAAATGTTAGGTTAATACAGCAGCGACATGTTTCGACTAAAAAGTCATCATCAGGCTAACTACAATTAATATTACAAATAAGTAAAATAAAACCGTTAAAAGGCGAGAACTTACATTTTAAAAACAGTAGTTAAAAGATAAAACCATAATTAAGCAAATCAGAGTTGAACCTTGAGGAGGTGCATGTGTTAAACCATATGTGTCAAGTCACATGGAAAATTAAGGACCTAGTCGGTCGTGACTTTACTTAAAAGAATGGTCATTGTTTACGGAGAAACCACAGAGGTTATCTATTTGTGCAGCTCTTTAAGGAGCATGATTTAACCACCATAAATAAGAATTTCAGGTCGCCCAAGCAGTGCTTGTACACTTGGAAATCTCCGGCAGAGAAATTGCCATTCCTCAGAGATTGAAGAATTCCAACTCAGTGCAGACGTACCCAGGTGCTGACGTTCCTTCCACCATTTGCCTTCGGCTGACCCAAATCCGTGTTAAGAAAATTGAGAGGAAGCTTAAGCTAGATCTCGAGGAGTTAAAAAACATTCTAACATATAACATTAAGCAGTAATTCAACACGTAGAGGAAGCGGTAGCGTTTATTCTGTCAACCTGCTTTCTGTTGATGAGATATGGAACGGTTACAAGATCCTAATGACAGAAGTGGCGAGGTCAAGACTGGGCTAGGACGGCTACAAATCGAAACAAGAGTGGATGACCCGTGCAGTCCTTATCCTTATGGTGCAAATAGGTCAGTACTAGAGCAAAGATGAGAAGAGGTACAACGAAATCGATCGTGAAATAAAGCAGATAATCAAACGAGTTAGAGAAGGCTGATATACGCAGAAATGTCCACCTCTACAAAATGAGGAAGGAGATTGTAGAAGTGGGAAAAAGGCAAAAGCCTGGAAAACTTGTCGATCTTACGAGGAACCTCATAATTGACTGCAGCCAACATCTACAAGTGTGGAAGCCATACATGGTTCAGCGCTTCGAGACCGCACGGAATAGCGACCACGGTATCTATAATGCTATGGGCGACCCTATGATTTCTGATGAAAATATAGAAAATGCGACAAAGAAGGCGAAGAGCGGGAACACGACTGGTTTAGGCCAAATCTTTATATATATATATATAGATTAGGATATTACAGCTGACGCTGTCTTCCTTCCTTCAACCAGATTCTCCATCTCTCTCTGTCTTCCCATTCTCCGTCCTCAAGGCCTCTACTTTCCATCGCCTCATCCACTTCATCCCTCCATGATCTTCTCGGCCTTCCTCTCCTTCTTCTTCCCATTGGGCTCCATTCAGTGACTCTTTTTATCCATCTATTTTCGTCTGTTCTACGGACGTGCCCATACCATGTTAGCCTTTTCTCTTCTATGTACTTGAGCGTTTCTCTCTTGACGTCCATTCTCCTTCTTATCTCCTCGTTAGTAACCCTGTCTAGCCTTGTGATTCCGCAACATCGTCTCCAGAATTCCATTTCCGTTGCGTTGATTTTACTTCTGATTTTCTTATTCGTTACCCAGTTTTCCGCTCCGTACGTCATTATGCTCTCCACGATAGATTTGTAAATTCTTTTTTTTTGTATTACCTGTAATGTGCCTGTCCCAGAGTGTTGCATTAAGTTGTCTTATGCATATTCGGGTTTGTCCAAGCCTATTTTTTATTTCTTCTTCTGTGGTTGCATTTTTTGAAACGATGAATCCTAAGTATTTAAATTTAGCTGCCCCTTTTATTTCTAGATTATTTTCAATTTCGAAATTTTTTATTTCTTCTGTTGTTGCTAGGTATTCTGTTTTGTTGAAGTTAATTTCCATTCCTGCCTTAGTATATTCTTCCTTCAACTTACGTACCATATAGCTCAGGTCTTCATCATCGTGTGCGATCACTACCTGGTCATCTGCAAAACTTAACGTGTAAAGATGTTCATTTCGTATCGGTATTCCCATGCCTTCGCATTTTCTCTTCCAATTTTTTAATGTTTGCTCCAGGAATATCTTAAATAGTGTTGGTGATGTAGGACATCCCTGTAGCAGTCCCTTAGATGTTTTAAAGCTGTGACTCAAATTTCTTCCTGTTTTAATTGAAACTTGATTGTATTTATATAAGTTCTTTACGGCGGTGATTAACTTTTCTTCTATTCCTATCTCGTTCATTGCCCTCCATAGTTTCATTCTGGGAATTGAGTCGTAAGCCTTTTTCAGGTCTATGAAGGCTAGATGGACATTCCTATTTTTTGCCTTTTTCTTTTCTAAAAGTTGTTGTATTGTGTAGATGTGATCTATGCACGGCCTTCCTGCAGTAAAACCGGCTTGGTCTTCTCCAATTTTGCCGTTTATCTTTTCTTCTAACTTGTTTCTGATTAGTCGTCCATAGATTCTTCCCATAGTCGCTATAACGCTAATGCCTCTGTAATTTTCGCAGTTTCTTCTATCGCCTTTCTTATATATAGATGTTATAAAAGCTTGTGTCCATTCTCTAGGTAGTTCTTCCCCATTAATAGCTTTTGTGAACATGTTTTGGATCATGCGAAAGAGTTTTTCTGATCCGTACTTAATCATTTCAGGGACGATTCCTCCTGGTCCGGCTGACTTATTGTTTTTGATAGATTTTATTACTTTTTTTACTTCCTCTAAGCTCACTTCTTTATATAGAGGCTATTTAACAACAGCAACATACCATCCGAGTGGCTGATATTAACCTTCGTGACTCTTTCGAAAAAGCCGAGTGCGAAAGCCTGTTTACTGGAGATCAGTCTCGTGAGCCATGCTTTGTTACGGCAGAAACCGGTTGTGTAACAAAACAGTTGTCCGACTACACTTAGGAAGATGGGCGTGGTTCTATCTGTCCAGCCTGTTAATTAGAGTGAAGTGCCGTCGTAACAGTGGTAGTCGTAATCGAGATACGTACAAAGACAGGGGAATAAACAAACAAACGTGACAAACAATGAACTTCGTTACAATCACTAATCGGCTTGCCTGAATAAACAGCAATCGTAAAATAACAAGCAAACGTGACAAACATGAACGCAGCACACTGTAAAAAGGGACGCTACACTATAAATTCTAACGTAGCACTACATTAAAAATAATTTAACAATACTTGGCGGTTAAGCGACGAAGTTGGTGTTGATGTCCAGTTGGAGAGCCGTCGTACAGGGACCCTGAAGCAGGCGGCCAAAATGGACATTGTCAGAAAAGTACCCCAAGGGAAGAGTACTCACAGCACGACTACGCAAAATCTTTGGGTTTCAAACTCTGAAAAGTTGTTAAAGACGGAACCTCAACCTCGGCATCATAATACTCGTTCTCTGCTGTTACACCGTCTTAGTTCTTTTGTATGGTGCAGAGACATGACCGCTAATTTATGCCAAGCTGAAAATGATCGAAGCGTTCGAGAGGTGGTGTTAGCGCCACATATTGTGAATCAGTTGGGCGGAAAGTGTTTGCAATTAAGACGTAATGAAGAGGATACTGAAAAATATTGAAATCATCACCACAGTCAAGACTAAACAGCTCTAGTACTTCAACTATGTGATACTACACTCAGAGAAGTATGGTCTCATCCACCTCATTATAACGGTAATGAAAGGCGTGACATGGGCATAAGAACTATTTATCTGAAAAACCTAGGTTAGTAGAGCTTTAGTAAAACTAACCAATTTCAGTGTTAAAAACAATCACAAATTCTGATCTTCAATTGCATGATACCAAAATAGGCTTATCAACATGTTCCCATTTGTCGATATAACGACGTCCACACTCCTGGATAAAACATTAACCTGTATCAATATTAGATACTTCAAATATATAAAGTGATTCAAAAGTATGGTCATTAAATTAAATGGATGTATATTGACCTCAGCAAAAGTACATTGAACTAAAAATTTAACGCTTACCCAAAAACAAACTGTATTAGAGGAGGAGCAGATTTTTGAGAACCATTTGCTAGATCAGTAAGAGTACATTAACCTACTACACTAAATGTGATTGAAATAAGCTAACAAATGCTTTTTCTCCTGAATTTTATTAAAATTCGGTCTTATAGCAAACCACATGTACGAACTTTCTTGATTACAGGGACCGTCAATCTGTTTAAGCAAGTAAATGTTTTTTTTGTAAAATTATAGTAAATTTTTGACGTATAGTTTAACAAGCCTACGTCTAAGCTCAGCGGTAGATTTACTTCAATGGCGTCGGTTTCGGAAGAGGAGGGTGGGCGTTACCCTCAGCTAGACACTGGATTTGATTGGAACAAAGTTTGTTATATTTACACTAACTAACATACAAACAAGCTTATAACTAGGTAACATATATGTACAGAAAAAGAAAAGAAAATGGCGGATTGGCACCCGCAGTTGGAAGCTGGTGTGGTCCTTCGGAGGCGGTGCCGGCGGCTTCCTCCTGCGGTTGCAGCGGCGGCGGTGGCGACTGGCGACGGGGCGGCGGGCTGAGAGCAGCGGCGGCGGCAACGTCGGCGGCAGTGCGGATCTCCTTGGCGGAGGCGGCGGCTGGCGGCTTCCTTCGGCGGTTGCAGCGGCGGCGGTGGCGACTGGCGACGGGGCGGCGGGCTGTGAGCAGCGGCGGCGGCAACGTCGGCGGCAGTGCTGATCTCCTTTGGCGGAGGCGGCGGCTGGCGGCTTCCTTCGGCGGTTGCAGCGGCGGCGGTGGCGACTGGCGACGGGGCGGCGGGCTGTGAGCAGCGGCGGCGGCAACGTCGGCGGCAGTGCTGATCTCCTTGGCGGAGGCGGCGGTTGGCGGAAGTGGCTCGAGTTCCCAAACTTTTCCGAAGACGGCAGGCCGCAGAGTCCAATGCAGAGGATTGGCTCTAAGTCCACGTAGGTGATAGGCTCTGGAGAGGGCTGGGGCTGGTAGATCCTTGGAAGGTTGGAGCTGCTAGCTGGTCCTGGAAGGCTGGATGCTGTTGGCTGACTCTCCTGGGTTGAGTTGATGCTGGGTCGACTCTCCTGGATTGAGTCCTGGAAGGCTGGAGGTCCTGGAGAGACTGATCCTTGGAAGGCTGATGGTTCCTGGTGGACTCTCCTGGGTTGAGTAATGCTGGATTGACCCGCCGAGGCAGAGTGATTTCCTACTGCCAGCGTCTGACTATTTAAAGGAGCCAGTCCTTTGTCAAACGCGATCTCGCAGCTCATTGGTCGAAGTAGAAGGGATGTTTTGCCCGTTTTTGATGTATTTCGGATTATAGCGTTCAATTGAGCGGCGTGATCAATTATCGACTTGATTTGAGTCGCAATCAATAGTCGTTAAAATGTCGATTCTAACGACACCCAATTTGCTAGGTTTTGGTAAAGAATAGTTCAACTTGGAATTTTTAATTCCGTGTTCGTCGTACAACTTAATTAAGCATTACTCTTATTGCGTATGTTAATAAGTTATTTTGCTTCGATTGGTTGCGCGCTACTTTTATAGGAATTTTGAGACTATTCACGCTTTCCTGGGGTGCTTCCTTCCGTTAATTATAATTTAATGTGTAATATTTAGCCGGATGTAAGCGGCTTTTTGTCCTGATTTAACCGTTAGAAAAATACATCTTCGCCGGGCCGCCGTGTACTTCGAAATTTCGGTAGTGTTTTCTTGCCACCATCGTCCGCATTACGAGCGGTGATATGTTTGCTGGCTGATGGAAAAGTTATTTTTAATCGACCTGTATGTGTGCTAGAGACTTGGGCGTTGTTTTATCAGGTGGCGGCTTATTCCTCCTATCGGCAGGTATCCTTATGTGGGGTTTTTTATTGAGCGGACTCTGTTTTAAGAGCGTTTTAGTGATTGGACTTGGATTAATAATTTGATCGCACGTTCGGAGTTTCGTTTGCCGCGGCGCTGTTTTTGTCGGCTTCCGGATTTTATTGAGGTTTAAAGAGCCGTTGGCCCTTTTATTGCACTTGAGAATTGGTGCTCCTTTGAGCGAGCATGCCGCGATTTATTGTTTTATTTTGTACGGTTTTCTTTTAAATTCTTGTAGGATCGGGCCGATTTACTGGTAAACAGATGTTTTTGTAATTTGTTCGCCGCCTTGCTTGGCGATGGAAAATTACTTCGTTTTCTGTTAACCGGTTCATATTAATTCCTCCCTCCTTTGGCGTCCTCGATCCGTGCATGAATTTTCTAAGGAGCTGGGAAGAAGGGGCGGAGTTGGTCGGCGTAAATTTTTCTCCTCGACAACGTCTAACTGGCTTAGCGGCGGATTCCTTGGTGGTACTGCGAGATATGAGTGGCCGGTTATCCATAGACGCCCTTGTGAATCCTCACATGGTGATGTTTGGCTGCGAGCCGCATGATCCTCTGTAGCAGGTTGCGGGAACCGGGGGGATCTTTCCTTTGCGGGTTCGCTGGCCGTCATACATCTTTGGACTAAGCGGTCTCTGAATCTCTGGAATGATGCGCTGCTCGGTTGGAGGTATCTCGATGAGCGCGATGTTGGGCCGTTGAGGGCTGGTGTTGGGGCCTTGGTGGCGATGGAAGCGTTCCGATGAAAGGTGTCGTCAGCCGGGACTCGTGGGAGCGGATGTCGACCTGGGGTGTTGGAAACTTCGGTCAGGACTCCTGGAACCTGGGCTCGTGTCCAAGCGAAGTCCCTTGGCGGCGTGAGCTTATTCACGTGCTGGGGCGGATCTGTGGCCGGGCTTCGGCGGAACGCGGTTGGTGCGGGCGAAGTTTGAGGGTCCAGTCTTGACCAGATCGCTCCGCGGAGAAGTAAGCGTGATGCCAGGACTTTGGTATCTTGAAGTGCGTGCTTAGGCGAAGTCCTCTCCTTGACGCGGAGTTTCTGTTTCCCTAGGCGACTCGGGTTGCTGACGTGGAGGCGGCTGAGGGGAGACACTTTGGTCGGGGCTGCTTGGGCTAGTTGGACGCGTTGACGTCTGGAGAAGAAGCTAGGTGGATCCTCGTCGTAAAAGGGGTTGTGCCTGATGTTCCGGAAGCGGGCGCACGTGACCAGGCGAAGTATGGTGGCGTTGCGGCATTCCTCACGTGCTGGGTGGATCTGCGGAAGGATACACCTCGGCGGCACGCGGTGGGTGCGGGTAGAGGCTTGGGGTATCCTTGGCGCGAACAGATTGACTCTCGGTGGCGGAGGCGGCAAGTCATAGCTTCGGGGACCTGTTGTGCGTGTTCCGGTGGAGTTGTGGGCTTGGGCCTTTCAGCGAGCGCTGTTCCCCTGTTGCTCTTCTCGGTGAGTTTGTGCTGCGTGCAGGTGCTGGAGCTTCTGCGACGGGGCGGCGGGCTGAGAGCAGCGGCGGCGGCAACGTCGGCGGCAGTGCTGATCTCCTTGGCGGAGGCGGCGGTTGGCGGAAGTGGCTTGAGTTCCCAAACTTTTCCGAAGACGGCAGGCCGCAGAGTCCAATGCAGAGGATTGGAAGTCCACGTAGGTGATAGGCTCTGGAGAGGGCTGGGGCTGGTAGATCCTTGGAAGGCTGGAGCTGCTAGCTGGTCCTGGAAGGCTGAATGCTGTTGGCTGACTCTCCTGGGTTGAGTTGATGCTGGGTCGACTCTTCTGGATTGAGTCCTGGAAGGCTGGAGGTCCTGGAGAGACTGATCCTTGGAAGGCTGATGGTTCCTGGTGGACTCTCCTGGGTTGAGTGATGCTGGATTGACCCGCCGAGGCAGAGTGATTTCCTACTGCCAGCGTCTGACTATTTAAAGGAGCCAGTCCTTTGTCAAACGCGATCTCGCAGCTCATTGGTCGAAGTAGAAGGGATGTTTTGCCCGTTTTTGATGTATTTCGGATTATAGCGTTCAATTGAGCGGCGTGATCAATTATCGACTTGATTTGAGTCGCAATCAATAGTCGTTGAAATGTCGATTCTAACGACACCCAATTTGCTAGGTTTTGGTAAAGATTAGTTCAACTTGGAATTTTTAATTCCGTGTTCGTCGTACAACTTAATTAAGCATTACTCTTATTGCGTATGTTAATAAGTTATTTTGCTTCGATTGGTTGTGCGCTACTTTTATAGGAATTTTGAGACTATTCACGCTTTCCTGGGGTGCTTCCTTCCGTTAATTATAATTTAATGTGTAATATTTAGCCGGATGTAAGCGGCTTTTTGTCCTGATTTAACCGTTAGAAAAATACATCTTCGCCGGGCCGCCGTGTACTTCGAAATTTCGGTAGTGTTTTCTTGCCACCATCGTCCGCATTACGAGCGGTGATATGTTTGCTGGCTGATGGAAAAGTTATTTTTAATCGACCTGTATGTGTGCTAGAGACTTGGGCGTTGTTTTATCAGGTGGCGGCTTATTCCTCCTATCGGCAGGTATCCTTATGTGGGGTTTTTTATTGAGCGCACTCTGTTTTAAGAGCGTTTTAGTGATTGGACTTGGATTAATAATTTGGTCGCACGTTCGGAGTTTCGTTTGCCGCGGCGCTGTTTTTGTCGGCTTCCGGATTTTATTGAGGTTTAAAGAGCCGTTGGCCCTTTTATTGCACTTGAGAATTGGTGCTCCTTTGAGCGAGCATGCCACGATTTATTGTTTTATTTTGTACGGTTTTCTTTTAAATTCTTGTAGAATCGGGGCGATTTACTGGTAAACAGATGTTTTTGTAATTTGTTCGCCGCCTTGCTTGGCGATGGAAAATTACTTCGTTTTCTGTTAACCGGTTCATATTAAGTTGCTTATCCAAAGTTCTGCTGTTTGATGTCCTCTATGTAGGCACCCTAAATTTGAAATAAACTTATAAATCACTTTGTATTATTCATTATTGGGTTGGGATAAGTATGACATCCGGCAGGTTAAAGCAATAGCAATAACAGCATTTTAATATAAGAAAATATGTTCTCTGAATGAGATGAGCGGATGGCACCGTGAGCAAATGCTCGCCTACTAGGCGGCCGGCCTGTGTTCGAATCCTGGCGGACTCTGGAAGGATTTTAAAATCGTACACTTTCTGGCTACCACGCTAACATCTGTGGTAGTCGTTAACCCCTAAAACCAGGAAACTCTTCCTCACTTTCGACGGGCAAGGCTAGCCGCCTACCCGGCCTAATAGCAAAAAGAACCACTTCGTGGTTTAAAACAGGCCGCTGGCCTATAATAAGAGGAAGACATTTTTAACAGTGATCTGTTATGAGATGTTTTATCGGACTGTTTCCCCTGTCTTGGGTGTGTATCACACGACGTTTTGGGGAGGTTGTGATCTACCGAAACGTCGTGTAATAAACACCCAAGACAATGGAAAAAAACCGATAAAACATCTCATAATAAGTAATGGTATATTTTAGATAATATAGCAAAGCAATATTACTGAATCGTGGCTTTGTATATGTATTCCAATTAGAATTTTTTGGTCTCTTTGAATACATTTTACCGAGTAATTTTCGTTTTTTAAGATGTTTTTGTGATACATAATTCTTACAATTATATTATACAAACAACTACGTACGTTGGGGTGTTCATGGGGTAAAGTAGCATAACATAAAGTTTCTCGTACTCAAATGTCAGCCTCTACTCGCCTTCTGCCCAGTCTGTATACTTCGTCTCTAGCTAACAATGCTCTGACGCTGGAATTACGGCGGGATAACCGATACAACTCACATTGAAGAAATATAGCGCCCTATTACAGGATTACGCTGCTTGAAAAATCGAGGAGGGCAAAGTGAGGGAAGATCTAATGGCTTCAATCAATGTAAAATATTTCCGAGTTAAAATTAGTCCTCCAATCGGATATGCGGTTGGAAGTACACTGATAGAATAATAGTTTTAAATTAGAGACTAAAAATAATTACCATTTTTCTAGCTCAAATTTTAGAAACTCCACGGAAGAAAAATGTTTACTTTTCAGCTTCGGAAGAAAATACCATCTACTTCTCCAGTTCCGACAAGGTAGGTATAATATAAATGGGGTTGCTTTTTTGAACTGTAGATGGATGTGCAAATACGTTACAGATTATAATTTTATAAGTGACAGAATAAGCTTGACTATTCAATTCACCTGTCATCTGTCAAAGAGTGACCAATGAAAATCCAGAATTCTGACGTTTCTTGACTAATCAAAAAAATATCAGTGGATATATCTTCCTAGAAGGTATTCAAGTGACTATTTTTAACAAATGCGATTTTGATTAGAAAAAGTCAATATTAGTGTTCTGTTACTATAGAAATTGCGTAGTTTGTTGCTAGATTTACTGAAAACTAATTTGAAAAAGTAGTTTGGTTCATTAAATAGTCCCTCGAATACCATTCTTAGTCAAAGTTAAGTAGATTATTTTGGCAGTGGTATCACTACTCATGTCCATTGCGCTTGGGATTAGGACTCGTGCTAGCGCACTCGTCCTAATCGTACCAAAGCGCAATGGACATTCGTGACACCACCGCAAAAATAGTCGACATAACTTTGACTACTCATGGTATTATAAGTGATTATAGTAAACTCAAACGCAGTAATAACGAACATCGTGCAAGTATATCCACATACAAGTCAGGCAAGCGAAGGAAATATTAATATTTTTTAAGAAGTAGGCACAATGAATGAAAGTGTCGAACGGTTAATTAACTTCTGTATTGACAATAGCCTAATTGTAGCAACACACTCTATCAGTACCATATCAGATGCCACTATGCATGTCAACCACAGGGCAATAACTACCAAAACCAAAGAGATTATGTAAGATCACGCTAGAGAACCGCAATAAGAAATGCAAACACATACCTTAGTGCAGATTGTGTCAGCTGCCACATACTTGTTAAAGCCACTGTCAATCTAAAACTTAAAGTTCTTCAAACAAAACAGGCGGAAGGAAAACTTATTGTAGCCAATAAAGGAGATTTTCTTAATAAAATTCAACTAATGTGCAATAATGACCTTATCATTGCATGAAAAAATATAAGGTCTCAAATTACGTGGAAATATAAATATAATAAATATTATAAAAAATGCCAAGACCTCAACTTCCTATAAAGAAAACTGGATATCAGAGTACACCTTAAAGATTATTGAAGAAAGACGATAGCTGAGAACGGAAGGTATCAGCACGGAAGCAAAGTATATTATGCACAATAAATTAAGGTCTTTGGTTTAAGGACTCCGTAGAAGAAATAAAAATGTATGTATGTATTGTCGGTAACCTCATTTTACCTTGCGGTGTAGAGGCTGGTGCTTTATATTCTTTTGTCTGGCCATACAATGCTCGACTTGCCCCGGATTCGGGTTACTAAGTTGAAGCGCGTCTTTTTGTGCTTGCGCAGCAACCATTGTGTGAGGTACGTGTCTTGGTGATGTGTTGACCTTGTTACTCTATCTCTTAGGTCTGTGGTTTTGAGTAGAGCACAGTTAATTTGGTGCACGGTCTCACCGAACCCGATTTCAATCACCAAGTCTGCGGAAAAATTCCGGCCCCCGTTAGATTCGAACCGAGGGCTTGCTTAATGCAAGCCTAGCGCTTTCTCAACTGCTCTAACCGGTTTCTGAGATAAAAATAATTATACCAAAAATATGTGTGCAGGAGTTCAGTCACATGGTAACAATAATAATAATAATATTAGTTTCATTATTATTATTATTTAATATTTGACGCAACCACAGTGAAGGTTATTAGCGCTTTAACTTTGATACACAATAATTAAATATAACGTACAATTTCAAATTTATTTATTTTAAATTCTGTTAAATAGTCCAGTGTCCCTTAAGTATTTTGTAATTGTATATTCACTGTCTGGGTCATTCGCGAGTGCTTCTCTTATTTGATCTGACAATAATTGTAAACTGTCCTTTGTTGCCTTGTACTTTTTACAATGGATGATAATGTGGTTTACGGTAATTTCTTCTCCGCATGTATCACACAGATTGGGATCTATAGCATTAATAAACAGGTGTTGGTGTGTTAAACGCGTGTGGTTAATACGAAGTCTTATTAAATTTTGTTGTTCCTTCCTATTTTTGATGTATATCTGCCATGGTTTAATTGTAGGTTTTATTGTCTTTAATTAATGTTGCTTGTGCTTATCCAACGTTTCGCATTTTTCTTGAATCTTGGTTTTTATTGTGTTCTTAACGTCTCTTGCTAGTAAATTGTTGAAATAATGGGTGTCATCAAAAGATGTCGTTTTTTTTTGTAGCTCGATCTGGTTGTTCATTCCTGGATATGCTTCCGTAACTGTTAATACATAACTAAGTAGTTGTTGGATATCTTGCACTAGGTTTTTGCTGTATGGTTGTGTGACGCTATTAAGAGCACTGACCGAATTACTATTCCAAACGTATTGTTGTGCTTTTCTTTGATATTAGTGTGTTAACTGAAAAGTACATATCGAGATGTAGAGAAACAATCTGATATACTAAAGCACGAGAAAGGATAAGTTATAAAAAAATTAGTTCATAATAAAACTGCTGGAAAAAGCAAGATCACAAGTGAAATCACACAAGTCATGAGTGAAACAAAATAGAAATATTTCATACTATCTACCAGAGGATCTGGGAAACTGATGAGTGACTTAATGGTTCGACAAATTCTGTGTTTACACTGCTACATAAAAGGGGATCAAAAGAGAAATGTGATAGTAGGAGCGTCGGCAGCAAAAAATTACACCTAACGCGCATGGAATAGAGACATATATTAAATGAAAGTTTATGATTTCCCGCTAAAGACACCCCATTATACTTTTTTCAGTTTTTTGTTCTCAAGTATGAGAAAAGTCAACTTTTATGTGCAATAAATAATAGCAAACGCGCTTTAACGGTTCGCTTATGATATAAAATAAGCGATAGCGTACAAGACCAGATTTGTCTTTCTCAACATACCACCTAAATACATTTAATAATTATTACTTCCCAGTTTTATATTCTCAAAAGATTGTACATTTAAACTTTTATTGATCTTGTGTTGTTAACTCGCGTATAGTTAAACAATTTTTTTGCTGAAGATAACATTATTTTTCTTCAAAGTGTGAATTTGTGTATGCATGCATCCAATTAATTTTGTATAAACATTTTTGCCTTAGCCCAGAAACGTAATTAACTTTTAGCTATTTCGGTATTGTTGCTTAAATTTATAGCAATGTTAGCTGTATATGCAAAAAAAGTTGATACAGTATTCAATTTTAGTGTTCTTTGCCGTCCACCAGCTATTTTTCCACTCTTTGTTATCAAAGTGGATTTCATATACTTTATCTTCGCATGTGGGTGCCCAGTTTGCTCTGCTTATATTTGTGAACCATGCTGCTTTTTACTTTTCGTTATAGGCTCTCGTTTTAATATAAATCCTGGTTCCGATCTGCTTTTTCAAATAAAATGCAACAGCTCGTTATTTAATTATTTAAGTAATTTTTAAATAAATTCTATAGAGATACGTATGATGCAAAACTTGTATCCTCTAGAAGGTCGCGGATTAAAAAAATATATACGTCTGCAGTAGTGGGTAAAGTGGGTAAATAATACAACCTTGACAATTTTAACAGAATCACTTAAAATGGTGATTTCCTCTCAAGAAATGTAACCTAAAATTGTAGTTATGATGACTTCACTTGAGAGCAGACACTACGATTAATACTAAACCAGATTAAAGCTACAGTATACGGATAGCAGAAAGATTCAAGAAAGGTCGCTACCGTATTTAACTTTTAGTTTATAAATCACGGTTTTGATTAAAATACAATAAAATGTACTTAATAAAGTGCATTTTTGCTTTTAAAACTGCACTTTATTTATTTTTTCTACTCTTGTAACTAAAATGGCATATTAGTGGAGGTCCTAGGTATAAAAAAAACTGAAAATTGTGATAAGAAGGTCCCCTTTGCCAGAAATGTAGTTTATGGCTATACAATTCATTTGAGAAGGGAGGGGCATCTCGAAAAGTTGTTAAAATTCAAGATGGCGCTTGAAATTCGAAATGGCATCATACAATGGAATTGTTTGAAGTTTTCTTACTAACCATCGCACAAGAGTGTGTTTGGTGTCAATTTATATGTTTTTAGGCCAACAAGTTCATTTTTCATGTTAAAAATAGGCTAAGTATCAGTCCACGTGGGCATACAGATGTCTTTCCTATGTACAAAAGGCAGTTTGTGGTAAAGAAAAATCGAACAAACTCTTCTCAGCTTTCAGCATAGATCAAGCGAATGAGCAAAACAATGTTATAGTGAAAGGAGATGGAAGTGCAGTAGTGTTAACACATGATTCATCGGCACTAACACATTGGATGGTAGCTGGACCGGAGATTTGCCACTTGAAACAAGAGTTTGAGTGTAAGATTCAGACAAAGGTCGAAGAAAGCAATAGACGACATCCTGAGCAATATCACTCATTTCAAGTTAAATTTGTCACTAATTTTTCACTTTATTATACTCTGAAAGAGTTCAGAAACCCATTTTTAGAAAATGGAAAAGATTTGCTTGTTATCGACAGAAGGGCTATTGTTGATAAGGATATCAGTGCATCTGTTTATTTAGCTGAGTCAACTGGTATTATACAGTTCTATAGCTTCATTGACAAACGCCTGGTAAAAAGTTCCTCAACACTATTTTAGCCTTTGAAAAAGAACAAAATCCCTCTCTTCAGTACTCCAACAAAAAGCATACGCAAAAAAAAACTTTAAAGATTTTAAAAACCGACGTCCAGCTGTTTTCCAGGCTCCTAATACTTACCCAGAATCGTCAGCTAGATATCTTCTTCTTCTTTCAGTGCATTTCGTGACCGAGGTTGGCGATCATTAATACAACCATTACTTTGTCAACAGCTGTCCTGAATAGTAATGTACTGTTTATCCCATACCACCCTCTAAGATTTCTTAACCAAGATATTCGTCTTCGGCCGACACCCATTTTGCCTTGGATTTTTCCTTACATTATGATTTGGGAGATTTGATGTCTATCATGTCGCAGTACATGCCCTAGGTATTCTAGTTTTGTTTTCTTGATGTACGGTAGTAGTTCTGGCTCTTTTCTCATTCTATGGAACACTTCCTCATTTCTTACTCGATGGACCCAGGGAATCCTCAACATCCGCCGATATACCCACATCTCGAATGATTCTAACTTTTTTGTGTCTTTCTTATTAAGTGTCCACGCCCCATTCCATACAACAGAATAGAAAACACATAACAGCGAACAAATCGCATTCTCAGTTGTAGATCTAGCTTCCTATTACTCAATAATCCCCGCATTTTAATAAACGCTCGTCTTGCCTGTTCAATTCTCGCTTTTATTTCCACTGAACAGTCACACTGATCGTTCACATTGCATCCCAGATATTTAATTTTGTGTACATTGTCGCGAGGGGTGTTTCTAATTAAAATTTGTGGCTGCGCAATTTGTTGTTTAAAAACGACCATAATTTTCGTCTTCTTTATATTCATCGTCAGTCCATATCTTTCACTAGTCTCCGTCACTCGATTTACTAACACCCGTATTCATAGTCGTTCGCCGGCGAGGTATTCATAGTCGTTCGCCAGCGGCTCGCCGGCGACTCGCCAGAGTTTCGTTATGAATAGTATGTTGGCGGCACTGTAGGTCTATGTCAAACTGGAGGTTATCAGGTTAGGTTTCCCGTCAGTTTTGACAGAAACTAACACAAAATCTAACCTGCTAACCTCGAATTTGACATAGACGTACAGTGCCGCCAACATACTATTCATAACGAAACTCCGGCGGGTCGCCGGCGAGGCGCTGGCGAACGACTATGAATACGGGTGTAAGGCTTGCATATATTCTTCTGTTTCCGCTAATAATACGGTATCGTCCGCATACCTCAGGTTATTTATTATTTGGCCACCTATATTAACTCCCATCCATACTGTATTTAGAGCTTCTGTGAATATGTTTTGAGTAAAGATTAAACAGGATAGGAGAACCTATAGGGTCAAGTGTGGAAAGTGCGTGTTTGGGGTAAATGCACCTTGCATGCTTTACACACAAACTATTTAAAATCAAAGGTTTTCCCGCCATTCTAGCCACCAGTCTACATGTTTACTTTCACTGTATGGAGTGGTTGTCCTAGCAACTTCCTCTATTAATCCGGAAAATAGTCACTTATAATACCATGAGTAGTCAAAGTTATGTCGAATATTTTTGCTGTGGTATTACGAATGTCCATTGTGCTTAGGTTTGATTAGGACGAGTGCGCTAGCGTCCTAACCCTAAGCGCAATGGACATGAGTAGTGATACCACCGCAAAAATATTCTACTTAACTTTGACTAAGAATGGCATTCGAGAGACTATTCAATGAACCAAATTACTTTTTCAAATTAGTTTTCAGTAAACCTAGCAACAAACTACGCAATTTCTATAGTAACAGAAAACTAATATTGACTTTTTCTAATAAAAATCACATCTGTTTAAAATATTCACTAATAAATAAAATAAAAATAAAATAATCGACAATTTTCACTAGTGAAAATTGTCAATATAGTTCATTTTTATTGGCTCAAAAACGTCAAATCTTGTATTTTTATTGGTCAGTTTTTGATAGATGACAAGTGAGTTGAGTAGTCAAATATAAGTACACTTCTGGGTGTATTGTAGTTACAATTTACAGACTATCATCACCAGCCCCTACACCGAAAGGTAAAACGATGTTAACAATAATACATACATACATACATACATTTAAGGACGGTTGCAACACATAATTTACAATTAATCTCATGATTTTATCATTTTGACGGACAGTTTACATGACAACCTAATATCACTTTTGACCAAATTAGCAATGTACAATCCAAGCCAAAACTATTATGGGTGGTGCATTTTTCCTGTGAATTTAGTATTTTAGGGAAACTGCACCACCTAGCGTGGGACCATTGTACATGTTGAATATCCATTGTTTATTGTATCTTTAGTTGAAAATGCTAAGAAACTTCCAATGGCTCACTAATAGAAGGTCATATACAGAGACCCAGTTAAATGAAGATTTGCAGAAATGTAGAAATTGAATGTTGACAGTTAAGACTTGTGTAGAACAGTATTCAATTCCTTTTGTATATTTGTATAGGTTTGGTAAATTTGTTGATTTTCTTGGAATGTGAACCACCTACACATTTTTTTAAATGTCAGAAAATTTGTTAACTTAAACAATTTATTACAAATGGAACTAAATTTACATAGCATAATGTTCAACCTTTTATCTGTGTAAATGCAAATTTAAAAAGATTTGTATATCGCTGTGTGACGTTAGCGCCGGCCGAAATCGTATTTTTACGTATTGGAATACGTTCGAATTTGACCGCCGCCAAAACTTCGTCACAAATTGTCCGAAAACATCGCCGAGGCACGAAGAAACAATCGAGGTGCGCAGAAGTTACGAGCCGCCGGCGCCGTCGTCTTCCAGCGCATCCCTGCCTAAAATCCTGCACAAATTACGGCGTATGGTAATGTATAAATAAGAGGTATCGTACGTTGTTAGGAGGACTTGACTTGCATCCAGCGACCCGAACCAGCTTCCTGCCTGGGGCCCGCTGGGGCCCAATTCCTGGTCCCGTCCGAAGAACCTTTTGACTTTTAGTCCTAGAACCAATCTTTCCCAGAAATCCCCGAAAGATCAAAGTGGCCCATTGATTTTCAATGCCTATGATCTCCGTCGAGCCTATTCAGGAGTTATCTTGTCTAAAATTCAGACGTGGATCATATGCCTGTCTGGAATTTATATACGTTTGCTCTTCGAAACCGGTGTGGTCTAAAACTCGTACGTGGTTCGTTGTACATATACGCCTGATAAGAGTCTTAGACCTCCTCGAAACCGCTTCCCGACAACATTCACGTAATTCATTTAGAAAGCATTTTAAAAACGTGGCCCTCCAGGTCCGTGCATAAGCTTGAACAAGAATTGCGAGGTTAAGTGCCCGCAACGAAACTCCCGTAATTAACGTACCCGTAGAGATTCAGAGCTTCACTCAACCTGTAGAAACGGTTCCTAGGATACAGACCTGTCTTTACCCGATTTTAAAGCCCCCAAGGAGAAGTTCACCACTCTTCATTCTGGCAAAAATCTCAAAAGTCTTATTGAGCCAAAACACGAAACTTATTCGTGTTAACCTAAGAGAGCTCTACTCGCCCCTCAGAAAGTTGGTAATTAATTTCATGTAACCCCTGTGAGTGCTTTTGCATCCAAGTAAAAATTCCGGACCCGAAATTATTCACGTAAACTTCCCTTGACTTCAAGGCCATGACACCGGCGAAGTTCGCCGCAAAAACAGTTTTGTTATAAGAACTCAGAGTGTTGCTCACCTGGAGGTGTCCTGTTCCATAAACGTCCTGAGCCGATCTGTAGTGCTTTAATTTAACAATTAAAATCTCCGTGGTTTAATTAGTAACTTTGAAGGTTATTGCCGTTTCTGAACGAATTTGATACACTGTCATTTCACTTGTCAATAGGAGCTATTCGGCACCACGGATTTGGTTGGGGCAAGTCAGGCCTTCGCCCCACGTTTATTTGAAATCACAGCCCCCGAAATAAACTAGGTTGCACCCGAATTTATAATGTTCGCCAAATATAAATAACGATAACCTCGAATTGTTCTGTTTACAGTCTTGGCCGTTGGAGGGTGTTTACGTAAGCCACCACAGCGGTACGTGCGCTATCTTAACGATACGCAACCCGTCCAGCTCGTGAAGCAGAAGGGGTTGTCCACCTGCCAGGCGTACCAGAGAGACCATAGAAGAAATCATATTATTTTTGTACAAAATACGGGAAATGATTTTATTATATTACAATGTAAATAGGTATA
Source organism: Agriotes lineatus (assembly GCA_940337035.1). NCBI lineage: Eukaryota > Metazoa > Arthropoda > Insecta > Coleoptera > Elateridae > Agriotes > Agriotes lineatus. The sequence continues at coordinate 99,815,988 of OW679196.1, read as the reverse complement.
TAAAATAAATCCCTTTGATGTTATGTGTACTTTTCTATATACTTGAGAGAGTAAATTGAACCCTGGCATCTGGTTATCCGAGAGTAAAAAGTTTATTAACATTGGTAATCATTCATAGCTCAAAATTAAATAATTAACGTAGAAATCCAGGATATTACAGCTGTTATAAGATACCCTAAAGTGCAATTTGCTATTTGCACTTTCAGCACTTGACCGTACACCCCTGTCTAACTTCTTTATTAATGTTAAATAAATCTGAATATTCGTCGTCAACCTTAACGTGTGCTTTTTGATTCCAATCTAGGTTTTTAATAAGTCTGATGTCCTTAGAATCCAGTCCTATCTCTTGTAAGATTTGAATTAGCTCTGAATGTTTCACATTATCAAAGGCCTTATTATAATCCAAAAAGCATATACAGGGAATTTATTTTAATAGTTAACATAAGCATTTCTTTTCTATGCCACCATTTAATAATACAGGTCCTTTCCATAGTTACAAATGAGACAAATAGATTAGAGCGTGTATTTTACGAGTTAACATAGGAATTATTACTTATCAAAAAGACAAGTAAAAGTAATCCTAGTGTGTACCACTGATGAAAAGATACAACAAACAAGTTGCACCTAGGTATCTACTTTTTATTTGGATACCTACATTCCGGTAACAAAATTAAATGTTCCTAAAAATCTAATTCAAATTCGTATGTTAACTCGTAAAATAAACGCTCTAATCTATTGACTTAATTGGTAACTATGGAAGTGACCTGTATGATTAAATGCTGGCATAGAAACGAAACTGCTATGTTAACCGTTAAAATAAATTCACTGTATATACTGCTCCACAAATGAACTGGACCACCCATAAAAATTGTACTTATTACATTACGTCGCAATATATATAAAAGCTTTTGTTTTATAGTGTACTCATAATAAGCATATTTAATTGCACTATCCTCAAATATCAACTGAAGAATTAACAAAATTATATTAATAAAATATTAAAATAGTAAAATTATAAAAAAACTATATTTCACAAGAATAAGAGGCATCACAAAAAAGGTTAATCAATAGTTCTTTGAGTCTCTTCGGAACGTTTAAAGATGTTTGGCAACGATTTGGCATACTTTATATGCAATGTGCTTGGAACATTTGGGCAAAATTCAAAATTTTAAAATGATAACATTTTATTAATGGACTTAGTTTTCTTTAAACCAAATTATGAAAAGAAAAGCTTTTTATAGTGACACAATAATGAAAGGTTACCAAAAATGCCATGACTGCCCTTTGGAAAAATATTTTTAAACATTGCACCAATATGCAAATGGTCCAGTGCATTTGTGGAGCAGTATATATTGATGTGTTTATGTCTATACATATTTGCATGAGAACATGTAGACTGAACAAGGCTTCACGTGTTGCTAAATTATTTTTGAAGCCAAGCAAATACTCTTCGCATGGTTTATATATTCTAGCATGAACGATTCGTAGATATATTTTTAGAGCGTGATTCATTAAACTTATTGTCCTGTACTCATGACACGTTTTCGCGTTTTTGATTTTTGGCAGAGTTATAAATGTTGAAACCAGCCATCAGACAGATCTTGCAAATATTTTTTCCACAATGAAATTTTACTTTCTGTGTCTGCTACTATATTATTACTTTCATCCAACATGATTCCGTTGAAGTATTTATTTCTACCGCCAGCTATTTCTCGCACTTTCTTGTGGACGTTAAAACTGTCGTGTTTTTTCTGACATGTTTCTATTTCATTACATATATCATTTATCCATTTTTCTTTTACTAACTTTATTTTTGTTGTAATTTCCTTATCAATCTCTTTCCACTTTGCTTCGTTTTTGTTTTTATATTGTCCACGCAGTTTCATTAGTTGGATTATCTCGTTTGTTATCCATTTCTTGTTTCCTACTGTTCTTTCTGATTTTAGATTCTTACCTCCAGTGTTTTTAAAGTATTTTTGATATCTTCCCACTGTGTGTTAACGTCTATTTTGTCTCTTCTTGTTATTGTCTCAATTTCTGTAACTATTTCTTGTTGAGCCCTTTCTTTAATTTCTTGTTGTAATTTTGAGGTGTCCCATTTAATGTCTGGTCTATGTTTCTTAATTATCTTTAGACTTATTCTTATCACTCCGATTAATAGATTATGGTCATATCCCACGTCTGCACTCGGATATGTCTTGACCGATACAGCGCTGTTTCGAAATCTTTTATTTATTAAAATATAATCTATTTAGTTTCGTATTATATTCAGAGTATTATATCTTGGTGCTTTCCAAGTATATAATCGTCTTGGAGGCAGCTGGAAAAATGTATTCAATATCATTAACTTTTCTGCTTGACATAGTTGTAGTAGTCTTTTTCCACGTTCATTACGATCTCCCAGACCAAAATCTCTCACGTAATCCATACATCTGCCTTTTCCGATCTTGGTATTAAAGTCGCCAATTATAATATTAACATGATGTTTCTTTGTACTTTTCAGTTCCTGTTGTAGTTCCTCGTAAAAGTGCTCTAATTCCGTATCATCTTTGTCTGACGTTGGATCATACACCTGTATAACGTTTATATCTATTGGATTCCCTGATATTGGAGTATTGCTACTCTGTCGGATATTAGGATGAAACATTTTAAGGTGTTATTAAGATATTTTGATATAATAATGCCCACTCCATTATAATGGTTGGGTTTATCATTTCCTGCGTAGTATACTACATATTCATTTGAAATAAGTTTCCCTGAATTTAGCCATCTCATCTCACTCACGCCTAACAAGTCAATGTTAGCTTGAAAATCAGCCATTTTCGCCTGCGTTTTCCAGTAATGGAGAATTTCGACCCAGCCATAAAAGTGATCTCGCACACATTTTAGAGGAAATTTTTGAAAAGAGTGACATTGACTTTCCAGGGACCTGTCATGCTGTAAGTTATGATGGTGCAGTTTTTGCCAACATTTTAAAGCCTCATCAGTCTTCAAAGACGTTTATTACATTAACACATTTCATCCTCACATATGTAACGACATTGAGTGTTGGCTGCCGTAGACGTGATTTGATTTGGGACAAATACGTTACTCCGAGCATTAAAGGAGAAGTCAGACAGAAGAGGAATACAGAAACCAGGAGACAAGTGCTACCTCATGTCAAATTACCTACAAATTGCCAGAGCAATTTTTAAGAGATTCAAATAACAAAGAAGAACTATTTTATTTCTCTACTTGGATCATTAGCAATAAATAACATAAACAAAACACAGGTTATTACTACTTTAGGTGATAAAGTTGAAGGAACTGTCAGTGCTGGATGTTTTTTAATTGGAGTGACATGCCCTGGTCATGAAGAAGCAGATTCAAGGATAATACTTCATCTCGAAGACATTGTAGAAAGTGGATTGAAGAATATTATTTTCCGCTCTGAGATGTATTAGTTTTAGCAACTGCATACTTCCTTGGACTGTCAGATAAAAGCCTGGAAACACATTTGGGTTACATTTAGAACAGGGAAGAAGTATACATTTATTCTCGTTCATCCTATAGCTGCATCAATTGGAAGAGAAAAGCCTAATGGTTTACTTGGATTTCACGCTTTCACAGGCTGTGACAGCAACTCTGGTTTCACGGGAAAATAAAAAAAGTCAACTTGGAAGACATGGATTCTCTTTAAAGAAGCTACTACTGCATTTTCATTCATATCAAAACCGCAAACACCCATTCCTGACAATATATTAAATAATTTATAAAAAATTGTAGTATTGTACTGTTCAAAAATTAACAGCCAAAGTATCAATGATTTTCAGAGAAGAACTGTTTATGACAAAAAAATCGCCCTCTTGAAAATCTTCCACCAACAAATGGTGCACTACAATAACATGTTCTACGGAGTGCTTTTCAAGCTGGGCACATTTGGGGACAAGGAGACCACCGAGAAATAAGGACACCTTTTCCAAATGAATGGGGTTGGTGGTCGGATGATTTATGATGGAAAATAAAATGCTCCGTGTTACCAGAAATTGCGAATACTTGTAAAGAATTAATAAAATGTATGCGCAAAATCTGTAAAAATAAGTGTGGCTGTAAAAAAATTGGACTATCTTGCACTTTTGTTATGCAACTGAAAAAACGAGTGTGACAAATGATATGATAAAACCTGAAGTTTATAAAGTATGTAACTTAAAATGTAAAAGTCACTTTTTGTAAAAGCTTGTATAAGGAGGTATTAATAGAAACAGATCTTTGGTATTCATTCTTCTTTAATTTTACTCCATAAATGTGACTTTGGGACTTTACAACAAGTCTAGTATGTTGATTTTATCCATATTTCTGATATTACAAATGAAGTTGTTGGCCTAAAAAACATATAAATTGACACCAAACACTATTTTGTGCAATGGACAGTAAGAAAATTGCAAATAATTTCATGGTATGACGCCATCTTGAATTCTAGCGACTTTTCCGGATAGCTCCCCTCCAAAAAAAGAAATAAACTTAGCACAATTTGCAGTTTTTTTATTAAATGAGCCATGTAGCACCTCCACTATATGACACACTAATATACACGTCGCTAAGTGACATTTTAATTACTCCTTCATAACCGGTGACTAAAAGGCCTCTTAGTCACGGGCTGAAGTTGGGAACAACATTTTAGTCACGGGGTGAAGTTAGGTTCAGTCAGTATTTGCTTTATTAGCCACATCCAAAACTAAAATCAAGTTAGTTTTCAACAGTCAACTTGTTACGGTATTAAAACAACTTTACGACACCCACCCAAGGTGAGCATCGCACCACGGAATCAGTCCTGGAAAACTGGCACACTTGCCCTAAGATTTGCTAGGAACAGGCTAAAGGGCCACGGCTGGAACGCTCAGGGAGTCGGGCGTGAGTCACACGATACGTTCTGGGCAAGCGTGTTGAGGCATATATATAGGGTACGTCAAAATTATGAGGGCGCCACCAAGCCTGTCTTAGCTCGAATAACCGGGCCTGGGCGGTTAAACGGGAGCGAAGTATTCAAGATACTCCGTCGATAAGAATTCTCATGAGCTGCAAGCTCAAATAACAATTTCGTACTGGAATGCTAATATTGGGACTCTTTGGCCGAGACTGCGCAATCACTGGACCTACCTGCACGCTCTGATCTCTCACGTCTCGCCGTACACCAATCTTTACACTGTAAAAGGCGCTATCTGAAACAAAGCATGCACAGGTCGAATAGGAATAATACGTCCCTTAACTAAATATGCGTCTATTGATCGCTAATTACATCTGGGCAGCAAATCGTGCCGCCAAGCTTATGTTACTGCTTACGTTAAGCACCAGCTGATGGACGCGCTATGCTAATGAACAACACGTTATACATATTAGGGTACAGTTTAGAAATACGCGCTCCGGCAAAAGGGCGCGTTAGTGCGCGATAACCGACGCCGACCTGCGGTTAACACCTAGGAAACAAAGCACAAAGCCCTCGCAAACATAAACAAAGAAAAACTTGAACAGCTTAGGGCGCGTCAGGCCCAGCACGGCGAGGCGTTTATTCTATTTAGGTATTAATCGGTACAATATAGCGAAGCTCGCGCACCTAACGTTACTGAATTAAAAATTAGCACAAACGTAACACCAAATCATAAGCGCAGAGTTCTTTAGCTATTTAGGCGATGAAACGCGAAACTCGCGCACATGAACTTACTAGCAGGCTACCAAAGTAGCGTCTTGCAGCATGGTGGCCTCAAACCGGCCTTAAAAGCCGCGACAAGCAAGCAAGGGGCATGCATCCGCCCACATAAAGTTGAGCACAAAGCACCAACGCTCGCACAAGTGACAGTTACTATGTTTAAATGGTTGCAATTACAAATACCTTAGTCCGCAGACGGTCCATGAGAGTGGCGTGCAGTCAGTTGGTAGAAGGCGGCAGTCTGTGGCAGCTCAATTGCCAAAACACGGCATTAGGGGTAAACGGGCTGGAATCCGCCAAGATGGCGGCGTTAGGACGCTCTCCTGAGAGCACACTACAGCGACAAAGAGGCCTACTTCGTCCTGCCTAGAAAGATCCTCGAAACAGCGAGTTGCAAAGGGAAAGCCCCCTTTCTCACCAACGCAGAACTGGCCCCAAGAAGCCCTTCACACACCTACGCCTTGACGTAAAGACGTGCCACTCACACAACCACACGCGACCTCCTTCGATCAACGGCCAGAGCTGAACTCCTCAAGCAAGCCCTGCTATGGCCCCTGCAGTGGCGTGAGCCAAACGGCCTTGCCACGTGACTCTCGGCAGCCAATGGCGATGCGCTCCACAAAACAAATTAATTCCGGTATCAAAGACAGCCAATGGCGAAGCGCCTCAACGGAGTGATTTCTAGAAGCTTCGGAATTCTTGCGAGCGATAACACTCGGCTGCCAAAGTAGCAGCAAAGGGGTGCTCCAACTGACGAGAAATACTGCGTTTGGGGTCAAATATGTGCAAAATCATTATTGTAGAATTAGGCGATGGAGCCAAATAAGTAACTAAAAGGGTTTAGCATACGGGCACGCTGCCCTAAAGCCTAGGTGGCTACTTAAAATACCAAAATGACCTGACAAACTTTGACGTTTGTCAAGCATAATTTTACCTGTAACGTTTCGCCCAACGCGAACGCGATTTTAGTTAATTAAAAATTAATTCACGCGTTCTCCCATGGCTTAACGCACGTTAGAAATCTGAGCGTTGCACCTTTGGACTCGCTGACAGTGATAAGTGACTTTACCGCGGACCGACGTAGATACACCGATGCGCACTTAATCGAAAAGTTTTCTACTCCAAGAAACTGGATTAATATACTGATTACGCCAGCTAAGGCTATATAAAGAGGAAGCAAAGCGATTGTAAGAAGGAATTTTTTTGGAGCCTTCTCCTCACTTAATTCTGCTCAAGAGGCCCTGTAGGCTTTTCGAGGGAATTCTTACCAGTTAATCTGCACCTAGACCCGCTCGTCAGGAAAGCTATTAAGGCTTATCGACGAGGCTCCTACCAGTTAATCCGCACCTATAGCCGCTCGTCAGGAAGGCTATCAAAAGCTCATCGACGAGGCTCCTACCAGTTAATCCGCACCTAGACGTGCTCGTCAGGAGGGCTATGAAGGCTCATCGACGAGACTCCTGTAAATAATTCCCCCGGTCCTCTTCTCTTGGAGGATGCTTTACCATCCTTCAGTGAGCTTCCCTGAGCCAAAACACCGAAACCTGCGAGTATTCAAACCACTGCAACATAACTCAAGCGTAGTGCAAAGCTTGCGCCCCGAAGACCACCCTGTATATACCTTCAACGAAAGGCGGCATTGGCGTACGGAAATTTCGCCCTATTAAATTCTTTAGCCGCTCTCGGGCAGCCGTCTCCATGAAGCCCGGCAAGAGCTTACCTGAACGCCGCTGCAGTTCCAAAATCTCTCGGAGGTCCCGTGGGAATTGCACACAAAAGCAATCGAAAATAACCTCGCAGCGGCCGCCTGTAGTTATCGCACGTTCTGCACACGTGGGAACTCCGATAGTACAAACAGCATCAGGTACAAACTTGGTTTATTATAATTCTGTCTTCATTCCATACGCTCGAAAGTTAATAAATCGAATTTTGTTTACCCACCACCGTCGTGGTCGCGGCCATGACTAAACTGCCAAGTTTATGTTAATAGTTCAAATCGACGCACGGACACGAGAACTACTCTGGACTGAGGGTGTTGCAAAGGTCACTAACACCGCCTTGGGACAACCGACCACCAGCTACACCGAAGAGTACCAGATTTATTTATTATAAACATTATTACATTTTAGTTTGTTTTTATGTATTATTAGTTAACAAAATTATATGCTTGAGAAGTTATTCTGAGTGCTTTACCGGCTTATAAAATTTGAGTGTAAAAATGATCCCTTTGGCAATCTAAGCTACCTGGAGCTAGTATCAGCCTGGCAATCTGTAGCAATCTCTTTAATCTTCTAAATTAAATTAAAGCAGCCAGTACAGGCTACAAACCTAACATGATATTCAAACTCTTAATGAAATGATATGATGTTATATTGTCTAAATTTGTGGTCGTAGAAAAAGTATAGTATGTAACACATTATATAAACTTGTCCAGACGCTCGTTTATTAAGCACTTACTGCGCTACGCTCCGCCCGTGCATAAAAAAAATAGTGACTAAAGTGACGTTTATAAAACTTGTTACATTATATAGGCTACTATTATTTTACTCAAAACTATGGTTTATAAACTGATTTCTATAGTAACTAGGACATACATTTGGCGCAAATTGTGGATCGCACAAATCACAATCGATTCCTCCTTAGTTCCAACTCTTTCTAACTGTATACAGGGACTCCACCTGAAAACATCGCGTTGCCCCCCCCCCCCTCACTCTTTCGCATTCCGCGATCAACCTTATGAATCAGCAGGATTATAAAGAGATGGTCTACCTAGATCGTCACATTAGTTTGGAATTATAAGGGGTGATTAAAAAGTCTTTTAGTCTCGGACTATACCATAGCAACCCAGGACTGATGTACTTTTTGACAACCCGTTACTTAAAGGAAAGCTTGTAATTTACTTTTTAAGAAAACGTAAGGTTGCCATTGTTTAAACATGCGCGTCAACTAACAATCCTCTGTTTTTGGGTGAGGCCTACCTTATATCCTGCATAAATTGTGTGTTACGAGCATTTTTAAACAATGGTAACATTGCATTTTCTTAAAAAGTAATTTCAAGCTTGCGTTTAGGTATAATTACAACCTAATATGACGACCTAATATGTCATCTTATAATCGAGTGGATTGATATGGTTGATAGCGGGAGCAGAAATATAGGGGGAGAAAACCTGATATTTTCAGGTACAGCTCCTAAAGTATGATCAAAAATTATTTTCATCTAGTATGGCTATGAAATACTTCCTAATTTATGAACGCAACTAAATTTATACTTAAATATCAAATTGACAGTTGATTTTCAAGTTAGTTATAGTGGCATTTATAAATTTCTTGTTATTCCAAAGCCCTACAAGATGAATATAATTTTTTATCATACTATACGTATATGTACTAAAAGATGAGCAAAAGTATGTTACATTTGTTTCATTTGAAAAAAGTATGCATAAATTTTAAAATAACAAATATCAGGTACTCTATGGTTTGTCAATCCAAAACCAATCACCTACAGGGTGTCTCTAAAAGGTCCATACGGACGCTAGTACAAATTTCTGAGGATAAATTAGGACGATCTAGTCCAACTTACCTTAGTCCAAGAATTGATGGTTTTCTAAATACAGAGCGTCAAAGTTATAATGTTCTTTTGCATTTTTTAAATATTTATGTTAATAATAGAATCTGCACGAAATTTGATATTAAGGGTTTTTGGAGATGAAAAACCAGATCGTTGCAACAGGCGCCCCCAGCAGCATTTCGCATACATCGAAAGCTGATAACGTTTTTGTAAATCGGTGTATTAAATCTTCAGTAAAAAATTCTGGTACCCTGACATTTTTTTTTCCAAAGAAGGTATACTTGGTAGGTGTGAAACCTAGCAACTATTCTAAGATAATGGAATTTAAATGTTTTATTACGGACCAAAACACGTCGTTGCCTTTTTTCACACTTTATCTAGGCTTAGAACTGGCCCAAAAGTTTGGAGCGTGTTTAAGGACCAACGGACCAACAACATAGAAATTTGTGTAAAAACGTGGACCATTAAAGTATATGATCGTAGGAAAAGTAACTCTTTCGAGATATACTACCGTTCCCATACATGGACTACGAAACGAATCAATACCAGTCCAATGCTAAATTGGAGCAAACTACCAATTATTTCCAGTTGGACATCAGCGCATACTAAAATACTACACAAAGAGGGCGAAGCACTAGAAAAACTAATAATTCAAGGAAATGGAAGAACCAAGAGTAAGGGCGATTTCCAAAACCATGAACTCGCCAACTGAAAGAATTAACTCACATGGAAAGAAAAAACGAAGAAGAAAACTTACAGTAAAAACATTGTTATGCTTTAGTATTATAGCAAAAATAAAATAGTCAAAAGTCGATCACTCAAACGATGTAATATATATTTTACCGTGAAGAGATAATCAAACAACGAGAGAAACAGCAATATCTCCAATTAATAATAATTGCGATATGCATTATGATTGCCAAGCATTCGTCGTCCTCGTACATCGAAATTGTGAAAAATATTTTAAGTGAATATACGTGTATAATAGAGAATGTGTCCATGAGTACGAGACAAGCGCCAAACTTTGTTCTAGCAAGGATGTTAGCGTCTTTCATAATGAAAATTAATGTGTGGAAAAGGTAAATTTGCAGAGACTCTCTCTAATTCAATTCTCTTTTAATGCTTGTTTACTCAGTTATTTAATTTAGTTTTAGGCAACTTTGTGTTTTAATTTAATTTTATCACATTAATCTACTTTTCACAAGATTCTACAAGAGCATTTTACAATTATTGCACACTAGCAACCGGTCATTTAAATGTAGTGTATCATATACAAACTGCTAAATAATGTTGCTGTGATAATCGTTATGTAAGCGTGATTAGTTAGTCCTTTATGATGCCCTTCCATTTCTTCCCAGTAATGAGCTAGTAATTAGAGTAAAAGAGTAGTAGTGCTACCATGTTCTTGAGTAAAGTATATAACTCCAGGTATTTTATTGAGAGCCAAATGTGTAATGAACACCGTGCAATGGAAGGTATTGCAAAGTTATGCTATAGTACAACCTTGCAAGTTTCTACTTTATTGAAATATTATTGTATCTGATTAATTGAGAGCCTCTCTATTCATCAAGAAGTTATAGTTTTGCCAAGCTGACATTATTCGTAGTTATTCAAATTTCGAACTGCTACTGCCACATTTACAATAACAAAATCGAGTATTTTATTTCGGTTAGTACGAACAAAGTAAATAAAAAGCTTTTAATTTACATGGAATCGATAACTAGTACATCCGGGATTTTTCTATTTCGTTATATTAGAAACTTATTTAGTTGGTTGAATATAAAGATTAGTTATGTATGCAAAAGTGAATAAAGAGGCATTTTATCCATAATGAGAAAAATGTAGCTCACGAGGCAAACCCGAGTGATTATTTTCCCGAATGGATAAAATCTCTTTATTCATGCGTGGCATATAAAATTTATTTCCAATGTAGTTATGTAAATAGGTTTTATCTACTCCAGTGGGATAAGTAACGCATTACGTCACTCATTTGACACTATTTCAGTTAGGTAATAAAGCTCATTACACCACTCAGTTATGTAATGGTTTCATTACATCAACTGAGTGGTGTAATGAGCTTTCATTACCTAACTGAAATAGTGTCAAATGAATGACATAATGACATTTGCCTACTAAAATATTATGCTTACACACACGTATATTAATGATGCTGTTATCCCACTTGTATAGTAAATAACTATTAAAATTGAATAGATAATTTTAAATAAACGTCATGTTACCTGTTTTTGTATTGGTTACCAAGGTAGCACGTATTTATTTTGTTAGATCTTATGGATTATACACTATTTTATTCACTAGTGAATCATGGAGATTTTTGTAGATAAAATATAGATTTACAAGTAGGTATTGGAAAAAATAATTGTATCCAAGATGTGTAACGTCAATTTTTGAGTTTAGCGATTTCCGCAGCTGTATTTCAAATCCTTTTACGCGTTTATGCGTACGGGCAGAGGCATAGGCTTGTTTGTCGAGCTGCCTCGCATTGGGTGAGGAAGGTGGTTGCATCAGGTGCTGTAATATTGACGCTTTTATGCAAGTCAAAGAGAGAGAGAGAGAGAGAGAGAGAAAGAGAAAGTTAAGTAGCGCACGCGCCGGCTCTTTTAGCTTCGACATTCGGCTTCCAATTCTAAGAGAGCCAATAAGTGGTTTTTCTAAGCAAGCTCCTCGGCGACGCCTGTGCTTTCGTTGTAGTGCTTTTCTTTATTATCATTGAAATTGAATTACGTGTCAGTTTTTGGTGTTGCGTTGTAGGTGCTTCTTGGAGTCGTGTCCCCAAGGAATCATCCGTGCACGAAAAGAATATATGGCAACGGTTTCCACTTTTAAGTGTGCGGATTTACCGAACTAAAAGTGGTGGCGTCTGGCATTTAACATCTATTTATCGTTTACCGGGCCGTTGCCCTAATTAAGGTCGTAATAAACTTTCCCTTCTCTGTCTTAATCTTGATCGGCAATTTTTGTTACAGCCCATCGTAACATAGTTAGGGCGACGGATCCGAGAATTTTCCGATTTGTCATTTTATTGGGTAACTGACGGTTGAGTATTTTGCACACAACCTCATTTTGATAACTGACAACTCAGAGCGCTGAATTATGGGCAGAGCGATGCAGTAATCACCGACATGCCGTCGTAAGACCAAATGTAGTTCAAAGCCCTCTCGATAACTTTTTTTTAAAGCACGTTACCTATTGATACATAAGAAATTTAAATATACAAGGTCCGGAAACGATGCGGGGGTGGAAGATATCTCTAAAAGTGTGGAGTTACATAAATATCGGTTGTATAAAAGTTGTAGTATGTAGTTTGTAAAGTTACATATCAGAGGAAAGCTCATTAAACGGAATTTTCATAAATATAAAAATATACAGGGTGTTCTATTTAAAGAAGATCCTAAGTTATTAAATTTGCAAATATTGAGCACTGCATATAACATTAATACCAACACCCACTATTTTAGACTATAAATATAATTCACGAGAAAATAACTTTTTGGTAACGTGTTGCTTCATTCAATTATAATTGTTTGAATTGTTGTTCAGGTTCAGATCGTTTACAATTAAATTTTTTGTTAAGATGCATTATTTTATGTTGGACAAACAATATTCTGTTTTTAACAGGAATTTTGATTAACGTTATTTTCTGGTTGATAGGTACGCGAAACTTTTAAGTTTTTCGGTACTTCTTCATTATATCCGATAATAAATTAGCTTTGCAGTATCTCATTTTTCGCAATATACCGGGGGATACAAAAAATAGAAAAACAGAGAAAATGGTTTTTCAGCGTACGTGACTGTAACTTCGTATTTAACATCTCCTTTCAATTCTAAGCAACTTTTCCAAATAACATTTTTGTGTATTTTGATCAATAATGCACTTAATTTTAGAGCCCTTTTTATATATTCGAACCTTCTTCGTATACGCACGGAGATATTTAAATTTTGGCTAGTGCATTTTAAGTTTTAACTGATGCAGGAACTTTGATCAAGAAACATTTTCTAATAAATGAATAACAAAAAAGTTGTCTCTTTGTTACCCATCATTCTAGTCACGCGGTATAATTCCATAGAACACCAGGTTATATTTTTAGCAATCCACTTTAATGATAACATTTGCCGAAACTTCTCTTCAGATATGCCACTGATTATACAGGGTATTTGGTAATTACACTGCAATGCTTTGGATCTTATAACAGAAATAATTTGCAATTGTAGTTGCACGGGCACGTGCCCGACCCTTATCAATTTCGGAAGTATAGAGTGTTAAAGGAACATTGTCGTTGTTGAAGTTTTCGGGCTGGAAATTCTTTTATTGACCCCCCCCCCCCCAAATAATCTATGATCGTTCGATCAGGATATCTTGCTTGCCAAGGACTCGGGCCTCCACGATTGACTACCCTTTTGCAGTAAGACTCATTCAGTAAAATGTGTTACTTGACAGCCATAATGCGCTGGGGCACCATCATGTTGAAAAATCATATATTGACAAACAGCCAGCTAAACATTCTAGATAAGGAGGGAAAGGGTGTTACTTAAGAAGATTAGATAATTGTTTGCATTAAGTTTAGTTGGAAGTTCTACGACCTCCATGTGGTGATGCCCAATAATTACAGCTAAAAGTTTTACTGAAAATGTCTGTTAAAAATGTGAATGTATTATTATCATGGTTGATCGTTGGACCATGAAAGGATGTTTCTAAAATTTACAATGCTGTTTCGGGTAAATACTTAGATTTTAAATTTATGAACCAATGACAAAATTTGAGTAAAGGATTTCCATCCTGTTCCAGAAGCACCTGAATGCGTTGATACTGATAAGGCTGTAGACCCTTCTTACCCAATACTTTATAAATCTTAAAAATTTGTATTATTCAACTTCAGTTCAAAGTTGTATATATAAAAGAATAATAAACTTGCAAATGTGAAAAAGTGAAACGACTTGACGTGACATATGATTTGTGGTGAGATACGGTTAATTCTTTATGATGTCTAGCACGTCCTTCTCCTTGCTATATATATGTACATTAGCTTGCATATGGGTAAACGATGCGCAGTAGCCGAAATGGTAGGGTAGCGACGGAGCTCATTTACTTCGTAGTGGTTTAACTGTAAGCATAAGGTGCATTCCAGTATAAAGTGAGCGCAGTGGAGTGATAGCATGGCTCAAACTTCAGTTTGTCTTTGTTCCTTCTTGGTCTCACTCTTCTTCGCGGCGTACACGTCAATCTGTAGAGCTGTACCAGTTTTTGTTAGACAGTAAAAGATTCACGGGATGACATTAAAAAACTACGACACTCAAAATTTAAAGCAAGTGAATAAATTGAAAAGTTTAACAACCTATTATCGATGCGAAGTCGTGAAAACAAACAATTTCGGTGGTTTATCTTTTGCAAATGGTACCCATTTTTCAAACGTTCAAACTCTTTGAAGTGGTTAAGAATCGAGCAATTGTTTATTAAAAAAGCATACTCAAAATGGACCATCCTATAGTATCCCAAAATGTTGCACGGCAATTACTAAACACACTGTATACAGCATAAATTCGTTTTTGGTCGAAAATAAAAAAAAAATTGCTCATCTGCTATGCATAAAAACCGTCTTGAGTGAGGTAAGACTTACTTAACGATCCTGAGGCTTACTATTTATACCTTTTAATAGCTGTTAAAATTGGAAAACCATTTTTTCAGTTTTTAGATATTCTATTTGCCTGTAACCAATGAGAATGGGGCAAAAGCTTAGTCTATACACAATTTCTTCTCAAAAGACCCAATGTTCAATGGAAGCTTGGTAGAACTGCATTGAGGAATGCGAAGCTATAAAGATTACAAAAAACAACGGAAGACAAGCTGTAGCAAGCGGCACTGAATCTTAGAAAAAGTTGCTCTTCACGCAGCATTGAAGGCAAAGCTTCCAATTTTAAATGATAACCATAATTTGCTGTTCGCAGTGTAAATAAGACATCACTCTTTGACGTTGACTCATAAGACCAATAAAATTGTGGTCGAGGGCAAGTATTGGCGAGTACATACGATGTAATACCCAACCTACCAAAATTCTAACATTCCGTACGGGTTGCTACACATGTCTCTCGTATAGAGCCAGATATTTAATTAACTACATTTTATAAAATGATTTGAAAGAGAAATTCAGTCACTAGCTTCGAAATAATTTAATTTTTTATTTTTGAGCGGCTATAGAACAATATCTTAATTTTTTAGAGTACCTATCCCAAGTGTTTATTTATTCCATGCTTGTAGTAGGATCCAATACAATAAGTTTGTGTAAATATATAAAATGGCCTTGCTAACAAGTGCTGCCTCTGAATCGCTTGTATCTGTGGTTGAATCATTATGCACAAGGAAAGTGTATTATTTCCATGAAAACAGATATATTCGTTATTAGAATTAGAAGAAAATTAGTTTTAGTAAGAAATTATGGGTTTATAAACGACATAGGAAACAGAAATCGAATATCTTCTTTGGTGTTTGAGTAGAGTAGAAAAATAAATATTTCAACATTTCAATTCGACATTACTCCTCAGTTATTTCATAAAATGTAATAAAAACACAAACAAGTGAAGTAGATGTAATTTTAGGCAGTGTAACATAATCTTATCAACGTGTCATATCATTTTTCCTTGGTTTCGGGAAAACTGGCCTGGCTGGATTGGAACTTACCTTGATTCTTAGAAATCCGTTATGCTTTGCCTAAAAAGAGCTCTATTTGTTTCTAGCGTTACATACAGTAAATAACAGCTCAAATATCATAGCATCTTAACTTCCACTGGACATAGATGGCTTATCCGAGGTTCAATTTGCAAAAATCTCTACACAGGGCAAAAACATAACCTACCTGAGAGCACCTACATTTTACAATCTTAAGGGCGGCTATAGACATATTTAAGTAAGAGTCCGGTTTTCAGATTAGCGCTTTATGTTAGGGAACCCAAAGCTTGTATTTTGATCGCTAACGAAGTTTACAAGCAACCGCAATGCCGTGAAAAGGGATCGAATTATTTCGTGTTGTCTGTCAACTGTGCGTCACTGCATATATTAGTTTCAACTGATAGAGTCTCCCAAAATGATATTGTTATCATTATGAACTCATTGTGGAATTTCTATTTTACATTTATTAACACTTAACATATATGTACTGTTCAAACTTCTGTTTGTCCATGAAATAGACAATTCGGTAAAATTGTGCGAAAAGAAATTAGACTGCAAAACTAGTTCACAATGTGTAACAACGACGGTAGATATGTGTCACTCTCAGCATTAATATGGTATCATTTGGTCAAGTTTTAATACACATCGTTTACAAGCAAAGAGTTTTATGCAAGCGTTGTGTTTTGCACTTATGTAAATCGTAGGTTACTAGATCGAATAGCAAAATTCGACTTAATTTACTTTTACATAAAACTGTATTTTATTTAATTTTTTAATATACTTTTGAAATCTGAAGTGTATTAATTTGTGAACAGACAAAGGCTAAAATGTGTTAAGGGGTGATTAGGCCTGGCTACTCCATTCACATCTTATCCTACAACTTTCATCCCTTCACCAAGTGTAAACCCTTTAGTAAAATAACCTGGCCGTATAACTATACAATTTATGTTCCAAAGTGCGTCCTGAACGAGTGCAAGAAATAATCCACGGAACTACACAAATCGTAGGCTTGCATAAATTCAAGAAGCATCTCTACCATGTACGCGTTATCGTAATGTACGTTGCATATATACTTAAAATAAGTTAATGTTTTAATCGCTTTAACCCGCCTTTTCATCGATTTTCAGTATTTGATGCACACGCTAAATGTGCCTGCTTATAGTTTGTTAAATGCTTATCTTCATACCTTTTGAACAACTCAAATTTAAACTAACGTTCCTCCATTGTTCTTTTCTTTTTGAAAGTATTCCAAAAGCTTTATTATTATTGATAGTTGAGATTAAAAATTCACCACAGTACCTGGCATATTCGAAAATAATATACCAAATGGCTCAAACTATAACTAACTTTTTACTATATAGTGCGTACAGTAAACTAAACAGGTTCAAATCAAACTAAGAAACATTAGAAACCAAATTACGTTGTAATGGGAAATATCTTTAATTTAGTCACTAATTGCATCGTGCCAGTAATAGACAGCACTAATTAGAGTATCCTTAGGCATTTGCTAATTTAATTCCTGATTATTTTTAGGGTCGAACCTCATTTTACGATTACAAAATAGTGCCCTAAAATTTAAAATAAGTAGGATAAATTCTCAACTCATTGAATACTTCAAATAGTTGTCGGACCGCTGTCTAACTACTAATTCTTAGTCCAGTTATTCCCATAGCCGCACTAATTTGAGGACCGGGAACCTAGTTGAAAATGTCTATGAAAGCATTATAGCTGCTCGGAGTGCCCATTAAATAAAACAAGACAAATACAAAGCCTAACACATTCGCTGAAGGCGATTTTGATATCTTATTTTCGTGGTAACTTACTGGTTTCAATTCAAAATAGAGCAAATTACAACCATCGAAAAACATAGATATACTATCAAAGGAAGCGGTACGTCAACCACAACGACATGGGAATGGGCTACTAGTTTCGCCTTTGTTATTTCCATGAAAACAGATATATTCGTTATTAGAATTAGAAGAAAATTAGTTTTAGTAAGAAATTATGGGTTTATAAACGACATAGGAAACAGAAATCGAATATCTTCTTTGGTGTTTGAGTAGAGTAGAAAAATAAATATTTCAACATTTCAATTCGACATTACTCCTCAGTTATTTCATAAAATGTAATAAAAACACAAACAAGTGAAGTAGATGTAATTTTAGGCAGTGTAACATAATCTTATCAACGTGTCATATCATTTTTCCTTGGTTTCGGGAAAACTGGCCTGGCTGGATTGGAACTTACCTTGATTCTTAGAAATCCGTTATGCTTTGCCTAAAAAGAGCTCTATTTGTTTCTAGCGTTACATACAGTAAATAACAGCTCAAATATCATAGCATCTTAACTTCCACTGGACATAGATGGCTTATCCGAGGTTCAATTTGCAAAAATCTCTACACAGGGCAAAAACATAACCTACCTGAGAGCACCTACATTTTACAATCTTAAGGGCGGCTATAGACATATTTAAGTAAGAGTCCGGTTTTCAGATTAGCGCTTTATGTTAGGGAACCCAAAGCTTGTATTTTGATCGCTAACGAAGTTTACAAGCAACCGCAATGCCGTGAAAAGGGATCGAATTATTTCGTGTTGTCTGTCAACTGTGCGTCACTGCATATATTAGTTTCAACTGATAGAGTCTCCCAAAATGATATTGTTATCATTATGAACTCATTGTGGAATTTCTATTTTACATTTATTAACACTTAACATATATGTACTGTTCAAACTTCTGTTTGTCCATGAAATAGACAATTCGGTAAAATTGTGCGAAAAGAAATTCGACTGCAAAACTAGTTCACAATGTGTAACAACGACGGTAGATATGTGTCACTCTCAGCATTAATATGGTATCATTTGGTCAAGTTTTAATACACATCGTTTACAAGCAAAGAGTTTTATGCAAGCGTTGTGTTTTGCACTTATGTAAATCGTAGGTTACTAGATCGAATAGCAAAATTCGACTTAATTTACTTTTACATAAAACTGTATTTTATTTAATTTTTTAATATACTTTTGAACTCTGAAGTGTATTAATTTGTGAACAGACAAAGGCTAAAATGTGTTAAGGGGTGATTAGGCCTGGCTACTCCATTCACATCTTATCCTACAACTTTCATCCCTTCACCAAGTGTAAACCCTTTAGTGCAAGAAATAATCCACGGAACTACACAAATCGTAGGCTTGCATAAATTCAAGAAGCATCTCTACCATGTACGCGTTATCGTAATGTACGTTGCATATATACTTAAAATAAGTTAATGTTTTAATCGCTTTAACCCGCCTTTTCATCGATTTTCAGTATTTGATGCACACGCTAAATGTGCCTGCTTATAGTTTGTTAAATGCTTATCTTCATACCTTTTGAACAACTCAAATTTAAACTAACGTTCCTCCATTGTTCTTTTCTTTTTGAAAGTATTCCAAAAGCTTTATTATTATTGATAGTTGAGATTAAAAATTCACCACAGTACCTGGCATATTCGAAAATAATATACCAAATGGCTCAAACTATAACTAACTTTTTACTATATAGTGCGTACAGTAAACTAAACAGGTTCAAATCAAACTAAGAAACATTAGAAACCAAATTACGTTGTAATGGGAAATATCTTTAATTTAGTCACTAATTGCATCGTGCCAGTAATAGACAGCACTAATTAGAGTATCCTTAGGCATTTGCTAATTTAATTCCTGATTATTTTTAGGGTCGAACCTCATTTTACGATTACAAAATAGTGCCCTAAAATTTAAAATAAGTAGGATAAATTCTCAACTCATTGAATACTTCAAATAGTTGTCGGACCGCTGTCTAACTACTAATTCTTAGTCCAGTTATTCCCATAGCCGCACTAATTTGAGGACCGGGAACCTAGTTGAAAATGTCTATGAAAGCATTATAGCTGCTCGGAGTGCCCATTAAATAAAACAAGACAAATACAAAGCCTAACACATTCGCTGAAGGCGATTTTGATATCTTATTTTCGTGGTAACTTACTGGTTTCAATTCAAAATAGAGCAAATTACAACCATCGAAAAACATAGATATACTATCAAAGGAAGCGGTACGTCAACCACAACGACATGGGAATGGGCTACTAGTTTCGCCTTTGTTAATTCGACATTTTCAAAACGTCAATTTGGTGGGAATTTAGAACCGGGTACTCGGAATTGCTTCTTTGCCGAAATGGAAACTATACCTGTTCACGGTAAGATCTGAAAACAACAGCAGCAATTTCAGCTAATCTAATGCATATCTAGTAGGATATAGAAATGAAAAACTACGTAAGTTTATTTGTTGTATACAAGTCAAGGTAGTTTCTAATTTACCTCAAGCACAGCCTAGATTATTAAAAAAAACCCAATTGTTAAATAAAAACAATAATTGACATTACATTTTGGTACCTTTCTTACTCTGAAAACGTGCTTAGCACTAAACTTTTCCACACAAATTTAATAAAGTGGTCGTGCATTATTTTATTTTCCAATTTAGTACTTACTTAGGATAGGATAGGATAAATTATCAGTTACTTCTGGGTTACCTAAACACATTCAATAACTCTTTGTTAAAGTCTAAAACTGGTTTAAGACACCACGAAAGGCTAAAAGTAGGGAGAGCATCAGCGGCGCAGAGAGGGACGATTACATTTTTTTGTTCGCCGACAGTCAAAATAGATTTTTTGTACCACAGAGGTACAGAACAGTCCAGGAAGATTAGGGAGTGCTACCACCTAATATAAAGCCTGGAAAGCTTTTTAGAAGGACACGGATTTCTATTAGCTTCGAGAGAACTGGGCCAACTGAGCTGGAAATTGGCTTTACTCTTAAAAATGTGGTAGTATGCTTAGAGTAAAACGTCTATTAATTTCAATTGCAAGGCTTTAGCCGAAGGTCAAGTTGCAAAAATCTGTGGAACAAAGTTGTGCAGGTGCACTCATGCGCATTGCCATTTACGCTGGCCAGCAGTATCACACTGGCGTACAAGACAAAGAAACATAACTTGCATGCGATGACGTAATCTGCAACTTGCAGCATTGACCTGATAGCACTGAATAATCTTCGAATAAAACAAAACAAAAACAGAGCCTAAACCTTTTGCTGAAAGCAATATTGATACCCGCATTTCGTGGTAATTTAATGCTAAATCCTCAGGTCACGCACAATTCAAAACAATAAAAATCATCATACAACGAAGTTTTATCTAAGCAGGCGTTGTTAAATCTTTTGTCACTTGGGGCTCCGGCTCGAGGTAACGAAAGAAATCATCTATGAGAGAGGGAGTGAGGAGAGCCGCTGCGTTCAGTCATCGGTGCCTCTAGCTGAGGAGCTGCCCCAGGTGCTAACAGGAATGTTCAAATTAATTTAAAGGGGAATTGCATTATCTGAAGAGATTGGTACGTCAATGACACTACGAGAATGGCCCACTAGTTCTCTTTTCCTAGTCGGGAATTCAAAACTGGGCACGCGAGATCTATCAGAAAGCTCCAGCATCTACCACTTTCTGTGTCCGGCTCCTGCATGCCACTCGCAACGCTTCGATGCTGATGCATCAAATAAGAAAAGTGTGCATATTTTTATATGACTAATGTATAAATACCACGTGACCAGTGACACCTAAGAATTTAGTAAATTTAATATTCTAACCTTCTAATGTAATTAATATTAATTACACAAACCAAATAAGATACACGCTATCATATAAACACAGTAAATGTGCGTTTAGGAAGTTCACAGTCGAATAAACTAGATTACAACTTTATTAATTCGAAAGTTTTTGGATGTAATGTACAAGTATAATGGCAGCTTAGTGGAGTTCTCGTGTTGTAAAGTAGTAAAGTTGTGTACTTATCCCACACATCAAGCGTAAGTAGTGCCGACGTATGCAGACGGGGATCTTGCAGCATTTCAACGAACTCTTTAAGGGGCAGGTTAAAACACAGGCCCTCAATTATTTGGCTCTAAACTTTGCTCTTACACATAACACCTTTTAAAAGTTTGCAGACGAAAGTGGGCTTATTAATATTTGAAGCGCCACGTAAGCCAGCGAATGGCCGCCGCTCCTAAAAATTACCCCGAAGAATTTTCGCGCGATAAATAAGGAACTGCATAAACAACAGATAAGAGCGACTTTAGAACAAAGCGTTTTCATTAATCTAAATTATTTCCAGTTGATGCTCCTGAGCTCGGGACCGTTTGAAAGGAGCTCCAAAACGCGCACTTTTGACGTTTGATTTCGTACAACTTAACTGCGAATTCCCAGGAGCCTTGCGAAATTAACGCCGGCTCGTATAAATTAACCGGTCCATAATATGCAAAGTTTCGCTAGTGTGTGAAATAGACTAATCGTATGCTATGTTAGGTACGCTAACCTAGAGCGTTCTCGGAAATTAAACGGTACGGCTAATGAAAAACGGCCGAATTATCAGCGTTACTCGGGAATTATGCGGAATTCAGGATATGCACGGCCAAGGCACGGATCTAACTTGGGAAATGGCGAAACTCCGGCAGTACATTTTCACTCTGTATCGCGCGGATATCTCGATACTCCTGAGCCTGAAAAAGAACGAGGAAATGGGAAAAGGGAGGCGAGCTAATTTCTTCATATAAAAACATGAGTCACGCAGTTAGCGTTGGCTTTGCAAAACTTATAATAATAAACAAATGTACACAATTTATTTAATAGAATTTAAACATTTTTACACATATATAGAAAATATTTTACACAATTAGTTTTGGCGTTGTACATCATAGTGTCAAAGGGCTCAGCCTGAAAGCAGCACTGATTAAGTTACCATCTAACGAAAGTACCAAATTTTATTAGTTCGGGACTCACCCTTCAAGAGAAAAATTCCTTCCGAAAAGAAAACTCCAAACATTAGGAAACCAGACGGCGATAGCACAGCTCCATAACCGCCTGAAATGATAAAACATTGTTACTTATTATGTACTACACATTGCACTAAGTATATATTAAATATCTAAGTAGTTGAACTGAGGTCATACCAGGGACACTCATAACATAATTTTATTTTTGCGGCTTAAGCTATATTTTATAATAAAATATCAGCCTTGTCTAAAAATAAGCTCTTTGAAAGTAGAAATATGTTTTTTAAACCGAAGATTTGAATCGATCCATAAAGCAATATTTTTTACACATTGTAAAACTGGCAAACTCTAGGTATCAATTTTATGCTATCGGAGTTGACGCTCTCATTAGCTATAGCAACATCCGAGGAATTGAAAGTAAACTGAAATTGTTATTGGCATAAAGATATTCACAGTTCTCCAACGTACTTTTCAAAATAATTGTATATAAAATGTATAATAATGGTCCTAGAATAGATCCTTGAGGTACACCTAACACAACAGGTGAATGATACTTTTTGTGTTCTTTCAATATAGTTTAAGTACGATTGGTTAAATATTTATTAAGTCAAATCACTGAAACGCATACATTTCAGTATAGCCAACAGTACTTTATGACATATTGCACCAAACGCCCTGGAGTAATCAATCAAAGCAAACAGAGACAATTGTTGGCAATCCACAGTTTTGTTTATTGTATCAATAATATCAAGTGCTGCTGTGCAGGTATGATTATTCTAGCACTATTTTATGTTGAACCACATATAAATGAATTTTTTCGGCGGTATTTATTTCCAAAACCTTGGATAAACATAGTAGGATAATAGCCGAATATTTCTATATCCTTTTCATTCTTTAACTTTGGACAAGGGAATAACATATCAGCTTTCTTACACATTTCAGCAAATACGCTATTAAGCATAGAACAATTTACTGTGTGTGTAATAAAAGGAATTAGAAATGGACAACGTAACTTAATACGTGAGACACCTTTAATCATTGCAGTATCCTCTACGGCTTTAAAAGTACAGTCGTGTTAAAATAAATCTGGGACAATGTTTTTTTCATATGTAAGTTGAGTTAATAATTGAAAAATATCTCCATGGATTTCCTGCTATCAGAAAGAGTTACATTAAACTTTACAGGTAAATGAAATGTGTAACTCTTTCTAATAGCAGGAAATCCATGGAGACATTCTTCAATTCTTAACTCAACTACATATGAAAAAAAAACATTGTCCCAGATTTATCTGAACACGACCGTGCATTTTTTATTTAAGTTGTTGTAAATATTATTACTATAAAAATTAATTAATTCATAATTCGAGTTAGCCGTAGTTGCTACATGGACAACAGATCGATTAGTTTCATTAAAATACGCTAAGCTGGGAACAATTTTGCTACTGCTTCAATTCTGAAAATTGATTGCTTTTAATTCCCTGCATGTAGCAGACTTATTAGTGTAATTTTCGCGATATTTAAATTCTACATACACACATCACAAACGTCTAGGGATATATATTTTTTATACAAACAATTTTTTTGAGGTGGTTTGCATATAATAAATTAACGCAACACTTTTACAACATTCGAAATTAAAAATTTAATTTACAAAACAAGAAAATCTGAAAAGGCTTTAATGAAACTTGTTAGTAACATATTGATCTAATACAATCACAAGAAATTGAAGTATCAGCTGTTAAAGTCTACATTAATTAAATCTAGTAGAGAGCATTGCCTCCTCTTTGGTTGAAAACGGCTCTGCATCATCTAGCCATTGATGAAATTAAATTATTCATTGCATGTTGTGGTAACTGTTGCCAGTGTATTACAAGGGTATCACGAAGCTAATTTCGAGTATGAATTTCACCCAATTCACTTTCAATGCTTCCTCCTAACATGTCCCCCATAAGTGCTCAATAATGTTTAACTCTGGGGACTGCGCAAGCCATGGTAAAACAGAAATGTTTTCGTCTTCAAGCTACTCATTAACAGCATCTGCAACGTGTGAGGTGGCATTATCATGAATCAGTTTGAACTCAGGTTCAACAGTACCTGCGAATGGAAGCGCTATAGGCCTCAGTACCCTATTTAGATATTCATCGGCATTTAAAAACCCCTTAAGAAAAACGAGATCTGTTGTTCCACCAAAGAAGATACTACCCCACATTATTATGGTACCTCCTTTATAAGAATGGACCTCCTGAACACATCTGAGATTTTCCAAGTTACCAGGTCATTTCTACACTCTTAACTATTCGACTGTCAGGGTGTATTCCAAAACGAGATTTCTGTGAATAAAACCCTAGACCATTGCTCTTCTATTCACAGAAAATGCTCTTCAGCCCATTCTACTCTGCGTGGTGTGGCTCTTATTGGACGTCGGGCGTGCAGATCAGATTTCTAATTGTCTGAGAGCATACAGTTACATTATGAGTAGTCTGAAGCTGTGAAAGCAATTGTTTAGCTGTAATTTTTGGTCATCGTCTAGCTTCCAAAGTTAAGTAGCGATCTTGCACTGGGGTAGTAATGCGTTCACGACTTGGATGTGGTTCGCTAGGATCTTCGAATGTCTCATATCTATGTCATAATTTGTCAATAACGCAGCTGCTGCAACATCAACTTCTCTTCGGCCAGCTTCTAACATTCCTACAGCTCTATTAATTTCAGCTAAACTTAAATGTTGACGTTGTTGATTATCTTCCATAAAGCAGCTCCAATAAAACGTATAACACCCCAAAACAAAATTAAATCAACTGTACGTGATTATTAATTTATTCCCTAATAACACTGGAATTGTTTTACTTTTAGTTAAATTGACAAGTAAGCATTTGAATTTGTTTATTATTGAAACAATTGCTATCGCTAGCCCAAAGACTAGCACTAACATATAGTTTATCAATGGCAGATATATTTGATCACAAAATTAATTTATATCGATAAAAAAGTATATTCCTAGACTTTTGTGATGTCTACTTAGTACGAATAAAGCTAATATCTCAGATGCACCTTAAGTTCGTGCTACAAAGGGAATATCATCTAATACTGATACTTATTGACATTTGAGAATGTTACTTCGTTGTAATATTCGTCAAGGGTTTTCTGGAATATATGTCTAATGTCAAAATTCAATTAAAACGGGTCTTTATAAAATTCAATGATATGTTCTCATTTGTATAATAAATAATCCCAAAGGCAATATCATAAGTTCAGTTAGAAATTTGATTTAAATATACAGTGTCATGTAAATTGCCTAGAGAAATAAATGATTTGAGGGTTTTAGCAGTAAAGTAAGAAAACCGTTAAGAGAATTGATGAAAAAGAAAGGGAATAGTATTGAGAGCTAACTAGAAATAGTATAGAAGAAGGACATATAGATGCATAATTGTCTAGAATATTTGGAGAAATTGTTAAACGAGCTAAGGGACTACCACAGTGAATGGAGTAGAAGCAAAACAAAAATGAGTGAGAGAGAGTAGACGGAACAAGTATTGCAAAAGAAGAGACACAAGAAATAAACTTTAGATGTAAAAGCAATAGATAAAATAAAAAGAACAAAAGTCAAGGAAAACATGATGCTATTGATAAAGAACTGAATATTACGAGGGTAGGCCAAATACTTTTGCAAAATCAATGAAAGTATGTCAGAAAACGAATTTGTGAGACAAAGAGAATCTTCCAAATGCATGAGAATCAAAAAGAAAAAAGGGTGTACAACTCAGTGCATAGAAAAAAGCAGCGCAAGTGTTGATGTCACTAAAATATAATCAGTCCAAGAGTATATGGAGTTGTAACTGAACAATACAAAGTGAACGACCCGTACAAAAATACAATAAGCAAAATATAGAGTAAGTTCGAGTAAGTCAATGAAATAGAGCTATTATCTGGCCCATATCTAGAAAAGATAGTTAAGCTGCAATATTCTCACCAGGTAATAAATACCAGACAGACTAAAATCTTAAAAAAGTTAGACATCGGAAGTAAGCAAGTAAGGAGATATCTGGTAAAATAAATGCGACAGGTAGAAGAAAAGCCATGTGAAAAAACTGAGGGTTCTACACGATTTTTATGTACTACAAACAAGTTTATAATTCAGTTACATGGAGACTCATTGCACTAAGTGAGGGAAGAATATTAGTTCCACAAAGGTTAGTCCTCAACGGTGTTAGAAAACCTAATATGATCGAAGAGAATAGAACACCTGCAACGACAAGAGAAACAAAAGAAGGAGGAAATAAAAACCCGTATACGTGAAAAAGACACACGAAATGATATTGTGACTAGACAATTAAAGTACGGATGGAAGAACCTGTGTAAAAAATTCAATATGCGAAATATGGAGTCCGATGTCAATGAAACAGATCAGCACTATCATATGACCCACATGTATATAAAAAATCTGGTATGATACACGTACACAAATTCATTTTATAGTGATCTTATAATTAGCCAAAATTTTGATTTTTTATTTTTAAGCATTTGCAAAGATTTTAAAAAATTTCAAATTCTACAGAAACAGTACAAAATAGAGCGTTAGTTGAAGAGACAAATTTTCTCTAAAACTTTAAGGTGAATTTAAAAATGTAACAATATTCCGGGTTTTCTATTTAAAATAGGAGTTCATAAAAAATAGGACAAAAAAGCAAAGAAAACCCATTTTAGAGGTATTCAACTGGAAAATCACCTATCTCATCCCAATACACATTAAGAATGTAATAAAAATGTAAAGATTGAAAAAAATCGTTATAGCTGTTTTTTAGAAAATCGAAAAAATCACAAGAGTAAACACCATACTTCCGGTTATGCGATTTTCTTCAAAAGATTGCTGTTGCATCTAGATAGTACACAAAACTTTTATATGAAGTTTCAACGTCATACCTATTTTCCTTTGTGAGATATTCGGTTCACAGACACACAGACACACAGACAGACACACAGACAGACAGACTCACATACCAATGAACAAAAACATGTTTTTTGGGTTCAGGGGACTCTAAAACGTGAAGATCTGTTGAAAACTTAATTTCGAATTTTTGGGATGAATCCAATACCTCCTTTATCGTAGAAGGCAGTAAAAAGGAAATAAGTTGCAATGTTCTTAGCAAGTAACTGATAAATATGAGAAAGGCTAAAACCTTGGAAAAGTTATATGGCCATCGGAAATATGGAGATTTCTGGAAAAATAAATGGGACACGTAGAAGGTACTTGGAAGGAAGAAACAGATCTACATAATTTTTACATGCTTATGAGACAATTGTACTTATTCAGCGATGGAGGAATTGCGAGTGGAAAAACGGTTATTCTTGGAGCTGACAAGAAAAATAAAATACAGAATATTAGAATTGAAAGTATGTATTAAGGACAATATGCAACAGAACAGTAAATAACAACAAATAACCAACGAAGAACTGAAACAATTATACAGATACAAAAAGGAAGATGCAGCCACGAATATAAAGAGAATACGGCAGAGGTTGTTAGATTAGTTACTATAAAACCAGAAGAGTAAAAGACTGAAAGAACAACGCAAAAGGGGGCGTTCTGGAAAGAAGCGAAATAAGGGTATACTACGGGATCTGGCAAGAGAATGCATTAAATAGGAGTGAATGGAGCAAAATAGTTCAGCAAAACATATGCTATCATGGCTTGTAGAGTTCATCATCAACATTAGCATGTAAATCGTCTGATAATGTATGGTAATTGATAGTTTGAAGAGATATTTGGCCTAGCCACACCTAAGCTCAGTAAAAGTAATTCATAGTCTTTAAATCCACAGCCAATTTGTATGGTTGTATATTGTAATATTTACCTGTAAGAAAATTTGGTTATGTTTGGCATTTCCGTCATTGGGAGACCGCGGTACTTAATCTGCGGTTTTTGTAATCGGCTCTGGAAGCAATAGAAAAAAGTGCGACCAGCGCGTGCGAAAAAGACGTGCATTAGCTGTGCGAACGTTTAGAGAAACAGATTGCTTCCTCGTACTTCTAATTTGAGGCACTGCGACGGAAGAGTGAATGTTCAGTGCGGAAACATTGAAAACACGTTTCGGCCTACAAAAAGTGGCTCGTGGCAGTTCCTGTCATAAGTTTGCGAACATTCAATATAAATTGACAGCATCTTTTAACCAGGAGCTGCAGATCTTCCGGACCTGCCATAGTCGAGAAACAACTACGTTGGGCACCTACATGCAAGTAGCAAAGGATAGTGTTATTCCCATATGAAATTTGGGTAATAAACAAATTGCACAATGTTGCTTCATCTCGCGTTCTAAAGCGGTGCCGCTTTTGGTAGAGCTCTTCGCGGCCGATGACGTCAAGAAGCATATCAGCTCTGAAGTATCAAATTAAATTACAAAGCTCGGTGAAATACAGCGGCAGCACCGTCTTTCAGAGAGTAGCGGCTTGAATGTGACTTGATGTTTGCGTATAAGAGGATTTGACGGGTTTTCTTTAAATATTGGTTAATTATATTTTTTGTGTGTATTTGAAATCGATATATTTTTGTGTTATATTGGTTGAGGGAAAATTGGTTTTTATTTTAGTAGAATCTTGGCGATTATCTTGCAATGTTTTGAGCTACCTTTGGTCAACTTTCGGCTTTGCTGCATTGAGTATCCTTAACCTCCACTGGGAGGAAACAGCAGGAGTTCTCTTGTTATAAGCTGAGCTGGCTGCCAACAAAGGGCAGATAAATATAATCAACTAAGCACAACAATGGGGCTATCAAACGCTTCATTAATATATATTGTTGGACCACAGTTTGACTAGAAGCCTGGTACACGTTTCTTCCGTTTTTTTTATATTTCATAGTGCGTTGAGGTAAGTGTTAAAGACTGTTAAATACAATGAAGAATGCCGCTCAAGCTATAGAACTACACATTACAAACTTTTAGTATAGGGTATAAATGCTAATTGGAGAAACAAATCTATGCTGTTCTGAATGCATGTAAGTGCAGTTTGGCATGTGGCTGTAAGAAGCATACATATTTAATCTTCGTTGTGTTTTATAACTTCACAAACAGATAACGTGTTGAAGAGTAATTACGAATGCACATTTTTAAACCAAGACATGTGTGCAGAAAGGGTTTATAAAGTAGTGCAAAAATTTAAAAAATGGAAAGCAGCTGGACCTAGTGGTGTTCTCTGAATCGTTTCCCTACAAAATTGTTAAATCATTACCTGAACAATTCTACGACACAATTAAATTTTTAATAAGTGCTCACATAGAAGTTTATATACCAAAAATATAGAAGGCGAAATATGTTTTCAATAAGCTGTGAAATGCTGGTAATAATAAAATCGATTTGTCATTAGGTCATTAAGGAACAGTGTTCTACAGTGATAGCTCAAGTAAAGATAGGCACGTTCCTCTCCGAAGGATTTTCTGTATCAAAAAGATTACGGCAAGTTGCTGTCTATCACGGATATTATTTCAAATATACCTATAACAGAAGGTATGTAAAAATTGTGATTCTATATATACCATTCTTAAAACAAAAAAATCAAACAAACATTTGGGTAGCCAAAAAATCATGTTTGAGCGGAAGATGCAAGAAGCACGGAGAAGGCGTAACCGCCAAATAAATTAATGGTGATCTAAGAAAAAACGAAAATAACAAAATAATCGACAAAAACAATGAATTCATTGTAGACACAAACGAGGTAATAGAAACGTGGAAAAATATACAGAATATGTATTCTTCAGCGATGAATGAATAGAATTTTTCCTAATGTATTGAAAACAGAAGTCCAAAGTGTACTTCTATATGCTACAATTAGCAATGCTGTTGGACGTGATGTAATATACAGGGTGTGGAAGTGTTTTACGCACCATAGGGTTTTCAATGGTAATTTTTTCATATGACAATATTTGCTTCCCTAATTATTTTAGAGCAAAATTGTAAATAGGTTTTGTGTAGAGCAAACAATGCTGCATCCATTTATGCCAACATTTTTGTCATTTTATGCCAGAAAACCTAATAATGAAAGAAACTAGAATTGCCATTTTTTCTAAAATCAGTGCAAATTGTGAAGTGGTGGTATGCTGGAAGCAGATCAGGTGCAATAAGTGCCATGGTTGCAGCTACATTTGATAGATGCAAACAAATAAACCGCAAACTAATTTGTTGATGCTTTGAGATGCTTCAGTAATTTCAAGGCACCACTGATTTGTCTAAAAATGGTAATTTTATTTCTTTACATTTTTGGTTTTCCGAAATGTAAAATGACAAATTCTGGCATAAATGGATACCGAATTTTTTTCTCTACATAAGACTTCATTACAAGTTTGCTCTAAAATAATTAGGGAAGCAAATATTTTCATATGAAGAAATTACCATTGAAATCCCTATGGTGCGTAAAGCATTTCTACACCCTGTATAATGAATTCCTAAAGCTGATTGACGAAGATGATTTACTATTTTTGGTATTGCTTTTTAACTTAACATACTACACACCCCATTCCAGGTGATTGGCTAACCTTCATGTCAATACCTAAAACATCAAATCCTAACAATATAATGAATTTCGACTAATCCGTATTAGAAGAAGAAGAACTTTCTTGCTTCAGCATTTTTTTATATAATTCGTCATGTTACTATATGGATTTCAAATATAGATTTTAAAAGTCGAAAGAGAACTGCAATATTTCGAATTATGAATCTTCAAAAGAATAATCCGCATCTCATAGACGGCACATCCTCGTAATGACGAATTTCTTCAACCTACTACGAATAACTATTATGGAAGTTAAGTTAGAAGAAAAGAGAAAAATATGAAGCAGAAGATGTTTATTATTTAAAAATACTCGCAATTGCACCGGTTGTCAGAAACAATCATTAATTAGTTCAGCGAGAGGCACAAAACATTTTGCCACAATTATTGCCAACCTTTAATAATGAAGATGGCACTAAAAAGAATAGCTGTACGGAAGTAGAAATTCTGAAATATCGGAATTGAAATTGACAAACTTTGTAGAGAAGCAGAAACTAATATGGATATGAAATTATATGTTATAGGCAAGTTTGGGGGAAAGTGTGCTCAGTGTAGGTTGTAAATAAATTTAAAAAAACCGGCTCTAAGGGTCACAGATGTAAGGCAAGATTTTGAATTTTGATTTGGGGGGGGGGGGGCAAGTTGCAGAGAAGAAATAAAAGAAGCTAACCCTAATTCGACCAAACAAATTTACTTAAATATATCTGGGAGCGAACTTGGGAGAAGTACTGAAAGAGCTTTATTTAAACCTAAAGTTACGAAGAAGAACCACGTAAAAATACTCTCTACAGGATTGTGCTTCTCAGATACTCAGCTATGGGCTGATAACACTTGACCGTGTCACAAGAGTAAGGTAAGCGGGAGACGAATGAAGAACTGGAATAAACAACTAAAATGACACTAAAAACTTCAATAGATAGGACACTACCTCAAGAAGGTATAGAAATAAATACTGAGATAATTTGGATAATAGGAGGAGAAGAAGCAATGACCTCCAGAGGCGTCAATGTTGACGATTATGTTGACAGTTAACCTTGGAAAAAGGGATACAAGTAACCAAATTTGCAATAATGTAATAGGCACATTTTTTATTTTTTTTAGGTTTTTATTGCAAATTTTCAATCTACTCAGTACAGAGTAATAAGTAAATAGTATAATATAATTGCTAAATGACATGAGTTGGGCACCATCCACTCATGGGTCTCCAGAATTCACTCAACGAGATTTTCGGGCCATTGCCTCTTCAGTCTTCTATTCACAGGCTGGTGGGAGAAGAGGTCGGCTATGAGTTGGTTGGTGTGATTTAAGGAGCGATCTCGGTTTCTGATAGCAGAATTTTTGATGACTTTGTTGATGAAGGGAATTTTGAGGTCATGGTGGAGGGTCTGGTTGCTGACGAACCATGGAGCGTTAGACAGAATACGTAGCGTCTTCGATTGAAGTGACTGCAAGATTTTTATGTTTGAGGGTTTAATGCATCCCCAAAGTTCGATCCCGTAGGACCAAATGGGTGTTAGGATGACTTTATACAGTAACAGCTTGCTTTCTAAAGATAGTTGGGATTTACGACCCATCAGCCAGTACATATTTTTGGTTTTCAGGTTTAGTTGCTGTCTTTTGGCTTTTATGTGGGCTTTCCAAGTCAGTTTTTGATCCATGTGGAGTCCTAGGTATTTCACCTCAGTTATGATTGGAATAGGTTGGTTAAAATGGTAACTTGCGGGCAAATAGTGTGTTTAGTAGTAAATGTAATTTGAGTAGATTTACTGCTATTAACTTTAATTCTCCAAAGATCTAGCCAGATTTGAAGGAGATTTAGGTGAGCCTGCATCTTATCTGATGCATTATTAGGATTGGTATCTGATGACATTATTGCAGTGTCATCTGCGAAGGTAGCAATTAAGGTGGTGTTTGTACTTGGAATGTCTTCAGTGTATAGGAGGTATAGGAAGGGACCGAGTACACTACCTTGCGAGACACCAGAGTTAATGGGATGGTAGTTTGAAAGTGTGTTTTCGAATTGAACTTGGAAATATCTTCTGGTTAGGTAGGATTTTAGTAGGAGGTAAATTTGGTGAGGAAGCTTTCTTTCTATGTGCTCGGTGTTCCTAGATATAGAGCAAGCCTTTGATAAGATTTGACACATCGGGTTGTTGTATAAAATATGCACATGAACTGCGAAGTGTTATGTGTAATGTTTGGCATTGTTTTTCATGATGATAGAGATGTCTCATTTTGTGTACCACATATTATATCAAACTAGTCAGCTAAGGTTGTCTTTTTTTAAATATATATGTAATTCTTGCATTGTAATATCCAAGATTAAGAAATAATTAGAATAGGAAAAAAATATCTCAATTTGGAAACATTTAGGTTGTAGCTTCTTTACTTTATATCTTTTTATTGAAGTATCACCATACGTCAATATGCTAATTCAATTTGAAATACAAAACGACAAGTTTTTACTTTATTTAACAACTGTACTTTTCGCAAGTCCGATAGAGTTTTTAATTATACTTGAAGAGTTCAATTTTTTATTCATTATTCTGAATTATGCGAAATTATTTCGAATATTTGAATAAAAATACCGGCCGTATATATTATCTGTCAAACTTTCCGAACTTCATCACTTCATTTAGCAAACAGTAGAATCGATTCGGCGTCAAAGTTCGGCACTGTACAAGCTGATCTGAAATTCTACAAGCGCCACCTGCTGAAAGTTGGTCCACGCTTTTAGAAAATAGGAAACGGTTCTTGTTTTATGCTGATTAAATTTTATAAGCCGCAGGATTAGCCCTGCGCTTCCCAAAGGGGATCCGGGATTTGCACGGGGTTAGATTTACACCATTTGTTCCGCGATCCTTTCGACTTTTTCTGATATGCGAATTTTATGGCGCGGGGCGGCTGTTGATCAACAATCTTTCTTGGAGTGGAAAGTCAAGATTATTCGACCTTTCATTAACTCGCAAAATTTTGACTCCTATCAATGCCGTGTATTCATGAAAATTCAATTACGGGCCACTCTACTCTAACTTTTAATGAAAAAGTTCTGGTTATCACTGCCAATTCAGAATTTTAAGTGTCACCAACGAGTTTACACAACGCAATCGGATATCCACAACGCGAGTAAAACTAGCCGGGGTAATATAATGAAAACAATTCAATTTAGCTGTAAATGAAACTGTTTCTAAATTGGCTTGCTCTGAATTTAATTGTTTCTGTTTCACTGTTTCGCATCGAACTGGGTGGACTTTTTATATTTTGCATTTGCATATCGATCACAATTAAGGCTTTTAAATGTAATAACAGGTACGGAGTTTCATATCATGCTTCCTTCACGACAAACCAAGCCATGCAGAAATATGATTAATTAGAAGTTTGCATTACGAAATTTATGTGGGTCAAAGGAGCTGCTAACAAGTATTGATATAAATTTGATTAATAACTGGAAAATACCTCGTATGCCCAAATAATAAAATTGAAGGCCTTTTCAATACCGAATAATATTCTTTAATATTAGTGTTAATTTTTTTATTTGTTAGAGTGAATGATGAGAGTGCATTATCTCAAAATTGTTTTTGACAAAATGGGTCTACAATTCGTCAATGAATACGCGAATCACATATCAAGAGTAAATGAAAAGGTGCTATCCAATTAAATTCTTTGCAAGGATGCGACATGGTACTGAGATCAGGCAATAATAAAATACACGGTAATACATCGGGCAAGTTTGAGGCTAATTCTGGTGTGCCTCAAGGTTCAAATTTGGGACCGCTTTTATTTTGATTTTTATAAATGATTTGCCCGATATATTGGCTCATATGAAATGTTTGTTATTCGCCGATGATGCTAAATTTTATCTTAATATTGAAACAGTTAAAGATTGCTTAAAAATACAAAATGATACTGTGGAAAAAGGTACAAAACAAATTGTTACGAAATCTATACTTATTTTATAAAGTACAAAACATATCCCGACTATAATATCATTAGATCTACACATATGCGAAACGAGTTTGAACTGCCAAGCTTGGAAAGCAGGAGTTTTACTACATCTCTAAAGCTATGTTATAAAATTGGAATAATTATATAAATGATGTAAGGTTGTCTAGTTATTGACTTCAACAGTACTCGTAGGCCTGTGCGTTTCAGTAATTTATTTTGCGTTACCTCGTATTATATTAGAACTCCGATTACGGATATGCCGAAATTAGCAAATCAAGTGTCTTTGCTTTTGGATATTGACTTTTCTTATACATACGGTAAATTCGTACTATAATAAATAAGTATTATTATTATTCACCATGATTATAACAAAAAGGAGTGAGCTGTTGAAGACTTCGTCCGCTGGATAGTTTTTTTTCTTTACATTTTTTCTGTTTCTCTTTTCTGTTTCTATTGCTTAATTCGAAATTATTGTATCAATTAGTTAAATTTGCACTTTATGTAATTAGGGCCTGTGCCTGTTTAAAGTAAATAAATATTAATGGTAGATCATCATAGAACCATGATCAGAAAAGAATTTCAATTGAGTGGTTAATCCGATAAACCAAGCTTTTGCTACATTAAAGGACTTAATATACGATGATAGCCTGTTATTCCATCCCGTTGAATTACTGCGAATAATGCCCTTTCCAGATCAAAGGCGTTAGTATGATGGCAGGAGAGCGTTCGATGTTAATAATGTCCGAATATCGGGCTCGAACTCACCACCTGCTAACTGCAAGCGCAAACCCTTTACTAGCTGGCCACACGCTCACGAAGGGTAAGTATGTGGTACAATTCGGTCCACACTGTTAGGTCTTTTTGGAAAATTGACGTCGCCATCAATTTTTATGCATAAGGAAGAAGGGGGTTGGACTTCTCCCAGCTCGTAAACTAAGTTAGCGCGGGCAAGAGGGGCTTTCTTTAATTGGTCTGGGATTGTAAAGCAAACAAGTTGCGTTTCATGTTAGCAATATCTTGAATGAAGCTGTTAAAAATAGGCTTACTGTGCCTACCTGTTTTTACCTTTGGAATCGCTTTTCAGGTAAGCACGTCCGAACATTTCTTATCGTGGCTTGAACGGTCAGACTAAATTATTTATTGGATGTGGTATGTTCAAAGCTAAGCCGACAAATACATTTCTATAAATGTTATCTTTATAGAGTTCTTAAATCTATTGCACGATTTTAATTTGTGAAGCAAATGGTGTCTCGCGTATTTTACGCTTTCAGGGTCACGAAAAACGGTAGGTCCAAATTCTGGAGCTATGCACGCACATTTTCCATCGCGGAAATGAAGAGGATCTTTGTAGAAATTTACCCATTACATCGCCGGTAAATATACACTCGGTGGCGCCCATAAAAAACAACACGAATTTGAGGCTATATCTTCTAAGTAAAATTGTTTTGACTATCGCAAGCTAATTCTTTTTTCCCTGTATCAAGGTGGACAAACTAACTCCTCATTTAAGTGGAATTTAATCTCACAATTGAAGACCAAAGTACAAAGAAGCAACTTTGGGAGTTGATTAGATCGTTTCGGTGATACCAACTAACTATTTGTTATTGTTAGAATATTTACAAAGTATGGTCTTGCGATTCTTAATTACGTCCATACCATTGTCAATATAACCCTACTAAGATTGTAAGGAGTTTTTGAATATACTCTGCACGTATGTAGATTCGTAGAGTCATTTTAAAGACAATTTTGCAAGTTTATGGGCCGAGGTTCCTTTAAACTTTAAAGTGTACCTACGACATATCGCAACATTTTTGTGATCGTTCTGAAACACTAATCTCGTCGGATTGAGTAAAATTTATGGGAGATATTTCGTTCGAAAGCATTCCACCAGTCATTATTTGTGTATCACATATTGATTATGATAATAGTTATGATCCAGATTTCTATGCTGAAATAATGAAGATGGAATAGAACCTGTAGTTTGGTATAAAAATTATTCTGTAAGAATTTAGCAATACCTCATATAATTATATCATTGTTAAATATATTACCTACATGTTAACAACTCAATCTTCTTCTTCTTCTTCTTCTTTTATTGTAGGCAGTAGCCTGTTTTTCTTCACACTAATTCTACGGTGTTTCTACAGAAGTAGACTGTCAGCTGTAGGTCCACCTCTTCATTGGTCTTCCTGGGTTTCTTTTCCCTATCGGTTTATTGTCACGTCCTATTTTTATTTGTCTTTGGTTATTAGCTCTGGTAACATGGTTATTCCATTCAACTCTTCTCATTTTTATAAATTTTACTGCATCGGTTACTTTATATTCCTCGCATACATCTTGGTCTCTTACCCTGTCTAGGCGTGTCTTACCTACTATAGCTCTTAACTTATTCATTTCAACGGTTCTTAATAGTTGTTATGTTTTGGCTGTTTCTGCTCGTGTTTCAGCTCCGTATGTTAATATTGGTCTCACCGCTGTTTTTTAATTCTTTACTTTGGGTGTGTTTGGAGATATTTGTTTTTCCATGTTATATCTCGCAGGTACCCTGAAATTCTGGCTCCCTTTAATGCTTGCTTCCTCACTTCTTTGTACAAGTTGCGGTCACCTGATAGCTCTACACCAGATATTGGAAACTCGATACTTGTTCTATTATTGCCTCTTCTACTACAAGTTTGCATCGAATGGGTTCTTTCGCTATTACCATTATTTGGTTATTGTGGTTCATACCTCCATATTATATCTTTTTGCTCTATTGGTGAAGTTGTATAGGAGGCGTTGTAGATCGTCTTCTGTATCTGCAAGCAGCACTGTGTCGTCTGCGAAGCACACTACCGTATTTGATTATTTCCTAGTTTGTATCCACGGAGATTCTCCATATTTTCTATAAGTTTGTCCATCATTATATTAAATAGTGCCGGGCTCAAAGAGTCCCCTTGTCTAATTCCTGTATTATTGTTGATTTTTCCAGTTTCTCGGCCATCCGTCTTAATTTTTGTTTTGTTGTTTTGTTTATTTAGTTATTTTATTAATCTAATTAATTTCACCGGAACTCTTTCTTCTTGTAGCAGAGTTATTACATCTTCTAGTCGTACTCGATCGAATACCTTTTTTAGGTCTACGAAACAGAAAAAACTGGAGAGCTGCATTCGATCGATTTTTCGACAATTTGACGTAATGTAAATATTGCATCTGTTGTTGAACGATTTTTGTGGAAGTCTTGTTCTTCTCTTATTTGTAGGTGTTTTTAATTTAAATACCTAGTTAGAAAGTTTGATCACTCATATATCACAAGAGAAATTTGGAAAATATTTAGCACTAAACACCCAAAAAAGGAACCGCAGGAATCCATAAACATTCAGAAACCCTAATCATACTTTAATAAGCAGACGCACTGCCAACAAGCTGCATAAGAAGATATTACCAATTTAAAAATTAACAAAATGAATTAATATGTATATTTCTATAATCACATTTAGTAGCCTTATATGTAAAGTAATAATTACTAGTAATTTACAACATAACCAGCAATACAGATATTAATTGTAAAAATGTTCAGATAATTTAAAGTTCAGATTCTCATAAAATAGCAGGCCTTGTAACTAATTGATAGTTTGATGAATTTAGAATAGCATTAATTTTGTGCAAAAACAAATTAAAATCAAAGTAGGCTTGGCATTACATGCAACTGAGAACAAAACTGTAAACAGACAATTGGGGGGCAGAATAAATTATATTTTATGTGCGATTAAATACCCAAGTTTACCACAAAGTTGTGTGTTTTTATTGAGAGGGTGTGTCCAGGGTGATTTGTGGAAGTTTTCTTATATATTGAGCTTTTGCAACAGGTAGAAAGAGGCATTATCTTGTCCGGTGCAAGCCAGAGTATTTTAAAGTGGTTCTACGGAGTCAGCCATTTTATATAGTGCGTGTGCATAGTGTATAGGCGAGCAGTGTACGTGTGGTGCGCCAGAGCACTGTAGTGGGCCATCGGCTTCAGATGTTGCCAGCTAAAAAGTGTCTTTTTGTGATTCTGTTCGAATAGCGTCGGTTTGCATTCAACTTCCGGTAGTATCGTCAGTAGAAGTGCTTCGTTTCGTGACGCGGTGTACTTACATCAAATTTTTCTCGCATAGCAACATCGCTCACTGCGTGGACATCAATAATTTAAGTAGAACACAGAGCTTGTTTACGTTTTTTTAGACCAGGGCACCATCTTGGAATAAGCGACCTAACCCTATTGAGATGGAGTCATAGAATTATATAAAAATCATCACAATATATACTCATGGTGTGTAGTTGAACGAAACTTCAAGCAAACGCAAGCTAATAATACAACCGAGCATTCTATTAAGAATGACCCTTTTAAAAAATTAATACAAATGTAAGTCTTCAGTAAAGCCTTTACTACCAAGACAAAACTGTCAGATCTAGTTTTGCTAGGGGTGGCGAAGACATCATAAATGCAGTATAGTTATGGATATTTACGATTACATAAGTCATGTCGAAGTGATCTAATGTAAGAGGTAATAAATAGCCAGAATGTTCCAATAATCTTTTCCCTTCCTTCTTTGTCATTTTATCTATAGTTCATTCAGATTCAAGAAAAAGCCGAATCTTTAACCTAAGTTACAAATTTCAGCAGTAAGTTGATTACTAATACGATTTTATTAAAATTTAGATCATAGGATGTACCTATGTATAATATAAAGATTATATTTTTGTCAAACAGTTCAGTTGCCCTTTTTACTACATAGTGCTCGCAACTGAAATAAATAAAAGTAATGTACTTGCAACTATTAATAATCAGTTTTGCTATTGGAAACTGGTTAGTGTAAAAGTTTTTCTTACAGTAACTGGTAATAAAATGTCAGAAACGTAAATAAATTGAAATCCGTGACACTCCTTGATGGAGGCGAAAATATTCTAGACGGAGGCCACATTAGCCACAAGACTTTTACGTGGTATACATTTCTATAAAGACATGCATTATTCTTCTCATTCTAATTTGTAAAACCCACACGTAACTAAAAAACTGCCCACGCTCCAGCATTCATTTAAAATTTATCTCTTAGGGGTTACCCACCACAGTCGACGAACTGTTGTTGGAAGGTCAGTTATTTAGGGGTAGTTGTCATAAGTAAAAGTATTCCATGTTTTCAATGGACGTATTCTAAAATTGAAAATTACGTTGGCATTCCCAGAGCCGTATTTCAGAATTATAGATTTTCTCCATATGAAAAGTTTCCTTAAATTGCTTCCAGCTACTTGTTAGGATTTAAAAAAAAGTTTGAAAATATGAAGCTTGTGGACGAAATATTTATTTGAAAATTAAATAAATATATAGACAGTAGCGTGCTGTTCTAATACTATATACATATAACAGATTGATTTATTTATTACCATTGAAGCTGTTTGAAAATCTAGTAGTTACTTTTAATGGTGCAATAGAGAATATTGACAATTATAATTTATATAGAAAAGCTCTTATTACAAACTTACAATAATAATTGCAGAAGCTACGATAAAAATAAAAAGTATGCCAAAGGTAGGTACTCTGTAAGATGTTTTTTATCAAAGCTGTAAATAAGTTCAAAATATGGTGAAATCTATGTCGTGTATTTTGATATTACCCACAAGCGAAAACTGAGAAAACTAAAACAAAATTCTTGTAAATGCATTTCTAACAATATTTACTTAAAGGAGTCAAGACAGAAGAAATGCTAGATTACACTACAAGAGAAAAAAAAACAAAAACAACTGACTGGAAAAGTTGTAGACCGAGACGATAGCCGACGGCTACATTTATCTCTAGAAAAGAAAAATTTCATTACACGACTCAGATTTGTAAATGTCAACTTTCCTTTTTCAAACATGTGTAGTAATATCCTACTTTCGAATGAGGCAGTAGGAAAACATCTTTTTTCTGTTTTTGATATACTTGCCAAGAACTATGCGGAAAATATGCAAAATAACCTCTGAAGAAGTAATGCCGAAGTGTTTGTTTTGCTGATATTTAAGTCAGAGGACTCCATAATACTTCTTGTCGCAAGGATTTATCCCGCACGCGCCTAGTGTTAGGAGCTGTAATATGTGTGATAGCCCATTGCAGGCAATGGAAATGAGAAATTAGTTGAGCTTTCTGTCCAGGTAACATTACCACAGAAGCAGTTTGGTATTATGTTTGTAGCCAGCACTTTCATCGTGTCATCAACAGTTCAACGAGAGAGATAGCATTTGCAAATGGAAAGGTAGTAAACATTTCATGGCATCGCGTCATAGATAAAAAAGTTATTAGAAACAGTGAGTTGCCTTTACAAAAATATAGATCATTTCCAAACAATTAAATTGGCCAGCTGCATAGGCTTAAAACAGTTGTACCAAAAAAGTAATGCAGACATGTAGTGCTAGACGTTAAAGAGTCATCGGTAAGTGGAATGATAATATGATTCCTAAGCAATGCTCAATCGCTCCATCACAACACTTCATAAGAATTTCAGATTGCCACATCCTACTAATAATAACTGGGTCATCACTACGCATTTATAATATTTGGGTAATAATTGTATCTGTGTGTAAACAGTAACAGTATTTAACATTACTAGCTTGGTAAGAGGGTTTTTACTGGCGAATAGAAGGATACGACTGGCGACTGCAGGTGAGCCAGTCACCTTCTTGAGCCAGTAAAACCTGTTACCTTGCGTGTATTGTATTTGTTCCTCACTTGTAAGCAACTAGAAATTTACCATTTATTCAAAATGTCAAACTGACTAGCAACGAAATTCATCAATATGACACATACTAAGGAAGACAACTCTGGCTTTGCACGCTATCATTTACCTATGAGCACGCTTGTAAAATTTTACTGGCTAGCCAGTTAAGAAACATTTTCAAGGTGAATACAGTGACTTTATAAATTGATGTTTACAAGTGAGGAACAAATAAACTCAATTTACAATAATGGTGTCACCGGGCTGTAGTAAAACCAGTTAAATAACATGCTAAAGGTTTGATAGTTCAGCCTAAGATAGATGTACAAAAGAAGTAAACGGTTGCTCTTTCTGTCTCAGATAGATTTACAAAAATAGTAACCTTGCTGTGGAAAACAAAAAGTAAGAGAGTTAAATAAAGAAAATGCTGTAAAGGATTCTACTCAGACCTCCCCTCGTAATTGGACGTTATGACAGTCAACAATTTTAAAGAGCATTGTAATATAGGAGTAAAAATATCTCCACGTTTGCAATAATTATTATTAACAACAGTAAGCAGGCAAAGCCGATATCGCTTACTTTCATGAATACAATGTAATACAGTTGTACACTTTACAAAGAAAAAATAACATTATAGATTTATCACTACTGCTAACTTAACGTAAATGAAAAGAAAATTGAGATTTTTTCTATCATATCCTACAATTGAAACAAAAACAGATGTTTAAATAAATATAATATAAAAAAAAATTAAATCATTTCCTTATAAGGAAAATTTAACATTATGAATTTTTCACTACTTTTAACTTAACCTAAATGAATAGAAAAATAAGATTTTAATCATATCTTTTTTTGTACAGTGACAAGAAAAAAAGGTAACATAATA
This sequence comes from Agriotes lineatus, assembly GCA_940337035.1. Taxonomy (NCBI): domain Eukaryota; kingdom Metazoa; phylum Arthropoda; class Insecta; order Coleoptera; family Elateridae; genus Agriotes; species Agriotes lineatus. Next base: position 99,773,158 of record OW679196.1, on the reverse strand, counting down.
ACTTTAATAAACAAAGCTTAGTTTATACATACTGTAACCATAAACGAAAATACAAAGAATTACAGCGATGGGAACTTTAGAACACATTTGTGTTATTTTTTAGAACATTTATTATGCATCTGTTGGTTTCCATTTTCGTCATGGGTAAAGCCTGAGGTATGTGCAAATTGCTGTTTTTATCTATTTTCTAGTTAAAGCAAAAATTAACAAAATTTTATTATTTAAGGTGCCCGCCGTGTATAGATATGTCTGATTTCTTTTCGGTTTGATGCCAGGTAAATATATAAGCTGTATACAGAATATCCTCGAACAAATAGTGTTTGAGTTATATCGCCAACAGACAGACAGGCAGACAGGCAGACAGACAGATGGATAGGCATGCAGACAGACGGAATTGAGAAAACCTGTTTTTTGTCATCTAGGGACCCTGGAACGTGAAGATCTGTAGAAATCTCTGAAGGTAATTTTTTCACGATTACAATATTTCGTCCGTCTTTTAGACGCGAGAAGTAATAAAATAAACTTTCTGTTAATAATCACATATGAAAACGTATATTTTACACATAGTCTCATTTTTAGATTCTGCTTTATTTTCCTGATTTTTCAAATGACATAACTTGGATGTAAAAGAAATACTCGAAGTTGGTGTAAAATATCTAATGATACAGCGGGTTTATATTATGTTCGATTTGATACAGTAGTATATTGCATGCTTCGATCCTCAACAACTCAAAAATTCTTATGTGGCCCTTGTCTCAAAAAGTTTGTAGACCTCAGGTTTAAGTTATATATTTTTACTCCACGGATTGCATCAGCTAGAACAAATTCGGCTGGTTACGTAACTTATTTGATTGAATATTTAAGGACACTTTAATTTAATATTTGTTCTTTTAAAAAACAGCTAACCAATTTCTCGTTAAGCAAAAATTTTTGAAAATCGCAATAATTTTGTCTTATTTTTGACTATAAAGTGCCCAGCTTCTGTTTGCTGGTGATACTAAAATACATGCTGCATATTAAGCGAAAACAAAAAATTACATAGATTTACTTAAAACGTGAAAATTTATAAGACTTTCCATAAGCATGTACCTTCTAACGCTTTTTCATGTTTAACAAGTTGGCGGTTCTACGGCAGAATTTTAAAAAAATCGAAATGGCGCTATACATAAGGAAATAATTTCACTAAAAAACATCTAAAACCCCAGGCGTTAAAAGTTTTGGAAATGTCGACGGAGAAGTTCAGACTACGACGACAACAGTAAACATGTTTGCAGATTTTACGTTTAGATACTTAGTAATCCTAAAGTGGAATCTTTGTTAAATGTATTAGCGTTGAAAGCTGCACGGTATTTTAATGTTCTGACGAAGCTGGTGTAACTAAAACACATTTATATGTAGTTCGTTATTATTGGTAACCATGACATCCAAACATGTTTATGTATGTTGTCCATTGTTGTTTCCCGGTCCACATATCAAGTTTCATAACTCATTGCTAGTGCATTACATTAAAAGTATTTGAAACTGTAGCTCCATCATAAATAATCCGTCCAAACCGAACCAGCGAGCAGTGATTCAGTTTTTAATTGTTGAAGAAATTCGGGCAGTAATCTTATTGGATTGGAAAGAACCAAATCTTTACATTAACGGAGAATGATACTAAGAAACGACTGAAAACTGCCATTAGAAACAAGCAACCCGAGAAGTTACTATATGATGTTCCAATTTTGCGAGATACCGCACAACCGCACGTAGCTGTTATTTATATATATTTAAAGATTTCGATTTGAAATCCTACATACAATCCGAAAAGAGGAAGTCTATAATTTAATTGTGGCAGTTTGATCTGAGTCTTAATGCTAATGGAAATATTTTTTGAAATATTTTGTCGAGTACGAGTACGAGTATTTAATGTATGGTAAAAAGTAGCCGGTCATAACCTGCTTTCATTTGGTTTCAAGTAGCAATAAAAACAAAGACTAAACAGTCTGAAAGTAAAAATACATACAAATATTTTAAAGAAAAATCGTACGCGTCTCAAAATAACTCTACAAAGGAACCCAAACGTATATGGTTTTGAATTCAAAATACGCAAAATAAGCGTTGCCACCGTTGATGTTTCTCAATCAGATTTGCATAAGCAACAAATAGCTTTATTAAAGCTCATATAAACTCCATTACCATAATCTTTCGACTGAAACTTTATTGTTGTCGACGGCTATATGCACAAGTTCGGGCGAATTACATCAACTAAACCAATATTATTACTTGGCAACCTTTGCGTGAAGTCATCGTCACTTCTGCTGTTTATGTATGACATTAGACAAGTCGCTTCAATATTGATGTAGCGAAGACCAACTTGAAACTATCGTGACTCGAGCTTTGGTTCTGCATTGCATGTAAAATCTGCCATATTCATGCTGATGTAATTAAAATAAAAATTACTCGTTTTTATCTTAGAATCTTGTATAAGATCGTCGCTTATCGCCGCAGCACGTAAGTAAAATACGCAGCTGAAACAAGAGTAGCTTACACAGGAGTGGTTTATTTACTGACAGTTGTACTGCATATTGCTACTGAAGAAGTGTACAACATACATATTATTATCATCAAAAGGGGTTACCGTTGGCTAATCTCTCAAAATCAAACCTAACATAGCTACTTGGATACAATTGCCTGCCGACCAGCTCAGTACGAAGACGGCGTGTGACAGTTCTATGAACGAAATATGCAAAACGGGCGCCAACGGTATTTTTAACAAAATAGCAAGTGTATCCAGGCAGTAGAACGAGAATCCGTAAACTCAGTAGCACAAACAATCTGAAAGAAAGCACAACTCAAACATCGGTAGCAGTAACAAATAATAAATAAACACAATAAAATATCACAGTATAATTGGCATTTAAAATATCACAATACAATCGACAAAGCATAACTCTTAATATGAATGCGTCACAATTTACCAATATCTGCATAACAACAAAAATAATGGTTCAGCGGACGTTAATGGAAAATCAGAACTTAAATTGCCGCAAGCCGAGAAGCGGCAGCGCACACTCGCGAACGGACATGTCATAAAATAATTATCTAAATACAGTCTAAAGTACAACCTGTTAGCGGCTTCCGTCGAGCACTTTCAGCATGCTTATCAAGAGTCCAGGCGTGCTGAAGATCTCCCTGAGAGCACGCAGCAAGCCAAGGTCGCACATCGAAGATAGCGGCGGCGACAGCTGCCTCCTTGAAATTCAGAAAAACTGCACACTCGAACTGAATTGCCCAAAACTGCTTATGTAGACTGATTTAACCAAGACTGAATTGCCCAGACAGATTACTCGAATTTTCGCCCACGGCTGCTTGTTCGAATTGTGCCCAAGACGGCTTGTTCGAATTCCGCCCAAGACGGCTTGTTCGAATTGTGCCCCAGACGGCTTGCCCGGGTGAACTGGGCAAACGAGCATCGAAGGCTAGATGCGGCATGGCGTAGAATAAAATCTCACATGCTTCGCTTTGCAGCGAGGCCCCAAAGCTCCCATAACTAACAAAATGTAGCGGCAAGACAAAGCGGATCACCAAAGCCAGCATAAAACATCTTCGCCGCGTTCCGTCAAACCAAAAGGGACGCGCTCAGCCAAAAGAATGCGGCCTCGAGAGCGCTCCGACCTCACGCTGTCGAGCAAGGCCAAAATCATGCCTGAACGATACGATAACAAGCCCCACAGAAATCGCAAATTAACGAAGGCGTAAAACTAGCAATGCAGAACTACAGGGAGTAACAAAATAACCGTAACAACTCCCCCCTTACCAGAACAGAAAAAATTCGCAGAAATTTTTCTACGCTAAGATCAATAATACGCACATTCGCTCAGTCAAGGACGACAAAGTTGATCAAAAACCAGATGAAAAATCTCAACCATAATTACAATAGAAAACCCAAACCCACACCACAATACAGCAACTGCCCGTGAAGACGGTAGTGACTCCAGGAGAAGCCCGAGACCAGATCAACCCCACGACAGGGATCGAGACTGCTCGTCGCTGCTGGATCTAAACGCTGCGCCGGTGAACAGTCCCGTAGCAACCCATCGCAAAGAAGTTCCAGCCTCAAGAACTCCTCAAAATCACCCCATATATTCACGAGTACCCCCCCCCCCTGACAACTTCCTAAGAAAACAAAGCCCGAGGCGAAAGCAAACCCCCGCAGTCAAGGCACTGCGAAACCGAAAACCTCCAAGAAACCCTTCCCACGAACAAACCACAAACCCACCCCCAAAGATATACGAAACCCAAAGGATCACAACACCTACAAACACATCACATCCCTAAGTGGAGATCTCACTAGAAGTCTATCAACAACCGAAACAGTGCACGCAGACAGCAGTCCCCACCAGATTCAACTCAACAACAAGGCGTAGTGCCTCACACAACAATAAGCTCTACAGCAAGTCCAAAATCCGGAACGTTCCAAAAGTACCAAAACCAAATACCAAATCGAACTACTGCCAACAAACTACTTCAGCGCTGATAAGGGAGAAACTAGATGAAATAATTCCCTAAAGTGACCTGCTCTACAAATGCCCAACCAACCTACAATACCTCACACAAACTCAACAACAGCTGGAATAACCAATCACAGCAGCAGATCATACCAAAGACTTCATTCGGCAACAAAGGCTCAAAAGGAAACTAAAGAACAATGACTCGGAAACAGATGCAGGTCCCACAAATCCGGAACGAGCCGTACTCTAAATGAGTAAACGAAACCGTTCTCCATCTCCAAGCACGCCCAAAAGCGAAACCACAACAAAGATTCGAGACTCACTTGTGGATAGAAATCCGCGTGAGCGATATGGATACCGTAACAACAACAAAAAAAAACAACACAATACGCATAGCTGAAGGCAACCATACAACAACAGCTAAGCCACCAAAATCCCAAAAGGTATCCAACAAAACCCAACAAGCTAACTCAAACCTACACTAAAGCGAAAGATGAACTTCACTCGACACGAATGCAAGTCGAACCACACAATAAACCCAACTGCTAACTGCAAGCTACTCCAGTGTTATTATCGGAAGAACTAGATGAAATAGCTCCCTACAGTGACCTTCCCTGCAATGCCCTACCAACCTACCCTAGCGGTATAAGAGGAGAAAAACAAGATGAAAGCGTTTCCTAATAGTGACCTACCCTACAAATGCCCAACCAACCACCCTACACTAGGAGCCCAAACGCGAAACGAAAGCAAAAAGCAAGAGACTAAAGAAAACGAAAAGGACAGAGACTTCGCGAAAGAGTCGGGTCCCAACTAATCCGACATAAGTCGACCCTCCAAAAGGGCAACAGAGACCGTCCGCAATCGCCAAACATGTCCGAAAGCGACACCAAACGCGGGACGAACCTTACTGTGGAAAATAATCCGCATAAGCGTCATGGATGCCCAAAAAAAAAAACAAAAAACTCACAGCAGCACGATAGCTGAACTTCACTCAAAAATACCAAAATTGCTGACGGACACGACAACTGGCATCAAACGGCCAAATCCGCCTAAAGCGGAGAACGTCACGACAGCATACCAAAGGGGCATCCAAACAATCCAGCAAGCTAAGCTCGCCCTACGCAAAAGCAACTGCAAACACAAAGGAAAACTAAAAGGAGAGGAAAAAAAAGGAACCAACAGATAAGAGTGATAAGAAACGGCTTGAGAGGAAAATTTGCGAAACAAAACCCCTTAAGCATATCCACTTCAAACCACCATACTCACAATCATTCCAAAAGGGGAAGAAAGAAAATGAAATGAAAAAACCAGCAATTAATAAACGCACCAAACCAACTAAAAAGATGGTTTGAGAGATCATACAAATCCGCATAAGCGAATCTCCCAAACACACCAACACGAACCGGTTCTAGGTAAATAGACCGAACTGAATAGACCGAAAGGCAGTTGACCGAACTCAATAGACCGAAAAGCAATAGACCGAAACGTCACTAGACCGAAGCAGCAATAGACCGAAAATCACTTGGTCGAAAATATGTTATGGTTGAAGTACACATTCGGTAATTGTGCACATTAAATATCTGGAAAAATTACATTTATTAACAATAGCATCAATAGAAATATTTACTCACGACCGATTTCCGGAAACGAAGATAAATACGTCATTAGCAGGATTAACCCATTAGCAACTTTCTCCAGTTTGTGCGTAAATACTTGGGTAGGATATATCTGTTAAGTATTGTATGATTTACTAGAATAAAGTTAAAATAGAGTCAAAAACAAAAAAAACTTCTAAACACGCCAGCAGTTTATGCTGCCAATTCTAAGCCTGAATAAAGTGTGAAGGGAAGTTGATGCTATTAATGTTAATAAATGTAACCGTAATATATTTTCGACCAACTGATTTTCGGTCTATTGCTGCTTCGGTCTAGTGACGTTTCGGTCTATTGCTATTCGGTCAATTGAGTTCGGTCAACTGCTTTCGGTCTATTGAGTTCGGTCTACTCGCCGTGAGCGACACGAACCAGTATCCTAATCAACAAACCAGAAGATGACAGAGCCAACTAAGAAGAACTGCACCAAATCCAAACTACGAAGATGGCCTGAGAGATCATAAAAATCCGCATAAGCGAATCCCTCAAACTCACCAACATCGACCCAACATCCCAATCATCAATCGAACAGGAAAGATAAGAAACAAACAAATAAGCCGCGCTAATCCAACTGAAGGACGGCCTAAGAATCTCGCAAAGCAAACTCCCCCCAAACACATTACCAACACACTCCTAACAGGGTCAGCACCTCAACAGGAAAAGTCAAAAGGAAAACAACAACTTCCACAAAGGAAGGACGACAAAACAGGAAGAAAAACTCAAGCATACTAACTTCGCAGAACCTCAAGAACACGCAACCAATCGAAACCGAGACCATTCAGAAACTCCACTTACCAAAGCATACTCTTGCAACAAATCCCAACATACTACCTAAATTCACAACGTAACCAATCAATCGCTCAAACGAAACAAAAAAATAAAAAAAAACAACGAACAAGGGCTCCAAAGCAACTTGAGAAATGAACTTGGGCAACACAACAACACATTGCAAAATGTGCACACTACCTGGCTACCTCGGAAGCTGATCTCGCAGAAGATTCACCAAAACAAACGCACAGTACACCACAATAAGTAGCAGCCATCAAAAATACCAATCAATCACAGAGGCGAAAAACCAAATCAAAAAGAGAGGTGAAAAACCTCCACAATCAACGATCTAAAGTGACAAAAACTTGGCTACTACAACCAGGAATAAAGCACAACGCTAGCACACTCGAGCGATACGGAATGAGCTCAACAAAAGTTACTTCTACAACAAAACGTTATTGACATCAACTCCCGAAATTTAAATTTTGTATCGCACGTAATGATTTTCCAACGACACATGCATGATCAAATATAGATAGTTAAAAATTCTATACTACTTAGCCTAGCATGCACAAATAGCAAAACATATTAAAATTAGACACTGCATCATATAAAAATGCTGGCAAAAATATCATACATAATTTGTTACTGCACCAATTTATCATATCAAAATTTCAAACAAGTGCCGAGGCACATTTACAAAAAAAACACGCCCCACGTTGGGCGCCATAAATCTTATTATCATCAAAAGGGGTTACCGTTGGCTAATCTCTCAAAATCAAACCTAACATAGCTACTTGGATACAATTGCCTGCCGACCAGCTCAGTACGAAGACGGCGTGTGACAGTTCTATGAACGAAATATGCAAAACGGGCGCCAACGGTATTTTTAACAAAATAGCAAGTGTATCCAGGCAGTAGAACGAGAATCCGTAAACTCAGTAGCACAAACAATCTGAAAGAAAGCACAACTCAAACATCGGTAGCAGTAACAAATAATAAATAAACACAATAAAATATCACAGTATAATTGGCATTTAAAATATCACAATACAATCGACAAAGCATAACTCTTAATATGAATGCGTCACAATTTACCAATATCTGCATAACAACAAAAATAATGGTTCAGCGGACGTTAATGGAAAATCAGAACTTAAATTGCCGCAAGCCGAGAAGCGGCAGCGCACACTCGCGAACGGACATGTCATAAAATAATTATCTAAATACAGTCTAAAGTACAACCTGTTAGCGGCTTCCGTCGAGCACTTTCAGCATGCTTATCAAGAGTCCAGGCGTGCTGAAGATCTCCCTGAGAGCACGCAGCAAGCCAAGGTCGCACATCGAAGATAGCGGCGGCGACAGCTGCCTCCTTGAAATTCAGAAAAACTGCACACTCGAACTGAATTGCCCAAAACTGCTTATGTAGACTGATTTAACCAAGACTGAATTGCCCAGACAGATTACTCGAATTTTCGCCCACGGCTGCTTGTTCGAATTGTGCCCAAGACGGCTTGTTCGAATTCCGCCCAAGACGGCTTGTTCGAATTGTGCCCCAGACGGCTTGCCCGGGTGAACTGGGCAAACGAGCATCGAAGGCTAGATGCGGCATGGCGTAGAATAAAATCTCACATGCTTCGCTTTGCAGCGAGGCCCCAAAGCTCCCATAACTAACAAAATGTAGCGGCAAGACAAAGCGGATCACCAAAGCCAGCATAAAACATCTTCGCCGCGTTCCGTCAAACCAAAAGGGACGCGCTCAGCCAAAAGAATGCGGCCTCGAGAGCGCTCCGACCTCACGCTGTCGAGCAAGGCCAAAATCATGCCTGAACGATACGATAACAAGCCCCACAGAAATCGCAAATTAACGAAGGCGTAAAACTAGCAATGCAGAACTACAGGGAGTAACAAAATAACCGTAACAATATCTCAAAACTGTAACTAACCTAACAAGTGTTAACAACACATGGCCTGAAGTTAAAGCTCACAGTCGCCCTTTAGGGGCTACATTTTAATATTTACTTTTAAGTCTCGCAGTCTTTGGCAGGTATTTGGTACTTATCTTGAAATTCTTAACTCTCTGTTTAGTTTTAGATGCTTCCGATCAGTTGCGCATTTAATAAGAAGTATGAAATTATTGCCTGAGGTATATACTTGCAATTATTGGAACTAATATGGTGAATATGTATACTACAGATTAAAAATATTAGGAGGCGACAGTTTCGGGAAACACTAATGTCTTCAAAATGTCACAAAAACGCAAATATACATCTTTTCTCCGGGTGAAGATTCTTTGCACATAAAAGATACGTTTTACGTGTGTTGTGTATTTTCCATGCAGCATTTTTTGTCTTCAAGAAGTAAGTATTTCAGGATATGTCTATTGTTCTGCAGTATCATTTCGATTGCTAATGTGCAGCTCCTTCAGACTCCTTCCCTTTTTACTTCCCTCGTCTAAAAAACTAAGGAAGTTTTTTTAATTACAAAAAAAATACTCTGCCTGCCTGTTTGTCTGTAGTAATAAGTAATAATTTGCACATAGCTCAGACTTTATCATTGGCGAAAATGAGACCTAACAGATACAGGATAAACATCGCGGACAAGAAGCTGGTCTTGAAATATTTGCCTGGGAGTGGAGTTAGAATCCAAGCGGACTACATTTTTACTTCCCTCGTCGAAAAAACTAATTCTTTATTTGCAAAAGATAAAAGTAATAATTTGCACATAAATACAGGATAAAAATTGCAAATGAAACAGAATACTATAGTGCTTTAGAAAGCAGCAGAACTCGTCCAATTCGAACACGCCCGTGGTTCAGTTATTCTAGCGACGGACAAGAAGCTTTTTCGAAATATTCGCCTCGGGGCGCGGAGTTCGAATCCCAGCGGACTACATTTTTCAATTGCAAATTGATCAAATTCGAGAGAGGCAAGTTCCGTGGGTATGTATTTCGTATAGGGTCTTTTGCTATCATGCATTAATCTGCAAAGTGGCTTGTTCTGCCTTTGTAATGCTACTGCGTGAAGCAGCTATACTGAGGTTCATAGAAGTGTAACCGTGGTGGCCCAGGATGACTACACTATAAAGGGAAGATGTGTCTTGCTAGAGATCAGCCAGACCTCTTCTACCTTGAGCTGCTAGAAGCGAAAGTCTCTGCAGGGCTGATTTGGGATAGTAAGCTCGAAATTTACTGAAGATGGTTCTCATATTCCTCGATAACTTACACATCTGTCTTCGTCCAGTTACTAACACCAAGTATATACGTTACAAACTGAATTGCATATGTTAATAGCTTTCATTGTGTTCTTAGCGCTCAACGTAGTTCAAAGAATAGTATGCGTGCTGCTTATGTAGGTTTCCTAGATTTTTTAATTCATGGCACAGAATGGTGTACACCGCGATACTCGTTTCCCCTTCTACTATTGACTCAATGATATTACCATTTTGTAGTTTGAAGGTATTGGTGCTGTGCTTGAATTTTAGCACTGCCTAGGTCTTGCACTAGAGGGTCCCAGACCAAGAAACTATAAGTGACCACAATTATATCATGTTTGAAGAAACAACTGTCAAAGAAAAATTTAAAACGACCGAATTAAAAGAGGGGTAGTAGAAAAATTGGACCAAAACTGCTAGAGAAGAAGATGGGGGGAGGGATTGGAAAAAACCAGAACGAACAGTCGAGATGCTGATGATCATTATAATCAGTATCTGTAATACCACTATGCTTAAGAAAAGAAACAACTACAAGGGGTTAGGAAACTATTGGTGGTCGAAAGAAATTGCTAACATGTGGCAGAATGTGTAAACAGTTTCAGCGGAAATATAGTACCTCACAAGAAGACAGAACATGGGCCCACGTGGTGTACCAGGAAACGAATAAAAGGTTGAGAGATTCTATAAAATGCGCAAAGAAAGAGAAATGGCAGCTAATCACATAGTGAAAATGATAAATCCAATTTTTCTTGTAGGAAAAATATCGGGAAGATGGCGTACAGCGAAGCAGGCTAGTGTAGGTACCAGTACTACAGGGCTTGGTAGTCGGCCCCATATTATAGAACCTTCTGTATGACGATGCCTTCAACATACTACTACCGAAAGGAGTCGCTACTATTGCCTATGCGAACGACTTGGCGTTAGTAGCGGTAAATCGAGAAGAGAACTTTTTAGAAAGGAAGGTAAATGAGCCTTAGGGGATATACGAGTGTGGCTAGAGAACAGGCTACTGAGCCTGGCCCCACAGAAAACAGAGGCCGTCCTACTAATCAGGAGGCGAAATATTAATAAGATAACCTTCTGAGTTCAAGGGTGTAGAGATCGAACCCAAACCAGACCTCAAATATTTAGGGGTCTGGTTAGATAAAGGTATGACTTTCTCAACCCACATCGATACAGTAGCCAGAAGAGCAACAGAAAAAATTTCCATGCTTAAAAGACTCATTCCAAACATCGATGGACCGAAGGAAAGCAAGCGCAGGACTCTATGTTTGGTGACGAATTCTGTTATACTGTACGCAGCACCGGTATGGGAAAAGGTAGTGACAATAGCGAGAATAAGAACAAAATTAACAAGATTTCAAAGACAAGCGACCATTAGAATCTCAAGCGTATACAGAACCATCTCAATAGACGCTACGGTACGGGTTATTGCTAGCACCCCTGCTACCGAATTGAAATGCTCTTCTAAGGGGTGACTAAACAAGATGCCAGACTCTAGGAGAAAGAAAACTGATATCTAGAATTAAATCATAGCTGCTAAGAAGACATGGCGAAGTAAACCACCATATCACGCACGCTCTCTCAGGCCACGGCTGCTTTGGTACCTACCGATTCGGAATAAGGCGAACAACAACAGTCAACTGCATGTACTGCCCTCAACCAGACGATGCAGAGCATAGAGTGTTCTACTGCTCCAAATGGACAGTGCAGCAAAATAGATGATTGCCAGCAATAGGATCTGCAATAGCAGTAGAAAATCTGGTACCGACTATATTGATGTCAGAACAGAAGTGGAACGTAATAGCCAGTTTTCTCCAAAAAATAATAAGCTAAGAACTCATTGACAAAAGGAGTATAGAAAACTCTTAGAAATATGTAGGCCACAGAGAGAAAACTGACAGACTCTGTGTCGAAGTAATGTGCGAGCGGTGCCAGGAAGAAGTGACGAAGATTTGAGGGGTTTTTAGTGAGTAAAAGTCTCACATTTCCCGTACACGTATGCTCGCGGGGGCCCATGAGGGTTTCGCTCTCCACATAAAAAAACCTAAATCCATCTGTCCATCTCAGGAGAAGATTTCTAGAGCTTTCTGTATTGGCGCAGACTTTGATATCATCCATGTACGTTAAATGTGACACTTTGTTTTGAATTCCTCCATTGTTGGTGTTGACTTGCATTGAGCATCTTGAAGAGGGAATTCAGACTCATGCATATACAAAGGGAACTCAAAGTCTGCTTGAGAATACTTTGTAGTATTTTAATGAAGTCGACTGCAGTGCCATCTCTCTGACTAAGTTAACCATTTGCCTTTATAGGGTCGGAAATCAGCAAAAATCAAATTAAAACCTTACTTGTGCAAAATCCAAAAATCAAATAAAATCTGAGCAAAATATCAGCAAAAACTCGCAGAATTGCATACAATGTAAACACAGAAACTGGTCATTAGTTCACCCGCTTAAAAACGTAGCTAATAATATTCACGTTGTTATTCGTCACATTAAAATTTGCATTAATTTCTTTTGCTTTCACATAAATTTACAATTGTCTTCGTAATTTCTCAACCAATTGCGACAAACTCAAAGTTATGCAACTACAGTATGTATGGAACTTTAATGTAAAGAACTGAAACGTTTTAGGACGAGATTGTTCGCTTTTCTTTGTCGTAGTTGTGGATTCATATTCTTTTCGAGCGTACAATACGTTAAACGGTCACGTAACTACCCGGTCAGGGTGGCAAAGTGGCAGAGAGCCGAATTGCCGCGCCTGATGTCGAGAGTTCAAATGTTGGCCTCACCAAAATATTTTTTTTAAGTTTTAGAAAAATGCGGATGCAAATTTCCATCCCTTTTCATGTTTAAATATGAAGAGGCCACATTATCGGCATTCTGCCCCCTCCAATCTCTTTGATAACTATATTAAACCGCTGCCCCCTCCACTCTCTTTGATAACTATATTAAACCGATTTCCTTTTCTAGAAATTACAAATAGGTTGCATTGTTTTCAAAGATATAATACTTAATTGAAGTAACTTATATGCAACTTATTAAAGCCACTATTGTCAAATTCAATTTTGATATGTTCTATACATTTCTTGAATTTAAAATTTTAAAAACTTGAGTTTCTTTTCGTTACTTTGCAAAACTATTTTGAAGCAGGTACCTATTTTAGTAGCATTAGTAGTATTCAGTGTGTAATGTTTCCCACCATAATACTGAATATTAAAGAAATTAAGAATTAACCTCATATTTTCAACAATTGTAGCACAGACGTTCTTAAAAAAAATCTTACTCGGACAGTTTCCCTTAATAACGTAACATGGGTTTAATCTGCCTTTTTTGTAGCACCCTGTATAGCTTAGTTTTCTTTACAAAGTCGGTAGAATCTATCCAAACCTAAACATTACATTATGAATTTGTTTTTGTTTACTTCCCTTGTCTGAAAGATGAAGGAGGTATTGTAATCACGAAAAAATCACCTTCCGAGATTTCTTCAGATCTTCACGTTTCAGGGTCCCTAGATGACGAAAAACAGGTTTTCTCAAATCCGTCTGTCTGTCTGTTGGCGGTATAACTCAAAGCTGTTTGTCGGAGAAAGATGATATTTTTCATACACATTATATACATATATACCTGGCATGAAAAATAAAATTTTGTTTATTTTTGCGTTAATTTTGAAATAGAAAGAAGTTATAATTTTCACGTAGGTCAGGCTTTACACTTGTCGAAAATAAGACTCCACAGATACAGAATAATGTCACAAAAGAGTCGAAACGTGTGAACAATTAGACCGTTCCCTTAAATAGAGGCGCGCGCCGCATTCTTCTCAATAAGGCTCGATGGCGGGTTCAAACTCCAGCGGGATATTTTTTTTTAAATTTTCAAATTGATCTGATTCGGGCGAGGGAAGTTCGGTGTAAGCCCATTTACAGCACAAGTCTAATAATAGAACAAAAAGTAGAGCAACTACATAAAATATATCAACTGAATTTTATATTATAAAGCTCAACAAGCACAATCTAAGACCTATGCGGCAAGTATCCTGTACATTTCTAACAAAGGATACTTTAATGATGCCATTAGTCGCTAAAGAATCTAAATGGCATGTCAATGTAAGTAGCACTAGCTCACAACAATGTAATGCTCATTCCAACTTATTCTTCTGTAATTTCCAACGTGTTCAAAGCAAGAGGGCATAAACAAGGTTTATTAGCGGATGTAATTCGCAACAGAGAAGTGTACGAGGTGGACATAAAATAGCTGCGACGGTGTTAGTCAACGTGATTTTACGAGATGTTAAGTAGCACGTGAGCTACTATTATTGCTGTGCTCATATATGTATGAAGCGTTTATGAAATAATGGCTTCTTCGTCATTAGGTAGCTGCACCAGGCGAGGATAAAGTTTTAAAGAGATATTTACGGCACTCTGGGATTTCACCACAGAATTATATAAAACATGAGGAATCACCGTGACCCCAATTTGAGAGTTAATGTCTGTGTCGTTAATTGTTTTTTATTTATGGCAGTAGTAGCACATTTTTATTTTATAAGGAGAAATGTTTAAAATGTTGTCTGATGTAAACGTTATTAGAACGGTTAGAAGTTTTTAAAATGGAATTTTATAAAATCTGTGGTTATTAGTAATTAAGCAAACTTATAAGAGATTTAACCAGTTTCAACAACAATACCTTGTTGATGAAAGTAAATTAGTCAAGTTTCAACTTCAAGGGTGCAATTTTAAATGCTAAAACGACGATTTCGGTATGTAACGTCGCAGTGAGCTTTGTCGATTTTCCCAGATCCAAATTAATCTCTTGTTTTCTTTCGAACTAATTAATAGTTGATATAACTCCATATTACATCTCAGTAGCGCTCTCGTTGCAGCATCATTTACCCCAGGATTTGGCAAAAGTTTCAAATTGCATTAATTACTTGCTTTGGCGAGGCCGCCTGCAAGCCGCCGAATGCAGCGAACTTCTAATTAACGAATTCGAAATAAGGGACTCTAATGAACCTACAAATTCATAAATATTTTGGGACGCGTTGCGGGAATGGCCGTGCACGTTAGATTGCTTTTAGCTGGAAGTAAACAGAGGGTAAAAATCGCAATAAAGGCAGCGTCCGAATAAATCTGGAAAATAGTACAAGATTGGATGCGTAAACTCTGCTACTTAATAATGGGCCGTGCGGAGAATAACGCCCAGCGGATGCTTTTGGGGTTGTAAATTACGAGTCTCCTTCTCCTGGGCCATTTGCAGTTTTAAATATAAATTTCGGCAATCCGTAGTTTGTAGATTCTGTGACTATTACGGGCGTCTTGGGATATAAGGCAAGATTTCTCTCCTCTTGTTTTCACAGACACTGTTTTACACTCTCCTTTAGATGGCTGCCTTGAGAGCCTAGACTATGTTATGTATTTAATTTGCTGCAGTGGGATTTGCCCAGCTGAGAGCTGCACTAAACATTGCACGACACAATTTATCCGCTTCCGCGTCCCTTTACACAACCGGCTTTGTCAGGGAAAGATTAAGCGTACATTTTATTCCAAGATTTACCACGATTTAAAATACAGATAAAACGATTTAGGTCCGCCTGCTGCGTTAGGCCTACGCTACTGTAGCTTTCTGATTTTAATGGAATTTTACAGGGTGTCCACTAGTTCAACTGCTTATTACAAACTCGTTTACGTGTGAAACGATACTAAAATGTTGAAAAAATAAAAGAGCTAGTACATTGATTTTGGACGTGTGTAATTAAGTATAGCTTGAAGTTGACTGCTCAGTAGAAAAACATTAAGAAGGGATCAGATATAAGGTGAAATTAATTGGTTGTATCAGAAATGCATTAAACACTAGAGGTTAGAATCATAATTTCCAATGTTGCAATAGAGTGCAGTACAACCTCAGCTTAGCACAGTACCCTTTCAGCATAATCCAAATACGTAACAGAGTGTTTTAGCAATTTACCTCACTTGGTGACTCTTACTATACTATAAAATTTATTTCACGCACTTAACAGTGCTTGCAGCTTTCGCAAAGCGTTTATTTTAGAATGTCTTTTATGCATTACTTACTATAAAAGGTAGTATTCTCAAATGGAGTTCTTGAGGTATAAACCTTTCCTATATCAAGAACTGCATCAGAGCTCGCTGATACTAATTGGACGGAGTGCTCATGATAGCGGCCATCCTTAAACGATTTAAATTAGCTACGACAGTAATAGCTTTGCGAAAATTCATTTGTAAATCCCTAAACTTGTGTGATTACAATAGTTGCCAACTGCAATACACGTGTTTTCCTTGAACTAGCTCCTACACCTACAATAACCGATTAGTGTAAAGATATAGAAAGAAAATTATACAAAGAAATAAAGAGTATAATCTAAAGCAACATTAGTATACAAATCTCCCGTAAACGATTGAATATATTCAACACCTTTAAATTTCCATGGGAGCACGAAAAACTCGTAGGAGTTATGCGGGAATTATAAATTTAGAACACCAAAATCTTAGCATGTTAACAAATCATAATAATAAATAATAATAATAAACAATAATAATAATAATAATGGTTTTGCTCAAATACAAACTAAAACTTTTAGAATTTCATCAAGATAAGATTTGAATACACATAATTATCTGAATTACTGAAATGCTTAAATTATAATTGTTTGGCCTTCCATTATCTCACAATTCACAGTTTTCAAATCCAGAAATCCTTTTATAAATAGCGGAACAGCAACTTATTTGACTCTGCTGGAACAATTTTCATTGAGTGTGCATTGACGGGGATTTAAAATTTGACACCTTGACTTTAAACAAGAAAATGCCATCAATAAATTTTGGCCAGTACAAATACTGTTTATAAAACCAGGATCACTACCTTCACCATTTTTTTAAACTAACTTAGAAAATGATGTCAAACTGCAGAACAGTATCCTATTCCAACCGCCTACTACAGGGGTGTTCGAGAATTCCTACGAGACTAACGACAAAACACCGCTGGAAGCATTACACGTAAGTTCAGCGAAGACCTTGTCACAACAGATTGAAGGTTGGAAATCGTTTTACATCCTCACAACTGGTACGACAAGTAATTTTGATAGAATATTCATCTCTAAAGTTTCACCAGCACTCTGCAGTTGCACACACAGAACCCCTGTTATTAAGTTCCAAAATAAATACAGGCGAACAGGTACGATGTTGTAATATTTTACATATTCAAAGGTGGTAAAACTAACTGGTGAGTTAAATGAGCACCATTCCAATTTCCTAATTTTAGCAATATTTACAAAAAAAACAAGAAAAGATTCCATACCTAGCAGAATTTAGTTCATTTAAAGAATGCTCTTGTTGAATGGCAACAACATTCTCCAAATATTATTTGGAAAATGTTGCCAAGACTAATAGAGAGCCTATCGACAACACGTGCATCAAAATGAAATCCAATTTGAGATATTTTCCGTTATCACTTATTTGCCGATGTTGTATTACGCATGCTATACAGGGTAGTCAAGTACTCATTACGGGCGGTTTAAAATAAAAACTACTACAGATAGAATAAAAATTTTAAAGTAATTTGTACAAGAAGACGTCCTCTACACCATAACATGTTGATCTTAATTTTATTATTAATATAAAACAACTTACAACGCTCTCTATGATTTTAAAAATTACAATATATCTAGTAGTTAGTGTAAGTCAATAGAAAATTTTATTTTCTTTACAGATAGTCAACTGTTTTTGGCGCTTACATAACCATTTTTTCAACATTTTTTTGGCGCAAATACCTAAACGGTATTAGGAATTTTCAAAATGATTTATTGGCTACAATAATGTAAATGCTAAGCGATAATGCGAAACTGTTTTTGATACTAGTAAACAATATGGAATTGTTACATTGTTCAACTATTTTACATTAGATCATGGGCTACCAATATTTTTATGTTTTTCACATATTCTTGGGCTTTACTCAAATAAACTGTGTGTTAAGGGTACAACACGATTGTATATCTGTAAAGAGAATACAAATTTCTATAGATTGACATCAACTACTAGATATAGCGTAGTTTAAAAAATCATACACAGTGTTGTGAGTTATTTTGTATTAATAAAACAATGAAGATCATCGTGTTATGTTCTCGAAGACACCCTCTTAATCAAATCGAATTGTAATCGCTAAAAAATCACCTTCCGATATTTCTTCAGATCTTCACATTTCAGAGTGCCTAGATGACGAAAAACAGGTTGTCTCAATTCCGTCTGTCTGTTTGTCTGTCTGTATGTATGTCTGTTGGCGGTATAGCTCAAAAACTATTTGTCGGAGGAAAACGATATTTTGTATATATATTATGTATCTACCTCGCATGAAACCGGTACAATTTCATACAAATATATACAGTATGAGCACCTTAAAAAAATAAAATTTTACTTATATTTGCGTTAAGTGGGAAATAGATTAAAGTAGTAATTTGCACATAAAGCAGGCCTTACACTTGGCGAAAATAGAGCCCAACAAATACAAGATAAGGTCGCAAAAAATTCAAAAAGTTTCAACAATAATACCGTTTGTTTAAATAGAGCCGTGCGTCGCACACATATCAGCGACCCTGCATGGCGCAGTTAAATCTATCTGACTATAGACGATTGCATCCGCAGATGATGTAGATCGAATCCCTCCCCGGTAATTTTTTTAATTTGATAATTGATTTAATTTGCATAAGCAAGTGTTAAGATAGCGTTAGATCTATTTTCCTTTGATTTTTAGGCCGCGAGCCTCATAAATGCGTAAATCCCCAACCTTTAAATAGACGGGAAACGCATATTTCGGCGAGGCATCGACGTATATCGTAAAAACTATTGCACATAAATATATACATCCTGCGTACGATATGTTTAAAAATAAATAAAAAAAATTTCAGTGAAAGAATTATCTGCATTGGTTTTTATTGATGTAAAAAATATAATAAATTTTCTAAAGCCATGCCCAGCGTGAAGGGTAAGCCAGCTGAAACCCAACGATTTGAACAGGACTCCGTAAAGTAGCAAGAAATTGGTCGGTGGATTTGTTCGCAGTCGCAAGCGCCGCGGTTCAAATCTCTCCGCTAACGGATTTTTTTTTAATTTAAAAATTTATTTAATTTAAGCGAAACGTGAAGATATTTTTACTCCTACCTTAATTTCATTTTTAAAATTATTTAATGTCACAATGTCGACGAGGGAAGTTCTGGGTAAAGCCTTTTACAGATTTTTGTTATCTGTAATAGTTTTGATTTTGCACCGCCCGTAATAAGTGTTGATCTACCCTGTATGTATAATTACATTCCTTCGTTTAACTTATTGTTACCCTTTAAGTGGAGATTTATTGTTGAATAGGCTATCAGCTATGGTTTGATCTTCTATTTTCTGAGAATTCACAAGAAGGTTAAATATTCACGAATGGAAATTGCCGTACTATATTTTTAGACTAAGGTTTTTCAATCTTGCAGAAGGATCTTTTACGTTCACATCTCTTTTGAAAACTGATATATTTGAAATAGAATACCTTTCACCAAGATTATTGGTTAAAACTTAACCGGCATCTAATTCATAATTCTTAGTTCAGCAGTTAATCGCGAATCACAGAAATATTTAGATTTTTAGAACGATTAAAATTATTGGAATTATACTGTTGCACAAAATTCTTTAGGGTTCAAAGCGTGGTCTTAAAAAGTATAGAAAGAAAGTAGGAAACACAATAAATCTTAATTAAATATCCAAATATATAGTAATGTCTATTAAAAAATATCAACAATTAAACAATATTAACAATATTCAACAATATACAAGCAAAAATACAAGAATTCAAAGAATAAGACGTAATTGACAAAATTATAATGAGTTAGTTAACAACGTAATTGATCAGCATACAATTAATGAATCTTAATAAAAGTATTTAATTGTTTGAGGTTTAATCTCAAGGACGAATTCCAATTGGGTTTAAAAAAATCGCTCTTGCTCTACCATTTAACCTTGATGAGTAAGAGAAAACTAAATAAGTAATTGTAATTATTTATTTAAACTAAACCTGAGTATTCACAAAGCATGAACTAGAATTAAATGTATTCTGTGAATCGACATTGAACAAAAAAATTATAATTTACTTCGTTTTAAATAATATAAAAAATAGCAGAAGGCAATGATCAAGAATTAGATAATAGGTTACAACGTAATACATACTTAAATTTGTTATGTAAATAACCTTGAAGAGATGTTATTGTACATGGTATATATGTATTTGATAAGAAAATAATATTTCAAAGAGATAAGTTTTGTGTTGTGAAGGAGAAATTACCCCTCTAAATCCAGTTGATACATTATGGATGTTAGTACGAAACGTGATCCTATTTTACAGGTACGGAAGAGTTTTCTCAGGTCATATCTTGTCATAAAGACATAGACATTGTAATTGTCGTTTATGTTGAAATTAAAAACTAACTATTAGACAAGAATTTTGAAGCTTTTGTATACGAGTAGAGGTAGTTACATCGCTAGAAACGTGATAAACTGGCACACAGTAGGATTACGGATTCGCAGAGGTTTCTTTTTATATTTATATTGATAACCACGCGTAATAGTTTTATATACGTGATCCCTATAATGGAAGGTGTTATCGAGGATTAATCCCAAATTTTTAGCTTTGCCCACTAGTGGGATTCTAGTATTGTTCATTTTAATGTTAAAATTTTTGGTTTAAAAAAGTAGTACAGTTGTGTATCATCTCCATACACATGGATGTTACAGTTCTTAATGCTCTTTATCATACTAGATTGGAATCATGCTGAACATCACGCTCCACTGCTAGAGCACCTAATAGTTTGTAATTTAACTGGACACTTTGTAAATGATAGCTTAAATCATCTACTACTGAGAGAATTATTATTCAGGCATGAATTCCCCAATGTACGAACTAAAGCATCATGATGAACAGTGTCAAATCTTTTACTGTGGTCGAGTACTACCAATATTGTAATTTCACCTTCATCATATGTTACATTTAACAGTGCTATTGTGCAACTAAACCCAGCCCTGAAACCAGACTGTACTTCAGGTAAGATATGATTACTGGTTACATAACTCATTAATTGAATAAAAAGTAAATATATCCTCTATTAACGGAGTACAAATCAAAACAGTAATTTTATACATCAACATTGTTAGCTGATAAAGTGATAATTTAAAGTAATTATGTAGATTATACCATTAATAATGCACAAAATCCATATTCAGGCTATGCATTAATAAGTGAAAACACCGTGGTGTTATCGTTTTGGTGCTTTCAATTTTGAGCTTTCAGCTGTCAATGTCATTCCATATTCAAAATGTTTTTTAAGATACACATTAAATACATTTTAGTGTAATTCCTTTACTGATATTCATGGTATAATCTAATCGAATACTCACTCGACGACTTTAAGAATTATCAAATACTTTTGCTTACAAACTCAAACGGTTGCTTTGAAGAAACACCACTCGCCTTCGGCGCGTGATGTTTCTAAGCAACCCATTTCGTGAGAAACCAAAATTTTTGATAATTCACAGTCGTCTCGTGGTATTATTACTGAAAATTAAAACTAATAAAATTATTAATCTCTAAAACTGTTTTTTCGCGCCTCAACAATCATGCAATTTCTTTGATGAACATGAATAAAATGATTGTTCCAATGACTTCGGCCATGTGTTCTTATGATTCTGGCGGGAAAGGTCTTTAGAAGAAGGTGTTACGACACAAACTAAATATATTAAAAACATTTTTTTCAAGGAATAATTAATGTAAAAATAGATAAGGTTTTAATATATTTTTCAACGACGTTTCTAATTGCATTGCCCTTTTCACTGATTCTAATGATTCTGAAACATCACCATCAGCCTCTATCACGTAAAAAATATATATTATCATAGTTTTGCATCACGAAGAAAATTATATTTGTCTTAACCGTATTGAGAAATATAGTCTTTATTATTTATTACAAGAGAAGGGAAATATATATTAAAATTAGGTACATACAACCTATTCGTTACATTAATAATATTGTCGGGCAAATTTTATTCTAATTTCAAAGAATAGTACCGTTCATTGAGAATTTTAAAGAATGAAAAGCTTTATATCTATTCTGTCAACGCCGCCTCAAGGAGTATGGCTGTTTATTTGCTTTAATGTTCTAATTGATAATTTTTCTCCTCACACCAAACTAGGAGTAGCCGTTTTGTTGTGATTCACGTATTAGGCAGGATAGGCCTAAATATACCACATTGTTAACCTTTTCAAGGGTTAAGCTACATTTCACCTTGTGGATTGTCTAGTTACCTTTGTAATAACTAGACTCCTTAAGGTATTTGCCTGAAGATTAACTGTCATCGAAACATGCCTCAACTGTAATCAAATTTCATTTAGAAAAATATATACATTTTATGGGAAAGGTTTGGTATGTCCATTTTACTTCTATTGTTATTTAACCCCAATTCGAGCATACGATGGACTTAAATATTGACTCTATATCTGGTTTAAATCGCCGCTCTTCGCTTCATAAACATCCTAAGCTAGTGAAAGGGAGTAATAATACAGGGCGACTTCAGTGGTAGAAGATTATAATCCATTATGCATAAAATTGATGAATATGAGAGCTCAAAGGGGTGACAAATGTGTTTCAGATCATTTCAGGGCATAAGATCTCGAAAGGACAAGCAAGAGAAAATAGATTGGCCAAAGTTAAATATAAAAAATCTGGGATAAATCGACCTCCTTGTAGATGTAAACTAAGACTAGCAAGATATTTTAAACAGGATAATTAAAACAGCCATAGAAGCTTTAGAAGAAAAATACTAAGATCATAGAAGACGGCAAGACGACTAGTGGAATTCTTATCCACAACAGTTGCTAAAAGAAAAGGAAACCTTATCTCGACGATGGCTAACAATCAGAGATCCCGTAGAACAAGAAGAATATGCCCAAAGTATTCGAGAAGTTAAATTATACGCATTGAGACAAAAATTTTACAAGAGAACTGTGCCAAAGTTAAGCGTGTAATGATAGTACTCGTGCTAGTGAAGCTTGGAAACTAATAAAAACACTCAAGACCAATAAATATAATAAAGTACAATTAATTAGAGTAAATGTCTAAAAGGAGACAACATTCCAAAATAATAGAAAACGACGTACATTTCTTTCATGTACAAAACGGGAAATGGGACAGGATGTGCTAACTACAGGAACATTTGCCTAACTGATACCATGAGGTAATTTTATGGACGTCAAAACAGGTAGATCTAATATCGACAACGTGTTTCGTCTGGCATAGTTAGCAGAAAAGCCGATTGCGTGAAATATGCAAATTCACTTAGTCTTCATAATCAAGAAATAATATGGCATGTTACAGGCAGAAACGAAAACAAAACAAATCCGTTAGTTAGGCGCCAAAATTTGTTACCGGTAATTACACAAAGCACAACTAGCACAATGGGACACGGGTGAGTCTATTTTGAGGAGTCTAAGTGATTTTGTCTAACTTAATGCGGGAGGAACATAGAAAGTCAATAATAATGTATATTAGAGCGCCACGAGGATATAAGTTATTGTTTAAAGAAATAAATAAAGTTCTATAACCCAGAAGAAAACGATGTCGACATCGATGATGTGGAATTTAGCAATTGCATATATATATATATATATATATATATATATATATATATATATATATTAATATTACGAAGGTTTTCGCGGCTGATATGTATTAAAGGTAAACATTTCAGGGTGTCATACCGCTTAATAAATTTGAAGATTTCTTCAACTGGTTGAAGAACATCTTGAATGGCGTTTGGGGTTGGACGACGTTTCGACGAAATCACATTCGTCATTTTCAAGTCCTTGTAGTCCGGGTTTGGCTTCTAGTTATGCGGCAACACGACGGACTGTCAACTTGATGCACAGCTGACTGAATAGGTTGTTTATCAATTACTGTGGCAACTAGCATCGAGGGAGCTGTACTGCTAGGACGGATGGCTGGTGTTCGCAGAGAATGGCCGGCCGTTGCTTGTAGTAACGTTGGTAACCACGATGCAGGTAATCGGCTTGTGTCGTCGCGGGTGTTCATACAATTCGGACGTTTCACGATTTCGATGGCTTCTCGTATGATGCATGCGTCTTTGTGTTCGACGCTGGCAATGCTCTTGGTGTTGTCGAAATCAATCTTGTGCGAAGTATCCCATATATGATGCACTAGCGATGAAGTGTGTTCCATCTTCTTAACATAATTCTGATGTTCCTCCTTGCGTGCCTTTATTCTCCGGTTGGTGTGGCCTATGTAGCTGCTATCGCAATCCCGACACGGTATCTCGTAGACTCCTTGGTTTTCCAAAGGGATGTACTCTTTAGGATTCCTCAGTATGGACTGGATTTTTCTATCCGTGGTAAAGGTTGTCCTGATGTTACATTTTCTAAGGATTCTTCCGATTTTCTCTGTCGTGCCTCGGATGTAAGGCAGGTACGCCGTGCCACAAGGTCTCTCCTCTTCTGCGTCTTGCGTTTTGGTCTTCGGTGGTCGGAACGCTTTCCTAATCGCTGCTCTGCCATAACCATTTTGTTCGAATACTCGAGCAAGGGTTGCTAATTCTTGTCTTGTATTCTCCTTGTCGGCTATCCTTCTTGATCTACAAACCAGTGTTGTCAGGACTGATTGTAGTTGAGCAGGGTGGTGGTGTGAATTAGCATTTAGGTAGCGATTGGTGTGCGTGGTCTTCCTATAAACCGTGTGCCCCAATTTTCCATTCTTCTTGGTGATGAGAACGTCTAGGAATGGAAGGTGGTTGTTCTTCTCCAATTCCATCGTAAACTGGATCTTATTATGGATGCTATTGAGATGGGTAAGGAAATCAGCAAGTCGATTCTTACCATGACCCCATATGGCAAAGACATCATCGACATACCGAAGCCAAAGTTTCGGTTTGTAAATGGTGCTGTCCAGTGCTTTCGATTCGAAGTCCTCCATGAAGAGATTCGCAATGACGGGAGACAAAGGTGAACCCATCGGCGCTCCTTCTACTTGCTTGTAGCGTTGACCATTATAGATGAAATATGTATTCTGGAGACAATGATCGGCAAGTTTGATGATGTGTTGAGGTGGATCATACTTCTGTTTAATGACGTTTAGAGCTTCGGCAACTGGCACTTTAGTAAACAGAGAGACGACGTCAAAGCTCACGAGGATATCGGTCGGTGTAATTTTCTCCTTTTGCCGCATCTCGATGAAGTGGGTAGAATTCATAACGTATGAAGCCGCATCTGCCACATGCGGCTGCAGATGTTTAGCTACGAACGCTGCAAGTCGTTGGACAGGTGATCCTATGGAACTAACGATAGGCCTAAGCGGTGTTCCATCCTTATGAATTTTTGGGAGACCGTATATCTTGGGACATTTAGACGACTTTTCTCTAGGTATAAGTTGATTTTGCACTTCAGTTTCTATGTTACTCTCCTTTATCTTCGACTTGGTGGTCTTCTCCAAATACGTTGTTGGATCTGTGGAGATACATTTGTAAGCACTGTCCTGCAGTAAAGAAATCATTTTAGAGTGGTAGTCATCGTTGTTCATGATAACGGTGACATTTCCTTTGTCTGCAGGAAGAATAATGATGTTGTTGTTCTGACGAAGATTCTTGAGTGCCAAAGATTCATCACGGGATAGATTCGATTTGGGTGGTTTAGCCAATCGTAAGATTCGAGAGGTATCTTGTCGGATGAGATCGGCGGTATTCTTATCCAGTCTCGAAATCGCAGTTTCTACTCCGCAGATGATAGATTCCACTGGAATACGTTTTGGAGCTATGGCGTAGTTGAAACCTTTAGCAAGTGCAGATATCGCAGATTCATCCAAAGTAATATCAGAAATATTACGGACAACTTTAGACATATCCAGATTAGTAGTACGATACCCTTTTTGCGTTGAATAAAGATGGTCGAATTTCTTCCTTTGCTTTATCGTGTAGAGGTTTCTGTCAGTTTCCGCTCGAAAGTCTGCTAATTGGTCGATGATGTTCCAGATCATAGGGTGGATGATCCCGCTGAGGTGAAGATGCAAATCAAGAAGTTCTTTATTTATTTGGGCCAAAATGTGTCTCGTCTCTTTGATGGAATCTCGAAGAAGAACAGCACTTGCCTTGTTCAGAATGTTCGTGGTCCGATACGTTTTTCGATGGAATGACAATCTAGCACAGGTCGGGATGATGTTCTGATCTCTGCAGCGTTGCAGGAATGTCAAATTGCATAGATTTTTACATTTCTTGGACCGCAGTTTTTCAAAACTTCTGGTTTGATGGAATATATTCTCCCCGTAGAGACGTATAATAATATTACGAAGGTTTTCGCGGCTGATATGTATTAAAGGTAAACATTTCAGGGTGTCATACCGCTTAATAAATTTGAAGATTTCTTCAACTGGTTGAAGAACATCTTGAATGGCGTCTGCGGTCCAAGAAATGTAAAAATCTATGCAATTTGACATTCCTGCAACGCTGCAGAGATCAGAACATCATCCCGACCTGTGCTAGATTGTCATTCCATCGAAAAACGTATCGGACCACGAACATTCTGAACAAGGCAAGTGCTGCTCTTCTTCGAGATTCCATCAAAGAGACGAGACACATTTTGGCCAAAATAAATAAAGAACTTCTTGATTTGCATCTTCACCTCAGCGGGATCATCCACCCTATGATCTGGAACATCATCGACCAATTAGCAGACTTTCGAGCGGAAACTGACAGAAACCTCTACACGATAAAGCAAAGGAAGAAATTCGACCATCTTTATTCAACGCAAAAAGGGTATCGTACTACTAATCTGGATATGTCTAAAGTTGTCCGTAATATTTCTGATATTACTTTGGATGAATCTGCGATATCTGCACTTGCTAAAGGTTTCAACTACGCCATAGCTCCAAAACGTATTCCAGTGGAATCTATCATCTGCGGAGTAGAAACTGCGATTTCGAGACTGGATAAGAATACCGCCGATCTCATCCGACAAGATACCTCTCGAATCTTACGATTGGCTAAACCACCCAAATCGAATCTATCCCGTGATGAATCTTTGGCACTCAAGAATCTTCGTCAGAACAACAACATCATTATTCTTCCTGCAGACAAAGGAAATGTCACCGTTATCATGAACAACGATGACTACCACTCTAAAATGATTTCTTTACTGCAGGACAGTGCTTACAAATGTATCTCCACAGATCCAACAACGTATTTGGAGAAGACCACCAAGTCGAAGATAAAGGAGAGTCACATAGAAACTGAAGTGCAAAATCAACTTATACCTAGAGAAAAGTCATCTAAATGTCCCAAGATATACGGTCTCCCAAAAATTCATAAGGATGGAACACCGCTTAGGCCTATCGTTAGTTCCATAGGATCACCTGTCCAACGACTTGCAGCGTTCGTAGCTAAACATCTGCAGCCGCATGTGGCAGATGCGGCTTCATACGTTATGAATTCTACCCACTTCATCGAGATGCTGCAAAAGGAGAAAATTACACCGACCGATATCCTCGTGAGCTTTGACGTCGTCTCTCTGTTTACTAAAGTGCCAGTTGCCGAAGCTCTAAACGTCATTAAACAGAAGTATGATCCACCTCAACACATCATCAAACTTGCCGATCATTGTCTCCAGAATACATATTTCATCTATAATGGTCAACGCTACAAGCAAGTAGAAGGAGCGCCGATGGGTTCACCTTTGTCTCCCGTCATTGCGAATCTCTTCATGGAGGACTTCGAATCGAAAGCACTGGACAGCACCATTTACAAACCGAAACTTTGGCTTCGGTATGTCGATGATGTCTTTGCCATATGGGGTCATGGTAAGAATCGACTTGCTGATTTCCTTACCCATCTCAATAGCATCCATAATAAGATCCAGTTTACGATGGAATTGGAGAAGAACAACCACCTTCCATTCCTAGACGTTCTCATCACCAAGAAGAATGGAAAATTGGGGCACACGGTTTATAGGAAGACCACGCACACCAATCGCTACCTAAATGCTAATTCACACCACCACCCTGCTCAACTACAATCAGTCCTGACAACACTGGTTTGTAGATCAAGAAGGATAGCCGACAAGGAGAATACAAGACAAGAATTAGCAACCCTTGCTCGAGTATTCGAACAAAATGGTTATGGCAGAGCAGCGATTAGGAAAGCGTTCCGACCACCGAAGACCAAAACGCAAGACGCAGAAGAGGAGAGACCTTGTGGCACGGCGTACCTGCCTTACATCCGAGGCACGACAGAGAAAATCGGAAGAATCCTTAGAAAATGTAACATCAGGACAACCTTTACCACGGATAGAAAAATCCAGTCCATACTGAGGAATCCTAAAGAGTACATCCCTTTGGAAAACCAAGGAGTCTACGAGATACCGTGTCGGGATTGCGATAGCAGCTACATAGGCCACACCAACCGGAGAATAAAGGCACGCAAGGAGGAACATCAGAATTATGTTAAGAAGATGGAACACACTTCATCGCTAGTGCATCATATATGGGATACTTCGCACAAGATTGATTTCGACAACACCAAGAGCATTGCCAGCGTCGAACACAAAGACGCATGCATCATACGAGAAGCCATCGAAATCGTGAAACGTCCGAATTGTATGAACACCCGCGACGACACAAGCCGATTACCTGCATCGTGGTTACCAACGTTACTACAAGCAACGGCCGGCCATTCTCTGCGAACACCAGCCATCCGTCCTAGCAGTACAGCTCCCTCGATGCTAGTTGCCACAGTAATTGATAAACAACCTATTCAGTCAGCTGTGCATCAAGTTGACAGTCCGTCGTGTTGCCGCATAACTAGAAGCCAAACCCGGACTACAAGGACTTGAAAATGACGAATGTGATTTCGTCGAAACGTCGTCCAACCCCAAACGCCATTCAAGATGTTCTTCAACCAGTTGAAGAAATCTTCAAATTTATTAAGCGGTATGACACCCTGAAATGTTTACCTTTAATATATATATATATATATATATATATATATATATATATATATATATACTTACTTTACTTCCACCGGCATATTATTGTACCAATTTATTTAAATACAGAATGCACTAATAAAAGTGGTGCATTTTAAACTCACAAGCTACAAAGAAAAAAATATTGCACCGCAATGGCCCTAACTACGACGTCACGAAATTCTAATCTATTACTGATCAAAACTATTAGGCTCGACACAATCCAACCTGTATTACAAACAAATTCGGACTCCTGCTTTCCTGGAAACCCTAATGGTGCCCTGGTGACCGTTTTCCCATGCTCTGGTGGGACAAGATCCGAAAATAAGGTGACGCATGGCGAAAATCATATACAATGAGGATAATGTAACACTTTACATGGCTGAATTATGCAAAATTAGACATAGGGAATTTACTTAATGTTACCACGGTGTTTGTAAACAAAATAACAACACAGTGACTACGAAAACTAATTGAAACTGAATTATTTCATTGTAATTTTAAAACCGACAATTGTTACTAGCATGGGTAAATTGATTAATGCGAATAATGTAAGACTGTAAATGGCTGAATTATGCAATATTAGACATAGGAAATTTACTTAATGTTACCATGTGTTTTTAAACAAAATAACAACACAGTGACTACAGACAAAAACCGACAACTGTTACTAGCATGGGTAAATTGATTAATGCTAAAATAAAGTTGCCAATGTATAGTCTTACATTATTCACACGGTATATGCTTTAGGCCAGAAAGTTGAACAATAGCGAAATTTGGGTAGCTTTAGGTCACGGAGATGATCAAGTCTGAAGCGGTGAAAATTTGAATGCGCATGCAATTAACACACTTTTTTCTATCGGTATTTAAGTTTTCCCGGGCGTTGGAATAAGAGCGTATTGGAGCAGGGCATTACTTGTTAGGACAACCGTGGTGTTTAGGACTTGTTGTGACGTCTCGTATCTTCCTATACCGACACCTTCAGATTTGCGCGTTTTCTTTCGCTCCAGTTTGAAATCCGAGCGAAGTCAGAGGCAAATTTTCCACAAGTACAGCCAGCTGTGGCGCATCCCAGACCCCTTGCGAATTTCAGTATTCAACCATTTGGTTCCAAGTACATACCTAGGAATCATTACTAGAACCGACAGCAGAGGGACTCATTAGTTTGCGTAAGTAGGCTTATCGTGTTCATATTTCTGTGCTGGAGGCCCATTATCTGATGATTCAATAATTGTCTACGTGATTAAAGTCACGTATGATGATTGCGCAACTTGGCGTAACCCGGTTTTTTGTATGAGTTAGAGAGAGAGAGAGAGAAATACAGAGCGTTTTGCCCCCCTTCGGTTTGGAGCCGTGCTTTTAGCGTGGCGTCGGCAAATTCATTCTCGACCAGACGTTGTAAACATATGGAAATGAATAGTTGGTGTCTGTAAAAACCCCTGTTCTGAAGGTAGACCTTCACTGTCGGAAGCTGCTCATTACTATAGTCAAAACAGTGCATTTGTGTGCAAATAATATGCTGTTATGAGCGGATTTTATGTGATAGTTGTACTCGAGCAAATATACGGGCTGGGTCAGCGTTGAACCTTCTAAGCGTCCCATTCCCAAGACTTGCACAGTATGCATTCTTTTACAGATTAGCCATTGTGAATTTGGAGGCCATCGCCTTTGATCCCGTCTTTCGCTAACAGATGAAACCAGCTCCATGGTGAGATATTCCACCTCCCGTAATTCAACACCGCATTTCTTGATGCTATTGCCATGGATTGTAAAACTATTCCTTTTTATTGTGATTGTACCTAAGGTGAAACGTCCGAATTGACATTGATCTAACGTCGTTTTTGTACTGCGTCATTTGTTGTGAGAACTGTGTCGTGGGCTTCAAGTTGATAGCTATAGATTTGTAGTCTGTTCACCGCTGCGGACCTTTAACAGAGCGGGTTGTTAAATTTCTTTATTGTTGTGATTCAGATAATTGTTCATGACTAAATGTTTACTAACCCCTACATAAGTTATGTTATCATTTATGTTAATATTTGTCTGAATACTCAGATCCAATAGATCGTATTCATTTAAACGATTTTATGTTACCTTTAGTTGTGTTTATATACGTCTATATGAAACATTGCCTTTGTGTAGCTTTGCAATGTCTCCCATGGGCATCGAAGCGAAGTAACGGCATTTGAATTTAGGATTTTGGCCAAGTGCAGGTTACATTGAGTATTAATCAACGATTTCCGTGACGTCCATTTGCTTTTCCCATTCTCTTTGTCGTAATAAACATTCCTAATAATAGCATCTCGCCCTAAGCTGTGTAGTTTCGAAAGGAACCCCCCACCCACTGAGCTTTTAGTTGGACAACAGCCTGTGGAGGCGCAATGAGAATAAGCTTTGTTTTTTAGTCTATTCAAGTGTCTTAACCACCAGTTTATACCGTAGAAAATAAAATTGGTTGTTCTTGTGACTGCTGTATAAGATAGCCCATGTCCAATCTATATTTTCGTCGTAGGTGCTCAAAAAAGCACCAATGAATATGTAATTTAGTGTCTGGAGTAGAAAAGTTCATCTACACGTTTATAATATCTTTGAACTGAAAGTTGATAGCGCTAGTCCTACGAGAAGATCAATATTGAACGTAGCTTTTCCACTTAATGTAGCGCGCCAGAGACTACGTTTATTAATTAATCTTTGTTTAGAACTATTTTGTTTAATATAGTCAGCATTTTAATGGACATTTTCGTATGCAAGAGCTTTTAACTAATAAGTAGGTATAAAAAATATTGACAGTAACTACAATTAATGCGGTAGTAATTATCGCCTAGGTATGATACTTATACAGCATAGACATTTTTTGTATCGAGCAAAGTATAATATTAGATTACAACGTTCACATTGAAAACTCTGCCACCAAGAAAGCTTCTGCTGCAGCGGCTTTCAGCATAATTTTCTGCTTAATAACATTAAGCGCCTTAGGGTTGTATTAATGTAAGGAAAAATCAAACGATGCGCCAGCACAAAGCCACTGAAAGCTTCTGTGCAGCGGATATCAAGTTTCCGTAAAGTATTAAAATCGCAACGCAATAAAAAGCAGTGGTCCAGACTATCGCTTTCTTACGTAGACAAGCTTTCCGTCGCTTCAGAGGAAGTCCTAATCTTCTAACTAAATAAAAGCTTTCAAAATTTAGCGATACTTCCCTTGTCAATTTCCAGTGACATTTATTTGACACAAAAAGAGATTTGCATGTATCTAGGGAACGCGTTGTGGCCTCAGATGCCAACGACACGCTCTAAAACGGTAGTTAAAATGCCAAAGCCAATTTCCAAGAAAAGGTGGCCGTTGTTGTCAGATCAGCCAAATCCCGCAGCGAATCCTGGTTCCGAAGCTCTGTTTATCATTAGAATTCTGATTATTATTATCTAGAAAAGCCATATCGAAAATAAGGCCATCTTCGGAACGACGAGGTGGATGTCGCGCGATTTCAATGAATCCTCCTTGATATCGAAAGGATTTTTTCAAATCGTTCTTGATGGATTGAAAGAAAATGGACGCATACTAAATTACTTTGTTGGTTGTAATGGCTGAAACCCTGTAGATATATTGTAAAATCAGACGGAATATGCTTATGGTTATGAGAATACGCAACCTACGTTAGTATTAAGAGGAAATGATACTATTCTCATTTATGCGTTCGTTCAATAATTCATAAATTTTGTGACACCACTAGTAATTGAATAGTTTGCCTAGATAGCATTATATAATTTTTCATGTAATTTGAAAACTAATTTTTGGTATTGCTATTATGATGTTATCATTAATATTTTTATATACGAAGCCACAAGCATTGACAAGACCCAAGAATGAGAACAACAACGATAAGATCAAATTCAAAAACTGTAAAAGATATAGAAATTTGATATAGGTACATGGTGGAAGAAATGGTAGATACAGAAATATTGGCCATCTCAGAGACGAAGAAAAAAATTAGAAGGAACAGAAATAATACCAAAGAGATACACACTACTTTATTCGGGAGTAAAAACTAATCAATGGCAAAGCCAGGAGTGGAATTGGAGGTATAGCAAATACAAAATTCGAATACAAATGTAGAAGAGAGATGAGAAGCAGAATAGACTATTTTCCAAAAAATAGGAATGTATGGAGTGCGATGAAGGGTGTGGAAGTGAGAGGTATCTCAGAATTAAACTCTAAACACTATTAATTCCAAAGTTCTTAAATACAAAGCCGAACAAGAAATAAAAACGACACCTTCACCAAGTGAGGCGAGAAAAAAACGGCAGGCCGACAATAAAATACAGAGGAGTAGCGGAGGAATGGAAACATTTCAAAGAGGTCATTTTAAAATCAGCTCAAGAAAGCCGTGGAAAAATACATTGGTGGTTTATTGCCCATCTTAAGTAAGCTACTGGAAAAATTATTGGCCAAAAGTCCAACCCTGATCCGGGAAGAACATAACATTATCCCAGATTGCCAGTTCGGCTTTCATTTCAACCATTCTATCGTTCAGCAAGTCCACAGGGTCGTAGACACAATTAATCACGCCTTCGAAGAAAACTATATAGCTGCTTTTTTAGATGCCAGTTAAGCCTTTGACAGATTTTGGCACACAGGGCTACTGTACAAACTCAAAGCATTCTTACCACGCCCTTTCTATAATATCCTCAAATCATAACTAAAGGAGCGATACTTCCAGGTAATATTCAGACAAGACCAAACAGAGCTACATCCAATCCTATCAGGCGTGCCACAGGGCATTGTACTTGGCCCCATCTTGTAACTCATTTTCACAGCAGATTTGCCAACTAATCCACACACACTCTCTGCTACTTTTGCTGATGACGAGTTAATTATGGATGGAGAGTAAAAGAATGACAGATAAAATAAGGGGTTAAATAAGAAAAAAGCTTGGAGAAAGTACCTATTTAAAAAAAAGCTGCATAGAAATAGTACAAAGTAATGAAAATTCCGGTAAAAGAAAAGAATTGAGGAAACCTTGAAGAAAGATTTTAATGAAAACCAAAAGCTTTTCTATAATACGTTGAATATTGGGAAAAGGAAAAACAAAAAAAAAACCTGGAATATTTATACCTGGAATGCAGAAAGAAAGACAATAACAAAAAAAGGGACACAAAATGCAATGCGGAGACAACATTTCTAAAATCTCCTAACACAACACAAGGAACAGCCCAATGAATAAGCCAGAAAGCAAGTGACTGTGGAAGAAACGGAAAACGAGAAATCAGTTATTACAATGGAAGAAGTATAGACAACCGTAACGTAATGGAACGCAGGGAAAGTACCAGGGATAACCAAATAACTCCGGAAATGGTAAAACGGATGCGAAAAACTGGAAAACGGTCTTACCTGGATTTAACAAAAAAAACTAGATAATATAGAAAATAGTGCCAATCTACAAAAACAAATGTGTAAAAACTACAGAGGTATCTCGCTTCACAGTGTATCCGGTTTATATCAGAATACCAAAAAAAAAAACAGACTGAGAAAGGAAACAGCACCATCTGGAGGAACGGCAACATAGATTCACGAAAAATAGAAGTACACAAGATCTAATATTTGCGACAGTTCGCAGAAAAGACGAGTAGGTACAAAAACAAACTACACGTGGGCTTTCTCGATTTGAAGAAAGCATTTGACAAGGTGGTACCGCAGAAAATATGGGAAAATCTTTAGTAGATAGGAGTGCGAAAAATGAGTACTAAACGCAATAGTACATTGTGTATCTAGGACGAAAAGCGTAACATTCCCAGACGACTGTGAATATTGTTGGGCGAGGCTCCCAGAAGTCTGGGAATGTTGCTTTTTGTCCAAGATACATATACTATTTTTCCGCCGATCGATACGAGTAATTAAAAAAATTAGGAAATAGTACTCGAATATTCCCTGCCTAGCCCGGGAATAATATTCCTGTACAGTTTTATTGTAAATTACCTAGCAACGGCTGATGTAATGAAATGTTTAATTTATTTCTATGCAGTTTTATTGTAAATTACCTAGCAACGGTCGATGTAATAGAATGTTTGACTTTGCTCAACAACATTTTGTCAATAATGTGCCAGTTCTAGTACGATTGGCGGAAATAGAAGGTTTATGCCACACCAGTGAAAACTGGTAATAACGAGACATTCGACCACAGATAGCTTTGGCAAAAACTGGTTTAAAGCAAGTTTCATTTAAGTTCTTTACTTTTAATCACTTCTCCACATTCTTACCTTTTCTATAATACAGGAGCCTTTATAAATGTAGTCCATTATAAGGATTTTTCGATATCGTATCTTTATTTTAATATTGTAATTTTTCTTTTTTCAACCATAGATAGGCATTGCAGCATAATTTTGGTTTTTCTGATATTTTCGTGCAATATTTAATTTTTGTGTAGCATCAAATTCTGTTAGCAATCGTCATCAGGCATTATTAAGTTAGTTATTAAAGTTATATGTTTGGAATGGTCATGTTAGGTCAGGAACCGAATTTCAGTCACGTGACACTTCCGGTTTTCGAGAAATCGCGTGATTTCCGTCCGTCCGGGACGCTGGTCCGTCCGGGACGCTGTTTCAGCATCCAAACCGTAAGAGATACAGAAAAAAGATATTAAAGTTATATGTTTGGAATGGTCATGTCAGGTCAGGAACCGAATTTCAGTCACGTGACATTTCCGGTTTTCGAGAAATCACGTGATTTCCGTCCGTCCGGCACGCTGGTCCGTCCGGGACGCTGTTTCAGCAGCCAAACCCTAAGAGATAGAGAAAAAAGTTATTAAAGTTATATGTTTGGAATGGTCATGTCAGGTCAGGAACCGAATTTCAATCACGTGATTTTAAAAAATATTATTGTTTTTATTTAACCCTTATGATGCCCGGGTACTATTTCGTCGTTACAGTCACATAACTATTTTTCTATTAAACCTTTTCTTTTGAGTTTTCCTGACATCTCACACAAAATAGTTTTACCCATGAAAAACATATTTTATCCGCAAACGTCACAAAAGTGACAACTTATTTGTCTTTATTGAGAAGGTAAAAGTGTCACTTTATCTGCCTAAGCAGACAAAATAGCGACTTTTGCGTACTTTATCTGCCTAAGCACACAAAATGATTGCTCTCTTTCTTTCTTTCTATGTTTGTTCGCCATCTCCTCCGAAGATACTGGACCGATTAAATTGTATGATGGCTTAAAATTTTGCTAATTTTTAGAATTAGTTCGTAGGCCGGTTTTTATTTTCAAAAAAGTACGAAAAAGTTTTAATTTAAATAAACCTTTAAGCAGCGGATCGGAGCATCTGTCGACGTGGGTTATGGTGTGACAGCTGCTGTGGCCGTGTGCTATTAGCACGGGTGATTCAGTATGTTCATATATCATTACAGTTGCGCGTTATCTGAACAACAGAGGTTGGCGCAGGGGTACAGTGCTAGCCTGAAATTTACCTGAATACGTTTGCGGATAAAATAGTATATGTTATTCGGAGTAAAAGTGACTTTATGTGGCTTAGCTGAATTATTTGCCTCACTAACGTTCGGCTAAATAAACTTCAGCTTCGCCACATAAAGTATCACTTTTACTCCTAATAACATAATCTACTATTTAGTAGAAATAGTGGGAGCAAATATTTTATTTTTACAGTAGTATAAAGTGCACCTTGTGTCTCCCGTATGGAGTACCCCGGTACTCTTTAGGTTTATATGAATACAAAACGATTTCTGTAATAATAAATGCATAATTGGATAGTATTTAGTTGTATATTGTAGGTGTATAATTAATAGTAAACAGGTAACTAATATATAATGCGTGAGTTTCATATAAAGCATTCAAAAGTAAGTAAAGATAAAAAAGTAAACAGTGATGCATGATTTTGGAATAAACACGTCGTATCTTCATTCCACACATTTTCTGCCTACAGTAGGAGTTGGGTTGGTGTCTTCATCGCACACTGGGTTTTATGGCATTTATAGCATCTCTTACGCGTTTTTTTCCTCTTTTCATCCGCGGTGTTACACATATTGCAGCAACCAATAAACGTCATGCGCCCGGTCTGGTCACGTTCTTGGACGGGGGTTGTTGCTGGTGGTGGGTTATGTACAGTGGCTATTTTTACGCCAATAATGTTTTCCATGGCGGTTTTCACGAAGTAACACCGCGTGACTAGCGGTTCCTTATTTGTTTTATTATGGAGCGTACGCAGAGATCTCTTCCTAGATTTTTTTTAACATAATCTACGACGATCAGTTTTACAGCCAATTTGTGGACTGTTTTCAGTATAAATGATGTGCGCTGTCAAATAAGCAATATTCAAAATGATATAGAAAAAAGCCAGTGGCCAACTATTTGTTCCTCTCTTAGTCGTGTATTGCGTTACCATCTGATACATTTGATCAACTCCGGCTTTGCTAGAATTATAGTAAAGAATTGTTTCAGGTTTCTTGGCTTTAGCCGTGTCATCTATTTCTGAAGATGTGTGCATACTCGAAAGCAACACAACAGATTTATTCTTAGGCATATAGGAACATAAAGTTCCTTCATCACGAAAAGCAAAAAGGCTTGATGTTACTTCCCTGTTCTTCAGTGGTAGCAATTCTTTTGGGATGTAAAGTTTGTTTTTCTCATTGTTCCAACTAAAGCCCCTGTTCTCTGAGGCAGTTTACCAAGGGGAGTAACTTGAAAAAATTGTCGGTAGTGATGTTTCTTCCGGAGCCTTTGTAATACTGACATAGATTCATTAGTACCTCTCTCCAACATCGACTTGGCGTGCTTTT
This sequence comes from Agriotes lineatus, assembly GCA_940337035.1. Lineage (NCBI taxonomy): Eukaryota > Metazoa > Arthropoda > Insecta > Coleoptera > Elateridae > Agriotes > Agriotes lineatus. The sequence continues at coordinate 99,735,192 of OW679196.1, read as the reverse complement.
CCTTCTTTTTTATCTGTAAAGACAAACACTTTCATTATTGAAATGGAACGAAAAACAAATTGTTTATTAGGTACTAAACTCACCATTGTAATCGAATAACTGAAGTGCCAAAGCCACTCGCCCCAGCCACTGGTTCGTTTAGATTCACGTCCATTTTAGTTGAAGCACACACACACACACATGAACTGACTGCACTCTAACTCGTAAATAACGCAACTGACGCTCTAAGCTTCACAATTTCATTATTCTAACTAATAAAATTTCAAAACAAAAATGAGCTATGACGCACACAAACAAATGTCCGCAGAGATAACCCAGGAAAACGATGCACTAACATGCATGTTAAATACCATAATAGAGGTAGTACCCGGCTACTCCGTATGGGAGATAGAAGGTGTAAGTTTTTATGGTATCATAAGGGTTAATACGCGTTCTATTTGAAAAACGGTCTTTTTTGTTTTATTAAATGAGACATTTGTCTCACTGGTTGATAGTATTCTATAATAAAGTAGCCTCTCCATATGTATTCCATCATAACGATTTATCGATGTCTTCTCTCAATTTTTGGCCTACCATTTTGTTTTTTCAGCCATTGGTGTCCATTACAGTATTATTTTGGTCGTATGGTATCTCCGTATAGCATCAAATTCCGTTAATAATGGTCATCAAGCAGTTTTAATCACTCTTTAATTTACTTACATCTTATGAAGTAAAGGAGTATACATGTATTCCATTATAAGAGTTTTTCAATACAGTCTCTCAATTTTGCCTTTCGCCGACCATTATTCCTCCTTCAATCATAGCTATCCATTGCAGTAGTACTTTTTTCTTTATGCATCCTGCAATTATTCTGGAGCAGCAGTCTTTTCTCATCTATAGAAGCCCTTAAGGTTGCAATCACTTCTCCAGATATATACTCTACAGTAAGGAGCCTATACAGATTTCTTCTATCATAAGAAGTTTTTAATATCGCCTCTCGTATGAGTGTTTAAGTACTCGCTAACGCTCGCTCTCAAACCAGCCATAGTTGCCTTTCCCAAAATTCTTACATATTGGGCATCATAATTTTTATAAAATAGTTATTAGCAACCTAACTGTGACTAAAATAATTAATTCAATTAATTTCGTAGTATTAACAATATTGCTTTGAAATACTAGGACACATATGTTTACTTCTAATTTTACTCAATAGATGATTTTGGTTGTACAAAATAAGACTTGTAGCAGTGTTCAAATCTATCTACAGTGTTCGATAATTCCAACTTTAGAATTATGGTATGAAAGTAATATGCTAGGTGTTCCTTTTAGTAGTTCTATTACTGATGATTTAATATTCTGAGATATACTTCATGAAAAAGTCAAATGTAAACGAGTTTGAGGTATTTCCTTAATTTATACAACTAAGTGAAATTTTAGTTCACCAACGTGGTAGTTTGCTATTACCTATTCTGTCCCTTTATTTGTGTCAAACGAGCGTTCTAGAATATATTTAAATATTTAAATTAACTATCAGCACTTTGAGAAAGTACTAAAACATGCATAAGTTGATGAATATATTGTAAGAGTTAAAACTGCATACTCCTCTTAAAGATTTCTTACAAAAATTATTTATCAATAGTTATAGATCTTTGACGGAAAGTGCAGCTAAATCGAAAGTTAGTTTTACCTTAATTTTAGATTATTAAATCCATAGAATAAATTTCTCTTAAAAGCTTTGCATGCGCTTAGAAACTGTTTAAATTATTCTATAATGTCTTATGCAAGGTAAAATTAACAATGTTGTGTTCACAGTTGTGTAAATTACATTACTACAACTACAAAACCAAACCGCCTAGGTTTTACACCGAATGAACCTGAGATGGACAGCCTTTGGGAAACTAACCAACATAATGAGAAATCCTGATTTCTCTCGATGCCTAAAGAGAGAAATTTATTAAACCAAGAAGAGCATGACTAAATTTCGAACGTTCAAAAAGCTGTGGAGAGAACTATGTTAGGTGTGAACCTTCAGGAAAAAATAAGACACGAGAAAATTAGACGTAAACCGAAAGGAATGAATATATCTGAGAAAATATTAAAGATGGCAATGGGTTGCACATGTAGCTCGTCAAGATCCCTACCGCTGTGACACAAAAATCATTTTATGGAGATCAAGATTAACTAAGAGAAAAGCAGGAAAAATGGTTCCAAACAGCGCAGGATAGACAAATAAAAGAAGCTAAAAGCCCAACTAATACTAATATTCGTACATATCTGCTTAGTAAATATTATTTTAATCTGCGTGAAATGTATCACAATAGCTTTAGATAATATCAAAGTCAAACCAAGTTAGAATTTTATACTAACAAAGTGATTATAGTACGGGGCTGGTTTCTACACAGCAAATTCGTTTTAATCTATGAAGAATATCTACTATCTTGAATTAAATTTGTCTATGAACAATTATGGATGAAACACTACCTAGTATATCAAAGGCATTGCAATGCTCTTTTTCTTATTACACGCTATTTCATGGACGGTTGAAATTTATATTTGATTTTACAAAACTTTATAATTACATTGAATCTAACATTTACAAAGCCCAAGTAAAACTAAAATGGTTACTGAAAATACTCAGCAAGAATAAACACATAGCAAATTAAATCACTCAATTACAAATTTATAAATTGAACGCCGTCACATTTACACGTCTTTATCGACAATCTACAGCTACTACGACTTTCTTAAGATCTACTAAAGCAATTTCAATATACTTGCAATATTAAATTCGTTTTGGAAATAATGAACTGCACATGAAGGCCTAGCAGAAAGTACATTAAATATGAAATTGTTAGAAAATATTGAAGCAGTAAGTAACGAACTATGTTAAGCTAAGCACTTTGAAATATCGGAAACGTCGACTGATTGAAATTCGATTTGCGAAGTCTCTAACATAAAGGTATAAGAACTTTTAACTTCGAGTAATGGAAAAGTTAGAGAAATCAAGGTTAATACAAAGTGGTTCGGCTAAATTTATTATTCACAAATATCTGAAGTGATATATGGTTAAATTATATATCTTGAATTGGGCTTTGCAGTTTGGTTATCACTAAATGTTGCAAGAACACACCTATCACAATTCGTTAAAACACCTCACCACACAAATATTTAACAACTGCTAAATGCGTATTTCGACAGCCAAGCTGTCATCATTAGTAGCTACGAGAAACTTACACAGCAAAACGGCAACGAAATACTCGTGACCAAATCACAAATGGAAGTGTTTAACAGTTGTTAAATATTTATGTGGTAAGAAGTTTTAACGAATTGTGATATTTTCAAACCACAGGCTCCAGCAGTTGTTTATTTTATAGAACACACCTAATAAATTTTTTCAATAAGTAGTTATACTGTAATAAACATACATAGCATATGATAAGGTATTGAGTTATTTTGCTCGAAATAATTAGTATGGCTTGAAGCAAATGCCGCCACAATGGCAGAAGGGTAAGACATTTCCGTATTTAATTTTAATTATCTTGATCCAACATTGTATTGTGTTAAATATTGAAGTATTAATATACAGTGCTTTTATGGCACATCGCTGCATTGCTGGAAACATCCCAAGCTAATGTAAATGCATAACCATTGGTTGTTATAAACGAAATGGATCTAAAAGGACGCTAAAACACTTGCTTATATACGAGCCCTAACCACTATATATTCGGCCATTCCAATAATTTTATTTCCTTCACGTAAAAACAGAGTTTTATGATTAAACAAAAAGCAATTAAGGTACAACATTTTCTTTTCATTAAAATATGATAAGAAATCTTCGAAATCCTTAATGTTTTTATTTTTGTAAACTTTAACAAGTTCAGCAAATTAGAAGTTTAACAATCACTATCGACAACTAAATATGCCGCCAACACTGCTGCTGGATCCAAATTATTATTAAATCTGTATATTAATCAAGTTACGTTGGCTTAACAGAAAAACAAGTGATAGTTTGTTGTGTTCAATTAATTCTCTTGGCAGCAGCATGTTTACAGATGCAATTTGAGATTATTTTGGTGAATAATGACGCGAGGTGTAGCAACCCCAAAAAAGTTCGTCATTTATAAATAAAAATGTTTTGTGGGGGCTTATAAGTTTGTTAACGTTGTTCAACTTTTCAAAAATAAAAACCTAAAAAATTTAGAAGATATGTAATAATCTTTTTAACGGAAATCAAATGCGGTGCCTTAATTGTTCTCCGTCCACTCATAAAATCCTGTTTTAACGTTAGTAGAGTAAAATTATTGAAATGGCCGAATATATAGTGGTTAGGGCTCGTATATAGTCTATCACTTTCTGTATAAGAAATATACCAAGAAACCCTTTGTACAGTTACTGAAATTAAAGCAAACCACTATAACAGTTCAAATGTTATTCGGCATGTGATGTTACATTTATCCCAGCGTCCCTACCATTCAGGTAACATGGGCCAATTGTATCACTGGTCAGTTTTAGAGTCCAATTAGAATCCAACAATTACAGAATGTAAAACCGTGACGTCATCGTTAGGGCATTTCCTCTTTTCGTTCTAATGAATTGATAACGAGCCAGCGAATTGAAGCCTCAGCAGGTGGAGGCAATGTCATTCAGCCAACACGATTTCAATTCCATACCAACGTCTTGTTAGGCGAGAGTATGTTACTCAGTGGCGCCCGACAAATTATTAATGCGTTCTTAGATAGAACCACGCCTTTATCCCACTGTAGCTAGCTGTGTGTATTTTTGGCTTTGTTACTTATTCTAAATGCATTTAAGTGTAACAAAGGATTAAATAAAATTTTCCAGAAGTTTAGAATACACCTAGCTTAAATGAAATGCATTAATTTAGGACTATTAAGGTTTTGATATAACTTTGTATCTTTTACCGAGAATTAATACATTATACTATATTTTCCGGCATAGCTCACAACAATAGATGTTGATGAATAATTAAAATTGGTAATATGCAGTAGTAGAATGAATTGAAACGAAAGTAAGAATGGCTAAATTAAATATTTAAACGAATGGGTCAATAACGTTGCTATCCAGTATATTTACAATTGACGTTTTAACGATATTTCAGTATAGTACGACAGTTTTAATTTCACTTCAGCAGTTGATTGAGATAAAACAATTTTTAAGAATTTAACTGCTTTGATAAAAAAGCATTGCCAATAAGGCAAGAGAGTTGTATTTGCCAATCACTTTGTAGTAGTAGCAAGCCTGGAAATCTAAACATTGACTTACGAGACAATGCTTGTAAGCATTTGTAATCCTATAGTACTCTGGAGCAATGGAGCTTCACAGCACCTGCCATTGTATAGGTATTTCGTCGGTGATGGTTAAAGCGTTATCGTGCTATGAACCGAACACAGGCAGATATCGACAAGTTCGACTTAAAGATGCTTTCCACAACCAAAATAATCGTGCAAGCAAAGATACCTTAAATATGGAATTAGCTAATTGTATTCGTAAAGTTGAAAACAAAGAAGGATTTTAGTGATACGTTATGGCAATCACACCAAGGGTAACAACTCAGTTGCTTTAAATTTTAATTACTCAGTTTAGAATTAATTTTGATTTTGGTTTAGAATGGATAAGTTAGGTTAGAGAATCCATAAGGTAATTCAGTCTCAGAGTCAGTGTAAATTTACATTTCATAATATAAATGAACCATGTCTACACGAATTGATCGGAAACAACGAAATAGAAGCATTTCTCAATCATCCTTTAACACAAGATTACAATAGCTTTGCAAGCTGAATATCTATTCAATTACTCATCAGCTCGGAATGAAATTAACGGAAATTAATTTCAATGTTCTCTACAGGACACGTCGCCCCTATCCCTAACGTTAGTTTTCCCCCATTAGTAAGAATTCCCGTGTCGAAGTTTGAAGGTCCTTTACATATTACATGACTAAATCAACTTGGCTGTTTGGCGTTTAACAAACGATCCTGAAAATTTTGTTCTGTTTGACTTTTTGAAATCGGTTAACTTTGACAAATATACTCGCCAACCTAAGTAATACACCGTCTATTTATTAATGTTTAAGTATTTACAATAAATTTAGTGTCTCGGTTATCGTATTCATTTTGTTCACTGTTCGTGTAGAGGTAGTGGTAGTTTTCGTTTCAATACTGTGGGGACATTGGGTCAAGCACAGGTTATAATAGTTTACCTCATCGCAAGCGCTCAGGTTTTCTATAAAAATTTTTGGCACTTTCACTGATGATGTTTTGAATTGGCAATAGACCCAGCTCATAGTGTAGTTGATTATTAAAAATGGACCATGAGGCGTTAACTGCAATCCGTAAAACAACTACTTCTTGGGGGTTACAGGTTTCACCTTTGATGTGTAGCACCAAAATCAGAGTAGCGTGCAGGGTTGGTGGTCTTATTAGTAGAGTTTTGTATATAAGAACAGCGCATTCAGCCTTTAGTGGTCTCTTTCGGTTAATTAGAGGATACAGCTGACGCAGTCTGTCATTACACTGGATTAGCTTTTGGTTTGTGTGATAACTCCAAGCCGGTCGTGTGTCCAAGTGCAAGGTATATCACAGCATCTTCATTAGAATTTCAGGGTAAATTAGTTCCATTGATGTGGATTCTGTGCTGGTTGGCTTAAAGAGAAAAGCTTACTCTGGCATTTGCTGGGCTTAAACTGATTAATAAATTTTTCTATGTGATTTATTTTATAGATGGCTCAATTGTCTCTGTGGATGGTCTATCTTTAAGGAAGGATAATACGTTTGAATATACATAAGTGAATATAATTAAATCTAGAAACTTTTTCTAGAGACTCTCTATTCGGACCTTATTGAAAGCTTCCGCTACGTGGAGAAAGACCGCTGTCTAGTCGTTTAGATATTTTCGAACTTACTCCGCCGCGATTTTCGTCTCGATCGTGACGGATTATTTGCCGGCGCCTAAATATTGGCCCGCGTAACTTGTTAATTCTGTGCCCTCTGTTCTGCACTTTTTAATTCTGGTTTTAACGAGCCATGTCCAAATTTGGTTTGGAATTTCTTTGTACCCTCAATTACGTGGTTTTAGTTTAGTTGAGCTGCGATTTGGAAGCCAAAATTTCTCCTGTCATCGTTCATTCTAGCTATGAGGTAATTACATGGTAAATTATACCCGCTATGTCACTTTGGCGGCCATTCTAACGTTCGCGAAATTTTTTTCTTACTTCTTCTGGAAATATGTTGTGCTATAACTTCACGTGAGCCGTTCGTGGTCTAGTCGACTCCTATCAATGCGTTTGCTGCCCTCTGATGTAGGATGAGGGTACCTTGCTGCCACTCTGCACCGGTGATTCAGTAATCCTCTGCCATTCTATCACTCCCAACTTCCTTAAATCCTCTTGTACACAGCTCTGCCAAGACCTCCTCGGACGGCCCTTGCGGTTCGTACCCCAAGGTTCTTCCATCATAATCTTCTTTGGCATTCTTGTGTCTGACATTCTTCCAACATGTCCCAGCCATCGTAGTCGTCCCTGCTTTACTACATTCACAATGTTGGGTTCCCCATAGATGTCCTCCAATTCCTGATTTGTACGTCTTCTCCATCCTTCGTCGATTTTAATACCTCCAAAGATTCTTCTTAGTATCTTCCTCTCCCAGATTTTTAGCTTTTGGATGTCCTGTTGCCTTAGTGTCCACGTTTCGCTACCAAATGTCACAACCGGTCTTATAATCGTTTTATAAATACGCACTTTGACTTTACGCGAGACACTTTTTGCTGTTATGAGTTTGTGAACACTCGCTGCCGACCTCGATCCTGCTGTTATTCTTCGATCAATTTCACTACCGATGTCGTTACCACTATTCACTTCTGCTCCTAAATAGGTTACCGTGCTTGTTTGTGCAAATCTATATATTTTGTTACCTAGTGTGTTTGTCACTTTTAGTTCCTCCTTTTCTTGATTATTCGTTCTTCCTAGTACGACTTTTTTTCATTGATTTGGAGCCCACATTTACTAGCTGCTTCCTCTAACTTCTTTATACATGTCTTCAGTCCTTCTCTCGTTCTTGCCATTATTGTGACATCATCTGCGTATGCCATGACTTGATAGGAGTTCCTAAATATACTGCTGTCTTGTAATAACCCACTTTGTCTTAAAACAGACTCTAACACAATATTGAATAAAGTTGGAGCCATTGGGTCTCCCTGTCTAAGTCCAGTAGAGATGTTAAAGCTGTTCGACAGCTCGCCCTGGATCTTAACTTGGCTACTAGTTTCAGTAAGTGTCATCTTAACTAGATGGATTAGTTTCTCGGGAAAATTAAGTTCTTGTAATATCCTAATGACCGCTTTTCTGCTCACTCTGTCATATGCTTGTTTAAAGTCTATCATCATGGTGTGAATTGAAATGTTTTTCTCCCAGCATTTTTCTTGCACTTGTCTGAGCACAAATATTTGATCCGTCACAGAACGGCTAGGACGAAAACCACACTGATATTCACTTATAACCTTATCTGCTATCACTTTCAGTTTATCATTAATAATTGTCGCTAGAATTTTATACGCTACATTTATGACAGAGATGGGTCTGTAATTCGCACATACTAGTTTATCGCCCTTTTTATAAATTGGTGAAATTATTGCTCGGTTCCAATCACTGGGCATTTGCTCCTCCTTCCATATTTGCTTCATCAATTTATGTAGTTCTATTTTCAACTGATCGCTTCCGTTTTTGATGAGCTCTAATTGAATACTATCACTTCCAGGGCTCTTATTACATTTCATTCGTTTCAGGGCTCTTTCAAATTCCTCACCTGTGGGTTCATTACTTACTCCTACTTCTAATTGTGTTATCATGCTGTCTCCTCCCGAATCCCCAGCTGGAAGGTTTCGTTTCGCAGCCGTTTTGGTGAATCAAGCCACTGCGAGCGCTTTACGATTATTTGCACAAGGTAATCTAGCCTAGTAGCTTTCGAGCTAAGTTTGACTGCTGCTAGTTGTAAGTAAAATTATACCTTGTGATCATAGTAAGAAGAATCGTTGAATACTGGTGACATAAGTAACTTTACAAAATGAATTTAGCAAGAAATATTGCTCTCGACAGAAGCTCCTCAAGTTCCCTTGAGTTTTTATTACCCTGTTTAAACGTTATTTACCGTTATTTATTACTTTTATCGTTATATTGCTTGCTTTTGTTACTTACAATAATTTTTTGTGACAATTTATTTTTATATCTGGTAAACCATATTATGTCAATATTTGCGATTTTGAAGGTGTATATATTTGGGTGTCCTGGTTATTATATATATTTTACTATAACTTTCATGTGTTTGGGTTACTGCAAATCTCGTATGGCCTGTCAGTTAGGTGAGCGTGTTTTAGATTATATAGCATCGACTATATTTAAGTTTGTGAATTCTTGTCATTATCGTGGACATATTTTGCTCTATTAAAAACGAATTGGTGCCTTTTTGTAATTTTAGTTAATTTAAAGAGCCCACACTGGTCATGATAATTAGAGAGTAATTGAAAACTGCCATAACAAAGTTTGGTAAACATTAGGACGTATGCATGCTTCCATCTCTGTGGAAAATAGTCTATTCGTAGGCATGCATTAAACATACAGATTGTCTCCGGTGAGACTGTTAGACAAACAAACCGTCTCTGAATCTAGTTACCGAGTGTACCTAGTACCTGCAGACAATCTGTATAGGCCAGGTGCTTTCCGTGTTTAAATTTTTCGGAGTCCAGTATGAGATCAGGTCCAGGTGGAGCATGTAAGTCGGATATTTTCAATCACTACCTGGTAGTGTCGCACAATATGAGTGATAACTTGCGTCGTGTGTATAAAGTTATAGCTGGTTAGCGGTTTTCGCATTGATCAAAATGAGATGCAAACATTTCCGATTTTTTACTATCTGTGCAAAAAGTATCACTGGTGGACTTAAACAAGAGTTCTTTATGAGGAAATTGGAGAATGATAGTTTCAACAGAGAAGTTTTCTGAATATGAACTACTTCCAGTTTGTGGTCCACATATTTGTTATCCATCATTACTATTTTAGGTTGTGCAACATTACCTTTTCTTGTAAATATTTATCTACGGATATTACAAATTCAAAATCAATAGTTTTATGCTATAATTAAGATAATATAATTTTATAGCTTTAGTTAAAATTTTAGATTACTCGAAATTGACTAAGAATGATACCACATTTTTAATATTTATATTGCGATTTTATAATATTAAAGGTGAACACGTTGTAACCCTCTATAATGCATAGATGTTAGGATAGACTACTTTAAAAGGTGTAATTAACTGTTGCAGCTCATTGTCGACTAGATCTATCCTGTTATATAGCATTTATAAATCAAAGCGATTCTGAAATGGTGATGCCATTATAAATAAATGATACTCTAACCTACCTTTCAAGCCAGACTAGGCTACTACGATAAAGTTTGTTTTATTACTTCTCTTTCAAAAAAAGGTTAAATGACAGGTGCCACACAATATATGAAAACTAAACGCCATGTACCGTATACAATAATAAAAAAATATATACAAATACCAAAAAGGTATGTTTGTCAAGTTTTGTAACTGGAGCAGAGCATAATGCATATAACTTAATAATCTAAATAGTGGAAAAATATTGACTTCTTACAAGATTTCTACGATAGGAAAACGTGATTTCTAATTTCCGACCATTGTTGATGTGGATTTGGCAACATTGAACTTTGTGGTGTATTTCAGATTGCCTAAGTACATTTTAGTGACTTTTTAATAGGTAATTGGTAATATTGAGGCTTTATTTGGTGACGCTATGTAAGAGGGCAGCCTCTTGAATAATCGTGTTAGTGGTTTGATGAACTGCTGAACCCGCTTGATTTATTTAGGACTTGATAGTATTTTGGAAGTAAAAGCAATTCTTACTTTCACATGATGTAGCGCTCTAACGAATTTATTTTCATGCCTTTTGTCTCTTCTCTCTCTTCTTGTTCACTACGACCTTAATTGCCTGCCCTTCGCCGATACTTCTACGAGTGATTGTGAGGTTCGCCGTGGTGTCTGTTATACATCCGAGGGTGCTTGAAGTGGCTGTACTTTTTTGCTCTACCCGTATTTTAAATTGCTAGTTTGGTGATCGGAAAATGGCGGAATACCTGCCATCGCGAGCCCATTTTGACAGACCCTTTTAGATTTCCAATGCGTGATACAGCTATTTAGGTCAGTCGTGCAACTATGTAGATTACTTATAGTAAAGTCTAAATTTTTGTTTGAAATTTTTGCAACAGTAAACAACCTTCAGTTATTTACTAATTTAATTTGATCGAAATTTTGTGATTGGGGAGCAACCATTCTTTGTAGTCAAAATTTCGTTCACGTTGCATCTTCTGATTTTGTACTGTAGAGTTTGCTTGTTAAGAATAGTAAACGGATAAATATCATGACATGCAGACACCCGCTATTTGGAGATTACTCCAAGAACGTGTGTCTGTAACTTTCTCATCTAAGGTTTTTCATTACTTCGCTCAAGCGATTCCGCGGGCTATTATCAAATCAGATTCTTTTGCTTGTATGATCTTTGGATACAGTTGTGCATCGAATCAATTAAGTCCTTAGAATTTTGTGATTAATCTATACCTACCATAATTTTAATTCTGGGTAATATTTTTGGGTGTATTAAGTCCGTTGTTTTGGGTAAATATATGATTTACGTTCGATATTAGCCGTTGTTGTTTTCCCTGGTGTTCATTGTCTCTCTGCATCTAGACTACTTCGTGTGGTTCAGCGAAGTGGTAAGTTGTTGAATTGGGCACTTTCAACTAATGGTTTGTTACTGCTAATGACAATTGGATGAGCTCATTAGCAATACGTTTATTTTTACTATCCATCTCAGGAATTCTGTTGTGAATTAGTTTTGAATAAATAAAAACTAAAACAAGATGTATACTTAATACACTAAGTATAAATACGAATAAAATGCAAGTCGCAAAATGTTTTCTGTGTATTTAAACCTGTTAATAATGCTGTAATATAGAAAAAATAGTGGAGTTGCTTTTACAAAGGTTATATATTTATGTATCTACTAACCACTAAAAATCAAAATCTAATAATTCAGAAACCAAGCGTCATCATTTGTATTAATTAATTAATTAATCAAGTTGTGTATAAACTACAAACAGAACTACTTTGATGCATACTACAAAAAGGCTAAATTCGTATTTTTGTCAATTGAAATATTCATTCTGAAAAATTCAGAGTATCTTTCGAAAATATCTCCTGTTAAACATCATTAGAGTCAGAACACTTTATTGTGGGCACGATGCAAGTAGGACTTTAGCCATGTGCCTTTAGTAATAATAATAAAAATATTCACATTGAACTGATTGTAAATCCTTTAAACCTACAGGAAATGAACACATAAAGCATCATAGACTATGTTATATAATATACTTTTGTGGGAATCAGTATCTATAGTTGAGCAAAAATAAGTTGTTTCTACATATTATTTGAGTCTATGAAGAGCGCGATAGAGTCTTAATTTAGAGCAACCGAACAACTGTTTTGGGTGTAAAACCTTTGTAAATTATGGTGTGAAACAGGGAATTTTAGGCCGCACATTAATCTGAAATAAAAGACTCGAGGAAGCCGTTAATGGGAACTTTAGAAAGTAGGTCTTAATCCGGAAAATGATTTATAAGTACTAAATGTGTCTAGCGGGGGCAGCGTATAATGCATTAAGAAAACATCAGATTTGCGGAATGAATAATTTGGAATAAGCGTCTTGGGACTGGTATTGATTTAAGGCACGTTGAAACTTCAAGAAGCCACTACGGATATTGAAAAGTGGCTGGCTTCAGTGCAGAGTATGGAGAATTTCTTAAAAGCTCCAAATCTCTTTTGAGAACGTATATTAGAATTGTAGAACAGATAATTAGATTGGCATGTCGGAATGCGAAATCGGCGAGAAAAGTGGAAATGAGAAAGATGTATCAGTCCCCGGCTGCAATTTTTATTTTACTTTTACATTTGCTTCTTTCACAAATGTGAAGGAATTGCAGGTTCCACTGTCTCTAACATGGAAATTATCAATAGTTATCGTACAGGAATGTTGCTATACTTATTACACACTGATAAAGTTCAGTAACTCCACCAATGAATAACATTTACCTATCTTGTAGTTTCTTTCTTACGACGTCTTTTATACGTATTATTCCACCTTCTGAACTTCTTGGATGGAGCAATATTCCGTACAGTTTATGATAAAAGTAGTGAACTTTAATGCATTAATAATATCCTGTACGAATGGGACAAGTAAAGTGGTAGGAACGAAAAAGGTTTCCTTAAATAAAACAATTTCATGCCATTAAAGAGGTTTTATATGTCAACTTTTACTGGTTCATTCACCTCGGCAATTTTCATAATTTGACGCATTTTAGGGATGATGTATCACTGTTATTTAGGCGTTCGTATGACCTTTATCATTTTCAGAATTTCTGGTTTCCCAGCTACTAAATCGATTACGAAATGTCTCCTCTGGGAGGGTATTATTTCTTTTTCAACTTTTACTGTGGATCTTTCTAAATATGCTTGTTTAATGTGGAAGTTGTTGTACAGAGTGTAAATCAGTAAGAAGCCTGCAGTTAAAAACTGTAATTTACAGTGGCAATGTTTATAGTGGGTAAAAATATGCATCGCCTTAGATCAAAGTAACTAGGACAAGGATACTGTTTTTGAATGTGTAATTTTGTCATAAGTTACTGCTGTGTGGCTTAACCTTATTTCTGTTGAATTCAATGTACATTTGCAATATTGTATATAATGGTGGTTACGTAGCTCCAGTGCCCATGAGCATGCCCCTTTTAATCATAATAGCTAGCACTAAGTATTACTGACACATATAATTTGGAATAGTTTAATTTACATATTTAGTAAGTCTACAGGGTTGAACATCTTCCACCTTCGTGTTACGTTTAGTAAGTTTACTATCAAGTTATTCGAATGAACACTAAGTCTATCGCGGTGTTGTACACTGCACTTTGTGATTTTGTCCTTAACTGAATTGATTTGGAGATCATGGTGGATCATCTGATTCTGAACGTACAATTACAGAAACATAAACCGCGACAAGTCTTGTAGGGCCATTTTCCACTATTTGAATATTGTAATTTTTTATTCTGAACTGTTTATGAAATCTTATCCAAAATAAACTGGTCAATGCATTATAAGCAGCTTTCGATAGATTATATAATTACTTCATTCGAACAATCTAACTTAGGCCAATTATAGTGTTCAGCTTTATATTTCCGCAATGGTATTGTTGCGTCAGTGCCGTCTCAGACACTATATACATGTAACCACCACTTCGAAATCACTGTGGTTGCAGCTTGCAAATATTATATTTAAAAAAAACAGTTACCACCCACATCTAAAATAGATTGAAACTGTTGGGTCACCATAGTACGCAGAACAGACTGAAACCGCTTTAGGATATCGACAGTGTAATTGCTGGCTGATCTCCACAGCTGGATCCCCCATAGATTCAAACTGGCTTCAGTATCAGCTTGTATAATAGTAGTTTGTTTTTGAGGAAGAAATGTTTGACCAATGAAGCAATACATTTTCCTAAACTGGAGGCCATGCTGTTTTGTGTTTGTCTGGATGTGTTTCTTCTAAAAGTTCGAATATGTCGATTTCTTCTTCAGTTATAATCGTGGCTCAATATATTAGAATAGCCTTATAGAACGGCGATTACTTGTTATAAAATAGATAAGAAGTTACATCATTCATAGCAAACAAGGTATTGACATAATTTTATATCTGAAACTCACTTCACCAACAGGAATTACACTATGACACAAAACTCTCAGATGGCATTGCATACGGAGATAAAGATATCATCATGAACTAGTTATACATATAATAGATATAGAACATTTGCATGGCACTAGTATTGTAGTAAAAGACTGGAAATATTCGATAACCATATCTACAGTTTATTGCCCACCGAGGCACGCGCACACGCATAAAAATTTTTAGGACGTTTACAACAAGCTTCGCAACAAATTTACAGCTGAAAGGACTACATCCTGTCTGAAGAATAAGGCAGCAGCGTTCCGGTGTGACGTCAGAGCAGGAAAGCCGAATTGGCTAATGATAAAATTTATAGAACCTCTCATCTATTTCCAAGAAGCTGATGAGCGAAGACTCAGACGTCAATGGCAGAACACGAGAGCTACAGCAGATAAGCGAAGATTCGATCAAGCACCTAGGGAACAAAAACAATTTGCATCACGCAATCCAAGATTACCGTATAATCTCTCATCCGCAAATTTATCTGATTACAAACTCTTAGCAGCAACCAAGGGGATCAAATAACAACCACAACGAAACATCCCATCGATCCGAGTATAAGATGGAAGTTGTGCAAGAAATGGCCAAGAGAAATTATTAGCATAATCTAACCATAAATGACGTCTTACAGGTAGGTAAAACAATAAAGAATGTTTTAACACAAAACATGGTTAAAAAACTTTATCGCTAGTGTGTCTGCTGTACAAGCGACTTTATTTATGGGCCAGCCGTGCCCGTGATCAGATTCCAACATCTCCGCCGCTCAAGCGACTTTCTACGTGGACAATTCGTGTCCCAGGTCAGATTTCAACAGTTCTGCCGTCCAGGCGACTTTCTCCAGGTCTGGTGAACTCTTGCGAACTGGATTTTACCAAACGTCGCTACTACAAGCTGCGACGTCGTTTTGTTTGGTATCGGTGTTGTTACTATTGTTTCTGTGTAACTTATGCATGCCACTTGTTTCCTGCACGCTAGTTATTTTCTCTCGTAGCTATAACATGTATACTTCTTTGTGTTTAGAATTTATATTTTATATGTGTGTTTAGGCGAATGTTTGTTTCTCGAACACCAGCTTTTAGCTTCTCCCCATAAAGGGTTATGAAAGGTGTTAATTGGATGGTTGGATTACGATCAGCCTAATAGGATCTGTAACAGCATGTAATCCGTGACGTCACCATTAGAAAAGAGAATGATCAGAATCACTGAAAGACAAGAAGACCAACTTTTTTATAAAACAGGCAACTAAAGTCGAAAACATAACTAGAAGCATGTCGTCACTAAAGTGAAAATAAGCAGAAACCTGGGGCATAAAAGTTGCTAAATAGCCGTTGTGTCAGAATAATCTAAAGATTGAAACGTCAAGAAAAGGAAGGGATCAGTATTTTGTTTTGTGTAGTCGCCACGCCATGCGATTTTCAGTTGAGTACTTATTTTCAGGCAGAGAAGTTGCTAGCAAAGTGCACACTTATAATTTGACCAGGGATTATTAAGCAATGTTTGCGTATATTGTGTGAATTGTTCCATGTAGATAGCAGTTTGTTGAACCTTTACCTTGCCGTACAGAAAAATTACGACAATTTTCTGATTTACTGCTTTCATAAAATGAATTATAGCAGAGATGTCGCCTCCACCTTCCAGTCGGATTAAGAAATGATTGACCCCTGTACTGCAGTCATCTCGTATTATTCCCACATCCTGACGTAGAAAAACGTTTTTGGCATGTACAAGCGTTCTTTTATTCTTTATTGAGGGCCGACCGCTCGCCCGGTATTAATTTTGCGATGCTTGTAAATTTCACACCTATCTTCCCAATCGGCAACAATCAAGGCTTAACTAAGGCACTTTTTGGTTTAAGATCTAATGTTATATATTCTTCACCTTCAATTTTTAAATAAATGATATAATGTGCTAAATTGTGAATATGTTATTTATAGTTGATTTTATACGTGTTTCATGTTGTTAGCATATAATAACCGTTGTACATATGAACTACTGCTTATATTTGACAACGTTTTGATAAGTCGATTACAGTTCTGTGATAAGTTTTTGGGGCGAATACCTGAAGTAGAGCAGTAGCTTATTTAGCGCTCTACGCTAAATACAAGTGTTTGTAGTACGGTAGCACAGTTACCCATCGTGCGATTTAAAAATTAAGGAGTTGAAAGAGCAACGTGTTTTGCTCAAAACTCGGTAATAACTTTACGGAGACGCTTGATATGGTTAAGGGACGATTGTATGAGCCGAACACAATGGTGTAGGTGGTTCATGCATTTTAAAGCAGGAAGAACGTAAACCATTCACGCTATTAGACGACATATGAGAAGTTGTCATGCGCGTCTCTGCCAAATTCGCCATGCCATGCTTTCATCGCCAGTATTTGGCAAAATACGAAACAACCGTTGTCCGAAAACCACCCTACACTCCGGATTTGACCCCGGCAAATTTCTACCTGTTTCCAAAGTTGAAGAAATTCTTGCAAGGTCGTCGTTTTCAAATGCCATTGTATATTAGTATAGCCGGAAACCAGGCTGTAACCAAGGCGGCAAGAAGAGCAATTAGTGACTCAGATGTCCAAAATGTGACAAGAGTTGCACCATCAGACTATATGGCATTCTTAAAATACAAGAGCGCAATGTCATGGCAGAATAGATGGAATCGATTCCAGTCCATACTGTGTAAAATCAAGAAAACTGTTAAACGGTAGACACAAAACACCCGCAATTGAAGAGAACAAGTGTTACTTACCAGATTAAGAATCGGACACACCACGTTTTCGCATGGCCACCTTATATCGAACCACCGCTCTATGGTATGTGCAACACCTCAATATCCGTGAAACACGTGCTTGTTGAGTGTACAAAACAAAGCAAAGGGAGACAAGAGTCCAATATCTTAGGAGACGTTGCACTTATTTTAGGTGATGAGTGCAACACCAAATATACCATTTCATACCTTAAAGAGACTGAATACCTAAATAAAATTTAAAACAGCAAAATATACTGGCAAATACAGTATTCTACCAATTTAGTATTGTGAATAATTATATGTCTAATAGCCATGGTTACTTAAAAAGCGTCAATAACACTCGAGGTTTAAATTCGAAATTTAAAAAAAAATTATTCCGGAAAACAAGTTTTACAAAGCATTCCAAACAATGTCTAGAGCAATCTATAGTAAGTACTACTTTGAAGAAGACAATGCTTAATAAAATTATACCGTAAGAGCTAACGTTTTTATAGCAAAAGTTAAATCTTTGATTGAGCAAACATTGCATATTAATATTGTATTTTCACACGTTGTTTCTTACTGTTGCGTTTAGCGTAATATCATTGCGACTAGGTATAAAACCCTTTAGAAAAGTCAATTCAATGTTTGTTGCAGTTTTGGCCCTAGTGCCTGCTTAACTGTATTTTCATGAATGTTATATTAACAGAGTTTTTGTAATAAAATAAGTTTTCATAAATTTTGTAAGCTAAGTCCTTCATGTATGGAAGTGAGCACGTATATTATCAATCACTGAAACATAGACATTTTCTCCAGTCTATCACCAGCATACAAAACACAAGGTGGAGCCCTTAAAAACAACTTGCACCTGCATCTTTCCAAGTATTATTGTTTTTGACTATAGCAAGGAAACTCTCTTTTATTTCAGTTTGAAACCCACCCATCGCGCTGAGCTACTGGACCTCTTTAGGTTCGTTACCTGCCCTAAACGGTATTTCCTCTGTACGAATGTGTATGTAACATGACTACTTTCAGGAAAATACCTGCTCCCATTTTCTTGTTAATATTATTCGTTCCTCCTCCTTTTGTGGATTTAGGACCATCTGTAAGAACAATTTTCGGAATTTAGCGCTTTCCTGTATTTTTCCCGTATAATTTTTAGTCCAAGTTTATAGTTCAGTAGTGTAGTCAAACTTTTACCCCCTACGATCCTTATTTCCTCTCTTTTTAAATACTATCGTTTTGCAGTTGGTTTCTCGCAATCCCTCTTAACATTTAACATCTTTTATCTCGTTTAATGGATTTGTAACCCTAATTCTAAGGTAGTGAAGAGCCCACCCTTCTCACTGAGCATCTCTAAAGTCGGACCCTTGTGTGACAGCCCATCGTAACGAGGATTAGGGCTGCGAATTTGATAAAATTTACCGATTGTGTCGTTAAAAGTATTTCCGTTAAAATAAATTGTTGTTTTTGTGGTTTAGAAGCGTTTTTGGCTGTAACACATATTCAAAGAACTATTTGGTTGTTACGCTTTTGTTACATGGTCGAAAGTGTATGCCCAGATTTTTCCCCTTACAATGTTCACAACTGCATATGCAAGGCCCGTGATTATAGTTTTTCTGAGTTTAGTTGGACCAATTTACTGCTTCTTAGCTTTTGTCGTTTGAAAAATTATAAAAAATCCAACGACAACTCGCTTTAAAAAAATATGTGCTTACATTTCACACCAATGCCGAATTAAAACACACACGAATAGCGGCAACATTTTCTTTACTTACAGTAGTGAATAGTCCTCAATTTGATAACAAATTTTCCCTTTAAAAACGTTTTACCAATTATATAGGTGGTGGTGTGCGATGGAGCTTCATCCCCAAAAGCATTACAAAGGCTTCACTTTGCTTCAGAGAATATGACTATTTAAAATATTGGATTTTATTAATTTTTATCAAAGTGTGCTAACTTTCCACGTCGATTTTAACTAAGCTTTAGAATATATATTACGCAGTAAGTGATCATTTTCAATTTCAAACAATGAATTGAAGGCATTCTACATACAGGGTGTTAGGGAAGTCGATGCAAAAATTTCTAGGGGTGAATCCTTGACCCAAAATATGATGATTTAACTCAGCTTACCTATATACAAAGTTGCTTAGTTTAGCCGCTAGAGGGCTTTAAAAATTATTAGCTTTTTTAAATGGTTTAAACCCCTGTATAATCACTATCATTTTTTGAATAACTACTTTAATTTAGAAGCTAATAAAATTTTTGTTGGGTAAACGGTTTAGCTACAAAAAATATATTCTAAATCCCTACAAGCCTAGTGTTAATTTACAATAAATTATTGATTCGGGCTGAGAAAATATGTTTTTGTGGCTAAACCGTTTACTCAACTAACATTTTGTAAGAGAGGAAATAGCTTATAAATTAAAGCAACTATCCAGAAAAAAAATGATAGTGATTATACAAGAGGTTAAAAATATACGGAAGGATAATTTATTGTGACAAAGTTTTTAAACACCCTGTAATTTTCGAAATTAAAGTTTATACCACAAAAAGCTGTAGTTTACTGGTAAAAACGCATGGGAAAAAATGAATAAAATCTATTCGACTTGGTATTTGAAAAAATTAATAAAAGCTAATCATTGTTAAACCACTCTAGCGGCTAAACTCAGCAACTTTGTCTCAAGTTGAATTAAATCAACATATTTTGGTCCAAGGATTTACCACTAGAAGTTTTTGCATCAACTTACATAACACCCTCTATTTTCAGTGCAGTCGTTTATTTGATAGTTCGTCTTTGGTTGTCTTGGATAGTTACTTGTTATTTCTGTACAGGATACAGGGTAGACACTTTAAAATGTAGAAACAAAACCTAAGGAATTTAGCTACAGAACTGCAGCTGTTAACCGTAGAAAGTGTTTAAAACAGATATGGATTGAGCTAGAACGATCATTATATTTTGTAAAAGACAAATATGGAAAGCTAAACTTGCTATGTTATAATTCTAATTAAAGGGTTATCCTACAAACAGTACGTAGAGTCAGCTGAAATTAACAAGGTTTTTTATATAGAAGAGGGCGCAGTGTTCATTAGTTGCGCTAATGATTTTGATCGTTATATATTTATGGACAAAATGATTAAATGAGTAGGTTCTGAATAACCTATTTTACAAAGTACCAAAACATAGTAAACAGTTGCCACAAATCTTTGCCAGAAGCCCGGAAAGCAGACGTATTAGTTTTTCTTTCCAGCCTTCTCAATAAATTCCGTGTCAGATATAATTCAAGATTATTACTTCATACGTGAGTATTTTTGGAAAGGGGCTTTGACGCTTTTAGGGAAATTAAGATTGATTTCGCACCTGTTGCCAAACAACAAAACAATCCATCATCTTTGAAGTGTCAGAAAGTTTGGCAAGCGAGCGCGAACTTTTTCATCACGTCAGCGGTTAATCCGGGCATTTACAAGTAGGAATGCTGAGATACTCACCAGGATAATATACAGCTTCTTTTCTCACGGTGTAGTTGGCTTTGGGAATTCGGAGCTCGCAGGAGAATTCTTCGGGAGCGACGAGGGCGGGAATATTAGCCCTTGCCCTGATGTCGAACAGTCCTGCCCTTTCCTCAACCGTCACCACCGACCCATTAACTTCGCTGTAAAGAAGAGGAATGCCTCATTGCGTCTATTAAATCTGCACGTAAATGATTGAAATTCCCAATAAACACTCTTCTTAATTTTCCGCGAACTACGCACGGCCAGCAGAATTTAATATCTGCTATCTCGCCGTAGAAATAATGTAACCCGCCGACGAGGGTGCGTTATTAAAAACCGAAAATATTCTCGTTGGGGCGGGCTACAGCTTGTTAAGAAATGGAATTCTATTGGGCGCGAAGGAATTTGAATAAAATTCGTGTTATTTGCGCGTTAACGCGGTGCTCAGACTTGATTTTGGAATTTATAGGACCCTATTATGATAGTGCAATCTATTAGCAAATAACACGAAGTTACTCGACTAAATAAGTGGACTGATAAATGAAACTAACTAGAAATGTAACATTATATCTCATCTGGAAGTTCAAAGATAAATAGAGTACTCGAAAAAAAAACAAAGTAAATACCGTAAACCGGGGAGACTTTGTGACTGCGGGTGTAACTTTGTGACCGGCGCTCAAAATATTTAATTTTTTTAATTTCCCGCTTACCTTAAGATTTAGTAGTTTCTTTGGTGGATAATTCTCTTCTATAGTAGTTTAGATGAAATTGTGTTGGCAGCACTGCCCAACCAATGCTATCTTCTAACCTCAATAATTAATTATTTTTAACGTGACGTTTGGCGGTTTTATGCGTATGTCCCAAACTTTCATGTGGTGTGCCAAACGAGTACCAATTATCGAAATAAAAGTAAGTACAGGTCATTTTATAATAATTCATAAGTTTAAGGAGCATGGCATTTGAATTTTTACTTTACGTTGTTTTTAATTTTACTCAAAAAAGAAAAACAACTGCACTTTAAGGGGAAACTTTGTGACAGCAATTTTGTGGCACAATGTAACCCCAGAACAAATTCCTCATTAATGTTTGTTTTTTTTTATCGTTTTTGTAGTTTATAAAGGACGTCTCTAGCATTCAGACATGTCGAGGACACATAAGCGTAAACTGGGTTCAAGAACGTACGAAGTTTATTGCGTTACCTCCTAATGCCACGCACCTTCTTCAGCCTCTTGATGTGGCCTTTTTTAGGCCAATGAAGAGTGCGTGGCGTAAAGTGCTAAATAACTGGAAAGAAACTGCAATGGGGAGCAGGTGTCCTAGCATTCCAAAAGACGTTTTTCCCACTCTTTTAAAAGAATTAATGGATACACTTACGCCAAATATTGCTAATAACCTTATTGCTGGTTTTAAAAAGACTGGTATCTTTCCCATAGATAAGGAGATAGTTCTGGATAGATTGCCTGGGAGAATAGTAGGAGCCGATAAACATACGGATTTGTTAAGTAACAGCTTTATTGAACATCTGGAATGGAAACGAGATGAAACTACACAAGGGCGTGTTAGGCATAGGCAAAAGCGTCTGAACGTACCTCCTGGAAAAAGCTTTGCTCTTTCTGACTTCGAAGAAATGAATACAGTAAACAGTTGTGTTGAAGGTGAACCTCAACCAGGCGTCTCCATGCAGAGTAAACGGAGAAAAAGGGCAGTAAGTGACAGTAGTTGTGACCAAAGTGATAAAATTCCAAATTCTGAATCTAGTTTGGAAGATAATCATGTCTCAGACGTTGAAAAAGAGAAACCCACATCAAAGCCTAATTCTGCGGAACTTGAAATTGGAGATTACGTAATCGTAAAATATGAAGAAAAATTGTATCCAGGATTAATTGTATCCATGCTCAGTCCAGGAAAAATAACAGTCAATACAATGGAAAGAAGTGGAGGCCGTTGGAAATGGCCAGACAGAAAGGACGAGGTAGAATATGAGCTTGAAGAAATCCATATGAAAATCGCTCGACCAAAACAATTAAGTCGACGAGAAATTTTTGAAGTGCCTGAGTTGCGCCAATTAGATGATTTTTTGTAAAATTACATGTATCTTTACCTTTGCATTAATATATTATCTTTCTTATTTTCTCAAGCAATATCTGTTATTCAAGCAATATCTGGGTGTCATTATTTTTTCTAAAATTCAAGACCTACGTCCTCGGTAAACGCTTTTTGGGCAATTAGAGTGGTTCTACAGTTTATTTTTTTTTATTGTGGGGTTACTTTATGACATGCAATGGAATTTCTGCAATTTATATGCAAAATAACGCTGTCACAAAGTAACCCCAACCTATGGGGTAAAATTGTGACGGAGAAAATATTTTCTTTTGCTAAAAGTATTGAGTTTAAAAATTTTTTTAAGGTATACAATTGAAGAGGAAGGTCTACACTATCTATAAACAATTTCTCAATGTTTATAATAGACTTTATATAGGTAAAAAAAATGAAAATGTGCAAAATCTGTCACAAAGTATCCCCGGTTTACGGTAAGTAATATTGCAGGTTCATAAAATGTTTCTGCTGATTCATCTATACAAATGACTATCCACGCATATGCACATATGCCTATTAATTTGTAGTCAATTACAATATTACGCATATTATCTTTGAAGAAGTGACAAAACGTTTAACTTCAAATTGGCACAAAAACAGGAAAATATGGAAAAGTCTATACGAGAGGGTGGATTAAGAAAGAGGAATGGTAGAGACGCGATGTTAATACATTTCCTACAATAGAACGAATGCATATTAGAAACAGAAAGGCAATAGCAATAATGCTTAGGGTTAAAAACTTATAAGCCAGTAGCACATCCATTTTTACTTCCCTCGTCTAAGAGACGAAGGAAGTATTGTAATGGCAAAAAAATCACCTTTCGAGATTTCTCCAGATCTTCACGTTTCAGGGTCCCTAGATGACGAAAAACAGGTTGTCCCAATTCCGTCTCTCGGTCTGTCTATCTGTCTGTCTGTCTGTCTATCTGTCTGTCTGTCTGTCTGTCTGTGTGTCTGTCTGTCTGTTGCCGCTATAATTCAAAAACTCTTTCTCGGAGGAAAACAATATTTTGCACACACAATATATATCTACCTAGAATGAAGCCGAGAAAATTTCAAACAGATATATACAGGGTGAGCACCTTAATTTTTAAAAAATGTTTACTTAACTTAGTAATAGATACAAGTAATAATTTGTATATAGTACAGGCTCTGTTCTTGCCAAAAATGGAAGTCAATAGATACAGAATAAACGTTTTGCGATACAAAAAGGAGACACAAATTAGCGCATTACTAAATATAGCTGCGACGCAGGAACTGGAAAGGTCGGTGCTCCTTGGCGCAGGTAGAAATATCCCAGTTCCTTGCAATATCCCACAAAACGTTGGGGATCAATACGCGGTCCGATTTCCGTTTGAATTCGACCACCGGTAACGTTTTTTTATTTGAATTAGAAACGTGAAGATATTTTTACTCTTAACTTAATTTGATTATTAATATTATTTAGTGTCACAATGTCGACGAGGGAAGTTCTGGGTAAAGCCTTTGACAGATTTTTATGTTAGTAGCAGAAACATTATTGACAAATAATAATACTAAAACAAATCACTTTTAAGACGGTTGTAAAAAATATAAATAGCGCAAGAATGATGGTTCCTCACACAAAAATAAAAAAAGCTAAAGAATATGAATAAATGTATAATACGTGTATATTACTTGATTGGTATTATATACGGTAAAACAGATAGTACAGAAAACACTGACAAGTACGGGGGTTGATTGATAACTAAGGTCTCCAACAGCGCTGTGGTGCGAGTAGTGAGGATAGACACAAGTTCTAGCCTGAATTCGGTAGCCTCGAGTGTTTAGTCTAAACGTGCAAAGTTTCAGTTTCTCGTTTCGCACCGTTGCGTAATAGTGTCATTTACCATGAGCTCGACTTTTTTGCATACCAAGCAACGATCAGTGATAGAATTTTTAACGCTGGAAGGTTTCGCTCCCATCGAAATTCACATGCGTTTGAAAGCTGTTTATGGCGATGTTTCTATGAATGTGAAGAATGTTCGCCAGTGGGTTCGACGTGCAAAAATTTGCAATAGGGGGAGACAAAAACAATGACGAACCTAAAATTCATGGTTGCTTCTCACCCTCCGTACAGCCCCGATTTCGCACCCTGAGACTTCTGGTTGTTCCCAAAGTTGAAGGTTGTATTGAAAGGTCACCATTTTTCATCGGATACCGAAGTTTAGCTGTTGTGCGCAAGTCGATCAAGAGTAAACCAGAAAGTGTCTTTATGCTCGGAATGAGGAAATTGATACAGCGTTTAGAAAAATGTGTGACACTAAATGGTGATTATGTAGAAAAATAAAAATGTAGGTTTAAAGTACAATAAATTTACTTCATTTTGACACCGGTTTCATCATTTCCTCTTGCCTCAAATATATTTTATAGGATTGGAGACCTTAGTTATCAATCGACCTTCAAAAGCTCATTCATTGATCTAGGAAAAGCGTTTGATCAAGTACGACACAAAAAAAGGAAATATATAAAAAAAGCAACATCGTTATAATGACAGGAAGTTCCAAGAGGATATAAGGCAAATATTTGAAGTAGTACACACAGCAATATGGAATGTAAACAAATACAACAAAAACAAAGATAATGATAACATCTAGAGAGCCTGAAACACTTAGCATTAATATAAAAAAGCAAAACATGGATCAAAATAGAAAGAGGAAACCACCAGATACTGGGGCAATGACTTGCAAAGTAATTTATAGGGAGGGAGGGCACAGTACAAGAAGTAAAGCAAATAGCTAAATATAGGAAACAATGGTTAACATTTTTAATGAAATAAACAGACTACTACCATTTCAGTTTGAATTTATATGGGGTAATTCAACTTGTCATCAGCTCCAGAGGCTGTTCGATCATATTCAAACTGGATTCGAAGAAAAAAAGAATACGAAGCCAACGGCACTCTTTCTAGATATTTGACATGCATTTGATCGAGAATGGATTCATGCTCTAAAATATAAACTTCTACATATAATCATACCAGAATATCTCAAAGCAACACTTTTATGTTCTCTAGAAAATCGCACATTTGTAGTAAAAGCCCCTACGACATCCTTTAAGTTAAATTCTGTAACACTGCCATGTAAAACAATTATTGTTGATCTGGTAAATGAAGCAAAAAAAATAACTGTGCTCAGTTTGTGCTTGTTTGTATTGAAAGCATAAAACGGTTATTTAAACCCACGTTCGGGTTACATGCGTTGGGAAAGCTTATAGAAGAATATGGTTTCTATTTCCTGAATATTTAACAATTTCCATTGACGTAATTAACCATTCTGTGCTACGCCATTTTGAACTCAGTGCAGCATAAGGAAACAGTTGCTCTGACCAAATATGTGCGCGTGACCTACATTTAGTAGAAGGATAGCTAAAAATGGCCGCTGCGTCCGAAAGTAGCGGCCGTATTTGAATTAGATTAGTTTACCGGCGCGGGTGGACCTGGTTTATATAATATCGTTTAGCTGTTAATTAAGTTAAAACTACTAACCTTCTTGAAACTAGTTGCGTTAAACGTATACATGCACATCTAAATTATTTTTGTCAAACATTTTATACATGCGTACTTAAATTTCTTCTTCTTCTTCTTCTTTCCCAGACCTAAGTCGTCCACTGCTGGACATAGGCCACCCTCATGCCCCTCCATCTACTTCTATCCTGTGCGATCTGAATCGAATTTCCTGAAACCCTTTTTACATCGTCGGCCCACCTCGTTGGTGGTCTACCTCTACTTCTAAGTGCGTCTTGTCTGGGTCTCCATTCGATCATTCGTTTTGTCCATCTTTCATCTTCCAATCTCGGCACGTGCCCTGCCCAATTCCATTTCAGCTCAACTATTCTCGACACAGCATCCTTGACCTTTATTCGCTGCCTAATAGTGGCGTTAGGTATTCTGTCCCTTAGTGTTATTCCTAACATTGACCTTTCCATTGATGCTTGTGTTACTCTAATTTTCTTTATGGTTTTCTTGGTTAATGTTGGTGTTTCGGCTTTATACGTGAGGACGGGAAGTGTGCACTGATCGAACACTTTTCTTTTCAGGCATACCGGGATATCTGATTTAAAGATGTTACTCAGCTTTCCGTAGGCTGCCCATGTTAGATTTATTCTCCTCTTAAGCCCATGGGTTTGATTATCTCTCCTGATGGTTAACTCATGTCCCAGGTATTTGTATGAGTATACTTGTTCAATCTTCATATCATCTACCCGAATGTTGTCGCTGAGGACAAAGTTGGTCATATATTTTGTTTTTGAGTAATTTATAGCAAGTCTAACTTCCATTGAGGCAGCTTTGAGTTCCTGTAGCATTTTGTTTGCTTCGTCTATTTTATCTGTGATCAGGACGAGATCGTCCGCAAATCTTAGGTGGTTTAGTAGTTCACCATTGATGTTGATTCCACACTGTTCCTAATTTAGGTTTTTATACATATATTCTAAGAGTGTCGTAAATAATTTAGGGGATATGACGTCTCCCTGTCTTACCCCTTTTTCTATTGGAAATGTATTGGTGTCTTCGTGTAATCTGGAGTCTATTCAGCATTGCGAGAGGGCATGGAAGAGTTTTTGTTGATTTATCGAATCAAATGCCTTTTCATAGTTCACGAATATCAGGATTAGAGGCTTGTTATATTCTACACATTTCTCAATTAGTAATTTAAGTACTGTTAGTTGGTCATTCGTGCTAAACCCTGCTCTAAATGCAGTTTGTTCCCTTGGTTGGTATAGGTCCAGTTTTGCACTCATACGTTTTGAGAGTATTCTCGTAAAGAGTTTGTATATGTCCTGGAGCAGGCTAATGGGCCTGTAGTTTGCTAGATTAGTAGCGTCACCTTTTTTATGTATTAGGGTAATAATGGCATTTTCCCATCGAGTAGGTGCTCTTTGTTCTATGAGGCATTTGTTAAATAAAGATTTCAAGGTTTTTAAGACAGCTAGTCCGCCTTCATTGATCGCCTCTATAGCTACTCCATCGTCTCCTGGTGATCTACTGTTCTTCATCTCCCCCATTGCTGCTTTTATTTCTTCCAGACTAATTTCGGGTATGTCTTCTGATCCCTGGTTTCTGATATATTGTATGACTTCTACTTCTACAGGGTTTTCATTTTTGTATAGTTTGCGATAGAAGATTTCTGTGGTTTTTACAATCTCAGATTTATTTGTAATCATTTTTCCATTTTCGTCTTTCAGTTTTATTATACTTCTTCTTCCCATATCTATTTGACGTTTCAGAACTTTCAGTTTTTTAATTTGTTCGATTGTTTCGGTGATTTTAGTCGTGTTATACTTTTGAATATCTTTCCTAACCTCTTTTGATATTTCTTTATTGATTTTTCTGAGTTCTTCTGAGTTTTTAAAGTTTTTATTTTTCATTTATCTTCTTCCTTTCATTAGAGATTTTGTATTAACACTGATCTTGCTAATGTGTAGGTTTTGTTTAATACAGTATTTCTGTGTTGCTTCCTTTAGTGTTTCTACTATGGCGTCGTTTCTTTCTTCAATGCTATTTTCGTCTTTCACCCGACTTAGTCGTTATTCTATCATGTCTATGTATTCTTGCCGTTTTTTAACATTTGTCCATTTTCCATTATTACCTTTACTTTTAGCCTGATTTTTTACAAGGATACCTCTTTCGTCTTTTAGATTGATGATTATTGTAGCTCTCACCAGACGGTGATCGCTTCCGATGGAGAATTTGTTTAAGACTTCAGCATTTTTTATAACTTGCCGTTTATTTGAGATTAGTCTACTTCGTTTTTGGTGAGACCATCTGGGCTCCTCCAGGTCCATTTTCTGTTTTCATTCTTTTTGAAGAAACTGTTCATTATAAATATGTTGTTTTGTAGACAAAATCCTAATAGAGTTCTACCTCTCTCGTTCCTTTCTCCTACTCCATACTGCCCTATTGATGGTTCAGATTCGTCTTCTTTTTGTCCTATTTTTGCATTGAAGTCTCCTATGAAGAGTGTATAGTGTGTTGGAATATATTCATATGCCTTGGTAATATCTTCGTAGAAGGTGTCTACTTCTTCCTCAGATCCTTTCGATGTATGTGCATAGGCTTGTATTATTTTGACGCTTATCTGTTGTTTAGTTTTAAAATTAAATATATAACTCTTGAGCTTATATTTCCTATATATATGATGTTCTTTGCATGTCTTTTATGTATTATAAACCCCACTTCTCTTAATAGGGCGTTCTCTCCCACTTTATGTGTTCTAGTTCTTCTTTCAATTGTAGTAGGTTTGCTTCGGATGAGAGTGTTTGTATGTTGTATGTAGCAATATTAAATAGCTTTATTTTTGGTCCAGATCTGGTTTGTGGGTGTATTTGCGAATTTTTGCCTCCCCCAGAATCCATGAGGCTGACCTTTTCTTTGAAGGTGTGGGATTTTGGTTTATCCTTACCCACCTTGGCTTTATTTCCGTATGTTTTGTAATTCTCCATTTGAATGCGGGGTATATGATTTAAAAGGCCTCGCTTTCCTACTGCGTGTTGGCGAATTGGATTTAGGATTTAGGAAGGATATAACTGGATCAGCTTATGTTTATGATGAGAGTATCTACCCGCTACCGCACTTAAATTTCTAAAAGATTTAAATTCAATTTCAACCTCAGTGTGTTCTATTTATGATACTGGTATGTTTTTTTATTTATTTGTTAGAATTTACTTTGGTGTGTCTTGGCTTATGTAGGAAAACCAACTAAACGTAGGTTCAAGAATAAGCGACCTGGGACGCCTCATAGAATCGCAGAAGTGGAGCAACTGCCCTTTGATTTCGGATTTATACGAAGATCGTGCAGAAACTTTTCAACCATATCATAAAATCCGTGGCGCTCATTTGCCTCACTTACTTTGATTACAACCAACCCCCAATGTAACAGCATCTCGCACTAAGCTACGTAGTGTTGATTCGAATCACTCCTTCTACTGAGCTTTAGTTGGTCAACTACCTGTTACAGGACAGTAGGGTGAGCTTTGTTTTTTTATATATTAGAGTGCTTAACGATCAATTTAGAATGTCCCCGATTGAGTGACTATTATTTCGGGCTGTCATATACTGTGGTAAAGTCGAATTTTACCTGATGCAAACTGTGTTCAGGTCTTAAAGTTTCACTTCCCCTGTAATAACGTAGCTAGAAGGCAAGATAAAAAGAAGGGAAAAGTCATTCGATACCAATCGTAGACATCAACAAGGAGCATGGGATGGCCGCAATAACATTAAAAACAGCTGGACTCAATTGGTATAAAACTGCATAAAATAAAGAACATTGGAAAATTATGAGGGAAGCATATGTTCAAAGAATAGAGAATGGCTAGAAGAAGACAAACGTGTTTTCTTGGCAGAACGAATTTTACTGTTTTGTAGTTTTTACATATCCCAACTTCCAAAGCTTTTGCTTTACTCGGAATTTATTTATACATATGTTATATATTTGTGATTAGTCATGTATAGTTGTAACTATATAAGGAACATATCGTATAATAGTTAAACAACTGAATTTCCAGTTCCAGTCTTCTGGCCGTTTGTTATAGCCGCGTTCATGCGGCGATTCTTTATTGTTCGCGCAATTCCATCATTCCAAGACGTACAAGGTTGGTCGCTTCTATTTCTTTCCTGAGGTTTCCATAAAAACATTAGTTTGGGCTATCTTACATTTTCTATTCCAAGTCAATGAACAAACCATATGATTTTCTTTCTAACCTTTTCATTTCGTACTCTTTCTAATTCAAAGGATCTAGAGCTTCTTCGAAGGTGGTTCTTTTCCACTGTTGTCATTCAGCTTTTATCGTCCTTCTTCATTATCCATGCCTCACATTCATATTGTAAGTGCTGCATCTAGCGTCATAAAAGTAATGTTTTCCTGTTTGTTTTATTTTTGTTTTGGTGTCGGCAGATATAATTTAATGTGATGATCTTTCAAGTCTCTTGTAATATTAATCGTATATTTTGGCTAGTAATCCTCTTATTATCAATTACTTCAAGATATTTAGTTTTTTAACCTGTCTTCTTGAGCGTCGTCATTTATGAATACCTCAAATTTCGCATCGGATCCAATTACAATGTATTTAATCTACTCCAGGCTTATTTGCAACCGACATTCCCTGTAAAACTTTTTCAACATAAGCTACATATTAAATTGGTCTTGGGGCTGCCTGTTCGCTTACGAAACTCAAGGTAAACAGGCGGGTAGCCACATTACCTGACAGAACTGTTGCCATTTTCTCAACACCACTTCTGAATTAATGTTGAATAAGAGCTAAGATAGGTTGCACCCTGAGCATTAGAGAATTACCCCTTAGTGGTATATATAGGTTCCGACAACAACCGAGTTTGTTTCACGTATTGTACATTATTTCGTCCGTCGCTTTATCTATTTAGGCGCCTGGAGGGTTTTGGTTTTTGAGCGAGCTCTTGGTGGTTATGCGTTTCGAGGTTTTTTTGCTTTTTTGTTCACGCTGTGATACAGTGCAACCGCTGCGATTCATCGCCCCGTAAAGCCTTGGGTGTTTTGGCTAATCGGCTCATGGTTGAATTGAAGATGGTATATTAGCCTATGCCGGTTTTGGCGAATATTGCAGATGTAGCGACGTTTTCGGAGTTTGTTTTCTATGCCAAAGAGCTGGAATATGGTATTTCTTCAGCCTACACAAGGCGATTTTTTGCATTGCCGTCTGTTCACGTCAAGATTCATGCGATTCGCTTTAATTTGCACTTATGGTTTGCAGCTGCTAGTATCGGTCAAAAGTATATCGTCAGTTTCCGACTGAATTCTTCCTATGTTACCATTACTTCCATTATGTCAACGTGACATTGACCCAACTATCACCTTCTGCAACTGATTGTGCCAAAGGCTATGTTTTATCTCTGGGAGGAGCCAGTAATCCTTCGAGGGAGCTGATGGTAAAGGTTTGACCTTTGAAAGTTTAACATTATGTAATTGAATAGTGACTTTTTGTGATGCAATGATTATTTCTGCTTTAGTGCGTTTTTCAGGCCTCTCGTGCATGTTTCTTTGATTTCCGGCGTTGAGTCATTTTTGAGCTATGAGAATTGCTAGCGGATTCGGCTGAATTCCTTCAGAATTCATTGAACGCTACCGTAGCTTTCAATTGTTTAATTCTTGAACGTTAACCTTTATATGCACTATGTTTGTTGATTACATGAAAGCCTTTAGGTTTACATTCGATCATTTATTGCCTGTGATATCTACTTTAGGAATTATACGTACGTACCGCTGTACTGGTTATTTTACACTCTGTTGTAGACTTGCTATTATACATAATTATTCTATTTGAATATTAAACACTGTAACGATTTAGCGCTTGCCTTATTTTGTTTCTGCGACCCTCTTCAGATTGACTGCTCCTTCTGATTTTATGAATTCTCGTTTCTATCTGAGCACATTTATTGTAAAAAGACTCGTTGGTGCCCTCAGCATTATATTTATTTTAGAAATTTTGTGCTCGCCGTGTCCACTGCTTAGCTAGCCGACCCATGTAGTCTGTGGTTATTTAGAAGTATAATATACAAGTCGAAAATTTGGTATCAGGCTATATGCCTTTCTTGGCCTTTGTTCATTTTCCTTTCTCTTATTTGTTGTAGAATATAAAAATGTTCTACGCATTATTGTTCCGGTGTAAATCCGCTTTGATTTTAGGCCTTAATCTCTTTTGAATTAAGCTTTCTCAAAGCCGGTTTAGAAAACTTGTTATACTTCAACCTCTATAGTAATGCAGGTTGTTTACTTCTTCTTTTCCAAAAGAGAAGAGATAAAACATGTTTTGCATTCTTTGGGTGTTTTTTAGAGTATTTAAAACAAATTAATTAAGCATTTCAACAGTACAAACAGTGCCACTCCCCCATATTTAAATAACTCAGCAGAGATATCGTCAGATTCAGCAGATCCCTGTTTTTCATTTTACATACTCTAGTCCTTTCATGTTAATAAATAGTAATTTTTCAATCTCTTATAATTCGGTTTATCTATTATGTAGTCCTAATTTATTTCTAATTACAGGGATTCATTATATTTCTTTTATTGTTGAGTTTTAAATTCATGAAAATAATGTTTCACTATTGTTTTCTATTGTTAGCCATGCTTTTGTGGACATTCAACTTTTACCATATGTATCAACTCGGTTACACTATTGTTTCAAAAATGTGTTCTTGTCTTTTCAGTTTTGCTGCTCAGTCAGGATTTTTTGATGTACCTATAGTTTTTATTATTTTCCTCTGTTCTATTTTTTGTGGTGTTATTTTTTTTGTTAGCTAATTTAATGGCTTATATTATTTACTATAAAGATGGCGTACTGAATGTAAGTAATTTAATAGCTTTAGTTGCTAAATGAGTTTTACTTGTGTGATTTACTTTAAAGTAATTGAAGTGCTACCAGCTATTTAGTTCTTATACCTACCCTATTTTGGCAAGAAGCAGAGAGAATAGAATAGAATTTTAACCACTTAACTTTGATTAATTGTTGCCACTTTTTCAAACTGGTAATTTATCCTTTAGCACTTTTAACGAGGTATTTAATAACAGCTTCATTCTCGATGTTCCTTAAATTCGCTCAATCGCTCGACATGGTGATTTTTGTCGCTCAGGTGATTTATTTTGCCAAAGTATACCACATAAAGTTATGATTTTCCTGCGTTTAACAATTTGGGATTTTATTCCCTTATCATGTTCCCACTTTTACCAAATATTACCTTCATACCTCTATTTCACTCATTACTAAATAATACTTGGTTTCCTGCAAGTCCATCAAAACACCCTCGTTTTTCATACGCTTGTTTTAGTTTGGGCATCATGCATCCCAAATATTCTCTATCCATCGCTAGAACTGCCTTATCGTCGATAAACTGTGGTGTATAGAAGCATGTATTTCCCAGGTGAATATACCTACCAACACATTTTCACTTCCATTATATTAATGCTTTCTTGATGTAAATTTTGAAAAGTAGGAGAAACGTAAGTGCTTTGTAGATGTATTTTATTATTATGAATTCTCGATGATGGCCTATGTCCAGTCTCTGTTCTTAAAGTTGATTTAGAATATAAATTTTAAAGTGCCAATTAATTAATATATGACCCACAAGTAATTCTTGTAACGTTTTCCATAATTTGCATGCAATGTTATCGTACGCTCTCGTCCAGTCTATAAAAAGTCGGTGTACTTAATGGTTAACGTTAAAAACTCCTCTAAGATGGGAGCCAAATTCGCAGTTTTTTATAAGACAGTATTAAAAATGTAAGGAAAAGTTCTGAAAAGAGATAAATTTTTAGTAAAACGGCATGTCTTTAAAGTAGTTGGGGTAACAAAAGCCTTAAAAATGATGTCACAAGTGTTAAAGAAACCACCATATGAAATTGCGTTAACTAATTTTAAGGCTTTTGTTCTCCGCCTGCTTTTAAAGCACCGATCTGAGTCATCTTAGAAGAGTTTTATGATTTTTCTTAGTTACAATGTAGGTATCTTCAGAAGTCATACGGTAGACTTAAGAAGCACCCTGTATATTATCAAAATTTTTCAATATGCGTCTGTATAATCTGGTCATTACGCTCGCCACTGATATTCCTGTAATTGTTGCAATCTAATTTACTTACTTTTTTTAAGTACTGAAGATATGTAAAGAACTTTTCAGTTTTCGAGAGGATCGTGTTTATTTAAGCATAGGTTAATTTTATGTGTTAGTATCGTAAAAAAATTCTTCCACCGACATCTAGCAGTTCAGCATGCGTTACATCTAGTCCACAAGATCTTCCAATTTGAGAGCCTTTGCGGCTTTTATTACTGTCGATATTTCTGCAGGTACTGTTTCACCCTTTACATTTATTTCTGTCTTTATGTGATTCTATCTAGCATAGGATGTGTTAGTAACTTTTGGTAATGTTCCACCTAGCTTTCTTCTAAATAATTTGTGAAGTAAATCATTCTTTATTATTACGTTTTATATTCCTTTCAAATTTTCAATGCTCGTAACAGGTTCTTCTTTCTATGTATGTATTTATATCTTGACATTTTCTATCGAAAATTATTTTGACTATTACTACTTCTAGTTTTTCTTTTAGGTTGATTGCATTTTTCTTTACCTTCCTGTTTTCCAGTGTTCAACCAACCTAGTCACTGTAATTTCTGTTGTTACCAGTCCTAAACCTCAGTTGCTGCTTCATGTGCAATTTAGTACGTTATTGTAGATATCCTGGAAGGAAATGCGTATTATTTGTTATTTAGTCTTGGTTAATATAAATCTTTAGCACTGTCAAACTGTCTAAATTGTATCCTCTAGAATTTACATTCTGTTCTCGATTCCGTTCTGGTTTGTTTATATTATGATTAGTTTTTTAAAAGTACAGAAACGTATCGCTGATATTTACTTACTATACAGGGTATTATGAAAGCCCACGTGATCAACTCAACAACATAAGGATCTCATCAAACTGAAAAACATTTCTATTTATAATTTCTTTGATAACACCCTCAAAACTGGGGTAAAATTCTAAATAGTCTATCGAAATATTTTAATTTAATGACGCAAAACAAAAAAAAATTAAATGTAAACCAACAAAAAGTGTGTAAGTACTCATAAATCTTTCAGTTAAAACCTGGTCACTAGTGTACATTACTAATAATTGAGATAGGTAAGCTATTCACCGCATATTTTCGTGTTAACTGATAATCGTACTACACGCGTTTTATGCGAGACAAAAACTGTGTAACGTTTGCTTAGTCCTTTTATAATTTTAACTTTTAACTTACATTTGCTTACTGATCAGCTTGATAAATGTAGGGGAGATAAATTATTGATAAAGTAGACAATTAAAAATATGGTAAATGGAAAAGTTTTTCAGTATGGTAAGCTCTATTATTGGTTAAAATTATTACATGTACTTCCAGAACATCTTCTATAGTGACCCGGCCCGCAGGTAACACCTCTTTGTATTCTTTCATTTTCGTGTTTGGTTTTGTAATTATTAAAGATCGACTGCAATTTCCTTATATATTATTCCCACACATATTCATCTATTGGTATATGTTGGTAAAAACCATTTCTAATTTTTAACTTGTGTTATTCGTCTATATCAACTACTTTTATACTTGCTTGCCTGTTAAGATTATCAGGCATAATAATTTCCCTTATGTGCCCTGCCGCTACAATTATGCCATTCAATGTTTCAAAGAAGTGACCTTTTCTTCTTCGTCTAAGGGAGCCTACTGTTCTTTTCCTTACAAAAATGATCAAACTTACTCTCTTAATGTTTTCATTTACATCTTTCCGATTTGATATTTATTTATTTATATCGCACTCAGCCAACAGCCGTTAGGCCAATTATAGGTGTCGCTGTGCATTTATGGGGACTTCCAACCCCACCAACGACTGTCATGATGTTGTTATGACCGGCGGGACCAACTATTTCCGTGACAGCCGTATCACGAGGCGCCGAGAGATGCAGCCGTGAAGCTCTCATCCAACTTCTGACCAGAGAGAGCGTTGCTTAACTCTGCTGATCGAACGTGGACGCTTGTTCAAGCTACACCACTCGGGACCTTCTTTTTTTCCTTCAGTAACACTGAGTCTCCCATTTTTGCCCTATCGTTTTTGTTAACGTTTTTCATGTAATCCCTCCGAGGCTACATATCTAACCTTAGGCTTTCAGCATTTTTTATTTTTACCGGTCTATACCAACCTTCAAGCTGCAGGATTAAACATTTTGAATTCGGGGTGTTTTTCTCTTGAGGATTTGAAGCATCTATTTTTCATCTAGGTATCCGTATTTCTTTGCCTCCTCTGCCGTTTGACATGGATATATGTGCTCTCACCCGCCATCAAAAGCAAAGCATATTAATTGGATAAATCAGGATAGTTGGCTAAAAGGATATAAATAGGGGTAGAGGGTGGGTTTTAGGACATATGGCCCAGATAGTCGGTTGTTACGACAGACCGGAGGCTTCCTGCCTTCAGTTTTCATGCGAAGCCTATTCTTACTAGTTTAAATTTTGTAAAAACGCTGACATTGATTGCCTTGATAGTGTTCATTTTAAGAAAATATGCTGTTACATATTTCATAATTAAGGTCAGAAAAATATATTCAACAAATTTTTCCCATTTAACTTAAACTTAAAACACTTAAAAGGTTCCACCAATAGAATGGTGTTGTTAGTGTTACATGGTCTTAGCAAGCAATGATTCTCCGATTTTTCTGATTATCACAAGAAAATAAGAAACATGTTTAACCCTAGAAAGTATACATATAGAAAGTTATGAAATCTAATTAATTATCTACTGAGAACTTGACGAAATAATAATGGGTGTGCGAATGTGTACAAACTAGCACAACTCAAACAATTCATATAGATTTATTATTAATCTTTGATAAATGCATATACTAGACTTGCTGTAGCCAGCGGCGTATGTCGCATTTAAAATGTAGGACGAATTTAACACCTTTTGTTGCACTAATTAAAGTTTTACAAGCACGCTAGAGATAGGCAGTAAAGAAAAGTTCACAGTTATCAAACGCAAGTGTCATGTCAACCGAAGCATCAAGGACTCGATTTGTGAGGGTGAGTTTAAACGGAGCGTGTGGGTAACCGCGGGTCCCATTCAGTAAAGCAGTAATGAACCCTCTTTATTGTTAAATGAAATGTATTTGTGTTCGTAATTTTAAAAAACACAACCAATAGGCATAATAAGTAATTGTTTTCTGTGATAATATCCCTAATAAAGGTAATGGGAAGTTCGTTTACAAAAACCCGAAAATAGTAAACCGTTAAATGAAGCCTTGGTACTTTTGCCGGTTTAACACGGTATGTACTGTTGTGCACTATTTAAGAGGTATCAGTAACATTGTTTTAATAACAATTAACTTTGAAATAAGAAAAGGCTTAGAAAATTGAAAATGCAGCAAGAGCAAAAAATCTGAACATATTTTTAATAAAATCTGGGTGCGCTAAAGATAGTAACCGATTTTCTTACTCCAAGCTGTAATTAAAGTACTGCATTATTTGAACACGAGCACAGAACGTAAACTTGCTAATTTTCCAAGCTAGGTGTGTGCTTGAAGCTATGGACTGAGTATTTGCATAACGTACAAATGTCACGATCTTGGAATTTCGCTAGGTTTTATTGGAATTTTGCTGACGAGCTCAAGTAAAGGTATGCTTTACTTAATCTAGATGTACGTCAATATCTTTTGTAATGTTGGAAAAATTCATAAGTTATATTAAAGCTCCGTAATTATATGAAACGCTTTAAAAGTTGCCTTTCAAACTTGATAAACTAATATATGATGGGAAAACAAGTGCAACAGTTATTATTAGCTTCTAGGGTTAAATAAAATAGTTTCTAAGATAATAAAGTTTAATTATTTCTTAAGGTTTCTTAAATTTTTCCAGTCAAAGTAAGAAACCACTCTAATAGAAGTACTACAACTAGTTTCTTATATTAGATATTTGTAGTCCCACAAGAACAGAGTTTGTATTTCTTTAAAAGAACAGTGGCTGCGTCTACCGGCGCCTCGTGGTATGGCTGCCACGGAAATAGTTGGTTCCGAATGTCATAATAACATCATGACAGTCGTTAGTGGGGTTGGAAATTCCCATAAGCGACGCCTATAATTGGCCTAACGGCTGTTGGCTGAGTACGAAATAAATAAATAAATAAATAAATTAGTCATTTATAAAAATGCTCCCACTTTTGTGGGTTTTTGAAGGTGCGAACTAATTCATTTACTTATACTTAAAGGCAGGTACTTTAAAAACGACTAAGTTTTGAATATAATGAAAATTACTACTATTTTTCTACAGCCGTGATTTTAGACTGTTTCCAAAGGTCATATGCGGCGTGCTTTATGTTGTCTATAAAACACGCCATTCAATTTAAAGCACGGAGTACTTTAACAGTTTATAAAACCTTATTTGTGAAGATTTAAAAGTAGTTATTATATCGGACCGATTTGTATGCGGAGCCCCGAGTGCCCGGTTGGAGAGGGGCGGAACCCGATGGCTCCCATAGAAAGGGGCGGAGCCCCGAGGGCACCCTTGGAGAGGGGTGGAGCTCAAAGAGCCCTCTTGGAGAAGGACCTAGCCCTGAGGGCCCCCTTGGAGAGGGGCCGAGCTCCGAGGGCCCCCTTGGAGAGGAGCGGAGTCCAGAGGGTTCCCTTGGAGAGGGGTGGAGCCCCGAGGGCCGCTTTGGAGAGGGGCGAAGCCCCGAGGGCATTTAATCTAACAAATTCCTCGGCTGTAGAAAAAATATTGAAGCCAACTCGTGTTTTACAGTTTAAAAATCTCGGTCGATCATAAAATTGTCGCTTCGCTCCAATTTTAACATGACCGACCTCGATTTTTAAACCCTCTGTAAAACACTAATGGCCTTAATAGCTACAAGAAACGTGTTTATTCCATGGTCTTGTAATAATTTTAATAATTCCGTTGGTATTTCCGACAGCTTTTTTCTTCTTTGACCTTTCAATGGCTTTTTCAACTTCTTGTTTCGTTATAGGTTGGCCTGTTAGAGTGTTTTGTACTTCATGCTCTACATTTCGTTGGTCCGCGAAGAGCTCTTCTATATACTCTTTCCATTTAGTAATTTTTTCTTCAATATATAAAATTATGTTTCCATTTCGGTCGGTAGTTATGCCAGCAGTGTTGTATCTTCGAACTCCAACTGCCTCTTTAACTTTTTTGTGTAAATAGAATGCGTCATGTCGTTTTTCATATTCTTCAATCTCTATGCATTCATTAGTATACTAATCCATCTTTGCTTTTTACTTCTTTTTACAATAAAGGAAGTATTGGATTTACCCCAAAAATTCGAAATTGTGTTTTCAACAGATCTTCACGTTTTAGAGTCGTCTGAACCCAAAAAACGTTTTTTTTTCATTGGTCTGTCTGCGTGTCTGTCTGTCTGTGTGTCTGCCTGTCTGTGTGTCTGTCTGTCTGTGTGTCGGTCTGTGTCTGTCTGTGAACAGAATATCTCAAAAACGCAAAGAGGTATGGCGTTGAAACTTCATATATAAGTTTTATGTACTATGTCGATGCGACAGCAAGCGTTTGAAGAAAATCGCATAACCGGAAGTAGATGTTTACTTTTGTGATTTTTCAGTTTTTTTCGGCTGTAACAATTTTTTTCAAACTTCACATTTTTATTTCATTTTTAATGTGTACTGAAGTGAGATAGGTCATTTTCCAGTTCAATACTTCTAAAATGGGTTTTTTTTTTTTTTTCTATTTTTTTATTAACTATTATTTTAAATAGAACACTCGGTATAGTAGTACATTTTTGAATTCAGCTTAAAATTCTAGAGAAAATTTGTCTCTTCACCTAACGCTCTATTTTGTACCGTTTTTTGTAGAATTTGTAATTTTTGAAAATTTTTGACAAATGCTTAAAATTTTAAAATCAAATTTTTGGCTAATTATATGATCACTGTAAAAGAAAGTTGTGTGGGTGTCTCACCCCAAATTTTCTTATTTGTTTTCTTATTTCCTTATTGAGTTCGTTGTATTTTTTCCGTATTTGGTTTCTATACTGTCTTCTCTCTTCCATGAGGTCTAAAATTTTATCTGTCATCCACCTTTTCTTCTTCTGAGGTCTATCCTATCTAAAGACAATCAAGAAAAGAAAAACAGCTTACCTAAGACGTACAGGGAGTTTATTATAACGCGCAATATGTACAAATGCGATTATTTTAAAATGCAATATGGAAACGTTACTGAGTATGTAAAAACATAATATATTGTACGGGGGAAGGAATTCTGTTGATCAAATAGTATAAAAACTTCAGTTTACAGCAAGTATGTGGGTTATTACATGCCCGGTTAAAATTACGGTTCATATAATGCATTTTAAAATAAATGCATTTACACATGGCGTAGCGTACCCTTAGAAACCAATAGTAACAATCAAATCCTTATGGAAACGGGAATGCCACATTGCGCGTTCTAATAAATTCACTGTATAATGCGTAACACAAAGTACCAATTATTACAACTAATTATCGAAGGAATATATGCAGGTAAAAGAGGAATGGGAAGGAAAAAGATGTTATGGCTACGCAATATAAGACAATGGACCGGACTGAGAACGATGGAAGACCTAATACATACATCAAGAGACCGGAATAAGATGTAAAATGTGGTTGCAAACATTCAGTAATGGATATGCATGGAAAGAAGAAGAATATGCATAGCGACGGTGATAATCATATACCTTCTTGACTAGTAACTGATGGTCAAATACCTTCACAAACATCGCGTACTTTCAGCAGTACAATCGTCATAGCAACTACACTAGCTGTAGTTTTAATATTTATAAATAAACTGTTCAAACGTTGTTTATTGACTCGTGATGTAATCCAACCGAATGCAACTCGTGTCGTCTTGATTATCAAATTATTTCTTTTAACACTCGATATATTCTTTTAGGCAAACAATATATCTCGCGTAAACAGAAATCATTATTTGATAATCAAGAACCCAGTAGTTGCCTTATATATGATAAAAACCAACATAATCTCAAATACGTATATATATATATATATATATATATATATATATATATTGCAAGAGTTCTATTTTTAGGCATAAGCAACGTTTTTTAAAGAATTGTGAAACGGAATACTAGCTTAACGGAACGCAATTGTATACAGGGTGTTTCAAAACAGATGCGAAAAACTTAAGGGGCTGATTCCTTGTTCAAAATAAAGGATATTTTATTATATAAACATTGGGTCAAAAGTCAACCATTAGGGAGATATCGCACTGCAAATATGGCGGAAAAATCATATATTTATTTGTTATCTTAAAAATGAAAAGAGGTAGAACAATAAAATTTTATGGAATTATTACTATTACACTTTTTGCATATTTCTCAACTTTTTTAAAGAGAGTAGAGGGGATTGAATTAGACTACCGCTATCATTCTTCTTAACTAAATTTAAGAAAAACTTACGCAATGACATGGAAAAATATCAATTGATAGCCTGGTTTATTTAGAAACTTTTTTGTCTCTTACAATTTTTTCATAAAACTTACCGTTTCCAAATAAAAAAATTAAACGTAAAGCATTGCATGTCGAGAAAAAGAAATGTATTTTAGAAAAATAATCTAGTTGGTTGTTATCACTTTTTAAGACGTTTCTTATTGTTATTTTATTTGACATTGCTCACTTAGTTTGAAAACAAAATACGACTAATTTAATAAAAAAATTATTATCTGATCATTTAATTATTCAGCCATATTTGCAGTGCGATATTTCCCTAATGGTTGACTTCTGAGCCAATTTTTATATAATAAACTATCCTTTATTTTGAACAAGGAATCAGCTCCTTAAGTTTTTCGCATTTGTTTTGAAACACCCTGAATATGTTCGATCGTTCTAGTACAGGAATATAAGCTATGCCCATATATTGATACCGATTTATATGCCTGAACATTGGAGCCCAATACGACGTCTTTAAATGATATCTAAGTATGTAAGCTACTTAAAGACATCGATTTAAAAAATATTTAATTCAATTTACGAAACAGGAATAATTCCATCAGACTGGTTGAGATCAATATTTATTACCATACCGGAAAAACATAAAGCGAAGGAATGCAGTGACCATTTCACAATTAGTGTGATGAGTCATGTACTAGAAGGCTTCCTACGGGTGATATATGAAAGAATTTATAGAAGAATAGAAGGGAATATTGGAAATACACAATTTCGGAAAGGTCTGGGAACGCGGGATGCTTTGTTTGCTATCCAAGTTTTAGTGAAAAAATCTAGAGATGTAAATAGCGATGTGTTTTTGGGATTTATTGACATCGAAAAAACTTTCGATAAGGTTCAGCATGAAAAAATTATAGACATCTTAAGAAACACAGGAATTGACGACAGGGATACTAGAATCATACCTAACTTATATTGGCATCAAAAGGCATGTGTTAGAGTGGAGAACAGAATAACAGATAGCATTGCTATACAAAGAGAAGTCAGA
Source organism: Agriotes lineatus (assembly GCA_940337035.1). NCBI lineage: Eukaryota > Metazoa > Arthropoda > Insecta > Coleoptera > Elateridae > Agriotes > Agriotes lineatus. The sequence continues at coordinate 99,692,044 of OW679196.1, read as the reverse complement.
CAGGGGTGCCTTCTATCGCCGTTAATTTTTAACAACTATTCTGAGAAAATAATTAAAGAAGCACTAGATGAAACTGAAGAAGGAGTAAAAATAAATGGAGTGCCAATTAAAAATTTAAAGTATGCAGACGACACTGCACTTATGGCAAATACTCTGGAAGGATTACAGATACCTTTCGACAGAATTACTGAAACTTCGGAACGATATGGTCTCCAACTCAACACCAAGATAACAAAGTACATGATTATTAGCAAAGAACAACCGGATGATCATGGTATTTATACTAACGGAACACCAATACAAAGAACTGACAAAATCACGTATCTTGGAAGTGTTATCAACAGTGATTGAAATCATACAGTTGAAATAAAATACCGCATAGAAAGTGCCAGAGCAGCATTCACACGGATAAAAGAGGTTTTGTGTGGCCGTGACCTAAATTTACAATTGAGAATGCGTTTAGTACGCTGCTTTGTATTTACAGTTCTTCTCTACGGAGTAGAATCTTGGGCGCTAACAGAGACATTCCTTAAACGACTGGAAGCCATTGAATTGTGGACATACAGACGTATGCTGCACATAAGTTGGATAGATCGCGTACGAAATGAAGAAGTGTTAGCAAGAATGAGAAAGGATAAAGAGATCATATGTACAATTAAAATACGAAAACTATCATATTTCGGGCACATCATAAGACAGCCAGACAGATATAACATCCTACACCTGATCATACAAGGCAAGATCGAAAGCAAGCGGGGACCTGGAAGAAGAAGAACTTCGTGGTTGAAGAACCTGAGGCAATGGTTTGCACAGACAACAGGATCGCTTTTTAGAGCAGCAGTTGACAAAGTGATATTAGCCAACATGATTGCCAACATTTGTCAATGGATATGGCACCTTAAGAAGAAGATTGTCGTTATTAGTTCTCTGTCTTTCTTCATCCTCCTAAGAATGCTTTCATTTGTTTCACGTGCCGTCCATGGAATTTTAAGCACTCTGCGGTATATCCACATTTCAAGTGCTTCCAATTTGTTCATTGTGGCCACTTTCAAGGTCCATCCCTCCACTCTATATAACAGTCTTGGCCAGATGTAACATTTTACAAATCTTACTCTGAGGTTCAACTCAAAGTCTGCCTTTATGAGAACTCTCTTAAATTTCACAAACGCACTTCGGGCCTGTTCTATGTGGCATTTTATGTCTAAATTGGATGTCCAGTCTTCATTAAGCCATGTTCCGAGATATTTGAACTTGTTTACACACTCAATTGGTTCCCCTCCGTGTGTTAGACTGGAGTTTCTGAAAGTGTCTGGTTCACGGGTCACTATCATATATTTTATTTTTTTCGTGTTTATTTTAAGGCCCATCCTTTGATAGTGGTCTCTTATTACGTTGACTAGGTGTTGAAGATCATCCATGTTATTAGAGATTAGAACGGTATCGTCCGCATATTGGATATTATTAATCCACACCTCGTTAAATTTGATGCCCATCTCAACATCTTCAAGTGCTTCCTGGAAAATCTGTTCGAAATATAGGTTAAACAACAGGGGTGAGAGAACACATCCCTGTTGGACTCCTCTGCGAATATCAATTGCGTTAGTTCGGGCTGTTTGGTTAAGATATAGATTTTCAATACATCGGCGATCTTTTTGGTCAATATCCATCCGCCTTAGAATTTCCAACAGTTTTTGCTGTTGTACCCTGTCAAAGGCCTTCTCGAAGTCTATGAAGCACATGATTACATTTGTTCTTTAGTCATAACAGTTTTGCACAAGTACTCGCGTTGCAACCATGGATTTTCCCTTGCCCATACCTTGTCTAAACCCAAACTGTGAGTCACTGATGGTTTGTTCACATTTTCTGTATATTCTCTGGTGTATGATCTTTAGGAATAGCTCTAGTGTGTGGCACATGAAGCTGATAAGTTTATGCTCATCTCATTTCCTTGCATTGTTCTTTTTTGGTGAGGGTATAAAGGGTGGTAAAAGCTATTGGGCAGGATATTGGCCAGTTTCATATATTTTATGGAGACGTTTCTGAATAACTGCAATGTCTCCGTCGTCTAATAGTTTTATTAATTCTACCGGAACCTCATAAGGTCCCGGTGCTTTATTATTCTTGAGATTGTGGATGGCTCGTTTGATTTCAGATTTTGTTATTGGGGGGCCTGTCATATCTTCTTCTGTATTTTAATTTTAATTTTTTGTTGTTTTGTCTGAAAATAAGTTTTTAATATAATTTTTCCCATATGATTTTTCGTTTCTCGACGTTGCTGGCGATTTCATTGTGATTATTTGTTGTCATAGGGAAAGTCTTTTTTCAGTGTATTGCAGCTGTTTCTTTAATTTTTTTATGCACATTATCGAAAGTTAAGACATGCGTAACTATGAATTTTTACCGTTTTTCATTCATTGATGTTATAGGAAGTGGTATAATCGGTGAAATATCAGCGGATCAATCATGGGTGTGACGACACAGATCAGAGAGTACCTAACTATTTAATGGCAAGGACGAACTTTCCAATTTTTTCCAAAAAGAGACGGTAGTTATTAATTTCTATATGACTCTGTAAATTTGTATTTTTTTGCGATTAACACAGTAAAAACGAAATCTGAGTGAAGGCGACGCACTTTTTTGGAAACGGGCTTAATCTATTTGCCTCTATGCTGAGAAACAAATAACATAAAGAAAACTTCATACGCAGTTGAATTAGTGACAATTAGTTACATTAAGAAGTTAGCAGTAAATTCAGAGGACATAAATTAAAACAAGGAGAGACGCTCATGCCAAATATTGAAACCTGTCTAGAATGAACGGAACGGTGACGTAGGGGACTCTTTCAAACTTGACCACAAGGATACAGAATACCCACTTGTTGATTTATGTACACTGGTAAATGCTCAGTTTTATCACCATTTTCCTGGATGCAAGGGTTGGCTCCATGCTAAAAATTAAATTGTACTTCTTGCAATATCCATGAATTATTCCTAATGGTGTCAAGGTTGATCATTATTAGAGTAAAAAATTGAAAAAATCGATCGAAACAGTCCAGTTGAGAAAGATTTATAGTCTGGCTAATTCAGATGGGGAAGAAGTGTTGGTGAGCAAGTAAACACAATGGCCACCAGCACAAACGTATGTGCTAATAAGAAACACAAGCTACCATCTGCAGCAGTACGCAACATTGAAAAATATAATGTATTAAACAACCCTCGACAGTCAAAAAACACTAAATATAGTAACAGCTCGATGAATAAACCAACCAATAATTAAAAATCAACGTAGAAACAAAGAATTCTTACAGAGAAATAAATTTAATAATAAGTTGGAATGGCACACCTACTACAATAAACAGACTAGATATATTGTGTGGTCCAAAAAAAATCATTTAGAGCATGTCTTGGATAGAAAGATAACAAATCTGTAGGTGCATTTCAGAATAAATTTTGTTTCTAAAAACATTTGTCACTGTGACAGACAAAAGTTTAGACTGCATTAAGTTTACTTGTATCAAGCAAAAAGGAAAATAAGCTGGAATTTACACAAAGAGTGTATTAATCATAACAGTCAATAAAAAAATTATTTTGCACCACTAGTCTCAGAACGCTCCATTATTGGCCTATCTTTAGGTCATGAAGTTTTCTCCACCTTGGGAGACAAAGTAAAACAAACAATTTTCACCGTGGTAACTAATCAATTGCTAAGTTACCAGTTACTATTTTAATTTTGACGTTTTAAAAAGCTGTATTGTCAAGTTGACAGTTAAAATATTTTCGATTTTTTATGGGAATTATAGGTATTAAGCTGTTTAGTGTTTCGTATATTTTTAGGAAAATAGGTCAAGATCAAGATGTAATTTAGTTCTCTCTGGCTTATGGTAGTTCATTTGCTTCAATGGGTATGTATCAAGTTATGGCAAACTTCAATTGGATCATGGCATGCTGCGAATGAGTTTTTTAAAACACACGATTTAAGAATAACTGCCAGAAATCTGCTGTACCCCACATTCAATATTAAAAACAGAATCTCATCCCAGACATTTTAAGATTCTGGAAGTAATAAACAAAATCCTGGATAAACGAAAAGTAGTGGTAACTCATCTACCACGGTTTATGTGATCATTTCATATCGAGTAGTACAGCAAACACATGTTTGACATACAATGGATTTGTCACGTAAATATCAAAATTGATCAATTGGGGAACAACACACTAATCTCTCAGTGCGTCAAAGATTCGGAAACGCCCAAAAATTCTCACACCCCAGCTGCATGCATGGATGATTTGTAGCAAAGTAGCTACAGAAGAGAAAAACAACACATGTAAAAATAAATAGGCCCAAAATGGGCAATATCTAAATTATTTCATGGCCTTTTTCTAAGAACATTAAAACCTTTCACCAAAAGAATACAAACTGATTCCCAATCATCAATTGGGATTCATAGACAAACATAGCACAATAGACCAAGTATATTAAATTACTGATGCTATAGAGAAAGTTAAAACAAACACAACTGTTAGAGTATCTTCTTAGATATGGAACAAGGGCTGGTGTACAAATGGAATAAATTGCTAATAAAACAATATGAAGAACTGCTAAAATTATAAATTTCCAATAGATCATTTAGAATAAATAAGAAAACGAATATTCAGAGATAGAAACCCACGACAAATAAATTTGCCAGTGGCCAGACATTTAATTGGATCAGGGAATGAACGATCAAATTAAAAGAAGTAAAATCAGCCCCTGTAAATTTTGAGAAGAAAAATATACGGACGGAATACTTTGCTCATCATTCCAAATGGCAATATTGTCTCTCACAGCCAAGTATTTAACAATGGCACTAGATAATATACTAAGATAAAAGGAATACGTAAAGAATAAAATATCACGTTGGGTGTAAAGTACAGAAAATTATATTGGCTGTTGGGGAGCAATTCCCGACTGTCACTATACAACATTTGTGATATTCGTGGTGCGGTAACAATGGGGGTAAAAGGTATTTCTTCAATCTTACTATAAAGGTTACATAAAATTTGCTTACATAAAAGTTTTGAGTATAAAGGTGCTGTACATAATATTTTTAATTACACCGGGTAGTTAAAAAAAGACGTGGTTAACCAAAATACCTTTTTTTTTAATGGAACCCTCGATGTTTAAGTAGCATGGAAGTTTTAATTCGAAATGCTAATAGTTATAATGTAAAACTGCATTAGTCTAAAGTTAACTACTTTGGAGGTATTACACATTGCATGCAAAAACATGCTATATTTAACAGAAAACAATTGAATTAAAGAAAACGTTAGCGAAATAATATTTTTTTTGTAAATTATATATGCGTTAGCGCTAGGGGTCTTGTAGGCCCAAGGCCTCTTTCACCACCGTTTTCTATCTGCTTCTATTGCTTCCTACCTCTCTCCAATCCCTAACTTTAGGCTTCTTAAAGTTTTCTCCAACACAGTCGACCCACCTTCTTGTTGATGTTTTTCTACCCCTCCATATGGCAGCTCTTCCTGATATAACTTCTTTGGGTATTCCTCCTACTTCTATCGTTCTACATGCCCCAGCCATTGAAGTTTTCCAGTTTTCACTACACTTACTATATCCGGCTCTGCATGTAGTTTTTTTATTTTCTGGTTGGTTCTCCTTTGCCATTTCTAACTTTCTAATCTTTTTTCCACTTTGAGTAAGCACCCATGTCTCACATGCAACTATCACTGCCGATATTATTATCTATATATATATAACTGAAAGTCCTGACTCACTCACTGACCCACTCATTAACGCCCAGCCCAAACCCTTGGGCCTAGACAGCTGAACTTTTGCACAGAGGTTTCCTTTATGATGTATACAAGGAATAAGGAAGGATATTTCGAAATTCAACCCCAAAAGGGGTAAAATGGGGGTTCCAATTTTGTGTGGAAAAATAATATTAAATAGACATTTCGACTTGAAACTTCGTAGGAGTACTTCTAAAAACAAATAAGCACTCACGTATTTCGTGATGTTCCGAAAATTAACCCCTTAGGGGGTGAAATGGGGTAAATAAGCTTAAAAATCGATATGGGTGTCGTTATTGAGGTTTTTTGGGACGTTGATTGCGAAAATGGCATTTGAAAATTGGCAGGTAGATTCCTCATAGGAAGTAGGCGTCCGCTAAGAAAGGATTTTTGAAAATTCAACCCCTACAGTGGTAAGAAAAGGTTGGCATTTTGTAAGACCAAATTTTGAACTAAGTCATTCACAGTTTTTGGAAATTTGTCCCCTGATGGTAAAAATAGAAGATGACGGGACGGGGCGGGACGGGACTGGATGGGACTGGATGTGACTGGACTAAACTGGACGGGATGAAACGGGACGGGACGGAAAGGGAAGGGACTATCCATGTCATGTTATGGATTTCTTTATGAGCGAAGCAAGTACCTACTTATTATATGTAGATTATGGCTGCTTGCAGACGATACTAACATTTTCCCATTCTCATTATATGGCTCATGCTTACTGTAGCCACCTATTACAGGTAGGTTTGTAGTTTTCTTCTACCCCCACCTTCAGATTAAAGTCATCCATAGCTAATTTTAAGTCAGAATTTTCCATTTTCCATATTTTCTCCTCTAGCAAATCATAGTATCGCTTTTTCTCTTCCTCATCGCTTTTTCCGTGGGCGCATGTATGTTGTCTATTATTATCTTTCTGTACCTGCTTCGCAGTCTTATGCTGCTCATCATTTATGGGTCTAAACTCTACTACCATGTGTCTTATCTGTTTTGCTTTTGGAAAACCCGTTCCTAACGGTCTAGCTTTCCACCACTTTTAAAGAATACATGGTGACTCAAATCTAATATATGGCTATCTTATTGTAGAAAGAAATACAAAATGGATGGGGTAGCCACATCCATTTTGTATTTTTTCGTTTCTTTGTTTAAATTCTTCGGTGCTTTTTCTTCTGTAATCGTTCCTCATACGTTTTATGTACCCACGAGAAGCTTCTCTCAGTGTTTTAGTTTATATGTTCTCTTGATATGTTTATCTCTTTCCTCATTTTCTTTTCATAACACATATTCAGTTTTTTTTATTTCTGTTAAATATTCCAGATACGATGTCCGTTTCATTGACATGTTCATATCCTTGTTCCGCTCTTTATTCGTTATTTTCTAGATTTTTGACCCTTCCTTTCTTCTACTCTGAAGTTTTCTATCATTTCGGATTCCGTATTCCAAATTTATACTATAATTTCTATAATCAATCTGTTATATGCCACCTTGACCGTTTTCCCCGCTTTAATTTCTTCCTTCGTTATTTCTCTAAGCTTTTTTTGGATCTCTTTTTCTTTTGCAATTAAGTTATTGTCGACACATATTTGCGGTCCATTCAATTTATTCATATTTTCCATTATCTCTAATTTATTTTTCCACATTATTACTTTCACTATCGTTAGACTACTTCTTTTTCTTTGCGTCATCTGACACGCTTCTTTAACAGCAGCCTCCGCCTGTATTTCATTCCTCAGAAATTGTAAAACAGCGTTTTTAATATCCTCTTGGTCGAAATTCACTTTTTTGACCTACATTCCTCCTCATCTGAGTTCCCTCTATCTCTCTCTCTCTCTCTCTCTCTTTATCTCTACTATAATTTGTCTTCGCATTTCCTATCCTTTGTTTTAATTTTTATTTTCTGTTTTTATCTACTATATTTCGTCCATGTACTGATTTTATTTTTGTATTATCATATATAATGCAGCTAGTGGGTTCTTGATTATCAAATAATCATTTCTGTTTACACGAGATATATTGTTTGGAAATCACGCGACTCCGAAGGATATATCGAGTGGAAACAGAAATGATTTGATAATCAAGAAGACACGAGTTGCATTCGGCTAGATTATATCACGAGCCAATAAACAACGTTTGAATAGTGTATTTTAAATATTAAAAGTACAGTTAATGTGGTTGTTATGGCAATTGTACTAACAGCAGGTAACGTGATGTTTGTGAGGTCGTGTGATTATCACCTATTAATCAGGAAGGTATGTGATTATCACTTGCTATGTACATTATCAAAAGTTAGTACATGCGTAACTATGCATTTTGCCGTTTTTCATTGGTTGATGTTAGAGGGACTGGTATAATCATTTGAATTTCGGCCATCACTTGTCCCATCCTTTGTTTCTGTTCCTCCATATCGCTTTTCTCACGTTTTTCTTCTTTGCCCTTTTTACTCTTATTTGGTGTTCTGCCTGTTTTCTTTGATTTTTAAAAACGTATGGCAAACTGCATTCTCTTTACTATTTTACTTTCCTCAATGTTGCTCCATCACTCTTCTCCCCCACTCTTTTCTTGCCATTTATCGGTCCTGTAATGTAATTTGCTATTTCTTGGGCAGGTCAGCAATCTCGCCTTTCCTGCTGTTACGAATTCGCTTGTTTACATTTAGAATTACAATTCCTAAACTCATTTCGTAATGCACTACAAAAAGATATATAGGAATTTGTTACGCTTTCTACTGGTTTTCATTTTTTCTTTGCTATTTCTCTTCGTTTATTACACCTCCTTTATTCACGTTGTGTTTAAGTTCGCTCAACTAAGCCCTAAAATGAGAATCTTATGTTAGAGAAAACTCAAACTTTATTTTACCGTCAGCAAAAACACCATACCATTCCTTCTAAATACTAATGATATAAAAGAGCTCAAAGTCTAAATATTTAATCATTTCAATTTTTTTAATTAAACACGTAACGGGCCTGATTTGTGCACCGGAGTTTCTTTTTATTTAAACACGCTAGAGTAGAGCTGAACTGTAACTTTATATATTGTAGAAATTAGATTGAGAACGTATTATGTATTTAAAATATGAGCCGAATGAGTTTGCTCGGTCAACTACAAAGCACACCGAATGCATCTAAATATAGACACAACGACGCGGTGACACAGAGGTTTGGTGCGAATTCACGGGTTTTGTATGGAAGCAAGGACATTAGCGTTCAAATGGTGGCAGCGTGCAGAAGCCTCCGCAAGATAGGGCCTACGCTTGCGATCAGCAATGCGATTGTGCGAGCGCGTTGGTGCTTGCAAAGACCGCAGCCGAAGAGCGTTCCTTGGGGCTGATATCCAGCTTGAAGGGTGTAGTGCTACTATTGAAACCATCTCCGAGGTCCATATAAATCATCAGCTGCTACATCGTCTTCAAATTGGAGCCAACTGAGTTTAGTATTGAACGTGCAAAGGGAAGACCAGGTTAGTTCCTTTATAGAGAAGTTAGTTGATCGAGATCACGATCCAGTGTTAAATTGCTAAACACTTGGAGCATAGCACCTGATTACATAGGACTGCATCACGGCATTGTGACGACGATTTCTATGCGTGCCTATATGAGTCAGCGAGAGTTTTGCGCCTAAACAGGTGCCTATTAAAGTGGAATGGCGGTGTGAGTGGAACATATTTGGCGGAATTTTTTGTTAGCATTAAGGTTTGCTATTTTATTCTTTGTATTCTGTACAAGTTGTAAATGCGCGTAGAAGTTAGCCTTCAGCTCGTTGCAATTTAAAGTAAAATTTACTTTTTACTATTGACGAAGTATAGCATTTGTGTATTATCGTCTTTGTATTTCGTTTATTTATATGTATGTATACCTTCATCTAGAGTATATGATGTCTGTGTAAGCAGCCTGGCTTTTATTGCTAGCAGAGTTGAAGTGTACACTTTTCAGAATTATAGGTGTCAGCGACACAGGCTCAGAGCAAAGCGGTGTTGAAAAAACCATAGCCACGCTAGGGTAAGAAACAGCTTGTATGCATCTACGACTGAGTTTTCTAGCAAACAAAGGGCAATTAAAATTCAAAGTAACGAAGGATAGGGGCTTATAATAAACGTACCGCTACAAACACCTTATATATTTTTATATTTTTGAAAGGCACTTATAGTGAAATTTTTTGACATCTTACTTTATGCCCCTAAATTCAACTGTTTTTCAGATAGAACAGAAATCTCTAAATGTGCTTCATTTCAAGAGATAACTATCAAATGCTATTAAAATGCTACACTTGAACTCCCCATGTACAACAAAGATTGTCTTAGATTTATTCGTTTCTTTACGCAGTTTTCCATATTTTATTTTGTTCTGTGTGAAAGGCCATAAAAAAGTTTGGTAATGAGTGTCTGTATCTAGAAAAAAAATTAAAGGTGCCGATCTTATCAGTAAAGATTTGTGCCGTGGCACTAATGTTTCATTCAAGTCCACCTACAATAACCAATATAATTTCAAAAGATACCGAATACCATTCACATCTGCCTATGCGTTAGATTGTTATAAACAAAGTTATTTGTTATTAAGAACTGTGTAGTCGAATACTGGTTAAACACTATTGTGTCTTATTTTGGTCCCAGAAATATGTGAGTTATGTCTATGTATTTTAGTGACCCTGTATGTAATTTTTTAATGATATAAACACAAAACTAATTACAAAAACCAAGAACTTAATAAATTTATAAGTCGTAGTTAATTTTTTTAGAAATTAGCAGAAGTCAATTAAAATATTTGATAAAAATCAAATTGCTTTCATGAAACTAACTCATATTTAGATAAAGCATTTCCTCAATTTAAAACGATTTAAAATTCATGATATAATTTGGAACAAAACGATTATCGGATGGAAGACAGGGAAAGACTACAGACTTATTAAAGTGTAAGAAAAAAATTATCAATCAATTACCTGTTGCCCATCAGCAGGCTCATGTCTGGTTTTGGAAAAACACCTTCGGCAGAGCACAGCACTTGCAGAGTTTCCTCTCCGATCCGCTCTTGCCGCAAGTCGAGGTTCTTTTCTGGAACTGTAACAAAGCCTTTATATTTTTTCGTTAAAACGAGTTGACTATTCTGCTAAAATATATTCGACCCCGTCGTCTGCTTGAAAGAAACCTCAATCCACTATTCGCTTAAACATTTCTGCATTGAAATGCCGAGGACCTCGTAAATTTCGGAGGCTCTCAGAGATAAGGCGGTGAGGATGCGAATACGTCGAAATTTCAGATTTCTTCCGTAATAGACATCAGGGGCGAATTTTGACGAAATTTATAGAATACTAATGAAAGTAGGCCATGAGTTCGTGGGAGTTTAATGTCATCATTGGTTATAAAATTTATAAAGGTCGTCTCTGAAAGTTTTTTACGCAGTTTTAGTATCATGTAGTGGTAATGGTTCTAATATAAAACAGATGGTATTGTAATTCTTATATCAATTCCACACAATAAACATTTTAAACCTAATTAAGTCGTTATTTATGATGAACCTTTGGTGCTCGTAGTATCAAGCATACTAATACAAATATATCGACAAAACTTGATATTCAATACGAAAGATGTCAAAAAGAAAGAAAAATAACAAACAAAGAGAGCTCACCCAATGACGAACAACAATATATATACATTGATAAATTAACTATCTGAAAATCGAATATGTTTGAAACAAAAAAGGCTGTAGACATAATTAATTTTGTACTTCCGGGACAGAATATTAAAAAGTAGCTGGAAAAGTCACCCCCAAAATCAATTAACTATATCAGCAGGGCATCAGCAAGATTATTTAAATTAAATTGTAAATTAATTTACAAAAAAAGTGCAGAAACATTTCAAAAACAAATTGCGTCAGCTGCAATTAAAATAAAGTAGACAGATCGAATTTGTACATTAAAGTAAATTTAAGCGGTTGGTTGTGGGCGTAACAGTATATTTCCAATTTCTTTGTGGATTTTATATAGGCTTTGATATATTGACTTGCACTGCCATGAATTATTTAAAACTATGTAATAAGTAGAAAGGCTCAAAAGTTGATTCTATTAATACGACTAATATGATGGAGCACCATCGATATTGGAATAAACTACTATTTTATAAAATTACCAGAACGAGTTTACGTAACCCGCCATCAACTGAATTATTTAATTTGGCACTACATACAATATGTAAGAAACTAGTTGGAACAGAAAACGCTAAGAGCTAGTCTACGTTCAAATCCTAAATCAATACCATAAAATCGGTGGTCTCTTTTCTTCTTTGTATGTATGCATGTATCTTTGTTCTCTATTTCCTCCGAAGATACTGAACCGATTAAATTGTATGATAGCTCAAAATGTTGCTAATTTCTAGACTTAGATCGTAGGCCGCTTTTTATTTTAAAAAAAAGTACGAAAAGTAAAGCTTTAATTAAATCGTGTAATTAGCGAAGCTAAGAGTAGCTCGGGTGATTTACTATATACCATTATAGCAGCGCGTTATTCAACGAAGCATCGTTGGTTCAGTGGTACAATGCTCGCCTGCCACGCTGGAAGCCCGGGTTCGATTCCCGGCCGATGCATCTTTTTTTTAAATTTACATTAACGAATCTCTCTTAAATTAGCGAAGCTGAGCGTAGCTCGGGTGATTCACTAGTATAGTAATTAAGAACTAAGAACATTGCACTAGAAACATAAAAAATATACAACAATTATGAGGCATTTATATGTGGATATATGGTGGAAAAACTCACGGGGAATGTTATTATAGCAAGACTCTGGTGCTGTAGAACGACTTCCAATATATTCGAATATATAGGAGTTAGGTTCAATAGCTTTACTTTGCTTGAGAAATATGTGGTAGCTTTTTCTATAGATCTTTTAGCTGTATCTCACGTTTTAATGTTTATAGTTGGATCACTTCCTTTGTGCAAGATCGTTGGCGATCATTTTAAATTTTTCTGTTACTGTTTACTTTACACTAAAACTGTGCATTATCTACTACTCCCAGATGTAGAATATTAGGTTGAATATGCTGTGACATTATTAAGTGAGGTAATTGATGGAATAAATTTACTAATAGAATAAGTATCTTTTTTTATTTTACAGTCGCTGGTGGAAGATATTTTAAAACACCACAATTTAGAGAATGACACTAAGCTACAGGTATGTAATTGACGAGACTTTCAAAGCACGTAGATATGTACTTTCCAGATTACTGCTACACCCTTATCATATACAGGGTGAGGCACATAAAGTGTTACAGAGCAATAGCACTCAAACTATTGATCATATCCAAAAATGTTTCAGACAAAAGTTTCAGTGTTCGAGAAGGCCGTCATACTGGACCACCCTATTTTTTTATCGGTGGAGGCGCTGAAGCTACGTCAAGGTCAACTCCAGATGTGTAAATGGAATTATGTATTTTTTTTCGATGACATTATTACCGATTTTAAGACAAATTCAGCTACCTGCAACACAAGGTCATTCTAGTTAGCAAAGTATGAAGATAGTCAAAAAATCGAAAAATATCGGAATAATCACTTTCAAAGGATCCACTAACCTTGGTTTGGTTCTACTTACAGAAGATGCTCGAAGTGATGACCCTCGACTTGCCAGCACTTGTTAATTCGCTGATGAAAAGACCGTCTAACTTCAGCTATCATTTGTGGTGTAATTTCGGTACATGCTCATCGTATTCTGTCTTTCATGTCGTCAGGCGTCGTAGGTGCTACCGCCATTACGCGATCTTTGACAAAACCCCATAAAAAGTAATCTGCTGATGTTAGATCTGGAGATCGAGGTGGCCAAGCTACAGGACCGCCTCGTCCTATCCACTTTTCGCCAAAAATCTCATTCATCACTTGTCTTAAACACAGAGCATAATGGGGTGGTGCACCGTCGTGTTGAATCGTGTTTGTTGCACTGTTGCATTTTTCGATTTTTCGACTATTTTCATACTTGGCGTGACTAGAATGACCTTGTGTTTTAGGTCGCTGAATTTGTCTTCAAATCGGTAATAATGTCATCGAAAAAAAAACACATGGTTCCATTTAAAAAAGTGGAGTTTACCTTGACGTAGTTTCAGCGCCTCCACCGATAAAAAAATAGGGTGGTCCAGTATGACGGCCTTCTCGAACACTGAAACTTTTGTCTGAAACATTTTTGGATGTGATCAATAGTTTGAGTGCTATTGCTCTGTAACACTTTATGTGCCTCACCCTGTATAATGCAACTAGTGGGTTCTTATTATCAAATAATAATTTTTGTTTACACGGGATATATTGTTTGGCAATCACGCGAATCCTTACAATATATCGAGTGGAACCAGAAATGATTTGATAATCGAGAAGACACAAGTTGCATTCGACTAAATTATATCACTAGTCAATAAACAACGTTTGAACAGTTTATTTACAAATTAAAAGTACAGTTAATGTGGTTGCAATGACAATTATATTGTCAGCAGATAACGCGATGTTTGTGAAGGTATTTGACTATCACTTATTAGTCAAGAACGTATATAATTATCGCAATTGATATGGACATTATCAAAAGTGACTACATGCGTAACTATGAATTTTGCCATTTTCCATTGGTTGATGTTACAGGGAGTGGTATAATCAATACAAGCGATTGATATGGTATGGGAGGTTTCAAAATGTACGTTTAAAAATTGGTGACATTTTTGTAATTGGTTTGATAAACTAATTATTGATGAGAGTGTTGTCTGCTTCCAGGCGATAGTAATGCATTTTTCTGACTGAAATTCCGGTTACAAACGTGGGGGGGGGAGGGGAGGGTTGTAATATCGCACAAGTTCCTTACGCGCAAATAAGGGTAGCGCATGTGAAAGTAGGGTATATGAATTGAAAGCATCTGGCAGACCGTGAGTGTAGTAGTCCTGAGCACATAACGGCAGCTTTTTAGAAATTTTTGACAACGGAGTTGACAAGCTTAGGGCATTAAGATAATTATTTTAAAGCCTCAATGTTTCGTTCCGTTGAACACACGACTTCTACAGGATACTTCCAAATTATGGCCCTTCTACCTTTGTTATTTCTCGCCGCCGCCCTATAAAACGACTCATCGAACTACGCGTATCCTTTACTCCCACACTCCTGGTAGTGAACAGCGCTGAAGTGATAACCTGCAGGCATTTTCTGACACCAACGCTGTCCTTGAAGACTAAATCGCTGCAGTTAAAATGTTTTGTTCATTCTGACATGCATGTTGTGAACTATCATCGTCATAAATATCGGAAATTAGATTACATCGTGAGAAGTAATTTTTAGGCATTTTATTTGTGTAGCGCTACGTGATGTCACGAAGCAAGTAGATTTCAGCAATAATATAATTGCATTCTTTGATACCAACCGTTATAATTTATTTTTCAATCGGAATGCAGTTTAAGGAAGCATTTCAGCTACAAAGTGAATAATCTTTTGGTGGCCGATCAATTTATCGCAACCGAGAAGAATCGCCCGTCTTTCTAAGCTCTACGTTTCGGATGCCAATAAATGTAATATTTAACAAGTTAGTATCATGCCCTGCTCCAATTCTATCTGTGGGTAAATTTAGGCTGGTTAAAAATGAAATGTAACCCTCAATTACTCAGATAAATGGTTGCATGCGCCCCTTTCTATTTTATTCAATCGCAATTATTTATTACGCCAGCTTAATGGGAACACATAAGCTCTTACTCAGGTTAGGTTCAGAAGTTGACTATATTTTCAAGTTGATCTGAATTTTACTATAGCCAGCAATTCTAAATCAGTAGTTTAAATACGCGACGTTATTTCAAATACTTGCAATCGGTCGCACCTCAAAATGTCCGCCCAGTGCAACAGCGATTCTTTTAACGTTTAAACTCGTGAAAATATGAGAAAACATCAGGTAATTGTTCAAATTTTCACGCTTGGCAAACTATTAATACTTTTGTTTCAGTGATGACGTCGAAAAAACCCGGCCCCGCTTATTTCGTGACGTAGTACAGACGCCAAAACGTGCACTTGTTTCGGGTGGCTTGGGATTCTCGCTAAACTTGCAAAATTTAATGAAGCCTTGCTTATTACGCAAATTACGGCGTAGCTGGAGCCTTGGAAACGAGCTAATCTTCTTCGGCAAGGTTTGGTCTCGTATTTAGCTGCTTTTTACCAACTCTGATACTTTACTTTTAGGCTAATTTCCTACCTCAGAAAATCTGGCATAGCTGGAACGGAGCTGCTCTGGAACGCCCGTTGAATTTTCTCGGCTGGAGATACTCGTCTGGCTGCAGAAGGTGGTTGGGACGTTCTTGCAGACTCGTACTACGCCCTGGGCTGCTGTCCCCTGGTTTTCAATTCTTTATTTGCTCGCAGAGCTACTTCGTAATTTTGAACTGCTCGGCTGCCGTTCGCTTAGCGCAGATGGGTTGGAGGTTTTTATATTTTTGTGTTGCGGAAACTGCTGCAAATACTTGTTCAGGCACTTGGGCACTTGGGTAATAAAATGCAATGCTTTTTAGATTGTACATAACTCGTTTAATGGTCAAAAAGTGTATTTAAAGTGGAGCAAAAAACTGACAAACATGTAATAATTTTAATTCATTGGTTCTCTTCCTGTTTTTAAACAATATTGCATCTCGTTGCTAGAATATGGTGTTATGCTTATGTTAATGGAAATCAGGTTTGATAATTAATGGACACAAAAGGAAATAAATTTGATTAAGTACATAAATTAGAATTAACTTTTTTCTTAGAATCTAGATTACTGTCTTTTCTTCTAACTAAAATTGTTATATTGCGTCACACACACAAACGTTTTTTATTATTTGGTCACTGCACTGCTTAGCATTATTTTTATTAATTATTAACGCACTGGCATATTAGAATTCCACCATGTTCCTTCTTTTACTTCCTTTCCTGTTGCCTGCTGCTCGAATTGCTCTTTGCAATGTTCTGTTATTTTTGATCTTGCTAATTCACCTTTCAGATTCTTCACAATTTTCACTATGCTTGGCTTTATTGAAAACTACGCTCGTTTTAATAATGCACATAACAAACCTTTTGTGTCTATTAATTTCCTTCGGTCTGGCTTTACATTATGCACAAACCAATTCTTTTATTATTTTAATTTATTTAAAAGTAAATTTTGAACCCTGTGAAAATAAGCTTTGCCTTTGCGTTCCTTTCTCGACTACTTTACTGTCTCTCGCATCTCACTGCATTTAATATTTCACTTTAGTTTAACATTGCAATTGCTTAAAACATCCCAACTCTGTGCTTATTTAATCGGTCAATTATCCTGCACTGCAAACAAAGCCAAGTTGTGGGCCTAATACCATCTCAATACATGGGAAACCGTTCGGTTGAAAATATCGCCCCATTTACCATTTTGATACAGGAATCTGATTCAGTATTATTGTTGATCTTAATTTATCTGATAAGGTAATGGATGTAGAATAATCAACCTATATAGTTTAGTTTCAAAATTCCTGTTGCATAACTAGAAATTATATGTGGAATCTCAGAAAAGTTATACAACTTGTATAGGTAGAATGTACATGTACAATTTGTCATTTTCTACTGCTATTGAATGCGATTTTTGCCCTTAGTTTTACTGAGCGAGAAAAGCTTCAACGGACGAAAACAGTTCTGGGGATTGGACAATTTACCATCGCCTATTGGCCATCACTGATTCACCATCGCGGATTAGGCGTAAGTTAAATTTACTGTCTATACGATTCGCCGCCGGCCCGATTCTCCGTAATGAAAAGCTGTATTTTTGAAATGCTTAAATAATTTGACATTTTATCTCCGCTGACAAATTTTAATAACCGCAGTTTATCAGCATGTTGCCTTTTAATCCTCGTGTGTTGTAGTTTGTTAGAACCAATATTTCTAACTTAATACAGAAAGTACACATTCTCAATAAATCATTAAGTATATCATAATTTTCAGATGTAGATCATAATCTAAAGCTAAATGTAATTGGATTTTAGACATTAATTCAGATTATATCGTAAAAAAGAAGTGCTATAAGTATCCACTTTGCTGTAAAACAAAAAAACGTTCAGAAAACAACCAAAGACACATTTTTCGTGGTAGTTTTTTAGAATTTATTGTTTAAGCAATTTTACTTACTGCGTTAAAATGAGAACTGTAACTTAATACTATTAATTATTCTGGTTCAGCAAAATAACTTACCAAAGACGAGCATACTCTTAGTGCGCCGGTCCTCATTATTGAAGGAAGATACAAGGCATGTGTAGTCCCCGGACAAATCCGGGCCCGGTTTCGTGATATGGAGAGCTCTGTGCTTGCTATTCTTATCTTGACTGACAGAATACTCCAAGTTAAGGCGCCCTTTGAGGATACCTGGAAGTAACAATGCATGAAAGTTTTATGGCAACTTCAGCGCTCATTTTAAATCTTCTGGCACGGGGTCAACCGCTGCGGTCTCGACGTTAAATGCTTTTTAAGAGTTTTCTGCTGTCACAGAGGTTCGTTAGGGCGACGCCAGGGGGCAGAGGCGGGTTTAAATCGAAATTTTATTATCCGACTCCAGACTTCCAAAGGACTGACGTTTTGACAAGAGGATAATCGGACCTTCCGCAAGAATTTTAATTAATGGGAGGATTGCTTCGCCGAAATTTGTTTTCGATTTTGTATCATCGATCAGTTCCGAGTCGGCCTGGCAATAAATTAAATTAGCTCCAGGTACGCTTAGATGTTTTTCTAGTAATCGCTAAAAGCTTCACCGGAGTTCGTAACTATGACGAATGTTTACAGAGGAAATATGGGCCTGAATGATAACTAACATTTGTGCTTACTCTTCACGCTCGGTGGAGTCGAGTTTAAGAACACCTGAGAAGTTTAGATCTGGAACGACACGGAGTCGCTCGCGATCGACGTTACAATGGTTTTTCTTTTTATTCTTCACAAAATCAATGCTATCTATATGCTGTAAAAACTTGGGATTAAAATTTCTTGAGAACTTCGATAACTTAAAAAAGAAAGAGTACGACATTTTAGGGAAGCTTCA
The DNA here is from genome assembly GCA_940337035.1 of Agriotes lineatus. NCBI lineage: Eukaryota > Metazoa > Arthropoda > Insecta > Coleoptera > Elateridae > Agriotes > Agriotes lineatus. The sequence continues at coordinate 99,673,251 of OW679196.1, read as the reverse complement.
TGGCAGACAATAGGTATACAGAGCTGTCGATTTTTTACAATTTGGAGGTGTTTGAAGAAATACAGGAACGGTTAAATTAGAAAAACCTGCATTTTTTATTAGCTAAATGCATTACCTCAGAATTGCAAAATATTTACTTAAAAGTACAGATGTTTTGAGCTTTAGATGTTTTTATTAGACTTGAAAGTGTGTTGAGTGTATATAAACAAAATTTTAGATTTTTTGTGCCTATTTGGATGCCACTATGTTGATATCTCCAAGTAAAGCAGAACAAATTCACCCTTTAGATCATATGGCAAGTGTGATGCCCATTTAGTTAAAAATGCGATAAAGGAAGTAATGGATTCACCCCAAAAATTCGAAGTTCAGTTTTCAACCGATCTTCACGTTTTAGGGTCCCCTGAATACAAAAAACGTGTGTGTGGCTGTGTGTCTGTGTGTGTGTGTATATGTTTGTGAAAAGAATATCTCTAAAACGAAAAGAGGTATGGTGTTCAAACTTCATATATTATACGTTTTGTGTACTATCTAGATGCGACAGCAAGAGGAAAATCGCATAATCGGAAGTATAGTGCTTATTTTTGTGATTTTTCAGTTTTTTTCGAATTTTTCAAAAACGGCTCCAACGATTTTTTCCAAACTTCACATTTTTATTACATTTTTAATGTGTATTGATGTGAGATAGGTGATTTTGAAGTTGAATACCTCTAAGATGTCTTTCTTTTATTCTTTCTTCCTATTTTTTTATTAACTCCCATTTTAAATAGATCACCCAGTATATTCTTACATTTTTGAATTCAGCTTAAAACTCTAGAGAAAATTTATCTCTCCGACTAACGCTCTATTTTGAACGGTTTCTGTAGAATTTGTAATTTTTGAAAAATGTTGACAAATGCTTGTAAATTAAAAATCAAAGTTTTGGTTAATAATAAGATCACTGTAAAAGGAAGTTGTGTGCGTGTATCACACCAAAATTTTTATAAACTCACTCTTATTGAAATTTAATCCTCTGTAAAGTTTCATTTGCTTTGGTTACCTATTTCAACAAGTTTGAAGTATAGGCAAATGATGGAAAATAAACTCCAAAGTGTTAAGTTGTACCCTGAAACATGCATCCGAGATAGACTGTTTTTTTAATCAAATACACAAGAAATTTTTAAATTTTTCAGGATAGTGGTATTTAAAAATGTTAAATCACAAATTCGTTAAAAAAGTGCTCCAAATTCAGATAGGATTGGATGTTTACTACTGGAGCTTATATATTTAAATAATTTTAAAAAATTTCAATCCAAAAATAAGCTGTTAAAAGACAGGATCAATTCATATTTAATTAAATAGGAAAACCTTATTTTAAGAATTAATTCAAGAAAAATCAAAAATATTCAATGCAACTGCAATTTAGAAATTTGTTTGATATTACGCTCGAGATATAAACTTCCATTTCTTGTGATTGTAGTCGATTGATATAAAAATGTGGAATATGGTCAATTGCCTTAATGAGGTTATAAATATTAATGATACACGTTTTTATTATGAGCATCTTAACGAAACGAGTTTCGTTAAGTGGCATAAGCAAACCTGTACTGTTCAATATTTTACTTTCATCAATAAATTCTGATTCAAGGTAAGTATTTTTTGTTTGGTAAAAACTATTGCGGTAATATCATCTATAACCTGCACTGAGTGCGGTAATATCCATTACCGCACTAAGTACGGTAATGAAGCTCTTAACGATATTAAATTAATTTTGTAAATAGTCTAGACAACACTTATGAAGATAATAGTATTTAACGGTATGAGGTCGATATTGAGCATATAACGGACGAGGATAATTTTTCTGGCAGAGGTCGATTACGCCGAGGATAATAAATTATCCAGTCGCTTCTATGTAATATTGGCGGCATGTTGTTTAACAGTCTTCGTAGTATCTACAAAAAGTGGCTAATTTTAGAATATGTGATTCTAATATAAATAAACCCTACCAGTAACCTGAGTCCCGCACGTAATTTGGAATTGTAGTAGTGGTTATAACGGCTGTGGCCGTTAAATTTTAACGGCTGTGGCTATTATAGCTAATATTACAATCAAACAGACAGTGCTGATATAGTACATAAAATGCAGATATTACGAAAAACGTTTAACAGAGAAGTAAGAAATATTTTCCTCATATGCAATTGTAATGATAAAATTATTATTGGTATTTCGGTATTTTATTATTTAAAATCATCTTTATTCCAAAAATGATGCTCGAAAAAGAAGAATTCAAATAGATTACCGAAACCTTACCTAATCTCCAGGAAACAATACGAGGATTTAAATATAGTTAAATAAAATATATTGTATCAAAATGTATTTATTTAGGAGAAAAGCTGTCCTTGGAAAGTTCTATCTGCTGAAATTTTTTTATTTGCGTTGCTGAACTTTGTGAATCGTCAAGATGTAATAAATTAAGAAAAAAATAATTACACAGTGACCTTTTTTTTAGATATCAAAAAATTCTAAAACCCTTTAAAAGGAAAAATAAGAAAAGAATCAGGCACAAAAACGAAGAACTTGAAGCAACGCTAGCTCAAGTACTGAATGAGGTGTAGGAAAACAGGAAAATCTAAGAGGTTAAAGAATCACAACAGTATACTGAGCAACTGATAGGAAAAGGCAAACTATTACAAGTGAAATGAAAAGAAAAATGATATAATTTTAGATGGAACTGAAATTGAGGCAGAAAAAGTGAAAAAAGTAGAAAAGTTCTTACACAAAAACTCAGTAATACAAACTGAAGTCGCTAAGCCAGTGCAATGAGTATTAGAATGGAAACGAGAATTACAATAGTTAGGTACTCAGAAACAATAAAGTTACAGAAATTGACTAATCAAAGGGTAAAGAAGAAGAAGAAGAGCAAAAAGAAAAACACGTCAAAATAACCTAGAAAAGGCTTAATTATCTATCAGTGGAGCTGCTTAAATCTGGGATACAAAATAATGAAGGCACGAAAACTGATATAACAGCAAAAGACTGAAAAGACGAAAAAAAGATATTTTTTTATTCATTTATTTATTTTGGTACTCAACCAACAGCCGTTAGAATGGCAATTGACAACATGGAATTCACAAAAAATGAGTGACAAGGGAAAAGAGTTAATAAGAAAGTTTGGAGTCTGTAGAAACCGTGATCGAAATACAGAAACTGATATTGGAAGAATAATGGCGCACGATCTATTTGTAAAACACCAACACAAATAGAAGTACAGGTTATAGACGAGGTGCTACCAAAACTAAAAACAGAAAAAGCAACAGGACAGTACAATATTAACCCTGAAATGGTGCAGTTTTGATGGGCGAAGACAGCACAGAACTAAATAAAAAGAGGGACAGCATGAAGTGTAATTATTTTTCAAGGATTTCACTATTGAGTGTATCAGGAAAGCTCTGCGAGAGAGTATTGAAAAAAAATAAGAACATTATTGGAGGGGTCTATCAAAGAAACAAAAGAAGATTTTAGATTGAATTTGAAGACTATACTTTTAAGGTGCCAAGTATTTGCAGCACTATTCTACGAAATCGAATCATAGACTTTGAAGAAAAACATCATTGGCAGATTCAAAGCATACGCACTATGGAGATACAAAAGAATCTTAAAGATAAGTCGGTTGGACAGAGTCACAAAGGACAGTGTGATGAGAAGAATGGGACAAAAAAATGTGAACACCATCGAAACTCGAAAACTACAATATTTGGGATATGTGATGCGAGAAAAAAGTATCGTACTACAGAATTATCCAAGAAAAAATATAAGGTAAAAAAAGTCATGGTAAAAGACGGATGTCTTGGTTGAACAATTTGAGATCATGATTCAGTTGCAGCCCCTCAGACTTATATAGGGGTGCAACATGAAAGGTTCGAATTGCAGTAATGATTGCCAACCGGAAAACGCGGACAGGCTTTAAACCAGGTGGAAGCAGTCGAAATGTGTACGAGAACGTTCTAAGGGAGAAGCTCTGGGAAGTGATGGAAAAACGAAACTTATAAACACTGAAGAATTCAAATTAAAGGTATAGGACAAAGCAAGATTCTAAGCCCTCTGTTTTTTTAATGTTAATAGGCGACACTGCAAAAACAGCAAAAGCAGTAACAGCATTTTTATATTCTGACGACTCAATGCTGTTTGAAAGTAGTCAGAAAATGTACGATGACATTTGGAAACATGGAGAGATCATACTGTAATGTCAAATGAAAATAAATGTAGGGAAGATTAAAGTAATGATCGTATTCAAACAAACTGAGAACTTAACATCAATCTAGGGCTGCACAAAGTTAAACCAGCAAATAAATATCAATATTTTGGCGCAATCTTATATACGTAGAAGAAAACGAACTACACAGAGATTTTAAAAACCGTACATTCTCTGGCAGTCACGGTTACCGACACCAGTAGTAGTCGTTAACACCTAATAAATAATCTTCCTCACTGTCGAGTAAACAGGGCTCAGAAAACACCTTAGTGGTAAAAAAACGGCCACTTGCCTATAATAAGAGAAAGAAGAAGGAGAAGAAAACGAAGATTATGAAAGAGAAATAAATAGTAGAATTAATGCAAGACCATAATTAATTTTTTATAACGGTCTTTGTGCCGACGTTGATATATAGATGCGGAAATCAGGTTTTAAGAAAACGATTAAAAAATTGGTTTCTAGCCTTCAAGATTAAATATCTAAGAAAGGGTATGGGTAACTAAGAAAGATAGGATACCTAACGAGGTAATAAGAACGTGGAAGTAGAAACACTAGGAGCAGATTTTTCCCCTATAGAACATGTTTGGAGCATCATGGGTTGGGGCCCAAGAACGGATATCGAATCACGGTATCAACTTCAAATAGCCTGGAATGGGCTCTTCCAGGACAGAATTGATGATATTATATCTATAGTTTATTAAAGACTTAAAAGAAAACAATTTTTTTCTTATCGCGTCATCCTTGAACGTAATTTACTTGTCTCAATTCTGAAAATTTGATCATTTGTTTACATCCATGAGACATCATTTTTACTAAATTTTCCAAGAATTATAACACTTCCTTCAAGGTGTAACATTGTTTGGAACATCATGGGTCGAGTCCCAAGAACGGATATCGAATTACGGTATCAACTTCAAATAGCCTGGAATGGTCTCTTCCAGGACAGAATTGATGATATTATATCTATAGTTTATTGAAGACTTAAAGAAAACAATTTTTTTCTTATCGCGTCATCCTTGAACGTAATTTACTTGTCTCAATTCTGAAAATTTGATCATTTGTTTACATCCATGAGACATAACTTTTACAAAATTTTCGAAAAATTATAGCACTTCCTTCAAGGTGTAACATTGTTTTTTCGAACTCATTATATATGTTAAGGTATCCCTGTTTACGTTTACGTCAAAAGCTAGGCAAAAGTCAGTAAATAAATAGATTCTACACCCTTTGGCTTTTTCGGTAATTTGGCATATTATGTATAATATTGCCAATTGTCAATACTTTGTTTCCAAAAATACATCTTTTGCTTTTAATATAGGATGATAGTCTGTTATTACCCAATTGCGGTTTTATAAGTCTTCTTCGGCCGCGGTCCGGGAAGATGGCTAGTGTATCCCGTTGAATTACTTTCCAGGGGTAATTTATTAAAAGTATTTTGGTAATCTAACAAGAATTCTTGTGCAGGTATTGTAATTCCCAGATTAGTTATTAAGTGATTAATTTTTTTGCGAAGTTGTTCCCCTCCATTGCTTCTGCCTTTATTTTATTGCTTCCTGGTTCTTCGCTATTTTTGCTTTTTATTATTACTCTTCCTCTTCGCCCTCATCTGGTAGTTGTGTATCTAGTCTAGTTGTTGATACATACGTTTGCTCACATTGTTTCAGCTATTCTTTAGTTAATACTTCTTGCAAGTATTATTTACATCTATTTGTGGTATCTCTATTACTGTTTATAACTTCTTCTTTTTTACATTTTCCATTTTAGCGCCTGATTTTTCTGCTCTTTGGTATTTTTCCAAAGCTTTCTTACATTTCTGATTTGCTAAAATTTTTATATATATTTAGGGTTCTTGTTTAGTGGTCCGCTTTTCTTTGTCTTTGTTGTTGAAGTCATTCCTCTTTCATATTCTGCTTTATCTTGCTTGTCTTTGTCATCAAATATTTTTTCTAAGTTCTGTTTTCTTGCAGTATCACTGTTGTGCATTCATCGTCGTGTTGTTTTTTTACCCTTTTATATTTGCGGTTTTCCAATACCTCCTATGTGCTTTTATTATCATTTATTTTATAATTCTACCTTCTCTGTCTACTTCCTCTGATATTGTTATTCTTTCTAGCGTCTGATAATTCGTTTGTGCCTATTTCTTTTGTATTCCTTTTATACTTAACTCAGCTGCTTTCCATCCCTTTATCTTCGCTTGTTTTTCTTATTTTCAGTTTATAATTTAATACATACTACAAGCAAATGGTCATATCCGCAGAATACTGCTATGTGTATTTTGACATCAGTTATGTTGTTCGCTTTCTGCTTTCTGTTATTAGGACGCCGTCTATTTGGTTTAATTGTTAATTTATGGGGCCCTATCGTGTTCCTTTGTGTTCGCTATTGTATTAGTGTATTGTGCTGCCTTCCGGTCCGTTATTCATAATTGCAAATAGGCATACTATATAGCCGTCTTCATTTGTTGTTTGGTGTAATGTTTATTTCCCTAAGCGGCAGTCTCGAGATGTATCTAAGGCCATGGCACCGCTGCCCTACTTGCAGCAGCTTGAATAACCTAAGGTCATATATCCGCAAGACGAAAATGCGTAATATGCGTATAGGTCTTCCATTGTATTGTGTCATGTTTGGGTATTTGATTATGTATTTCTTATAATTTAGATAAAACTCTTCTTTTTGCTCGAATTTAGTTTCTTCTGTAAGCGCGTACACATTTATTAAGGTTATGTTAAAGTCCCTTCACTCTTAACTTACTTATTAGTGCTGTACTACTTTCGTTTATGATTTCCTTCCTCATATTCTCAGATAATGTGAAACCCCACCTCCGGTTCACCTAACTTCTTGTATAGCAGTTATGTCTGCTCTTGCCTTTTGTATTTCTTCCGCGTTCTTTATTTGCTTTTTTCCGGGTCGTAACATCGTCCTTATATTCAATGTTACAGTTTCTAAGCTATTTATTTTTAGTTTATTCTTCTTTTTCTTCTGTTTAACTATTGACTTCTACTTAGGGTTTTGGGTTCTATTCTACTCCCGGGTGTTACTTCCTTTATTTCAACTTTATATGTTGTATTTTCTAATAATTATTACACCGTATTCCTCGATGTTCCGTTTATGTTTCTTTCCTTTCTCCTTGCTTATTTCATGTGCCTCTTTTTCTTCTTAGTTTGTTTTTTTATATGGTTTTCATGCTTATGCTCTGGCAGTCGTTGACGTATTTTCTTTTCGATGTGTATTTTTATCTCTTCTTTCTTCTTCTTTTTGCAATAGTTCTACTGTATATATATTCCATTAACAGTTAATTTGTTTTTTCTCATCTTATACCCCATATCTCCTTCTCCTTTGAGACGTGTTTGGAGTTGTTGTCTATCTTCTTCTCATCATTTACCCAGTACTGTATATTCTTAAGTTGATAGCTGTTTTACAGGATCTCAATTTTTTTGTTGGTGATAATTGCGTTGGCATGTTCACTTTTCTCTCAATGTTTTCTGTTTATTTGTTGGTTTTGATCCATTACAATGGTTTTTTCAGTTCTTTAGTTTTCTGATTCGTTTTATTTGTTTGTTCATTCCTGCTTTTATGTAAATTCTGTGTAGCGTCTGTATTCGTTGTTGAAATTTCATGTATTGTGTGAAATTGTTGCTGGGAATTTAGAAAACGTTTTAGATCTTAAAGAGTGAGATTTTATTTGCACATTTGCAATAAAATTGTTTCTTATTTTTTAAGCTAAGCTTGTATTTCCACGCGAATCATCCTGTATATTATTAAAATTTCTATGCAGCAGATTGCCCACCGTAGATAAACAAATAAATGTACAAGTTACAGGTATGTAGGAAATGTGGTGCTCCATCTTCTGCATTTTCATCTTCAGTCAAATTAGCTAATTTGAAAAACCCTCAATGCCCGGATCAGAAGAAAAGTCTACGTTTGGACACTTACCCCAAATAGATGAAGACATGGAATTTAATAAAGTAATTTTGCATATGCAGCAGAAAATCCTTAAAAACATTCAATTCTAGATCATAGTTGAGTACTTCGGGCATAATATGTTTGCATTTGGCACTACGTTAAAACTACCTTTAACATTTATCATAAATCTAGACATCACTTTTGGGCCAAGCATCATAATGGTAGTGATAACCAATAGCGTTCTCATGTAGATACAACGTAATATTTATTTCAAATTTACTGGGTCTTGATTTGTGGTTTATGGTACAATTGTAACTAATATTTTCATGCTTTACATTAGGATAGCATTTATTGTTTTTACGAAAGTATGACACAAAAGAAAAGCAACAGAATAATAGATCAATGTCATCAAGAATGGTGTAATCTCAATCTATGTTAGATATAAGATATAAGCGCATTGGCTCAACCCATCCTTCGAAAGAGACATTGTGTCAGAAAGGGTTACTTTATGTAACCGAAAGCAATTTAGGCTGAATGGGTTGCAAAGTTTCTATTTCTTTATAAATGAATTCGGGCCTCGGCCCCTATATTAATATGTGTTCCTAACACGAGAGCTTATAGTAGAAGTTATTTTTTTAATAAAAGTTCCTTTGTCAGTATAAAGGCGCCTGTTTTCATTTATTCTTGTTGACCCAGCCTCCTGCAGCTGTCTTTTCTTCGACAACGTAATAAGGCGAAAAACCAAATTGTAATGTGGACTTCAGTAAATAACAGCGTCCGCGAAAGAAATTAATAACAGGCTGGCAACGCGAAAGACGGAACGATCCTAATTTCCGAAATAATTCAATTTCCTTGCGTAGCTTTGACTACTAAGCAATTAAAATGATTCCCAAAAGTGATGTCTCTAAATTCAATTAAGTTCCATTGTAAAATGGAGCGATAACGTTACCTAAAACCTGGGGCTTCTGCGTCGCTATCCATTGATATACGGGTATCCTGCCCTCGTTAAAATACCACTTCACCACTAGTCCTTCGTCCTTTGTCTCTTCCCAACTGTAGTCGCAGTCCAGGACTACCGGATTTCCGAGTTGGGCCACTTCAGGTACTTGCAGCTTGTTTATCCTCACGCCTTCAATGATATCTGAAACAAGAACACGGCATTGTAGCTGGGAAGTAATCACCCTTGCATCAGGTATTTACGGCCTCGTAAAATCTTTTTTCATCTCGTTTAAGGGCCTCCGGCGAAAAACTTTATTCTTGTAGTAAAAAGAAAATTTAGAAATAAACCGGAGTAATTTTAATGCGCTGTTTGTATAATAATACGATAATCGCAATTTTTAGTACTGAGAATTTATGTTCTCTCGGCCAATCTTAAGTTACTTAGTTTACAGCGCGAGCAACATGACAGTCATAAAACCCGGGTTTTACCTCTTTTTAAATAATCTTTCGGCGAGATGTATAAAACAACGAAAATTAGATAAATATTGGATAGCCCACGAGCAGGGGCGGCTTTCTGGTATATTCAGTCACATTTAAGTTTGTCAAATCACATTAGAGAGTAAAAAAGTAATAAGCTAATTATAGATATTTGTATTTTAAAATTGCCAACACGATCTTTAGAGAAAGAAAACACCTCAGTTTGAATCGAGTCATCGTTGGGATAGAAAAACTCAATTTCTGTCTCTCCACCAGTCACCTTAGTACACTCCTATTTAGCTCTTTATTAAAGTAGGCGAAACGTTGAGTTTCCCCAACGGCAATGACTGTGAAAATCTTCGAAATCATCTCAATGTACGTCTTATTCAAAGTATGGTATGAATAATTAATTACAAACTCATTATCGTAAGTTTTATGTGATTGTAATGCTTCAATAAGGAATAAATTCATAGAACTTGAAGGTAGATATTCTACATATCAATAATTTTTCAGTAAACTTTTTCAAACCTAACGTTTGTATGTGGTACAACTATAATACATAGTTTGTAGTTAAAGCATTAAGATAACGTCGAACCATAAATGTTCAAATGAATGGAAATTGAATAAAAATAGTGGCTATGGAGAATTTACGATAAATTACTCATAAGGACATTGCAAAATGCCACAGGTTGTGAAAACAACTTAATTGTACCAATACACAAAAGAGACGAGCAAATAAACTACGACTGTTTGAGCGAAATTTGTCCTTTGTCAGTATGCTTTAAAGTATACACCGCAATAGTGGAAGAAAAATTAAGGAATATGATACACACATAGAAAAGAGCGGCGCAGTAGATACTAGTAGCAAGAGTATTTGGAGGTGTTTAGGGGAAGTGGTTCTGCCAATATAACTGATAAGTATTACAGCAAGTACATACCATACAGTAATGTACAGCGACGCCTATAATTGACCTAACGGCTGTTGGTTGAGTAGGAAATAAATAAAAATAAAATAAAATAAAATAAAAAGGAAAAAAGTACAAATAGAAAGAAAGAGATCATATGAGTTGCAAAAAGACAGAGAAATCCGCCAAGGAAATAGTCTAAGCCCACTATTGTTTATAGTAGTATTGGATAGAATAATTTAAAAACGTCAAAGAACAATTATAGGATTAAACACACCAATTAGATATAAAAAATTAGAACCGGTAAAGATAAGTAGTTGAATGTATGCTCATGATGTAGTGCTAAAACTAACAAAAGAAAGCACAAGACTCCAAATTCTAAGAAATACTAGAAAGCTAAAGGGTGCCGATATTTTAATCGAGCAGAACTATCTCAAACAGGTACGAGAAGAAAGAATGGTATTAATACAGCAAATGAAAGGGTAGAGGGATAAAGAACACAGAGCTTCCATAAGATATAATAAATTTATCATAAATAACTAAATATTTACTGGGAGTGATATAAATCTGAGAAGAAAGGTGGAAGCGCAAAAGGCAAACGGAAGGGGCAGCCAAAAGCAAACGTGGTAGATAGGTCACCTGAAAGAGAGTCCTTGGCACAGCAAATAAGGAAAATAACAAAAACAGCGAGACGACGGAACGAATGAAGTACCAGACCGGACAATGGACCCGGACATGAATAAGGAAAAAAACATAAATAAGGATAACAAAAATTGTATTAGAAATGGCAAAAGTAGAATAAAAGAAAACATATTGCAAAACAAAATTAAAGGCAAGGTATTTGTGGGATCATAGAATGTTAGAGGATTAAGTAAGGCCACAAAACAACTTAATAATGAATGTAACACATGGAAATTCGACATTATGGCGTTCAAAGAAACCAAACTTAAAGGAAGTGAAATATTAGAGATCGATGACTATGTCCTATTTAATAGTGGGGGTGAAAATAGACTGATAGGAACAGGCTTTATGGTGATCAAACTGCTAAAAGGAACAATACTGGATTTCAAATCTCTCACAGACAGAAGAAAATTCCAGAAGATATTTTTTATAAACATCCATGCACCGACAGAAAAGAATGGCATCAAGGAAAATTACTATAATAAATTAGAATATGATCGGCTCCCAAGATACGATATGAAAATTGTGCTGGGAGATGCCATTGCGAAGAAGGAAGAAGTATTCCAATCGGTAATAGGAAAATTTGATAGATTTTGGAAGAGAAAATAGATTAATAAATAAGAGTACATATTTCAAAAGGAAAACTATACACGTTGTCCCCAGAAATTTTGAATACGAGCAATGCAATGTAGTGTTTCTAGGCACTGTGATTTTGTTCTTCTCGATTATTAAAATAGGTTGTCATGATTGTTATGAGAGTGGTAACTAAGCGCCAAGTAATGCCGATTATTAAAATAGGTTGTCATGATTGTTATGAGAGTGGTAACTAAGCGCCAAGTAATGCATTCAAATGCCCGTATTCAAAATTTCTGGGGAGAACGTGTATACAAAGGGACATGGAGATCGCCGGATGGAAATATACTAACTAAATCGATCATATATTGGTAAAAAGAGATCAAGAGAAATTACTAAACGTCGACTCAGACCACTTTGTGGTGGGTATAAAAATGAAGGTAATTCTACCATTAATAAAAAACAATAAAAGTAGCAAAACAAGAGACAAAAGTGACAGGCTGGAAAAACAAGAGGATAAAATTAAGTATATGGAAACGGAATAAGAAATTGGAGGAGTTGAGAGACACTGAAAATGTTGAGGATCATTGGAGAGATATAGGAGTAGCAATGAGGCAACGTGCAGAGGTATGTAAACGAAAAGCAATACTGCCAAGGAAGGATTGGTTCGACGAGGAATGTAAGAAAGAAGTAGAAAAAAGACACAAAGCAAGGAAAAACATGAAAACTTATCAGATAAAAGAATAGAAGATATCAAAAAGCTATTATAACAAGAATAGAAGAAGACTTCAGAAACAGAGAAGTTAGAGCACTATATATGGGTGCCAGAAGAGAAAGAAAAGGATATAAGCCGAAGAATACAATCTGTAAATGCAAGAAAGAAGGTATTTTAACAAATGAAGATGACGTAATGGAAAGTTGAAGATAAAGTGCAAAATTGTACCGATGACGAAGAGCGGAGAATGAGCGAAGGAGAGAAAGATGAGGAGACCACTGTAAGGCAGGATATTCCGGAGCTTGGGGAAACTGAAAAGATAATAAAAGGCAGAAAACGATGGGATTGTAGCTGAATGGTTCAAATACCTAGGAGCTAAGTTAATCGAAAAAGTTCATTCGCTCATAAAAAATATGGATACAAGAAAAATGCTAACCGGATAGTCGGAGGCAATATTATGCCCAATATTAAAGAAAGGAGATACAATGGACAGTGATAACTATAGTGGAATAGCTCTACTTAACATTGCGTACAAAGTGCTAGGGATAACGATTAAGAACAGGATTACTAAGAAAATGGACAAGACAGTGGGAGAATATCAGTGCCGTTTTCGGACGAGAAGAGGGGTGGCGGACTAGGTATTTGTGTTAAAGAAGTTATAGGCAGAAAGTTATGAACACCAAATAAAAACTAATGTATTATTTATTGACTTTAAACAAGCCTACGATAAGGTGAGGAGAAGGGAGCTATACAGAGCTGTGTAAGAAACAAAAATCAGTAGGAAGTAAATCACACAGAAAACAGTATCAAGGTGAAGGGGAAATTATCAGACAGTTTCAAGGTCAAAGACGGGTCACGTTTGTACTAACTATTGTAACCTACCTTAGAAGGTTGACATAACTCCGACTAGCTCAATCCTCGGCTGCGCTATGGGTATGATAAGTGTGAGATTTTTTGTTTACTTCACTTTCGCATAAAGGTTTTAGTTCATTAACAAGAAGTATTGGGCGCCAACAATTTTATTTAAATTGTTAATCTTTTCTATGATATTTATGTACATTCAATCGTATAACTCATGGTTCATATTAATGTCAATTGGGAGTTTAATATAATGAAGGGTTATTTAGTATGGCAGTTTCTATAGTTTACTTTATACTGTAATATTGAATTAAAGTTCTTTTACTTGATGTATATCAATTAATCCACCTTTAGTTTTATGGACAGTTTTCTATCCTTTACGGAAATTCAACACTTTCAGGTAAGATAAATCGAAAGAGCTCTTCATACCCTCTTAATCTATTTATATCTTTAACTAATGCTGTTAATTGATTTCACCTTTAACTCAATTCACATTTCTAAAGTATAAGAAATGCCCATTATTGATAGATGTCTACATTATAACATTAAATCCCTTTTGATTTGACGTTTACAAAATTATAACCTAGTTTTTTAGCCTGGCCACCAAGAAGGTAATTAAATATGTTATTGTGTTATTATGAAGTTATTGACTGTTGATAATATGGCATATGCCCGTTATTTGATAGTAACTTGACATATTTTATGTTATGAATTAATTGAACCGTTTATATATCTTCCTAACGTTTTAGGATTGCCCATGGAGTTGAACTCTATGCAACTGGAACGACCCCCATCGCCAAACCAATAAAGTCGTTTTCTGGTGAGGTTTTTCTAATAAGAATTAACGTAGGTCTAACATGGTCCGCATTTTTCGGTTATGCCCTTCAGAAAGGTTTCACTGCGACCCTGGGTAATTCTATTCCACCGTATCAAAATGTCTCGTGGCTTTTAAATAGCAAGGATAAGAGGGGAGGTCAAAAAGCTTGACAAAAGACGCTCTCCATTAAGATATGTATGAATTACCCTATTTATTTACATACCAGTTAACTAATAACCGCTTCTCTAGTGAGAAACTGCCCAATGAATTAATCCTATTTGTTTGAAAAATCATTATTTCTTAATATACTGTAGAATAATACCAATTATAGCCTTACAATTGCAAAGTTTCTTGTTTTGTATTTGCTTATGCTGGGATTCAGTTCTTAATTTTACTTTCTCTGCTGACGCTATGAAGCCTCACTCTGTTTTTTATTCAAAACAGGAAGTGGTTTCTCTTTGCCTAACTATCAGGGTTTTGTGATTATTCAAATATATTATCTTTTAGTAGCTGAACTTTATACTGCTACACGTTAGGGAGACCCGCTGTCCTCACTGCTATTTAACATCGTATTATATAAGGTTATGAGAGATTCAAACATTAATAGAACTGGTCTGTTATACCACAAAAACATCAATGCGTAGCATACCCGGACGACATTGCCTTAGTGACATGAATAAAAGAGAAATTGAGAGAAATTGTGCAGAGGCTTGAAAAAGCGTCCCAAAAAGCAATGGTAATAATAAATGAAAAAAAAACAAAGTTCATTAACTGGTCAGATAGGCAGTTCGTTGAGGAGAATAAACTTACAGTCATGACACAGGAGAGAAGAACATACACCTTTGATGAAGTAGCTACTTTCAAATATTTGGGGGTAACCGTCTCAAATAATCCAGGAACTACAGAAGAGATTCGAGCAAGACTCATGAGTGGAAATAAGTGCATGTATGCACTTAATAACGTATTTAG
This sequence comes from Agriotes lineatus, assembly GCA_940337035.1. NCBI lineage: Eukaryota > Metazoa > Arthropoda > Insecta > Coleoptera > Elateridae > Agriotes > Agriotes lineatus. The sequence goes on along the minus strand of OW679196.1, from coordinate 99,658,186 downwards.
AAGTATGGATATATCAAGAGCGCTAAAAACTCGTGTGTATAAGTTGGTGGTTCGGCCAATAGTAACGTTCGCGAGTGAGACGTGGATATTTAGACAATCAGATATACAAATATATGGGAAAGAAAAGTGCTTACGAAGATATATGGAGATAAAGAAATTCAAAGACGATGGGAAAGAAGAACAAACTTAGAAATCAAGCAGCTGTATAAAGATGCAAGCATTAACAGGAGTCATAATGGCACAAAGGATACGGTGGTTGGGACACGTTTGAAGAATGCCAGAGAGTAGAACGCAGAAGAAATTAGTAAATAGCAAAATGGGAGAAAAGAGAGACGAGACAGATGGAGGAAGGACGTCGAGGAGGATATTAAGAAACTGAATGTGACCAATTGGAAGGAAAAGGCTACATACAGGAAACTATGGAAAGAGATCGTAATCAAAGCGATGAGGCTACTAGGCTGGTATTGCTTAACAAAAATGATGTAGTGATAGTAGCTGATACATGTAGCCAGATACAGAAATTAGTAGACGTATGGGTAGTCAAAAGATGAAAATGAAGTTAAATGCAACAAGATCGACATGGAAAAAGTAAGAATATATGAATATTTGGAAAGTATACTTACTGGGGATGGAAAAATAGTGGCAGAATTTACAAATAAAACGAAGAAGAGTATCAGGATATATTACACACTAAATAGATTAGTACTAGACAAAAAAGAGAGATGACAATAAGAAATGGATTATATAATAGTACCGTTACTTTACCAACTGCCCTATATGCTGGCTGGAACTGGTTACCAGAGAAAACTAAAAGTTATGAAAATGAAAGTAGCCAAGAAAGAGGAATGGAATAGGATACGGAATGGTAAGATAAAAGAGATGACGTATCAGGAGTCAACACTGAAGAAGGTAGGAAAAACTTAGGAAAATGAAAATAGGGATGACCCAGGAAAGCTTGGATAGAGCAAATTGTAAAGGCACCTAATCAAATAAAAATACTAGCGAGAAACAGAAAAGAATGGAAGAAATAGGTTTAAGAAATCACGGAGTCGTAAATTCGATGCCTGAAATGGCAAAACATAGGAGAAAACAAGCTCTAGAAATAATTTAAGAAGTGTTTGGCTAACGTGCCCTATTTTCACGGTAACGACAATTTGCAGCTTTTGAATTTTGGTATTTTAGTTACTCAAAAAGGATATATATGGAATTAAAAAGGTAAAAATTCGAAAGGGAGAAACATAATATGGCATGTCTCTAATTGAGGAGCAATCGTGCCAAAATTAATAACTCAACTTTACAGATTTTGTTACAAATCGTTTGCTAAGTAATCGTATGGATAATTTTTAATAATTTTATGGCAAATTATGTCTTAATGGTTAAAAAAAGTAATTCCAAAATTTAGGTAAAATATATTTATACTGGATGCGCACCTTAAAAAATTTGCTTAATTTTTCCTTAACTCAGGAATAGTTTACTAAATGAAAGTAATGTTTTGCACATAGCTCGGGTTGCTACCATTGACGAAAAAGACATATTTTGGACCCAACACATACAGAGTGAGCACCTCTGAAAATTAAAATGTTGGCCTTGACACAAATGGAACCCAGCAGATACAGCCTAAATGTTGTAAAGGAGACAAAGGAGCAATGGATAGGTGCGTAATGTTTACCGCAGCCGCATCGAACAGAGGCGATGCGTCCATTTTTTTCCGCAAGCCATGAACGGGCGGACTGCTCTTGGGCTACTTACTACAAACGTTGGAATCGCATTCGCAGACTAGATTTTTCCAATGTCGTCTTTCTGTCTGTCTGTCTGTTCGCGGTATATCTCAAAAACTATTTGTTGGATGTAGACCATATTTTGCGTGCAGATTTTGTCTACCTGGCATAAAACCGAGAAAAAAATTCGGACAAATATATACAGTGTGAGCGCCTTAAAAGAATCAATACATATTAGGTCAGGCTTTGCACTTGACAAATTGGCACCGAACAGATACAGGGTACTGTCTCAAAAGAGTCAAAAAGTGTTGACAATAGGTTCGCTGTGTTAAATACAGCCGCGCCTGGCAAAGCCGGGAGTGGTCTTTGATGGGTCCATGGATAAGATGCCGGAATGTAAATTCGCGTTCGTAGGCGCTGTAGTTCAAATCCCATCACCGATTTTTTTTTAATTTGAAATTGATTTAATGTACATTACGAAGCGTTCTCTTTTATTGTTTCAGTAATATCACAAACGTGAATATATTTTTACCGCTATTATTCTTTGATTTTTAAAATTGTTTAGTATCACAACGTCCACTTGCGATGAAAGTTGTGAGTAAAGCCCGTTACAAATTTCACAAAAAACGTATTCGTTATAAAAGAGTGTGCTTTATTTACACCCAGTTTTAGATCTCTATGTTTAGGTTAGTTACGGTTTGGTGTTAAATTTCAATAACTTAAATATTTTAAAAAATAGTATAAAAGGTATTGTATTAAAAAATTAGGCTAGATTTATATATTCAATACAAATTATTGCTTTTTATTTGTTTTTAGTTCAAGATTTTATTACCTTAAAGACACTGATTATTTCCTTCACCAACTTTTAAGAGCAGTAAAGCATAAAATTCATATTTAGTACGAAAACTTCGTATCTGAACTTACTTTTTAAGTATAATAAGAAACAACTAGGAACAATGGTATTTCGCTGTTGTCAAATTTTAAATTAATTATATATCCCGCAAAACCCTCAAAGAATTAAAACACATTATATTTCTAAAATTTATTTTAAGTGAAGCACAAACTTTTATAAAGAGAAAATCGAAAAAAAATACATTGTTGCAAACGTTTGGAAAACACTAAAAATTGCAGAAGCAACTTTTGTTTGGAATGCCAATTTACAAAATGTTGCGTAAAATTTGATAAAAAGTTTGAAATTAAATAATTACAAATTCAATAATCAGTGATCAACACCATCATGTGTTCTAACCTCAAACAATTATTTTTGTTCTGTGCAGTTTTCTGCCCTCACTTATAATTTAATCTAGATGACAGAAGAGAAATGCACAGAACATAAACTTTTAGTTTCATACTAGTTATTACTCTCCTCTAAACCAGGAGGCAACAAAATAATGAGGATTTATAGGGTTTTACTGAAAATGCTTAAGTTTACATAGGATCTTATACGCAAAATATTGGTTTTTGCTTGAATCTGTCATTAGTGAGGAACGATGTATCTTATTTTCGATAAAAATTAATTTATCGGTATTGTGTATTTAGATAAATACGTAAATAGGCAACGATATGTTTAATACATATGAAATAGATACTGATGTTTGTCAGTATATAACTTAGCTTTTCTTTAAATTTTTCCTTAACCTTAACATGTTTTTAAGGTCTTTTTAATTCATATTATTTGTCTAACTAGTAGATCATTGTCATAAATTATTGTAGGGTACATAGCTCTGTGCCACTGTATCAACCGTATATAGTTTATGTACGTACGTTATCTCTTGACCGTTCTTAATCAATTAGTGTAACAGGTTCTGTTAGGTAAATTGCTTGCTAGCAGATATGACTAATAGGTTGCACGAAAACTCCTAGAAGGGAAGTGCCACTTGAAGCGTGTTTGGAGTGGTTTCAACATCATTTAGCAAAATGTGCCTGCAATTATGAATTAGTAACAGCAATTAGTAAAAACAAATCGACCCGAGAAGAAGCAGTAGTGATCTCAATGTAATCTGAGGTTAAAATATCAAGTGCGTTATTATTTATGCAAATAACAGTTTCACAATTCAAAAGATTGTGGTTTATAGACCACTCCTACATTAATTTGATATTGAGAAAAGGGTGAAAACAAACCTTGTTGAGAACTGTTGTGGCTTCAGAAATTTGGATTACTATAAATTTTACTTAAAGAAAGCCAGTTAGTAAAAGCATTTTTATTGTTGATATTAATCCCATACCAGCAGCAGATGAAATTTCAGCGTCACTTCAATTTTTTCTATATCAGTAAAAGTTGAATTAATCTGAGCGCTCCATGAATAGTTACTAAGGCACACCTAGTTTTCCATTAATTAGGGTTTGCAATAAATTGGGATTAAAATTTAGATCGATCCAACGATCAAGCCTCATTTAAAATTGAAGATGATGCGAAGACTGCTACAATCAATTTTAAAATTCAAGAAAAGAAACGGGTTCACTTACTGTACGTTCGAATACTGGTATAAGACCAAAGCACGTCATAATGTTATTTGATGAAGGTATTTAACATATGTAGTAAACTGTATAAGTATGTATCGAGAGATCCAAAAAAACTGTTCCTCAGCGGGCTGTGGAAATTCAACATATGAATAATATGTTGGTGGCACTGTACGTCAATGTCAAATTCGAGGTTATCAGGTTAGGTTTTCCGTCAGTTTTGACACAAAATGACGCAAATCCTAACCTGCTAACCTCGAATTTGACATTGACGTACAGTGTCACCAACATATTATTCATAAGTTGAATTTCCACAGCCCGCTGAGGAACAGTTTTTTTTATCTCTCGATATATACATTCTTATTTTTGAAGGGAGATTATTATAATCGAATTAGCTCGAGGTTGTCGTAAAGAAGAACTATACAGGATGACAACCCATGGTATAAAGAAAATACCAGATCCAACAAACCACACCCAACATACTTTTACTATAATTGATAGAGAAGGAGACGTACACTAACATGAAACCCAAAAATAAGTAGTATTGACGTTCCTCTATGAGATAAAATTTAGAAAAACCTCGAAAAGCGTTATCAATTAAGAAGTCTAGTACAAATCCTCATTTTATAAGATTCTGCTATGAATATTGGGCACTGTTGGGAAATTATTCTCAGTAGTAAAAGGTTACGCAGCCGAATCTCTCCAAAATAAAACAGAAGTTGCTGATACATTTTTTAATAAAACAAACCTGAATGTTGATAAAAAAACGTAGATTCTGTCTGTCGATTTCTAGAAATGATGCGCTTATAAAAAATTGATTCGTTACTGATGTATATACTTGTCGTTTAAAGTCAATATTAATAAATAATTAATTTACAAAATTATTAACGCCCATAGAGAGTTAGTAATCATAGATAACAACAAATACTTTGTTTCATGAAGATAATGACCTTAAAAATGTTACTAATAATGTCAACTTTTTTAGGTTATTCCCAGTATTTCCACAAGCGAATATTATCCGGTATTACTAGACTATAAAGCACGATAGAAAAAAATATATTCTAAGAACAATAATTTTCCCAGGAAGGAATCCGTTCTGAGAAATACAAGGTGGTTGCGAAATTGGGAATATATTTTACCCACATGAACTACATAAAAAAAATCTAATTTTTTTTCCTAAAGGGCCAAATGAAGAAGTTACGGCCCTCTAAAATGGAATTAATAAAAAATATTGTTTTGCGTTCCGTAAAACCCATCACAGATTTATTTTAAACTTTTACAAGGTAAATGGCGGCCTACTAGTGTTATAATTTATAGTAATTAAATGGAACTAATTTGATCAGTGATGTAGTATGGAAAGGTGCAGGAAATATTTTTGATAAAAAAAATAAAGGCACGTTTCTTTACACACTTTGTGCCGTATTATGAAAGAAAGTTGTCTTGCCATTTTTAGCTCAACACTCTTCACTATATCATATGTAGTTAATGTTGGTAAAATATGTCAGCAACCTTGACGACCACATTATATAAAAAATCTGTCAATGGGTTTACACCGAACTTTCCTCGCGCGAATTAGATCAATTTGCAAATTTAAAAAATTGTATCCCGCTGGGGTTTGAACCCGCCGCATCTGCATAGCTATCGTAACCGCATCTGCGTAGCGCCCCTAAATGAGTGCGGCACGCGCCTCTGTTTAAAGGAACGGTCTCATGAAACGTTTCGACTCTTTTGTGACATTATTCTATATCTGTTGAGTCCTATTTTAGGCAAGTGTAGAGCCTGACCTATGTGATAATTACTACTACCTTCTATTTCAAAGTTAATGCAAAAATAAACAAAATTTTATTTTTTTAAGGTGCTCACTCTGTATATATTTCTCTGAAATTTGTACGGTTTAATGCTAGGTGTATATATAACCTTTATGGAAAATATCATCTTCCTCCGGCAAATAGTTTTTGAGTTATACCGTCAACAGACAGACAGACAGACAGACAGACAGACAGACAGATGAACGGAATTGAAAAAACCTGTTTTTCGTCATCTAGGGACCCTCAAACGTAAAGGTCTGAAGAAATCTCGGAAGATGATTTTTTTGTGATTACAATACTTCCTTTGTCTTTCAGACGAGCGAAGTAAAAAGGGGAAATTCTAACTCAAGAGAACTAGATCCTAAATAAATATTTTAAGGAACTGTTAGAATCACCAAAACATGGAAGTGGCTCAAACTTTTTTGTGGCGTTCTATGATCCATGCCACAGAATTAAAACTATTTCTTAACGAACGTTATGGAAAACGAATATGTTCCCGTTTTTTTAACGAAAATTGTTATAAAATTAAAAATTAATAAATAAAACTTATCTTCTTTTGTGGAGCTGAAGCATACTCAACATCGAGTAAAGTGTGTATTAAGCAATCTACTGTGGAAGATGCAAATGCAATGAAGTTTTATGTAATTGAAGTGGAAACAAATATATAAAATTATCAGCGCGTAGAGGTAAAACATTTATTCATTTTCCTTTTGTTTGGTAAAGAATGTATTTCGTTGTATTAAAAAAATATTTTTAGTATTTCAAAGTTTTTAACTAATATTCTTGAAATTTCAAATCCCTTTTTGAATTTTCTTAATCAAATGTGTTTAGATGTTACAAAAATGAGGTCCTATCAAAGCTGGGAAAATTACTTTAAAAAATCGGTTAATTACCAATCACCAATTACCGCCCAATGAAGTAATTGAATTACCAGATTTTCAATTACTCAAATGAAATAGTAATTCGATTATCAACTGCTTGTTAATTGTAATGCTAGTAGATCGTTTGAAGAAAGCAAACTGAATTTAATAAATAATTATTATGAATCAATATATTATAATGAAACTATTTGTTGTCAGTTGTTACACAATAATTACTAGCTACATCTTGCACAGCCTACACTACACAAGATACGACACATGCACATCTCATCTACAAGCATACGTGCCTGCACCAAATACCACTTTGCCCATGCACAAAATTAGCTGTTATTCGACTAGTCATATGAAATCATAAATTATATACTTATATGTATTGCTCAATGAATGCCCTATTGCCATTTGCTTTACAGGAAAATTAATAAAGCTTTATCTTATTATTTTCGGTCTGGACATTTACAACCCTATCGAGGCCAGTAACATAGTAATTGAATTACCAGAAAATAATTCCATTACCGCCAGTAATTTAATTTTCCACAAGTAACTCAAATACTTGCACAGTAATTTAAATGCTTTTGCGTAATTAAATTACTCAAAAGTAATTGAGTAATTGAATATAGTAATCAATTACTTTCAAAAAGTAATTGTTAAGTACTTTTTAATAAAAATTACAATTACCAATTACAATTACCGTATTTTGAAAAGTAATTAAATTCTAAGTCAAATAAAAAAGGAATTTAATTAGTAATTTAATTACAAAGTAATTAATTACCGCCCAGCTCTGGGTCCTGTTAAAATAAAAATTAATGTTGTGCTTAAAGTATTAATAAGTACATACCTCAAAACGTGCTAAATAACAGTAAGCTTCTACTAAGAGACTATATTATCAGGACAATCTATAATAGCTGTCATTAAGTTTAGTTCTATTTATGACGCCTACTAGTCATAAAATACATAGAGAGCCGCATTACTTAAGGGTACACATAACCTATTTTCAGTAGTAGCTTTTGCATAATTGATGGCTGTTTTTACTATCTTTGCCACTTTGGCTGTACAATGGTTAGAAAGCTATTAAAAATCAAATTAAGCATTACAATAATTTTATATTATGGCTTGCTAACGTCAAAATGATGTCAGATGTAATACAAGCACACGCCAGATAAATTGGTATGCAGTGTTAATACCAACAAGTAGTATTTACAAGTAAATATCATTGGTACATCAATCAGGCGCGCGGTTGCCTTGTCAATAGTAAATTTAATATTAGAGTGAATTTCTATGTAACGTCCTCAGTTATACAGTAGGAAAGCTCGTTATTGGTTTTTAGCTCAATAGTGAGAATGTAAATAGTAATCAACAGTGGCACTTCCCAAATCCACAAATAAAAAAATATTTACCTTACTTTTCCCCTAATCATATATTTTAGTAATGCTTACATTTAAAATTAAGTTAAACCAGCTTTCTGTAAAAGGAAAATCTAAGGTTTGAGCTTGCGTTACGAGGTAATATCAGAATTAATACAATAACAACTGCGGAAGGTGTCAGATTAGGTTTATATTGTAATGATGGCCCTCTAGTAAAGGATTTAATATAAATAAATAATTAAGGACAAATTACCACAGATACATAAAATAATAGTTTCAATTAGAATTTAAACATGCTTTCTCAGGGCTTATTAAAATAATGTTCGTAATAATTAATTACGGCAAAATAAATGATTTATTGCATTTCTTAATTTATTTATTGGCAACTTGTTTAAATAAATTGCTCCGGCTTTAGCATGAGAAACTCTTACATCTGCAAGATTAGGTTGTAACACCCAGTATAACATCTACTGTTGAGTATAAATTTGAAGTTGTACGGTAAATATCCGACTTTACATCTGACAGCTTAACATTTAAATTGACGGCCAAAACAGAGACGCTTTGTTCCCACAGAATAGCGTAATTTGAACTAAAAAACACTAACAATTTGAAAATTGCTTCAGGTAAATATGCAATGCAAATAATGGCGTAGTACAGCTAACCCGTTTTGTTTTCGTGACGTCAAGAGGACGCGAAAATTGACAATTGTTTAATTTCTTGCAACTCGACCCAAATCTGACGCCAAACCGCAAATTCAAGGGACGCTACCTCCATAAAATTCCTCTGGATGGATCATCGTAACAGGAACCTATTTCTACACCTCGTAAGGTATCTCCTCCAGGTGCTGCACAACTTTGAAGGCGTGTTAAACTCCTCTTGCTGGTAAAATTTGCCTCGAAATGTGGGCTTTGTAGGCTGGATAGTTTTCAAAGGACGCCACGGCAATTACACAAATCTGGAACTCTCCTGGCTTCTGATTTTTGGACGAAGACACCACGGAATACCTTCTCTCCACAATGCACATAAAATGTCAGCTGACCGATGCCCGAAAATGGTCGAAAACTTGCCTCGATATCGGACCCACTCGGCCAAACTTTGCTCCCTCTTCACTGGGAGATTCTGGCATAATAAAACTGTTCACACAGGCACTCTGCAGACTGATGATTAAAATAAACCAACTTTGGACTCACACTAAATTTTTTAATATTCAATATAGTACAAGTTCTTGGAGCTCTACTTGCACACAGCTATCTTTTTTTATGGCTTGAATTAACCACCGTAACAAACGAACATCAGGTATCTTAGCAAATAATTACAAGTGTTTTGGAAGTGATTTTTGATACAATGTTATTTAGAAACTATATTGTTTTTCAATAATTGTCAATCGTAGCACTGTATCAAATTAAATCTCTGTTTTTAATCACTTTGATTTTAAACAGCACTGTTTCGCCGTTTTATCACTGCACTATTGTTTTCCTTCTAATTGTAAGTTACCATGTCATGCTCTTTGCATTCTATGCTTTATTACACCGCTTTCGTTACCTTTCAGCTTTCAGCGTTGCCGCTTGTTGGATTCGTAATTTTAACACTAAAGCTTCAAATAACCTTCATAACGCTTCAAACATCTCTGTATCAATGCCAATTCAAAATATTGTTTTGACTTTACAATGTTAACTCTGTCAGTTCATATAATTTGAGTACATCTGCCATAACGAGTACATTTTATGAAATTTAAGTGAAACGTAACCCCTTCAATATTGTTTAGTCTAATTCTAACCTCTGTCAATCAAATTATAATTACTGCTAATCATATCTTGTGCATTTATTAGTGTATAATACTGACTCGAATATTGCAACAAACAAATTATAAATTCTGCGCTTATTTAAATTTTTCTTTGATTTTCATGTGTTAGTTATGCAACCAGAATTGCTGTGAGCATTAAGTCATTGCAATATGTGGAAGTAACTGCAGTGCGCAATTTTAAAAATAATTTTCAACTCGGTGCTGTAAGTTAAAGACTGAATGACAAAGATAAGAAGAGTAATAGAAATTTAGCTATAAACTAAGATACAATAAAAGTTTCTTGATATTTGTTCCAATTGCCTAACTATATAAAATTTACATTTACCATTCATTCAAAATTACAACTAAAAATCCGGCTTAAGTGTAACAAGTATACGCGTTCTAGAGTTTAACTCTTTCAACTTATAGATACTCTATGTTTATTATTAGACAGAATGCTTCTAAACGCTAATAACCAGAGATTCCTGGATAAAAATAAAGCGATTTTATTAAAATCCACCGACATAAAAAATACTTCATTCGGTAGAGACACTCACATTTTCCAAAGTATTGCATACAATATTTTTTGCAATTCTGTAATAAAAATAAAATTTTAGATAGTCTAGGTTGATTGCCATGCAAATGTACGGCAAAGACATTTTAGTATAGGATTGCAGAAACAATTCATTAGTAACAGCAAAAGGTTTTGTACGTTTTATGTTAAACTGTGACTTATAACAGTAGATACCACCTAATTCAATTTTATCTGTTATGGCTCTTTCTAGAGCTAGTTTTTAGCACTTGCACCTTCACTTTTGTTTGTATTTTTTTTTCATTTCGCCGAATGGTAACAACTTTAAAATAAAAAATAAAATTTTAGAATCTTTAATTCTAATACTATTTTTCTATTATGTTAGTTTTTACTTCCCTGGTCTAAAAGACAAAGAAAGTATTGTCACGAAAAAATCACCTTCCAAGATTTCTTCGGATTTACAGGGCCCCTATACAAAGAAAAACAGGTTTTCTTAACCCATTAATGGCCAAAGTATCAGAAACGAACCATTAATAAGAATTTTTTTAAATACTTTTTCTATAAATCGAAATAGATATTATCTTATCAATTGCCACTGAGAAAACTCCCAAGTTGCTCATACATGTGTTTGTACTCAATTTATATAAATAATAACAGTTTTATTAGTTTTTAAATAACGGTCATTTCAACAGTGTGTGGAGCACTTTGTATAAAAAACAATAATATATAATAAAATTAATTTTGAAAACTTGAGTTTATAAAAACTGTCGTCTATAGAGATCAAATGAACGGAAAATGTAAACAAACCTGACAAAAGTATATATGCAATAATTTTACAACCAACTAAAGTTAATGGTTCGTTTATGATACTTTGGCCAGATGCAATGTAGACAAACAAAAGTGCATGCGCATAACATTTGTGCCTAGATGGATATCATTTCTAGTGAAACTTTTGAATTGACAACACACTATATAGTAATGGTAAAGTGTGAAGAGAACAAATATATTATTATACTTTATTATAAAAATCATAGCGACTAACCCGTAACTGTTTTGATGAATCGGACCAGGTAACAGTTGCAAGATGGAATGTTTTTTTTGACAGTGGTCTATTATGATATGTTTTTATTAGAATTTTTCCACTGTCTCGAGTATGTCTTACACATTTCGGGAGTTTCTGATCTACTCCCGTCCTCAGGTGAATGAACTCTTGGTTAGTCCTGAGGACTGATTTTTTGTACGTTTTTTTATCAAGTACAGTAGTGCATACCCGGGATTTGAACTCGAGATCAGTAATCGCTGTGATTACTTGTCTGTCACTCTTACCACTAGGCCACCAGCGCGGCCTAGTGATAAGAGTGTCAGACTTGCACAGTAGTAAACGCATGGAAAATAATATATAACATTACCATCGATTTTCATCTGTCCCAATTACAATTTCGGTCATTTTTGCTTTTGTCCTCGATAAACAACGATAGCAGATCTACACCCTCAGAGCCGATAGAACAGAAATCGGAGAAACTGCTAGCCGCAGCACCGTCTACATCTTCGGGTCGTCCTCCTCGAGGAAGTTTACCATGTGCAATAAGATTTGATAACACTGGTCATATTGTAATTAGAGAGGAAAAAGGCAAAAGGGGTCATTGCAGGGTTTGCAAAACGCACACTTTATATTTGGTCGCCAGCTTGGCCGAGCGGTTAGGGAGTCAGGCTGCAGTGCCACGATACGGGGTTCAATCACGACCCAGTCGCTTTAAAAATTGGGTACCGAAACCACAGTTGTGGAAGTAGGGAAAGTAGGGAAGTCGTCGAATGCGTGATGCTAACCACATCACCCAGTACGCCGTTAACGATGTGCCAGATGACTGGGTTTCGTAAAGAGATATTTCGGCGATCCTGACTCACCTTGTCTCAGACCATGTTCCTACATGGAATGAAGTGCCCGAACTTTACTTTACTTTACACTTTACATTTGTGTGATAAAAGTCAAATTCACTTACACCTTACTTGTTTTAGTGTATTCCATAACAAAAGTGTTTTCGTTTTAGTTTATACATTCTGCCAAAGTATCATTAACGAACCATTATTTTTCTTCTATATATTGTTATTATTATTATTATTATTTTATATTTTTCTTTTAATTTCATCATAAATAAAGCATACATATAAATTTTGTAACAACATTTTAATTATTTTGGTGATTGACCATGACTGCCTGTCTGTATGGTTGTCTGTCTGCTTGTCTGTTGGCGGAATAACTTAAAAACTGTCTGCATTCATATTATATGTCTATCTGGCATGCAACCGAGAAAATTTCGGAGAAATATATACAGGAAAGCAACTTGAGAAATAAATGTTTGTTAATTTTTGATTTACTTGAGAAATAGACACTAGCAATAATTTGCACATAGCTCAGGCTTTATCATTGGCGAAAATGAGACCTAACTTGTACAGGGTAAATATCACAGATTGGACAGAATAGTATGGTGGTTTATAACGCATCAAAAACTGCTCCACTTTGAGCACGCCAGTGGCACAATTTTTCTAGGGGCGGAGCGCGGAATGCAAGTCATAACGGAGTACATTTTTACTTCCTTCGTCTAAAAGACGAAGACATTTGTTATCTCCAAAAGATAAAAGTATTAATTTTCCCATAGTTCAGGCTTTATCATTGGCAAAAATGAGATCTAACAGAAACAGAGTAAATACAACAAATGGGACAGAATAGTATGGTGCTTTATAACGCAGCAGAAGTTCATCCAATTCAAACACGCCCGTGGCTCAGTTATTTTAGTATCGGACAACACACTGGCTCCCAATATTCGCCTCGGAGCGCGGAGATCGAATCCCAGCGGATTATATTTTTTTAAATTTGCAAATTGATCAAATTAGCGCGAGGGAAGTTCCGTGTAAAGCCCTTTACAGATTTTTTGAATTCGTAACCGTTTGAAGCACACAAAAAATAATTGCAACACGGAATACTGAAATTATTGACTATAAAAAGGTTTTGTATAAAGAGAAAACTAGTAATTAAAAATACCTGAAACGAGCACGAGGCTTTTGTTACAGAGTTACCTATTTATTACCTAAAAAACTTGTTGCTTTCTTTATAAATCTTCGTATACTTTTGTTGTTAGATGTGGTAAGCTGCTGTTGCTAAAATACGTGTTATTGATGGCGTTATAATAACACCAGTAATCACTAATAACACCAATAAAACTAATATATTGCCATAAAAATCACTGAATAAAGGTAAAATTGATTATTTTATTTTCTTTGTAAGCATTTTCTAATAACAGACATCCTTTACAACTTATGTTATCACGAGCAAGTGAAATCAGCGCCGGGGGTGCGCAACTTTTAATTGTTGAAGGGTACTAGAGTATGTAATGAGAGCTCCAATTTCACACTAATTCATAAAAAATGTAGAAATGGTGGAAAGCTTAAAACCTCTTCCAGGGATGCGCAAGCTCTAATTTCTTTGGTGAATAGGTGTAAGAGTGCATTGCGACAGCATAACAGAAGCAAGATTTTGGACTAGGTTAATAAAAAAGGACTAATAAAAACCATTTACTGGACCCAAAAAACGCGACACAACCTTTAACAATACAAGGAACAGGTGAAATTGGTTATCCCCAATATATTTTAGTGTATTCCTATGAATTTGTAAATATTTTAAAGTTGCCTTTTGACTGGCAACACTGAAAATTTAAAGCCCATCTTTCAACTAGTTTGTTGTTAGTAGCATTTTAAAGGAAACGTGTGCTGTGTTAACAATGGAAAATATTGATCATCGCGCGGTTATTAAATTTTTGTACATAAAACGAATGCGTTCCGTCATATGCGACAGTAGAAAATTGGGTGGCGGAATTTAAACGCGATCGTACCATCAGCATCGAGGCATGGAAAAGTGAACGACTGTAATAATGTTGAAAAATAAATTTCTGGATACCAAAGAAGTGTCACTACAACAAAAATGGTGTAGAAAGACAGACAGCTGAAACTGAGTGACACAGCTGATGTTGTGAACATCTCAAAATAGCAGGTGTGCAATACCAACTAATTGGACATGAGAAACCTGTCCATATGATGGGCGCAATGTTTGCGTCTGTGGCGCTAGCCTCCCAGCTTTCAACAGCCTATATAGCACTAGAAAAAAGTAACTACTCTATAACTGAAAATATATTTCATCATCTGTCCTACCGTTATAATATAACAAGGTTTAAGTAATGAGATCGAGAGGCAGCTATTCGATACCGCTTAAAACAGGTAAAACAACATATGCGAAGTATGTCAACAGGACATAAATTATGTGTCAACACACGTGCTCTTATTAGTGGACGGAGCGGCTAGTAGCTGATGAAAGCGATCGGAAATAGGACCCAAGCTCATATGGCAATTGTGGGCGAAAACGCTAAAGCAGCAGAATTGAGGTCATCAGTTCAAATGTGCTTCAAAGGCGAACTGCGCTACAGCACCGCACGTAGTAAGCTGACAGGATTATTTACAAACATATGCGAGCTCCGAGCACTGTTTTGGCAATTATTAGTTTTTATCGGTATAATTGCTTGCAGAACTATGAGACGCAGCGCTACCGTTCACAAAACATACCTTCTTCTACCCGCAATCGCAAAACTGCGGAAGGCTCGCTAATTCAAATAATTGTATTATTAAGGTTTATTAATGGATGTTTAATAACTTAATAACCCTTAAACGGGTAAAACGGGGGTAAAAGTAAAATGGAACAGTGGATTAAATTTTTTGATTTTTTGCGCTGTGAGGTCGTTAGAGATTAAAACGTGGTAGAAAGATGTGCGACGTGTTTGAATAACTTTTGTTCGGTGTAGTATATGTAACATCACCAGAATGTAGGTGAGTCATTAATTATTAGTTTTTTACTTAACAATTGTTAAAAATTAAGGGGTCCCGAAATACAATTATCACGAGTCGACATTGGTTTGCGTACACTCCTTCAATCACGTGCAGATTTCGCGAGATTGTGTGGACCGTTTTAAGAAGAATTCAACTAATTTTGTGTGTTGGTTTGTTACCGCCTAGGAAACAGGGTTCACTGCTATACCCCACAAATAAAACTGCAATCACAGCAATGGACGAAACCTAGTTGGTTGGCTTCAAAGAAAGTAATAACCGTAAAATCAGCCTGGAAGGTGCTGGCATCAATTTTTTGGGATGCAAAAGGGATATTGATGGTCGATTTTCTTCCAAAGAGAAAACGATAAATGGTGAATACTATGCTACCTTTTTGGATCAACGGCAATAAAATATTCA
Organism: Agriotes lineatus; assembly: GCA_940337035.1. NCBI lineage: Eukaryota > Metazoa > Arthropoda > Insecta > Coleoptera > Elateridae > Agriotes > Agriotes lineatus. The sequence continues at coordinate 99,642,354 of OW679196.1, read as the reverse complement.
ACACAAAAGACCAGGGTTAGAACATAAAAAATTATGCACCCTGTTACACCACTGCAACTTACTGCAATACCCATCTTGTTCACTCTCTGACTTTTCATATTTTCCAAAACTATTGTAGATGTATAGGTCAAAACGATTGTTGAACCCGATTTGCAGGCCTTTAGAAATGCACCTTACCTGATGGGATCAAAGGCTTAGAACACCACTGGACAAAATGGATTGAACGTTCTGGAGATTATGTTGAAAAATTAAACTGTACAGTTGATTTACAAAATTTATTTTTTTAACATGTTAAAACTCATTGGAGATTTATTTTAAAGTGGTAAATTAGGCTGTACCAAAGTCACAACTTGATAGCAAAAGAAAGCTGTCATTTGACCAGTGGCGTAGTTAGAGGGTGTAAGAAATATTTTTGATGTCAAAATCACGTTTTTTAAATACCGTGTGTCGTATTACTAAAGAAAAGTTAATTCTACGCAATAAAGTTATATTGACACTTTTAGCTCAACATTGTCATTTTTAGCTTTTTTAAACAATATATCACATGGTTCAGTTAGCAACACCACACAGGAAGACATTTTTCAGGGTATCTCAAGAATTACTATGTGGAGCTAACAATGTCAATAGATTTGTACTTTTCTGGTCTATGAAAAAATTACTTTCCGGATTTCTCCAGATCTTCACGTTTCAAGGTCTCTAGATGAAGAAAAACATGTTTTCTCAATTGCGTTTGCCTGCCGGTCTGTCTGTCTACCTGTTGGCGGTATAACTCAAAAACTTTTTGTTGGAAGAAGACGATATTTTGCATGCATTTCGAATAAATATACACACGGTGAGCACCTTAAAGAATAACATTTTGCTTATTTTCGCTTTACCTAAGAAATAGATACAAGTAATAATTTTCACACAGCTCAGGCTTTATAATTGGCGAACATGAGACCTAACATATACAGGATAACATCACAAATTGTACAGAATAGTATGCTTTATAATGCATCAGAAGCTCGTCCACTTCGAGCACTCCCGTGGCTCATATTCTATCGACTGACTGCATTTTTACTTCCCTCGTCTAAAAAACGAAGGAAGTTTCTATTTTCAAAGAATAAAAGTAATAATTTGCACATAACTCAAGCTTTATCATTGGAGAAAGTAAGGCCTAACAGATATAGGGTAAATATTACAAATGGGTCAGTATATGGTGCTTTATAACGCAGCAGAAACTCGTTCAACTCGAATACGCCAGTGGCTCAGTTTTTTTTTTGGCGGCGGACAACACACTGGCTCGAAATATTCGCCTCGGAGCGAGGACTTCGAATTCCAACGGCTTGCATTTTATTGGCAAATTGATCAAATTCGAGCGAGGAAAGTTCCATGTAAACCCCTATATAGATTTTGTAAATATATATTTTTTTTATAATGCAACACAAAAAGTATATTAAAATAGTTCTTTTTTTTTAAATTCAAGTTTACAAGGCTGTAACTTTTTGGGTTGGCGATTTGAGAACATTATTTATTTATAAAAAATAAATATGTAGCTGATGTTGGTACAATAGGTTCCTAAATTTTACAACTCCCCTGTATAATTGCTTCTGCGCAATGGAAATATAAATTCATCTAGTTTTCAACTTGTAACAACATTGTAATTTCTTTACATACTCGTTTGAGACAAAAAATACCGACATCGCTAAATATGAGTGATAGGATTGCTTATACTTCAAATACAAAAATGTATATATTGTAATGGTATTAAACCCTCAACTTGGCTCTGCTAGCAGTGCAACATAATTAACCGATTAAATAAGCACAGAGGTGGGATGTTTTATGTAACTGCAATGTTAAGCTAAAATTAATATATTAAATGCATTGACAATGAGATGCGAGAAATATTAAAGTAGTTGAGTAAAGAACGCAAAGGTACAGCTTATTTTTACAGGGGTCGAAATTGACTTTTAAATCAATAAAAGTAATAGGTTTGTGCATAATGTGAAGTCGAACCGAAAGAAATTAATAGACACAAAAAGGTTTGCTATGTGCATGTTAAAAAAAGTGTAGTTTTCAATAAAGCCAAGCAAAGTGAAAATTGTGAAGAATCTAAAAATGTAAAGTAAGCAAGAATCAAATAACAGGACATTGCAAAGAGCAATTAGAGAAGCAGGCAACAGAACAGGAAGAAAGCAAATGAGAAGTGGTAAACTCTAATAAATCAGTACATTTAAAATTACAAATCCGAGAAGTGGCTAAAACTAAAATAATAAAAAGTTCGTGAGTGTAACGCTATAAGACATTATTAACTATAAGAAAAGACAATATTTTAGAATTTAAGGAATTTGTAAATATTACTTAAGTAATCAAATTTTCTTCCTTTCTGTACCATTGTTTATCAAACCTTACTTCCGTTAATATTGTTACTTAGCAACTAGATGCGATATTGTTTATAACGGGGGAGAACAATTGAATAGAAGATATTGGCAGTTTGTTAAGATTTGTGCTCCACATTTAATACATAATTTTGATAATAAACTTGTCTTCCAAGTTTTACAAAGTATACCATTTTATTGTCCAAGTGCCAGTGTACATGTGGGAGTATTTTCATAAAGTTCCGCAACGAAAATATTAAGAATTTGGCAATCTCATCTTCAAGAACATCGGGACAATCAGCAAAAGATCAGTATCGGAGCCAAGAGATCAGCAGTCCAGGGCATCGTACGTATCTGCAAGAACGTTTCTCCAGAGCAGTATCGCTGCAATTCGACCAGGTTCTAAGGTACGAAATTAGCCTAAAAATTAGTGTCAGCGCCCGGAAAACGAGTTGCATACGAACTCAAACGTTACTGAAGAATATGAGATCATTTCCAAGGCTTCAGCTAAGCCGTATTTCCATTAATTAGCAAGGCGTAATCAAAATCCGTGGTTTGGCGGAAGGTCGAAGCCGCCACAGGAAGTGAATAAAAACAATTGCAATAGACAGCGCCTGTCCTACGTCACTGCTAAAAGAAAAAGTTGTTATTTGGCGCCAAGCGCAAATAATTTGAAATTTTACCTTGCGAATTCTCATATTTTCAAGAGTATTTAAACTTTCAAAGGACGGCTGTTTGCGCGAGACAACCATTTTGTGATTTGAGAGATTGAAATAGTGCAATTCAGATCAAATTAAATTAAAGTCGACTTCGGAACCTACCTGAGAGGGAGCTTGTCTTTTACCGAGCGCTAGCATTTTTAAATAATTGCAGTTAAATAAAGTATAAAGAGGGTATACAGCCATTTATTTTGTGCAGTAAATAAGTACATTTCATATTTTAACCAGCCAAGTATTGTTCTGACAAGCAAAGTTTGAGCAGAGTAAAATATAAAATAGTGAATTATGTATTGGATTTGCCTTACTTTAACTTGTATAAAATATTAAATTAAAGCATAACTGAGCAATTAGAGCTAGCCATTGCAATAGGTATGTATTGTCGGTAACCTCATTTTAGCTTGCGGTGTAGATGCTGGTGCTATATACACTTGCGTCTGGCGGTACAATGCTGAACTTGCCCCGGATTCGAGTTTCAAAGTTGGAGCGCTCCTTTTCTGCTTGCCCAGAGACCATTCTGTGAGGTATGTTTCTTGGTGATGTGTTGACCTTGTTACTCTATCTCTTAGGCCTGTGGTTCCAAGTAAAGCACAGTTAACTTAGTGCCCAACTGTGATTGTCTCACTGAAACCGATTTCAATCTCCAAGGCTGCGGAAAAATTCCGGCCCCCGCGGGATTCGAACCGTGGACTGGTCTATTACAAGCCTAGCCCTTTCCCTACTGCGTTACCCGCCTTTAAATACAAATATAATTACTGTATAAAAGGACAACACTCAGTTTTCTTTTCGATAGATGCAAATAGGTTTTAAATATGCTAGGAAATCTATCCGTTTGTATAAATAAATAAATAATAAAAGGGTGTATTGTAAAAATTTAATCTAAAAACCTTGATACGTACATGCTGCCTCAATAAGCCATTTTGAAATTTTAAATTGAATTATACATATAGTAATGTAAAAAGTTAAATTTAATTAAGTTCCGGAAACCTCCGAAATCATGCTAAATTTCAGTTTATTGAAAAACATCTTAGTGTTTAAAATAAGTACATTGTTTAAATTTGAAATGTTCTAGCTTCTCAAATTGTTCTAATTATTTTGTTTTATCTTCAATAATGTTGAATAATAATTTCAATTTCCCCGGTAAAAAATAAAAAAAAATTTGAAATGTTATTCCTCTGCAATCTATTGAATTACAAGCAAAACCTTTTATTTAAATTCGGTTAGTCTAACGCCAGTCCCTTTCCAAATATTCTATAATCGCTTTTCCTTTCAACCAGATCCCTGTATCGTGCAATTTCTTAGAATAAATTAGAATTAACTGTCCACGGCGAGCGGTTGCCTATGTAATTCCCTGGGACTTTATCCTGTTTTCCAAGGGTTTTACGTTTTACGACTGTCCTCACCTCATGGCCAGACCACAATTGTTTGTGTCCTGCCACTCGCCAACTCCAAGATTTCGCCGCCGCTTGTCCGGAGTTTGTTTCTAGGCCCATTCTCGTTTACGTCTTTTTGTTGTTGCTATTAATTTCGATGATCCTTTTGTGCCCGTTTAATTATAGCCTCGCTTTTATTTGTGCATCGTACAAATTCAGTGGTTATAATTGACCCTATTTTAATTATTTAATCCAACCTTCAAACTTCCGATAGCGATCAAAATGAAATTCATATTGGCTTAATAATAATGAAAACATGAAATTAAAATGCATCTGTTATAGGTTGAAAAGCTCTCTAGTGCTGGAAGTAGGATAATTCCTAGACGTTAACTTAACATTAGTATGAAATATGGTTACTGACTTCGTCAGTCAGTGTTATCCATTGTTGGCGTAAACCTTCCCTTAATATCTGTCTCTTTCGCAGACTTTTGTGTGAGCCACTTTCTACTTTTTTAATGTTGTTCGTTCATCATATTTCTGTGTCTGACCTTTGGATACCACTCATATGTTCGTATTATTTATACAGAGAGATCATAAGTGAATGAAGACCAAGTGACCAATGACGATTGAGTATTTATTGAATTTAATGTTCTAACGTTGCATGCAAGCACCCATTTGACATTTGTGATTCTGATTATCGAATCCACCACGTTTTTTTTTATTATTTCCAAAAATTTAGTTCTACTCCTTTATATATTTATACCTGTGTTCTACATCTTCCCTTTTTTGTGTTATATGTCAATGTGATATTATTGCTTTATTTTTTATGTTTTTCCCTTTTATTTCCGCATGCAATCGCTCACTCCTGAACTTAAGCCTCTCCAATTTTCTTTCACACTTCTTTGTACTGTGCTAATAGTATCTAATAGTTTACCACTGCCTTTTTTTATAAAATCCACCTTTTCTGCAATCTCCATGCGCTTCTTTTTCTTTACCACAGCTTCAAATATAAAATTATTTGTATCTTGCCGATGTAAACGTCCACCGAAGGGCTGTCCGCAAGGGGGGTTCTGTCCCCACTACTGTGGAATACAGTGGTAGACAGCCTTCTAAGCACACTCAATGATGCTGGATTCTATACTACTGGATATGCGGATGACATTGTCATCCTCATTACTGGCAAGTTCGAGGGCACGCTCTGTAACTTGATGCAGACAGCTCTTCGAATAACAGAAACATGGTGTAATGAACAGTCACTCTCTGTCAATCCTTCAAAGACAGAAATGGTACTTTTCACAAATAAAAGGAAGGTGGGACCTTTACGTAGACCTCTCCTATTCAACACTTCTCTCAGCTTTTCAGACAATGTCAAATACTTGGGAGTTATCTTTGACAGACGGCTGAATTGGGAGAAACATTTAAAAGTTAAAACTGAAAAAGCATGCATGGCATTCTGGCAGTGTCGCCGCGCTTTGGGTAAATCCTGGGGACTCTCCCCCCGAATTACCTTGTGGCTGTATACTGCCGTGATAAGGCCCATGCTATGTTATGGAGCACTTGTCTGGTGGCCCAGGGTCAGACAGGCTACGGCAGCAAGTAAACTAGGACATGTGCAACGCCTTGCTTGTCTTAGTTCTACAGGTGCTATACGCTCAATCCCTACGGCCGCTTTAGAGGTGGTCTTATGCCTTCCACCACTTGATCTTTTTGTGGAGGAAGTAGCCGTAAGGACCGCCTTGAGGCTGCGCTACAAAGGGCTGTGGCACACAGCAGGCAGGGGAGGCAGGCATACTCGCGTCCTGAATGAGGCCGTCGACAAGATCCCTCTTCTGGACGCTATAGTAGACTACCTCCCTCTACAATATGCCTTCAACAGACAATTTAACGTCTATGAAAATGCCGGGTTTACCCAGCATATAGATATATCCATCTTTACTGATGGATCTAAAACAAAGCATGGAACGGGTGCCGGAGTTTTCTCTGACGATCTGAACCTCCGCCAAAGCATACCACTAGGCAAAATGGCCACTGTCTTCCAAGCGGAAGTAATTGGAATAATGCATGGTGCAAAAGCAATTCTTGAAAGGAAAATCGAGAATCAATGTATTGGTATCTTCAGTGACAGTAGAGCCGCTTTACTAGCCCTGGGCAGTTGCAAAATTACCTCAGGTGTGGTACTGCAGTGCCGTGAAGCTCTCGAGGATATCTCAAAAAATAATGTTGTTTCCCTTGTATGGGTGAAAGGACATGACGGTAACTACGGCAATGAGGAGGCTGATGAGACTGCGAGACTGGCTTCCGGACAACCTCTCTGGGGGCCAGAACCCGTAATCCCTATATCCCTGACAATATTAAGCTCTATGCTATATCAAAAAACCTTAAACAGCTTCATACGAAGATGGGTTAACATGCAAAGCTGCCGGCAAGCAAGAGCTGCTATTACAGCGCCCTCGCCAAAGACAGCCAAATATTGCTTGCAACTGTCACGAAGAAACCTGCGACTAGTCGTGGGTATTCTATCTGGACACTGCACTCTAAACCAACATATGCACAGGATGGACTAGTGGACAGCCCAAACTGTCGCGGATGCAACGAGGATGACGAGACAGCAGAACACGTTCTGTGCCACTGTCCAGCTCTCGCAAGAGACAGAGGATCCATGTTGGGGGACTTCTGGCCCGATATGGTCAGAATTAGCAACACTCCAGTTGCGGATGTCCTTAAGTACATTCAAAGGATTGGATGGCTTGAGTGATACCCAACTTGGAGAGCTGCTGGGAGGTAGCACAATGGGCCCACTTAATGCGGCCTAAGTGCATGTGAGGTAACTCACCCTCCAATTTTTAATCCAGAATCCAATCCAACGTCCACCGTTTTCCATTTGTGTAAGTGTAAGTTTCCTATACTAATATCCGACAGGATCCTCTTAATTGGGAAGTTATACTTTTTTAGTACTCCTTGGTGCCTGACCATAGTTTCTATAGTACATGTTGCTACTGGTAGCACGCAGGTCTTGTATACTTTCCTTTTTATATTTATTAATATCTTCTTCTTTATCATTCAGCGTTCATCGTGCGGATATACGCTTCCCTTATTTTCTTCCACTTGTCTCGATCCTGTCCCGTCGTCATCCACTTTTTTCCGGCAATCTTTCTTATGTCATCATACCATCTACACAAAGGTCTTCCTCAGCTCCATTTTTTTCCCCATGGCTTCCATTCGGTAGTTATCCTTGTCCATTTTCCTGGGTCCATACGGGCTATATGTCCTGCTCATCGCCATTTCATCTTCATGATGGTTTGGCCTACATCCTCCATCTTTGTCTGTTGTTTAATCCATTTTATTTGCTTCTTGTCTTTTAATGTTATATTTAGTATTGCTCATTATATGTTCCTTTGTGTCACTTGTATCTTTTGCAGTGTTCTTTTTGTGAATGCCCACGTTTCTGTCCCATATCTCAATACTGGCATAATACATTGTTCCAATACTTGTTTTTTCATACGTGTTGTAAATTTTCTATTTTTGTTTTCAGTATGTGTTGCAACCTTCCAAAAGCTGCCCCTAGTGCCCATGCCAGCTGGATTCTTCGTTGTAGGTCTGCGCTTTGCATGTTTTTGTCGACAGTTATCTTTTGTACCAGGTATATACAGTATATACATGTTGTCATTTCCTAGTTTTATTTCTACTTTTTGTTGATTGGCGAATCTTTGCATGATTATAGTTTTCTGCGTATTCATTGTCAACCCTATTTCTTCAGATCGTTCTTTTAGTTCTTCGAGCATGTCCTTTAAGTCTGTTTGATTGTCGGTAATTAAAACAACATCATGTGCAAATCTTAGGTTATTCATTTTCTGCCCATTTATCGTTAGACCTCTGTTCTCCCACTGTAGTTTTTTAAAGACGTCCTCTAGCGCTTACGTAAACAGTTTCGGCGAGATCATCTCCCTGTCAGATTCCTCTTTCTATGTTGATTGGGTCGGTGTTTTCATGTAACTTTACAATACTTGCCGCTTTCTTGTAGTCTTGCATATCTTGAGTCTATTCGACAGTTCTGCAATGCATTGAGAATTGCCCAGGTTTCTACTGTGTCGAATGCTTTGTTATAGTCGACGAAGGCAAGGTATAGGTCTATATTATATTCTTGGGTTTTTCCGATGATATTACGTAGTGATTGGATGTGGTCTAGTGTGCTATAATGTTGTTTGAATCCCGCTTGCTCCGGGGGTTGATACGAGTCCAGTTTCTGCGTGAGCCTATTCGTTATTATTTTTGTTAATAATTTGTAAACTTGGCATAACAGACTGATTGGTCTGTAGTTTTGAAGTTTTGTTTTGTCTCCCATTTTGTGTATCAGAACTATGATGGCGTTATATTCTATCCTGAGGGTATTGTTCCTTCTGCCAGGCATTTATTTAGAAGAAGTTTCAGGTTCTTTATTAATAATCCCCATATTTTATCAGTTCCGGTATAATTTGGCCTTCTCCTGGTGCCCGATTGGTTTTAAGGTCTTCTATTGCTTTATTTATTTCTGTTATGGTATTACTGGTATCTCCTCCGATCCAATATTCATTATTGTTCTTCTTTGCGCTGTTTGCTGTTTTAACTTTTTTGATGTATAAAATTCTTTGTCCATCCTCTTTTTGAAGTTTATTAACTATATTGTTATTACAATTTATTTTCCTTCGCAGAACCTCCATACTCTTATTTTCGTTTATTGTTTTTTATTTATTAATATGCCTTCCCTTAATTACATTTAGTTAATATAATATTATTGATTCTATTTTTCCAAAAGCTGCTATTTTTAAACATATTTACAAAGTTTTACGAAATAAGGGTAATCACTAACGTCGATTAATACAATATTTCAATGATCAAATGTACATTAACTTATTCCAAAGCGGTTACAAACATTTTATCTATCGAAAGCTGCTTTATTGTGGAGATTTACAACAGAAGTGTTTCGATAATTTACTTGTGCCAATTATACCAGTTCAGAAGTGGTGAATGTGAGAAATTATTTTTGTTACTACTAGTTATAAAGCTATTTCTAGATCGACTTTTGACCTCTAAAGTCAACTATAACCCACTAGTGAGGTAAGAATTATGTCACTCACTACTGCATTGTTGTCAAATGTCAAAATAGCGATTTTTACGTTAAGTTTTGCATCAGTCTGTGTCAAACAACAAACAAAACCTAACCTACTAACCTCTAATTTGACTTAGCCTGACAACCCACTTCAGTACTGCCAAACGTATAACATGAATCACAGGCGACTATATAGATTTATTTGATCTCTCGGTTTTACCAGTTTGTCGGCCAGGCTCCATAGCTCAGTGGTTAAGCATTCTGCTACTGATCTAAGGGTCAAGAGTTCAATCCCCGATCCCGGTGCGATTTTTAAAAAATAACAAATACATACCCATTACAGCACTTTATTTACAAATATCAATTTACTGCAGTTCTATTGCATTGTAGCCTTCTGAATTAATATAAATTCTATACTGAAAGAGTACAAACAGTATTTTACATTAAACTCTTCAGATACTTTTTGGACAGCTTTGCACATATATAGATAAACTAATTTTTAATATTGCTATATTAAATTGTCTCCTCGTCTTCCCTTTAATGTAGTCTAAAAAACCGACACTAACCACATAAAGAGTGATTTGTATAAGCCATATCCGAGAGCACTCCGGTCATATGAAGTCTTATTGACCCATTGAGTTTAAAGGAAAGAATCATCTTTTTACAGGGTAACGATCATGAAAAGTGTTTGTATTGTGACCGGAGAGCTTACGATGAAGCCAATCTTTGGACGTCCAGTTCGAGCTCACTACCTGACTTAAAATGTCTAATTTTATGTGAACTTTTTTATAGATGTGACATTGATAAAATTACCTTTCTTTTAATGGAGAATATAAATTTTTGGGAAAAATCTGGTGTGATACACGCGCACAACTTCCTTTTACAGTGATCTTATAATTAGTCACAAATTGGTTTTTAATTTTTTTAACATTTGTAAAAAAAATTCAGAAATTACAAATTCTAAGAAACCGTACAAATTATACAGTTAGTTGAAGGTAACTAAAAAAAAATATTTTAGCGGTATTCAACTGGAAAATCACCTATCTCACATCAATACACATAATAAATTTAATTTGTATAGAACAACTTTAATTCGTATACATACTTGTTTATTATCCAACAGATTTTTGTATAATTGTGCAGCTTCTATCCTCTTCTTTGATTCTTTCTCCGCAGTTTCTGGTATATTTAACTTTCTGTCCAGAAACTTGCTTCATCGTTTTGTTTTCTATTTTTATATCTTTGTTAGCAATTGTTGCCACTTTTTTTCCTAATTAAGTGGTTCGTTTCTCGGCTGAATGTAAAATACTACGCAAGACATACGCTAACAAAGGAAAGCATGGTCCAAGTCAGAAGCTTCATTAAATTCTCCTTGACTTATTTTCTAATTCCTCTTTTTGCACTTTTAGCGCTACGCATGTTAGAGGTATAATACCTATGTAGTTTGTGTAGTCTCTGCTATCGCTCTGGTGAATTAGCTATGACTGTTGAAGTAGTCCACTAAGGATGTAAGTTTTTCTTATTTAATTCTACATTATAAATTTATTGTGGCTCCTGTATTCTTCTATCACCTATAAATTTTATCATTTTCGCTGCTACTTGATTGTATCTCGCTGCTTTTCCAATTTTCATTTGTTCAACCATTACTGTACTTCACTTATGCTTATGTGGTTTTCATTGTTTACTTTTTCAATGTTGTCTTTTCCATTTATGTCCCTCCTAGTTGGATTCTGCTCTAATTTTTTGTCTTTTGCTGTACCTTTTCCTTGGTTCTAAAGGATTTTGGTTTTTATAGAATAACTTTCTTCATTTTGCTATCATTCTCATTTAATTGCTGCGTCAACGCCATCCTGACCTTTTTTTAGCTTCCAACGAATTTTTTGTTCTTTGATCCTTAAAGGGTTGCCTCATAAGCTTGAGTCGTTTCTTCTTAATTAATGGTTATTTTACAGTTGCTTGTTACGTTTGACTTCTTTGCTAAGTCCGCCATTTCACCATGCTGTGTGCGATATTCCAATTTTGTGAATTATATTAAATCTAATTTGCCATTGGTCATTATTGATCGGGTAGTCATGTTGATGTTTGTACTCGTATACCCATAAGCGGCGAGTTTTTAGTTCCTGTATAATAGTTATTTTTGCTGTATTAGTACGAAAATGTAGTTATCCTAAAAAGAATAAGAGAGTTGCCGGGATCTTATGAATCATTAAATAGTTATTTAAGTATCAAGTGCAAAAAGTGCGTGCTTATGGAACGCGGCCTGAATTGTTCAATGAGGCGAAACCGAGTTGAATAACGTAACAAGTGCCACAAATGCACTGTTTACTAGTGTCAGGACTACATACAATATTTACTAAGATCGTTAATATTTACGGCACAGCGAGAAAAGGTTACTTTATTGTACGTTATCAGTAGCAACTACAATAAAGTCATTTTTTCCACTAGCGAAATAAGAAGTACTTTTCGAAACTAAAATGACATCGCAAAAGTTGACATTTTGTAGGAATAAAATATTATATTTTTTCTTCCAATCGAAATAAACGAAAACATTAATAATTTTATTGTTATGTTACGTTACGTTCTATTCGGCCTAGGCCGAAAAGTTATTTCCATACTGTTACTGTTGCTGTTATTGTTACTGCTTGTCATCGTGGCAATGAGTACATTTGCGTAATGTTACGTTTTGTTGTCCAGCAACAAAAATAGCATACCGAAATCATATATTTTGCCAAAAAACATCACGGAAAAGTATAATTTTTCGTCCGATCGGAGAAAATACCTATATATGATTCTAAAACTCACTGTTTATAGCACAAGACATGAAAATAATAAAACGAATCCGTAGGCTGAGTTTCACACGTCAAGTGCAATAACACCTTCAGCACGAGTTTGCATACAGTATTTTTTCTACAATGTTAATTTTACTGTCATCCATAAATATCGATCTAACAGATATTTACATTTTTTACAGTTATAATTTGTCAAATTGGCAGTGGATAGCTAGCCGGTACCGATTACTATGTTTACAGCCGGTAGTTGTCACAGATAGTTGTTGTCAAAAGTAGTTAGTAAAATGTTGACTGTATTTCTCACATGATGCTTGAATTATTTAAAACACTTAACTCCTCTAATGAAAGACGTAGAATAACTTTATAACCTTACTTCCAGTTTAAAACACATACACTCAAAATCTGTTGATGTTAGTCTTAGACAATGATCTATGTCATTTTTAGTTAGACAAGCTATTCGGAAAAGGTCGACTTACAGTAGGGGTCGTAGAAAAATATGTTTTAGTTCTAATCACTAAGTAACTAGATGATTAAAATGTTACTTTGAGGTTTTAACGACATTTTTATCCTATAATTTATAAAAAAAGCGCATTGGCTTACTATATCGTTATAGAAAATATCAGTTTTTCGAAACATTTATTTTCGCTCTGTCGCTTCAAAAATTGTTTGGAAATAAATATAACGACTTAAAAAATGTAGTCATATGAGTTTTACGGAAAACAATATAACAAACCATGGTTTTCAAACCTCGGCAGTGGTTGTATGTAGTTTCATACTT
>OW679196.1:99520385-99629155 GCA_940337035.1 Agriotes lineatus | reverse complement strand
AGTCCGGCTAATTCAGATGGGGAAGAAGTGTTGGTGAGCAAGTAAACACAATGGCCACCAGCACAAACGTATGTGCTAATAAGAAACACGAGCTACCACCTGCAGCAGTACACAACATTGAAAAATATAATGTATTAAACAACTCTCGACAGTCAAAAAACACTAAATATAGTAACAGCTCGATGAATAAAGCAACCAATAATTAAAAATCAACGTAGAAACAAAGAATTCTTACAGAGAAATAAACTTAATAATAAGTTGGAATGGCACACTTACGACAATTAACAGACTAGATATTAGGGTGGGGCGAAAAAATGAAAATCAAAATTTTGAATAGCACTACATCTCAAAACATGTCTTTGAATGTAAAGGTAAACCACAATTTTTTTCAGATTTTTTAAACATCATCTTTTGCCTCCAACTTGACCTTGAATTATATACTATGCACCAAAATATTGTCTTATGTTATTAAAATCAGATAATGGTTATAATATGCAGAGCTGTGCAATCTAAGGGATATATTGCGAAACACAAAACATATCTATGAAAAGGAAAAACAGGTAGCGCTATTATTAATAGATTTCTAACTACTTAAGCTCAAAATATATCGACACCTAACCGCTGACAGTTCACTCTGGTTCATGCGATTGTGTGATTCGTTAGTTATTTCTTGAAAAAATACAGTAGAAATGTTGTGTCTTTATGGTTAAAGTTCGTGTGGCTTAGTGATTACAATACTACGTACGACCTTTTATAATAATATGTATTATATAGTAATGTAAAGAAGTTGATTTTGCATTTGCAGGTAAAAATGTCAACCCCAACTAAAAGTCAAGTTAATGATATAATTATTAGTGTGTCTAAATACTTCAGTGGTAATGTTTTGCCGACTTACGAAGACGTTTTTAAGTGTTACTTGTGGTTAAGACATAAACTTAAACAACATTTAAAATAGGAACCGACAATTCCAGAAATATCAAACGTCTTAACATTAAAATGTAGACAAATTTGGAAAAGAAGCCACTTTCTGATCCTTGCATTAATTCTCTCATTCAGTAATATCATAGTAATCATATGCGCTTGATGAATCAACCAAAAAGTAAATTGAATAGTGATACATACAAAGATTCTACAATTCAGTTATTTGATATTGCTGCCTGCAAATGCGATTTCACGATCACTACCACTACGTGCAAGTGTGAAAAGACCAACGGACTTTAAGAAAAATGTTCGTTGGGCACGTTGATTCTGTATTTCAAAAAAATTATCTCTTCGCAAGGATATACAAGTTAAAAATACTACGGTACGTGGTGCTGACTCAAATTGGGAGAATGCATCAAACAGTGACAATGAATTGCATGAAATAAATGTATCTGAGCCTGCGCCAAAATATCAGCGGATTGACGAAGACGATCACGAACATTTTAATCAGACTGGAATTTCAACATCGTCAACAATACCAACTCCAATATCTAAACAGCCTCAAATAATAATGAATTACCCACATTGGCCAAAACATGTGACAGAATTGAGGTTTCGAATAGATGAACCACTACAGCAATCACCTCTGCCGTTTTACAAGATGTAGGAATGATTATGAAAGAGGACACATCGAGGTTAATTGATAACAGTAAAGTCCAAAGGGAGAGAGTAAAATCTCGTGTTGCATTAAACGAAACAATGAGGGCAAAGTAGTCACTGCTCTATTTTTCGACGGTAGAGACAAGACATTGGTAATGGAACATAATGGAAGTAAGCACCATCTTCGAACTATCGTACAAGAACATCTGGCATTGATTGAAGAACCAGGACCACATTATTTAGGACATGTTACACCATCTTCGGTATCTGAGGAGAAATAGGACTGAGGCGTATTCTTAAAGCTCGACAAGCCAAAGACAATCATTATTGTACAAAACTAATCAAAATTCCGGCGCTTAATTTCGCTGCCACTAACTACATTGACATGATTAACTCGCAGACACCTAAAATAACTGAACTTCCCACTTGAAAAAATATCTTTGATGAAGATCTAAATTTTCTTATTGAGCAAGAGCAGACACCGGTAGTACACTTTTCAAGATTTTTCTGCCACACACAATCAGTGGAACGATGTGTAAAGTTAATAACCGAGGCTAGCACATCTGTCGTAGGACCTGACTCAAGAGATGGTTTCATCCGAGCCAGAATGAAATCAAGACAAGATCTGCGAAGTTTTGAAAATAAATCAAATTTTCAAGACATTTGAAGGTTTTTCGAGTTGATGTAGTATGGTCCAATTTTACATGTTTTTATATTTTTGCGTTTATTTCAATTTAATGTAATAAAATTAATTTGAAAAATGTATTTGTGCTTATTCACGTGTGTCTAAACTAGCATGAACCATCAGCATTGCATCGTAATTCGGGCAAAATATTTAGAGGCAAGTTGGAGGCAGAAAACATTTTGCAAATTGAACGAGTTTTTGCACATACATTACTCACACCAATAGGCAACTTTTGACGGGTAATGCGTTATAAAAAAAATTAAAAACATTTTTTAGCCATTTTTCGCCCCACCCTACTAGATATATGGTGTGGTACAAAAAAAATCATTTAGAGCAAGCCTTGGATAGAAAGATAAACAATCTGTAGGTGCATTTCAGAATAAATTTTGTTTCTAAAAACATTTGTTACTGCGACAGGCACAAGTTTAGACTGCATTAAGTTTACTTGTATCAAGCAAAAAGAAAAATAAGCTGGAATTTACACAACAACGAGTGTATTAATCATAACAGTCAATAAAAAAATTTATTTAGTACTACTAGTCTCAGAACGCACCATTATTGGCCTATCTTTAGGTCGTGAAGTTGTTTTTCTCCACCTTGGGAGACAAAGTAAAACAAACTAATCAATTGCTAAGTTACCAGTTACTATTTTAATTTTGACGTTTTAAAAAGCTGTATTGTCAAGTTGACAGTCAAAATATTTTCGAAATGTTTTGGGAATTATAGGTATTAAGCTGTTTAGTGTTTTGTATATTTTTAGGAAAATAGTTCAAGATGAAGATGTAATTTAGTTCCCTCTGGCTTATGGTAGTTCATTTGCTTCAATTGGTATGTATCAAGTTATGGAAAACTTCAATTGGATCATGGCATGTTGCGAATGAGTTTTTTTAAACACACGATATAAGAATAACTGCCAGAAATCTGCTGTACCCCACATTCAATATTAAAAACATGAAATCAGAATCTCATCCCAGACATTTTAAGATTCTGGATGTAATAAACAAAATCAAGAAGACCTGGATAAACGAAAAGTAGTGGTAACTCATCTACCATAGTTTATGTGATCATTTCATATCGAGTAGTACAGAAAACACATGTTTGACATACCATGGATTTGTCACGTAAATATCAAAATTGAACAATTGGGGAACAACACACTAATCTCTCAGTGCGTCAAAAATTCGCTAACGCCCATGTCACACCGCAGTTGCATGCATGGGTTATTTGTAGCAAAGTAGCTACAGAAGAGAAAAACAACACATCCAAAAATAAATAGGCCCAAAATGGGCAATATCTAAATTATTTCATGACCTTTTTCTAAGAACATTAAAACCTTTCACCAAAAGAATACAAACTGATTCCCAATCATCAATTGGGATTCATAGACAAACATAGCACAATAGACCAAGTATATTAAATTACTGATGCTGTAGAGAAAGTTAAAACAAACACAACTGTTAGAGTATCTTCTTAGATATGGAACAAGGGCTGGTGTACAAATGGAATAAATTGCTAATAAAACAATATGAAGAACTGCTAAAATTATAAATTTCCAATAGATCATTTAGAATAAATAAGAAAACGAATATTCAGAGATAGAAACCCACGACAAATAAATTAGCCAGTGGCCAGACATTTAATTGAATCAGGGAATGAACGATCAAATTAAAAAAGGAAAATCAGTCCCTGTAAATTTTGAGAAGAAAAATATACGGACGGAATCCTTTGCTCATCATTCCAAATGGCAATATTGTCTCTCACAGCCAAGTATTTAACAATGGCACTAGATAATATATTAAGATAAAAGGAATACGTAAAGAATAAAATATCACGTTGGGTGTAAACTACAGAAAATTATATTGGCTGTTGGGGAGCAATTCCCGACTGTCACTATACAACATTTGTGATATTCGTGGTGCGGTAACAACGGGGGTAAAAGGTATTTCTTCAATCTTACTATAAAGGTTACATAAAATTTGCTTACATAAAAGTTTTGAGTATAAAGGTGCTGTACATAATATTTTAAATTACACCGGGTAGTTAAAAAAAGACGTGGTTAACCAAAATACCTTTTTTTTTAATGGAACCCTCGATGTTTAAGTAGCTTGAAAGTTTTAATTCGAAATGCTAATAGTTATAATGTAAAACTGCATTAGTCTAAAGTTAACTACTTTGGAGGTATTACACATTGCATGCAAAAACATGCTATATTTAACAGAAAACAATTGAATTAAAGAAAACGTTAGCGAAATAATATTTTTTTTGTAAATTATATATGCGTTAGCGCTAGGGGTCTTGTAGGCCCAAGGCCTCTTTCACCACCGTTTTCTATCTGCTTCTATTGCTTCCTACCTCTCTCCAATCCCTAACTTTAGGCTTCTTAAAGTTTTCTCCAACACAGTCGACCCACCTTCTTGTTGATGTTTTTCTACCCCTCCATATGGCAGCTCTTCCCGATATAACTTCTTTGGGTATTCCTCCTACTTCTATCGTTCTACATGCCCCAGCCATTGAAGTTTTCCAGTTTTCACTACACTTACTATATCCGGCTCTGCATGTAGTTTTTTTATTTTCTGGTTGGTTCTCCTTTGCCATTTCTAACTTTCTAATCTTTTTTCCACTTTGAGTAAGCACCCATGTCTCACATGCAACTATCACTGCCGATATTATTATCTATATATATATATATAAAACTGAAAGTCCTGACTCACTCACTGACCCACTCATCAACGCCCAGCCCAAACCCTTGGGCTTAGAAAGCTGAACTTTTGCACAGAGGTTTCCTTTATGATGTATACAAGGAATAAGGAAGGATATTTCGAAATTCAACCCCAAAAGGGGTAAAATGGGGGTTCCAATTTTGTGTGAAAAAATAATATTAAATAGACATTTCGACTTGAAACTTCGTAGGAGTACTTCTAAAAACAAATAAGCACTCACGTATTTTGTGATGTTCCGAAAATCAACTCCTTAGGGGGTGAAATGGGGTAAATAAGCTTAAAAATCGATATGGGTGTCGTTATTGAGGTTTTTTGGGACGTTGATTGCGAAAATGGCATTTGAAAATTGGCAGGTAGATTCCTCATAGGAAGTAGGCATCCGCTAAGAAAGGATTTTTGAAAATTCAACCCCTACAGCGGCAAGAAAAGGTTGGCATTTTGTAAGACCAAATTTTGAACTAAGTCATTCACAGTTTTTGGAAATTTGTCCCCTGATGGTAAAAATAGAAGATGACGGGACGGGACGGGATGGGACTGGATGGGACTGGACTGAACTAGACGGGATGAAACGGGACGGGACGGAAAGGAAAGGGACTATCCATGTTATGTTATGGATTTCTTTATGAGCGAAGCAATTACCTACTTATTATATGTAGATTATGGCTGCTTGCAAACGATACTAACATTTTCCCATTCTCATTATATGGCTCATGCTTACTGTAGCCACCTATTACAGGTAGGTTTGTAGTTTTCTTCTACCCCCACCTTCAGAGTAAAGTCATCCATAGCTAATTTTAAGTCAGAATTTTCCATTTTCCATATTTTCTCCTCTAGCAAATCATAGTATCGCTTTTTCTCTTCCTCATCGCTTTTTCCGTGGGCGCATGTATGTTGTCTATTATTATCTTTCTGTACCTGCTTCGCAGTCTTATGCTGCTCATCATTTATGGGTCTAAACTCTACTACCATGTGTCTTATCTGTTTTGCTTTTGGAAAACCCGTTCCTAACGTTCTAGCTTTCCACCACTTTTAAAGAATACATGGTGACTCAAATCTAATATATGGCTATCTTATTTTAGAAAGAAATACAAAATGGATGGGGTAGCCACATCCATTTTGTATTTTTTCGTTTCTTTGTTTAAATTCTTCGGTGCTTTTTCTTTTGTAATCGTTCCTCATACGTTTTATGTACCCACGAGAAGCTTCTCTCAGTGTTTTAGTCTATATGTTCTCTTGATATGTTTATCTCTTTCCTCATTTTCTTTTCATAACACATATTCAGTTTTTTTTTTATTTCTGTTAAATATTCCAGATACGATGTCCGTTTCATTGCCATGTTCATATCCTTGTTCCGCTCTTTCTTCGTTATTTTCTAGATTTTTGACCCTTCCTTTCTTCTACTCTGAAGTTTTCTATCATTTCGGATTCCGTATTCCAAATTTATACTATAATTTCTATAATCAATCTGTTATATGCCACCTTGACCGTTTTCCCCGCTTTAATTTCTTCCTTCGTTATTTCTCTAAGCTTTTTTTGGATCTCTTTTTCTTTTGCAATTAAGTTATTGTCGACACATATTTGAAATCAATTTATTCTTATTTTCCATTATCTTTAGTTTATTTTTCCACATTATTACTTTCATTATCGTTAAACTACTTCTTTTTCTTTTCGTCATCTGCCACGCTTCTTTAACAGCAGCCTCCGTATTTTATTCCTCAGTAATTGTAAAACAGCGCTTTTAATATCCTCTTGGTAGAAATTCACTTCTTTAACCTATATTCCTCCTCTTCTGAGTTCCCTCTGCCTCTCTCTCTCTCTCTCTCTCTCTCTCTCTCTCTCTCATTCTCTCTCTCTACTCTAATTTGTCTTAGAATTTCCTATCCTTTGTTTTAATTTTCTATTTTCTGGTTTTATCTACTATATTTCGTCCATGTACTGATTTTATTTTTGTATTATCATATATAATGCAGCTAATCGGTTCTTGATTATCAAATAATCATTTCTGTTTGCAGGAGATATATCGTTTGGCAATCACGCGAGTCCTTCGGACTCGCGTGATTGCCTAAAACAATATATCGAGTGGAAACAGAAATGATTTGATAATCAAGAAGACACGAGTAGAATTCGGCGAGATTATATCACGAGTCAATAAACAACGTTTGAATAGTGTATTTTAAATATTAAAAGTACAGTTAATGTGGTTGTTATGACAATTGTACTAACAGCAGGTAACGTGATGTTTGTGAGGGCACCTATTAATCAGGAAGGTATGTGATTGTCAGTTGCTATGTACATTATCAAAAGTTAGTACATTCGTAACTATGCATTTTGCCGTTTTTCATTGGTTGATGTTAGAGGGAGTGGTATAATCATTTTAATTTCGGCCATCACTTGTCCCATCATTTGTTTCTGTTCCTCCATATCTCTTTAATCACGTGTTTCTTCTTTGCCCTTTTTACTCTTATTTGGTGTTCTGCCTGTTTTCTTTGGTTTTTAAAAACGTATGGCAAATTGCATTCTCTTTACTATTTTACTTCCCTCAATGTTGCTCCATCACTCCTCCCTCATTCTTTTCTTGCCATGTATCGGTCCTCGTCGCTATTATTTGCTGTCTCCGGGTTCTCTGGAATTTTGCTATTTCTTGGGTAGGTCAGCAATCTCGCTTTTCCTGCTGTTACGAATTCGCTTGTTTACTTCTAGAGTTACAATTCCTAACCTCACTTCGTAATACACTACGAAAAGGTATATGGGAATTTGTTACGCTTTCTACTGGTTTTTATGTTTTCTTTGCTATTTATCTTCGTTTATTACACCTCCTTTATTCACGTTGTGTTTGAGTTCACTCAACTAAGCCCTAAAATAAGAATCCTATGTTAGAGAAAACTCAAACTTCATTTTACCCTTAGCAAAAACACCATACCATTCCTTCTAAATACTAATGATATAAAAGAGCTCAAAGTCTAAATATTTAATCATTTCAATTTTTTTAATTAAACACGTAACGGGCCTGATTTGTGCACCGGAGTAGAGCTGAACTTTAACTTTATATATTCTAGAAATTGGATTGAGAGCGTGTTATGTATTTAAAATATGAGCCAAATGAATTTGCTCTCTCAACTACAAAGCACACCGAATGCATCTAAATATAGACACAAGAACGCGGTGACACAGAGGTTTGGTGCGAATTCGCGGGTTTTTGTGTGGAAGCAAGGACATTAGCGTTCAAATGGTGGTAGCGAGCAGAAGCCCCCAAGATAGGGCCTACGCTTGCGATCAGCAATGCGATTGTGCGAGCGCGTTGGTGCTTGCAAAGACCGCAGCCGAAGAGCGTTCCTTGGGGCTGATATCCAGCTTGAAGGGTGTAGTGCTACTATTGAAACCATCTCCGAGGTCCATATAAATCATCAGCTGCTACATCGTCTTCAAATTGGAGCCAACTGAGTTTAGTATTGAACGTGCAAAGACAAGTTGATCGAGATCACGATCCAGTGTTAAATTGCTAAATACTTGGAGCATAGCACCTGATTACGTAGGACTGCATCATATCCTAACGCGGCATTGTGACGACGATTTCTATGCGTGCCTATATGAGTCAGCGAGACTTTTGCGGGTAAACAGGTGCCTATTAAAGCATTTATAAATACGAACCAGTTCTTTACAAGGCGCGAACTCAGCCTAAATCTCAGAGTGCGAATGATCATATTTTCTATTCTGCTCTACGGGTGTGAAGGATGGACTCTGGATCCAATAACTGAGAAAATACTAGAGGCGTTTGAGATGTAACTATACAGGCGCATACTAAAAATATCCTGGGTTCAAAGAATAACAAACGAGGAGGTGCTTGCTCGAATGCGGAAATCCCTTGAACTCCTAATCACTGTTAAAGAAAGAAAAACGAAATACATAGGACATATAATGAGAGGGGAGAAGTATGAGTTACTTAGACTAATAATAGAAGGAAAAATACAAGGCAGAAGATCAGTTGGAAGACGACAAAACTCCTGGTTAAAAGACTTACGGAGATGGTTTGGCTGCACTTCAACAGAAATTTTCAGAGCAGAGGTGTCTAGAACGATGATTGCCAGATGGATCGCCAACCTTCGACAGGAGAAGGCGAATTAAGAAGAAGAATTAAAGTGGAATGGCGGTGTGAGTGGAACATATTTGGCTGAATTTTTTGTTAGCATTAATGTTTGCTATTTTATTCTTTGTATTCTGTACAAGTTGTAAATGCGTGTAGAAGTTAGCCTTTAGCTCGTTGCAATTTAAAGTAAAATTTACTTTTTACTATTGACGCAGTATAGCATTTGTGTATTATCGTCTTTGTATTTCGTTTATTTATATGTATGTATACTTTCATATAGAGTATATGACGTCTGTGTAAGCAGCTTGGCTTTTATTACTAGCAGAGTTGAAGTGTACACGTTTCAGAATTATAGGTGTCAGCGACACAAGCTCAGAGCAAAG
Source organism: Agriotes lineatus (assembly GCA_940337035.1). Taxonomy (NCBI): domain Eukaryota; kingdom Metazoa; phylum Arthropoda; class Insecta; order Coleoptera; family Elateridae; genus Agriotes; species Agriotes lineatus. Next base: position 99,619,702 of record OW679196.1, on the reverse strand, counting down.
CGCTGTTGAAAAAACCATAGCCACGCTAGGGTAAGAAACAGCTTGTATGCATCTACGACTGAGTTTTCTAGCAAACAAAGGGCAATTAAAATTCAAAGTAACGAAGGATATGGGTTTATAATAAACGTACCGCTACAAACACCTTATATATTTTTATATTTTTGAAAGGCACTTATAGTAAAATTTTTTGACATCTTACTTTATACCCCTAAATTCAACTGTTTTTCAGAAATAATGGAAATCTCTAAATGTGCTTCATTTCAAAGGATAATTATCAAATGCTATTAAAATGCTACACTTGAACTCCCCATGTACAACAAAGATTGTCTTAGATTTATTCGTTTCTTTATGCAGTTTTCCATATTTTATTTTCTTCTATGTGAAAGGCCATAAAAAAGTTTGGTAATGAGTGTGTCTATCTGGAAAAAAATTAAAGGTGCCGATCTTATCAGTAAATATTTGTGCCGTGGCACTAATGTTTCATTCAAGTCCACCTACAATAACCTATATAATTTCAAAAGATACCGAATACTATTGGATATACGTAGCTTCAGTTGAATAGTCTTATTTTGGTCCTAGAAATATGTGAGTTATGTATTTTAGTGACTCTGTGTGTATTTTTTTAATGATATAAACACAAAACTAATTAGAAAAACCAAGAACTTAATAAATTTATAAGTCGAGTGGTTTTAATTGTAGTTCATTTTTTTTTATAAATTAGCAGAAGTCAATTAAAATATTTGAATAAAATCAAATTGCTTTCATGAAACTAACACGTATTTAGATAAATCATTTCCTCAATTTAAAACGATTTAAAATTCATGATATAATTTGGAACAAAACGATTATCGGATGGAAGACAGGGAAAGACTACAGACTTATTAAAGTGTAAGAAGAAAACTATCAATCAATTACCTGTTGCCCATCAGCAGGCTCATGTCTGGTTTTGGAAAAACACCTTCGGCAGAGCACAGCACTTGCAGAGTTTCCTCCCCGATCCGCTCTTGCCGCAAGTCGAGGTTCTTTTCTGGAACTGTAACAAAGCCTTTATATTTTTTCGTTAAAGCGAGTTGACTATTCTGCTAAAATATATTCGACCCCGTCGTCTGCTTGAAAGAAACCTCAATCCACTATTCGCTTAAACATTTCTGCATTGAAATGCCGAGGACCTCGTAAATTTCGGAGGCTCTCAGAGATAAGGCGGTGAGGATGCGAATACGTCGAAATTTCAGATTTCTTCCGTAATAGACATCAGGGGCGAATTTTGACGAAATTTATAGAATACTAATGAAAGTAGGCCATGAGTTCGTGGGAGTTTAATGTCATCATTGGTTATAAAATGTATAAAGGTCGACTCTAAAAGTTTTTTACGCAGTTTTAGTATCATGTAGTGGTAATGGTTCTAATATAAAACAGATGGTATTGCAATTCTTTATATCAATTCCACACAATAAATATTTTAAACCTAATTAAGTCGTTATTTATGATGAACCTTTGGTGCTCGTAATATCAAGCATACGAATAGAAATATATCGACAAAACTTGATATTCAATACGAAAGATGTCAAAAAGAAAGAAAAATAACAAAGAAAGAGAGCTCACGCAATGACGAACAACGATATATATACATTGATAAATTAACTATTTTATCTGAAAATCGAATATGTTTGAAGTGGGGACGTAAAGAAACAAGGCTGTAGACATAATTAATTTTGTACTTCCGGGACAGAATATTAAAAAGTAGCTGGAAAAGACACCCCCAAAATCAATTAACTATATCAGCAGGGCATCAGCAAGATTATTTAAATTAAATTTTAAATTAATTTACAAAAAAAGTGCAGAAACTTTTCAAAAACAAATTGCGTCACCTGCAAATAAAATAAAGTAGACAGATCGAATTTGTACATTAAAGTAAATTTAAGCGGTTGGTTGTGGGCGTAACAGTGTATTTAAAATTTCTTTGTGGATTTTATATAGGCTTTGATGTATTGACTTCCACTGCCATGAATTATTTAAAACTATGTAATAAGTAGAAAAGCCCAAAAGTTGATTCGATTAATACGACTAATATGATGGAGCACCATCGATATTGGAATAAACTACTATTTTATAAAATTAGCAGAACGAGTTTACGTAACCCACCATCAACTGAATTATTTAATTTGGCACTGCATACAGGGGTAGAATCACAACCCAACGGCATCAATATGTAAGAAACTAGTTGGAACAGAAAACGCTAAGAGCTAGTCTACGTTCAAATCCTAAATCAATACCATAAAATCGGTGGTCTCTTTTCTTCTTTGTATGTATGTATGTATCTTTGTTCTCTATTTCCTCCGAGGATACTGAACCGATTAAATTGTATGACAGCTCAAAATGTTGCTAATTTCTAGACTTAGATCGTAGGCCGCTTTTTATTTTCAAAAAAAGTACGAAAAGTAAAGCTTTAATTAAATCATGTAATTAGCGAAGCTAAGCGTAGCTCGGGTGATTTACTATATACCATTATAGCGGAGCCTTATTCAACGAAGCATCGTTGGTTCGGTAGTAGAATGCTCGCCTGCCACGCCGAAAGCCCGGGTTCGATTCCCGGCCGATGCATCTTTTTTTAAAATTATATTAACAAATCTCTCTTAAATTAGCGAAGCTGAGCGTAGCTCGAGTGATTCACTAGTATAGTACTAAGAACTAAGAAAATTGCACTAAAAAGATAAAAAATATACAACAATTATGAGGCATTTATATGTGGATATATGGTGGAAAAGTTCACGGGGAATGTTATAATCGCAAGACTCTGGTGCTGTAGAACGACTTCTAATATATTCGAATATATAGGAGTTAGGTTCAATAGCTTTATTTTGCTTGAGAAATATGTGGTAGCTTTTTCTATAGATCTTTTAGCTGTATCTCACGTTTTAATGTTTACACTTGGATCACTTCCTTTGTACAAGATCGTTGGCGATCATTTCGAATTTTTCTGTTACTCTTTACATTACACTAAAACTGTGCATTATCTACTACTCCCAGATGTAGAATATTAGGTTGAATATGCCTTGACATTATTAAATGAGGTAACTGATTGAATAAATTTACTAATAGAATAAGTATCTTTTTTTATTTTATAGTCGCTGGTGGAAGATATTTTAGAACACCACAATTTAGAGAATGACACTAAGCTACGAGTATGTAATTGACGAGACTTTCAAAGAACGTAGATATGTACTTTCCAAATTACGGCTACACCATTATCATATATAATGCAACTAGTGGGTTCTTGATTATCAAATAATAATTGTTGTTTACACAGGATATATTGTTTGGCAATCACGCGAATCCTTACAATATAACGAGTGGAACCAGAAATGATTTGATAATCGAGAAGACACAAGTTGCATTCGACTAAATTATATCACGAGTCAAGAAACAACGTTTGAACAGTCTATTTAGAAATTAAAAGTAAAGTTAGTGTGGTTGCAATGACAATTATACTGTCAGCAGATAACGCGATGTTTGTGAAGGTATTTGACTATCACTTATTAGTCAAGAACGTACATAATTATCGCAGTTGCTATGGACATTATCAAAAGTTAGTACATGGGTAACTATGAATTTTGCCATTTTCCAATGGTTGATGTTACAGGAAGTGGTATGGGAGGTTTCAAAATGTACGTTTAAAAATTGGTGACATTTTTGTAATTGGTTTGATAAACTAATTATTAATGACAGTGTTGTCTGCTTCGAGCCGATAGTAATGCATTTTTCTGACTGAAATTCCGGTTAAAAACGTGGGAGAGGGGAGAGGAGTGTTGTAATATCGCACAAAGTTCATTACGCGCAAATAAGGGTAGCGCATGTAAAAGAGGGTATATGAATTGAAAGCATCTGGCAGACCGTGAGTGTAGTAGTCCTGAGCACATAACGGCCGCTTTTTAGGAATTTTTGACAACGGACTAGACAATCTTAGGGCATTAAGATAATTATTTTAAAGCCTCAATGTTTCGTTCCGTTGAAAACACGACTTCTGCAGGATACTTCCAAATTGTGGCCCTTCTACCTTTGTTATTTCCCGCCGCCACCCTATAAAACGACTCATCGAACTACGCGTATCCTTTACTCCTACACTCCTGGTACTAAACAGCGCTGAAGTGATAACCTGCAGGCATTTTCTGACACCGACGCTGTCCTTGATGACCAAATCGCTGCATTTGATATGTTTTGTTCATTATGACATGCACGTTGTGAACTATCATCGTCCTGAATATCGGAAATTAGATTACATCGTGAGGAGTAATTTTTAGACATTTTATTTGTGTAACGCTATGTGATGTCACGATGCAAGTAGATTTCAGCTTGTTTTCTGTAATGCGAACCATCAGCGGCCGATCGCAATAATATAATTGCATTCTTTGATACCAACCGTTATAATTTATTTTTCAATCGGAATGCAGTTTAAGGAAGCATTTCAACTACAAAGTGAGTAATCTTTTGGTCGCCGATGAATTTCTCGCAACAGAGAAGAATCGCCCGTCCCTATTAAGTGACTTCCCACGACATTTGTCCGGAATTTGTCCAGGTAGCTTACGATACAACTTGTTTTGAGATACAAACGCAAGCATTTTTATAGCAATATCCTTCCCCTTTTACATTGTGCTGTCTTAAAGAATTCTTGCCATCCGTGTCGCAATTCTGTTTATAATCGTAAACATCTGTCTATATATGATACAGTTAAAACCCAAGTATCACCAAGGCCGTAATTTTTTAGTCAAAACTAGTCCCAATAAAGTACTTTCGGCAATACTGGTTTTAACTAGTCAAAACTAGAATTACCTGCATATTGTTAGTTAAAACTGGAATTGCCTGCATACTGTCAGTGAAAACTAATACTAACTGGCAAAAGCTAAACAAAACTAATTCAGAAGCTGTTTGTTAATACTGATTCAGTTTACTTGTTCTCTGTAGTTGAATTGAAAATTAGTTTTCTGGAGAAAGTAGGGAATCTGGAGAAAGATAAAGACAGCCACAACAATGCAATGGCAACATATGTTTACAATCAAATATTGGCTGAAGTAGAAGATCAAAGAGTACCAAGAACAACACATCGTTACAATATAAAAAGGTGAAAATATTTAATGTTCTTGAAATTGGCAACACGAAAGGGTTTGTAAGAAGGAATGAAACAATAAATACTATCTATCAGCTGAAGAAATGTTTGATATTATTTAAACCACACATGTAGCAGTAGTACGCGAAGATTGATGTAGACTAAAGATGGACATTTCTAGAAAATACGCTAACATAGCTACAGAAATGGTTACCATTTTCTTATCGATGTGTGAAACGTGCTAACAGAAGAAAAGTAAGGCGACAAGAGATTTTGCTTCTAAACGTATTCTACATTCAGAAATAAATAGTCGTTGCTACGTTGATCTGATAGACATGCAATCGCAGACAGAGGGTGTGTTCAAATTTATTGCGGTGTAGCAGAACCATTTGACTTAGTTTGTTTTATTACGAGAAGAAGTTGCCTACCAGCTAAAAGACATATTGTTACTTAACAAAACGTCGTTGCGACATGAATTTGACATTCAAAATACTGAACCGTCAGTTATCCGATAAAACGACACGAATCGGAAAATTCTTGGATCTGTCGACTAAGACCGAGAAGGAGAAGGAGATGTTCTTTGCGATCTTAATTAGGTCAACGACCCGATAAACGAAATAAAGATGTTAATTACCAGACGCCACAACTTCACTAAATCGAGAAACACACAAGCGGGCTCACCAAGAATGTGGAAGCGATGACCCAACCTTTCTGATTCAACCTTGGCAATGCTTGAGCGACGATCCACTTACAGCTGCGTTGGAGTTACATTGCATGTATTTGCTTACAGCTACCTGAACTCCTTTACAGAGGAAGATATCACAAAACATACATGAAAATGTCAAAGATCTAAATAAACGCACAACAAATTGAAAATTAAATATACTAACGTAGAAAACAGTAGGTGAACAATGAAATACTCGATAAAGTTTAGTGTTGTTAACAGAGCAACGTTTAATCTAAATACAGCTGGTAAACTTGCTAGCAAATGATCTTAACTGACTCGAACACGGTAACAACTTTTATTACACAAAAAACTACTTACTAACAATACATCTTGATGGTAAACAATCAAATCTTACTCAAGCACAGTGACAACAAACGCTTAATTTTAAATGGCAACAACTACGTTACTTAAAAATGAGGACACTTTGATAATCACTTTACTGCACATTGTGCGCTTTAAAATTACTACAGACACAGTACGTTGTAGAGGTTCAGCTTTCTACGGTTATGATGTCCAACGGAGCTGCAGGGTGTGTCCAAGCGACTGCCTCAAATTCTTTGAAAAACTGCGAGAAACGTGCTGTAACTTCATTACAAACAATTAGCACAAAAGAGGTTCCCATTTATAATCCGCCTCAGATGTGTTAATTGGAGATTGCCAACTCCACGATACGAGAATTCCTCAGCTAATAACTACACAAAACGTCACTAAAATGACCACAAACTCGACCGATGTCACCCACACACAGTTTACTTGATTTCGACATTGCCCGGCGAAGGTCAAGCGCCTTCGCCGTAGCGAAACAAACGGTCACACGTGTTGTCTCTTCCAAGTCTGACGGTAGAATCCTAAAGATAAGGGGGAAGCCTGCACGCGTTACTTATCTGCTATCTCTCTAACTCATACAGAAACGTGAGTATTGCGTCAAGTTGTGCAACACCTTTTATCAGAATTGCGCCAAAAGAAAGGTACGCCGGGACTAAACCTAAACGTGAAAGTCAGAAAATGAGCCGCCAAACTGATAATTATCATTGTAACGTTTCGCCCAGCGCGAACGCGATTCTATAAATTAAAAATTAATTTGCGCGTTCACCCTGGTCTTGCACCACGTTAAGTACCGAAGCGCCGCGCCGAGAGGACGACGTGACGTCACCGCAAACAATCGCCCTAACACCACTGCGCACCTAGACCACGAATCCCCGCTCTAGCGACTTGATACGAACCGCCCGCACCAGGTATAAAAGCAGAAATCGAGTCCGCAACAGACAGAATTTCCTAGAATTTCCTAGATCTCCCCACTCCACTCGTCCTGCTTATGCTCTCCGGAGTGTCCCCTGGACTCTCCGAGAGGATCCCGACCAGTTACCTGATCCCCTGGAAGTTCCGATTGTTGCTATACTTTCCAACGTTATCCTCCTGACCTCCTGGAAGTTCGGATTGTTGCTATACTTTCCAACGTTATCCTCCTGACCTCTGGAAGTTCGGATTGTTGCTATACTTTCCAACGTCATTATTTTAAACTCCTGGACGTTCGGGTTGTTGCTATACTTCCCAACGTCGCCCCCTCGAGCTCCTAGACGCTTTTATTGTCGCTCGACTTTTCAGCGTCATTCCCCGAGCACCTAGCGACCTAGAGAGCCACCTCAGGCCCGACGGCGACGACGTCAGACACCTGGTTACAAGCAGAGTTTTTCCGAACTCGCCGACGACGCCCTCCAAAGCTTGGGCACTCAGGAAGGCCAGGTCGTACTCGCCGGTGACGACGCCGTCTGTGAAGCAAATTTCCCGGCACCAGGACAAAAACACCGACGTGATCAGGCCCGTTAATTGCGTCTGGAGTGGTTTAGCATCTCCGAGGCCGAGGAGCGTGCACCAGGAGTTCCCGTCGAACGAGCCAGAGGCCGCCGCCCACAGATACGCGCTCGTGAAGCAAGGGTAAGTCAACGGCCGCCTTCGCCGACAAAAAGAAACAGCGCATAGCTACGTAAAATTCGCTCACCTGGGGTAACAGAACAGCTGGCAAGTAGAACAAATGAAATGCATCGTTCGCCACTTGAACACTGGGAATTTCACCGTCAAAGCACCGGACGCACTAGGTATGCACACAATTTAGTTTGATATTGACCACAGTTTCGTTTATTTAACGATTTTAAGACCAAGTATATTGTTGTTGTCCGCCATTACTGGCGATCAGCTAATCTGTCAAATTACCTGTTTAGGACCGGCGCGGTGCCAACGTGACGAGGAAACCAATGTACATATAGGCTCTCCCGTAATAGTGTGCCACTGCCCGATTGCCTGCGAGCGAAACACCCCGTTAGAAGAATCAATTTATTTTTATAAATGTTATTACATTCTATTATTGTGTTTTTAATACAGTTTAATTTAATGTATCTAGTTAAATATAATTATATAATGGTAAGGAGTTATTCTGTGTTACTTTCGTACGTTACTATTTGAGTTTATTATTTGGATCTTGGCATTTTTGAGCTATTCCTGGGAAGCCAGTTTCAATCTGGTAGCTGTAGCAATTAAACTGAATTAAATTAGCCCGTCAGGCTACATCATAAGGCTGTCAATTATACGGCAAGCAAGTTCATTTAATTTGAATGGACGTTGCTCAAAGATTAAATGAGTTGGGATATGCTATTATTTGAAATAAACGAAGTTAAGTTTTAAAACATTGCTAAACTATGAATGTGGGTCCAGATAAAGCGGGAAAAGTACTAGTATTTTAAATACAAAGACTGAAAAGCTCTAATTTCCAAACATTGTCCTTACAGTATTTTTTACGTTTAATGCTCAGTGCATCTTATACTCCGACAAAAGCAGCGAGTTTCTTAATTTAGTCGTAATCAAGGTAACTTTATCTTTACTAAAGTTAAAGATATTTCACGGAAAACCAACGCAATCCCACAACGAATTTGTTAAATGGTCTCGCTTTGTGCGAAAAAAGGCGCCTCCCATTCGGCGATACAGCCGTACAAAGCGAAAGTTTGACTTGCGTCATTTACACTGCCATCTGAAGCGATAAAAGACATCCAGGACGAACATACCTTCAAAAGGTGATTGAGGGCATAACTCGTGCTCAAATTAGTGACGGAGAATGGAACACATGTCAATGGTGCAAGATGTAAAATTTCCTTTCTCAAGAAAGAAGCAAGTGAGAGGCTGTCGAAGCAATCAAAGATTATAAAATGTTCCTGTTGGTGTTATTATCCTAATTCCAAATGTGAACAGAGCAAAAGCAAATCCTAGGAATATTAGAAGCAGTTTCTCATAAAACAAGATTGGAACAAAGGATGGAGAGATAGAAAAATTACATCGCACTAGATTAACTATACTTTAAATTTACATCTTCTCTCAGATACGAATTTGATATTTTATCTGAGATATTCTTGACTTGTGAAGAAGTGGCTAATCAGAAAATTTCTTTGAGAACTTCCGAAAAAAAACAGCAATACACATTGAACAAGCATATGTATGCTGTGCGTGTAAGTAAGACTGCGTGTTCAAGCGCTGCTTGGTCAAGGAGAAAATAATCCTTTGTAACTCAAAATGCCATGACAGCGTACCTGGTTGTAGTAGATGAACATGATGCTTCATTGATGTTTTCAATAATATGCATTTTTTCTCAAAGGTCCTTTTTTCTTCTCCTTACCTTTTTTGAGCCAAGTTTAAACTAGAAAACTGAAAACAATCCGCACAACCGAATAACTACCCAACTGCAGACCGCAAACTGACCTTGTTTAACCGGTCTTATTGTAAGAATCTTTTGAAGTAATTTTGCATGGATTTTTTAAGTTACACTAGTTTTAACTAACAGTATGCAAGTAATTCTAGTTTTAACTAATAATATTCAGGGAATTCCAGTTTTGACAAGCTAAGACCAGTATTGATGAGAGTGCTTTGTTGGAACTAGTTTTAACCAGTAAATTCGGTTTTTTAATAAATTCGGTTTTACTGTAACATATACTGCAAAGGCAGCTCTATAAGCTTTACGTTTCGGATGCCAATAAATGTAATATTTAATAAGTTAGTATCATGCCCTGCTCCAATTCTATCTGTGGGTAAATTTAGGCTGGTTAAAAATGAAATGTAACCCTCAATTACTCAAATAAATGGTTGCATGCGCCCCTTTCTATTTTATTCAATTGCAATTATTTATTACGCTAGCTCAATGGGAACACATAAGCTCTTACTCAGGTTAGGTTCAGAAGTTGACTATATTTTAAAGTTGATCTGAATTTTACTATAGCCAGCAATTCTAAATCAGTAGTTTAAATACGCGAAGTTAGTTCAAATATTTACAATCTGTCGCACCACAAAATGTCCGCCAGGTGCAACAGCGATTCTTTGAACGTTTAAACTTGTGAAAATATGAGAAAAGATCAGGTAATTGTTCCAATTTTCACGCTTGGCAAACTATTAATACTGTTTTGTTTCAGTGATGACGTCGAAAAAACCCGGCCTCGCTTATTTCGTGATGTAGTAGAGACGCCAAAACGTGCACTTGTTTCGGGTGGCTTGGGATTCTCGCTAAACTTGCAAAATTTAATGACGCCTTGCTTATTACGCAAATTACGGCGTAGCTGGAGCCTTGGAAACGAGCTAATCTTCTTCGGCAAGGTTTGGTCTCGTATTTAGCTGCTTTTTCCCAACTCTGATACTTTACTTTTAGGCTAATTTCCTACCTCAGAAAATCTGGCATAGCTGGAAGGGAGCTGCTCTGGAACGCCCTTGAATTTTCTCGGCTGGAGATACTCGTCTGGCTGCAGAAGGTGGTTGGGACGTTCTTGCAGACTTGTACTACGCCCTGGGCTGCTGTCCCCTGGTTTTCAATTCCTTATTTGCTCGTAGAGCTACTTCGTAATTTTCAACTGATCGGCTGCCGTTCGCTTGGCGCAGATGGGTTGGAGGTTTTTATATTTTTGTGTTGCGGAAACTACTGCAAATACTTGTTCAGGCACTTGGGCACTTGGGTAATAAAATGCAATGCTTTTTAGATTGTACATAACTCGTTTAATGGTGAAAAAGTGTATTTTAAAGTGGAGCAAAAAACTGACAAACATGTAATAATTTTAATTCATTGGTTCTCTTCCTGTTTTTAAACAATATTGCATCTCGTTGCTAGAATATGGTGTTATGCTTATGTTAATGGAAATCAGGTTTGATAATTAATGGACATAAAAGGAAATAAATTTGAGTAAGTACATAAATTAGAATTAACTTTCTTCTTAGAATCTAGATTACTGTCTTTTCTTCTAACTAAAATTGTTATATTGCGTCACACACACAAACGTTTTTTATTATTTGGTCACTGCACTGCTTTGCATTATTTTTATTAATTATTAACGCACTGGCATATTAGAGTTCCACCATTTTCCTTCGTTTACTTCCTTTCCTGTTGCCTGCTGCTCGAATTGCTCTTTGCATAGTTCTGTTATCTTTCATCTTGCTTAATTCACCTTTCAGATTCTTCACAATTTTCACTATGCTTGGCTTTATTGAAAACTACGCTCGTTTTAATAATGCACATAACAAACCTTTTGTGTCTATTAATTTCCTTCGGTCTGGCTTTACATTATGTACAAACCAATTCTTTTATTATTTTAATTTATTTAAAAGTAAATTTTGAACCCTGTGAAAATAAGCTTTGCCTTTGCGTTCCTTTCTCGACTACTTTACTGTCTCTCGCATCTCACTGCATTTAATATTTCACTTTAGTTTAACATTGCAATTGCTTAAAACATCCCAACTCTGTGCTTATTTAATCGGTCAATTATCCTGCACTGCAAACAGAGCCAAGTTGTGGGCCTAATACCATCTCAATACATGGGAAACCGTTCGGTTGAAAATATCGCCCCATTTACCATTTTGATACAGGAATCTGATTCAGTATTATTGTTGATCTTAATTTATCTGATAAGGTAATGGATGTAGAATAATCAACCTATATAGTTTAGTTTCAAAATTCCTGTTACATAACTAGAAATTATATGTGGAATCTCAGAAAAGTTATACAACTTGTATAGGTAGAATGTACATGTACAATTTGTCATTTCCTACTGCTATTGAATGCGATTTTTGCCCTTAGTTTTACTGAGCGAGAAAAGCTTCAACGGACGAAAACAGTTCTGGGGATTGGACAATTTACCATCGCCTATTGGCCATCACTGATTCACCATCGCGGATTAGGCGTAAGTTAAATTTACTGTCTATACGATTCGCCGCCGGCCCGATTCTCCGTAATGAAAAGCTGTATTTTTGAAATGCTTAAATAATTTGAAATTTTATCTCTGCTGACAAATTTTAATAACCGCAGTTTATCAGCATGTTGCCTTTTAATCCTCGTGTGTTGTAGTTTGTTAGAACCAATATTTCTAACTTAATACAGAAAGTACACATTCTCAATAAATCATTAAGTATATCATAATTTTCAGATGTAGATCATAATCTAAAGCTAATTGTAATTGGATTTTAGACATTAATTCAGATTATATCGTAAAAAAGAAGTGCTATAAGTATCCACTTTGCTGTAAAACAAAAAAAGTTCAGAAAACAACCAGACACATTTTTCGTGGTAGTTTTTTAGAATTTATTGTTTAAGCAATTTTACTTACTGCGTTAAAATGAGAACTGTAACTTAATACTATTAATTATTCTGGTTCAGCAAAATAACTTACCAAAGACGAGCATACTCTTAGTGCGCCGGTCCTCATTATTGAAGGAAGATACAAGGCATGTGTAGTCCCCGGACAAATCCGGGCCCGGTTTCGTGATATGGAGAGCTCTGTGCTTGCTATTCTTATCTTGACTGACAGAATACTCCAAGTTAAGGCGCCCTTTGAGGATACCTGGAAGTAACAATGCATGAAAGTTTTATGGCAACTTCAGCGCTCATTTTAAATCTTCTGGCACGGGGTCAACCGCTGCGGTCTCGACGTTAAATGCTTTTTAAGAGTTTTCTGCTGTCACAGAGGTTCGTTAGGGCGACGCCAGGGGGCAGAGGCGGGTTTAAATCGAAATTTTATTATCCGACTCCAGACTTCCAAAGGACTGACGTTTTGACAAGAGGATAATCGGACCTTCCGCAAGAATTTTAATTAATGGGAGGATTGCTTCGCCGAAATTTATTTTCGATTTTGTATCATCGATCAGTTCCGAGTCGGCCTGGCAATAAATTAAATTAGCTCCAGGTACGCTTAGATGTTTTTCTAGTAATCGCTAAAAGCTTCACCGGAGTTCGTAACTATGACGAATGTTTACAGAGGAAATATGGGCCTGAATGATAACTAACATTTGTGCTTACTCTTCACGCTCGGTGGAGTCGAGTTTAAGAACACCTGAGAAGTTTAGATCTGGAACGACACGGAGTCGCTCGCGATCGACGTTACAATGGTTTTTCTTTTTATTCTTCACAAAATCAATGCTATCTATATGCTGTAAAAACTTGGGATTAAAATTTCTTGAGAACTTCGATAACTTAAAAAAGAAAGAGTACGACATTTTAGGGAAGCTTCATGGCAGACAATAGGTATACAGAGCGGTCGACTTTTTACAATTTGGAGGTGTTTGAAGAAATACAGGAACGGTTAAATTAGAAAAACCTGCATGTTTTATTAGCAAATGCATTACCTTAGAATTGCAAAATATTTACTTAAAAGTACAGATGTTTAGAGCTTTAGATGTTTTTATTAGACTTGAAAGTGTGTTGAGTGTATATAGACAAAATTTTAGATTTTTTATGGTTATTTGGGTGCCAGTATGTTGATATCTCTTAGTAAAGCAGAACAAATTCACCCTTTAGATCATATGGCAAGTGTGATGCCCATTTAGTTAAAAATGCGATATAGGAAGTAATGGATTCACCCCAAAAATTCGAAGTTGAGGTTTCAACCGATCTTCACGTTTTAGGGTCCCCTGAATCCAAAAAAACATGTATGTGTGTCTCTGCGTGTGTGTATATGTTTGTGAAAAGAATATCTTTAAAACGAAAAGAGGTAAGTTTTGTGTACTATCTAGATACGACAGCAAGAAGAATTTTTCAAAAACGGCTCAAACGATTTTTTCCAAACTTCACATTTTTATTACATTTTTAATGTGTATTTATGTGAGATAGGTGATTTTGAAGTTGAATACCTCTAAGATGGGTTTCTTTTATTCTTTTTTCCTATTTTTTTATTAACTCCCATTTTAAATAGAGCACCCAGTATATTATTAAAATTTTGAATTCAGCTTAAAATTCTAGAGAAAATTTATCTCTTGGAGTAACGCTCTATTTTGAACGGTTTCTGTAGAATTTGTAATTCTTGAAAAATGTTGACAAAAGCTTGTCTTAAAATCAAAATTTTGGCTAATAATAAGATCACTGTAAAACGAAGTTGTGTGCGTGTATCACACCAAAATTTCTATAAATTCGCTCTTATTGAATTTTAATCCTCTGTAAGGTTTTATTTGCTTTGGTTACCTATTTCAACAAGTTTGAAGTATAGGCAAATGATGGAAAATAAACTCCAAAGTGTTAAGTTGTACCCTGAAGCATGCATCCAAGACAGACTTTTTTTTAATCAAATATACAAGAAATTTTGAAATTTTTCAGTATAGTGGTATTTAAAAATGTTAAATCACAAATTCGTTAAAAAAGTGCTCTAAATTCAGATAGGATTAGAGGTTTACTACTGGAGCTTATATATTTAAATAATGTTAAAACATTTAAATCCAAAAATAAACTGTTAAAAGACAGGATCGATTCATATTTAATTAAATAAGGAAACTTTATTTTAAGAATTAATTGTAGCAAAATCAAAAATACTCAATGCAACTGCAATTTAGATATTTGTTTGATATTACGCTCGAGATATAAACTTCCATTTCTTGTGATTGTAGTCGATTGATATAAAAATGTGGAATATGGTCAATTGCCTTAATGAGGTTATAAATATTAATGATACACGTTTTTATTATGAGCATTTTAACGAAACGAGTTTCGTTAAGTGGCATAAGCAAACCTGTACTGTTCAATATTTTACTTTCATCAATAAATTCTGATTCAAGGTAAGTATTTTTTGTTTGGTAAAAACTATTGCGATAATATCATCTATAACCTGCACTGAGTGTGGTAATATCCATTACCGCACTAAGTACGGTAATGAAGCTCTTAACGATATTAATTAATTTTGTAAATAGTCTAGAACAACACTTATGAAGATAATAGTATTTAACGGTATGAGGTCGATATTGAGCATATAACGGACGAGGATAATTTTTCTGGCAGAGGTCGATTACGCCGAGGATAATAAATTATCCAGTCGCTTCTATGTAATATTGGCGGCATGTTGTTTAACAGTCTTCGTAGTATCTACAAAAAGTGGCTAATTTTAGAATATGTGATTCTAATATAAATAAACCCTACCAGTAACCTGAGTCCCGCACGTAATTTGGAATTGTAGTAGTGGTTATAACGGCTGTGGCCGTTAAATTTTAACGGCTGTGGCTATTATAGCTAATATTACAATCAAACAGACAGTGCTGATATAGTACATAAAATGCAGATATTACGAAAAACGTTTAACAGAGAAGTAAGAAATATTTTCCTCATATGCAATTGTAATGATAAAATTATTATTGGTATTTCGGTATTTTATTATTTAAAATCATCTTTATGCCAAAAATGATGCTCGAAAAAGAAGAATTCAAATAGATTACCGAAACCTTACCTAATCTCCAGGAAACAATACGAGGATTTAAATATAGTTAAATAAAATATATTGTATCAAAATGTATTTATTTAGGAGAAAAGCTGTCCTTGGAAAGTTCTATCTGCTGAAATTTTTTTATTTGCGTTGCTGAACTTTGTGAATCGTCAAGATGTAATAAATTAAGAAAAAAATAATTACACAGTGACCTTTTTTTTAGATATCAAAAAATTCTAAAACCCTTTAAAAGGAAAAATAAGAAAAGAATCAGGCACAAAAACGAAGAACTTGAAGCAACGCTAGCTCAAGTACTGAATGAGGTGTAGGAAAACAGGAAAATCTAAGAGGTTAAAGAATCACAACAGTATACTGAGCAACTGATAGGAAAAGGCAAACTATTACAAGTGAAATGAAAAGAAAAATGATATAATTTTAGATGGAACTGAAATTGAGGCAGAAAAAGTGAAAAAAGTAGAAAAGTTCTTACACAAAAACTCAGTAATACAAACTGAAGTCGCTAAGCCAGTGCAATGAGTATTAGAATGGAAACGAGAATTACAATAGTTAGGTACTCAGAAACAATAAAGTTACAGAAATTGACTAATCAAAGGGTAAAGAAGAAGAAGAAGAGCAAAAAGAAAAACACGTCAAAATAACCTAGAAAAGGCTTAATTATCTATCAGTGGAGCTGCTTAAATCTGGGATACAAAATAATGAAGGCACGAAAACTGATATAACAGCAAAAGACTGAAAAGACGAAAAAAAGATATTTTTTTATTCATTTATTTATTTTGGTACTCAACCAACAGCCGTTAGAATGGCAATTGACAACATGGAATTCACAAAAAATGAGTGACAAGGGAAAAGAGTTAATAAGAAAGTTTGGAGTCTGTAGAAACCGTGATCGAAATACAGAAACTGATATTGGAAGAATAATGGCGCACGATCTATTTGTAAAACACAAACACAAATAGAAGTACAGGTTATAGACGAGGTGCTACCAAAACTAAAAACAGAAAAAGCAACAGGACAGTACAATATTAACCCTGAAATGGTGCAGTTTTGATGGGCGAAGACAGCACAGAACTAAATAAAAAGAGGGACAGCATGAAGTGTAATTATTTTTCAAGGATTTCACTATTGAGTGTATCAGGAAAGCTCTGCGAGAGAATATTGAAAAAAAATAAGAACATTATTGGAGGGGTCTATCAAAGAAACAAAAGAAGATTTTAGATTGAATTTGAAGACTATACTTTTAAGGTGCCAAGTATTTGCAGCACTATTCTACGAAATCGAATCATAGACTTTGAAGAAAAACATCATTGGCAGATTCAAAGCATACGCACTATGGAGATACAAAAGAATCTTAAAGATAAGTCGGTTGGACAGAGTCACAAACGACAGTGTGATGAGAAGAATGGGACAAAAAAATGTGAACACCATCGAAACTCGAAAACTACAATATTTGGGATATGTGATGCGAGAAAAAAGTATCTTACTACCGAATTATCCAAGAAAAAAGATAAGTTAAAAAAAGTCATGGTAAAAGACGGATGTCTTGGTTGAACAACTTGAGATCATGATTCAGTTGTAGCTCCTCAGACTTATACAGCGGTGCAACATGAAGGGTTCAAATCGCACTAATGATTGCCAACCTTCTTGAGAAGGCAGCACGTGAAGAAGAAAATCAAAGAAACGCGGACAAGCTTTAAACCAGATGGAAGCAGTCCATATGTGTACGAGAACGTTCTAAGGGAGAGGCTCTGGGAAGTGATGGAAGAACGAAACTTATAAACACTGAAGAATTCAAATTAAAGGTATAAAACAAAGCAAGATTCTAAGCCCTCGGTTTTTTTTAATGTAAGAGGCGACACTGCAAAAACAGCTCAAGAAAAAAAACAGCAGAAGCAGTAACAGCATTATTATATTCTGACTACTTAATGCTGTTTGAAAGTAGTCAGAAAATGTACGATGACATTTGGAAACATGGAGAGATCTCACTGTAATGCCAAATGAAAATAAATGGTATAAATTTTCTTATTTATCATGTACTTGTATGTGAAAGAATTGGTCTTTAACCGTTAAATAAATAAATAAATAAGACTAAAGTAATGATCGTATCCAAACAAACTGAAGAACTTAACATCTATCTAGGGCTGCACAAGGTTAAACCAGCATTAAATATCAATATTTAGGTGCAAAACTATATACGTAGAAGAAAACGAACTACATTGAGATTTTAAAAATCGTACGTTCTCTGGCAGCCACGGTTACCGATACCAGTAGTAGTCGTTAACCCCTAATAAATAATCTTCCTCACTTTCGACGAACAAGGCTGGCCACCTATCCACCTTACGAGTAAAGGGGTCTTACAGAACACCTTAATGGTAAAAGAAACCGGCCACTTGCCTATAATAAGAGGAAGGAGAGGGAGAAGAAAACGAAGATTAGGAAAGTGAAATAAATAGCAGAATTAATGAAAGACCATAATTAATTTTTTTATAACGGTCTTTGTGCCGACGTTGATATATAGATGCGGATATCAAGTTTTAAGGAAACGATTAAAAAATAGGTTTCTAGCCTTAGAGATTAAATATCTGAGAAAGGGTATGGGTAACCAAGAAACATAGGATACCTAACGAGGTAATAAGAACTTAGAAGTAGAAAAACTCGAAGCACCAATAGAAAGAGAGCAATTGAGATGGTTTGGTCACATGTTATGAATCAGAGAAGATGGAATACTGAAGAAAATATGGAAAACGAAAATAGTTGGGAAGACAAAGAAAGTCAAGAAATGGTGGAAATGCTACAGAAAAAAGGAATCAACTGCATACAAGCAAAGATAAGTGTCAAAAACGAGAAACACAGGAAAAAACGTTGAGAAAATATCTAAATAAATATCTGGGTGATTTCTTTGAAGTCTCAAATTGCATTTTTTGTGTGATCATAATAAACGTAAAATATTAATTTAGAGTTGATTTGGCAGAGGAAAATATACGTATGCAAAGCCATATATAAGAAAAAAGCAATTACAACTAGTATGAGCAATAATACCAAAGGTATCAACGTATAAGTACAACCAAATGTCACATAAAATTCAATTTTTTTACGCGAATCTATAAAATAAAAGATGTCTAGCCATAGGAGATATAAGGACTGAAAGATTGTTTATGGAGGAGATAAACCATACATGACAATCATTGTAGATAAACATGAAAAAAGGGTTGTATTGTCGAGACTGTACTTCAAACACGAATATGGAGAAGTATAAAATTTAAGCCCACTTCTCTAACCATTTTTGTAATTGCCTCTAGGTCTTCAATAACGCTTTCTACGTATACAGCTCTTAGCTGTTATTCCCATTCCAATAATTATATTTGTATTCCATTGTGGTACTTGTCTTACAGCTTTATCATTTTCCATTCTTCTCATCGTATCAAACTGTTTTAATTTTTTGAATTTAATATTTCCAACTATATTTTCTATTTCTGCATCCATTAGTATTCTATGTCATTTTCGTCTTTCACTGATCCATAGATTTTTCTAGTTATTATACTCTCCCATATTAATAGTTGTTGCCCACTCTCTTTAGTTAACGTTCTTGCTTTCCTTGCGTATGTTACTACGTATTTAATTATTATTAATATATTTTCATTTTAGTTGTTTTACTAAGTAGTTTCGATTACATCAAAATTTTATTTCCATAATAAGCTCTGTTACCTAACTGTATTCTTCATTCGAACTCCTCTTTGATATTATACTTTCACAATTTGTTTCGCTGTATAGATATATAATTTTGTTCATCTTTGCTAAAATGTATTTACTTATCTTTATTGGCATAAGATTTGCTTTCACTGCAATTAGTTTTAGCCCCACTCTTTGGGTTTCTTCTACTAGTTTGTTCAATTGTTTGTTGACTACTGTGTCACCTAGCTGGCTGGTGCATTCTACATGGTTAGCATAAAGGCTTATTTACCGATCCCGTTGTTTTCAAAATTCCCATTGTTCTTTCCAATACTAGATTGAAAAGAGTTGCAGATAAGGAGTCGCATTGTCTGACTCGTGTGCTGTATTTGAATTTCTCTCATTTTTTGGCTTTTTTCCTTTTAAAATTACCTTTGCCATCTGCATTGATTTGGCATTATATACTGAGTTCTAAAAAACAAGTTACACCTTGAAGGGAGTGTTATAATTTTTCGAAAATTTAGTAAAAATAATTTCTCATGGATGTCAACAAATGATCAAATCTTCAGAATTGAGACACGTAAATTACGTTCAAGGATGACGCGATAAGAAAAAATTTGTTTTCTTTTATATCTTTAATAAACTATAAGATCACCTCTACATCGTATGCTTGCCTGTACCCTCCTAGGCATGCTTCAAATAATATCATCAATTCTGTCCTGGGAGAGCTCATCCCAGGCTATTTGAAGTTGATGCCGTAATTCGATATTCGTACTTTTTGGGAGGTTTTTGCAAATTAGACACTTTCCGACCCATCATGTTCCAAACATGTTCTATAAGGGAAAAATCTGGAGATTTGGCAGGCCAGGGAAGAACGTTTACATTTGAATTTTCAAGAAACTCCATCGTGTGGTTTGCAACCTGAGGTCACACATTATCTTGCTGGAAAATACATTCTCTATCTCTTGTAATAAAGGAAGCAAAACTGGCTGTAGAACTTCGTTTACATATCGTTTCGCAGTTAATGTACCCTTAATAAAAACTAAAGGTGATCTGCCTCCAAACCATATCGCTCTCCATACCATACACCCTGGAGTTTGCGCTGTATGTCGTGCGATAGCTAGGTCCATATTTCTTCTTTCACCCCTAAATCTTCTTACTCTTCGCCGGCCATCCGCCATTCCTAGACAAAATCGGGACTCGTCACTGAATAAAATGTGGGCCCATTCAGCATCCCAGTGCAGTCTTTGGCAACACCAATCAAGACGTCTGGCTTTATGCGCCGGTGTAAAAGGTAAGCACCACGTGGGACGATAAGACCGCATTTGAAACGACAGTATTCGTAGATAAACCGTATTCATAGATATAGGATGAAATAAAGTTGGTGACCAGTTAGTTTCAAGTGCCTTCGTAGTAGTGCCGGTCTCACTGCAAACCTCAGTCTTCGATTTTTAGTGTCACTAGTTGCCTTACGACGTTCACTACCCTGTTAACGATGGGTACGGTTTTCTTCGGTCCAAGCTCCCCAACAACGTAAAACTGTGATGGGTGGTCAATTAACACGACGAGACACCTCTCGAAATGTCAACCCAGCCTCCCGCATTCCAAAAATCCTCTACAAAGTCGTTTAACTGGCGAAAATTAGCACGACGACGTATTTGAGGCATTGTTTCGCTTTAAATGTAAACAAATATACCGTAACTAAGACAAAGTTTGATATTGTTTTTGTACAACTGTCAAAGAAACCAATGTTTTTCTTATAGCACCATCCTTGAACGTACTTTACGTGTCGCAATTCTGAAAATTTGATCATTTGTTTACATCCATTAGACATAATTTTTACTAAATTTTCGAAGAATTATTACACTTCCTTCAAGGTGTAACATTTTTTTTAACTAATTATATATGATAAGGTATCCTTGTTTACATTTACGTCAAAAGCTAGGCAAAAGTCAGTAAATATGTAGATTCTACACCCTTTGGCTTTTTCGGTCATTTGGCATATTGTGTATGTCTGTATGATGTTGCCAATTGTCAATAATTTGTTTCCAAATCTTCTCCTTCTTGCACTTAATATAGGCTGATAGTCTGTTATTACCCAAGAGCGGTTTTATAAGCCCTATAAGCCTAAGTCTAGTTGTTGATACATACGTTTGCTCACATTGTTTCAGCTATTCTTTAGTTAATACTTCTTGCAAGTATTATTTACATCTATTTGTGGTATCTCTATTACTGTTTATAACTTCTTCTTTTTTACATTTTCCATTTTAGCGCCTGATTTTTCTGCTCTTTGGTATTTTTCCAAAGCTTTCTTACATTTCTGATTTGCTAAAATTTTTATATATATTTAGGGTTCTTGTTTAGTGGTCCGCTTTTCTTTGTCTTTGTTGTTGAAGTCATTCCTCTTTCATATTCTGCTTTATCTTGCTTGTCTTTGTCATCAAATATTTTTTCTAAGTTCTGTTTTCTTGCAGTATCACTGTTGTGCATTCATCGTCGTGTTGTTTTTTTACCCTTTTATATTTGCGGTTTTCCAATACCTCCTATGTGCTTTTATTATCATTTATTTTATAATTCTACCTTCTCTGTCTACTTCCTCTGATATTGTTATTCTTTCTAGCGTCTGATAATTCGTTTGTGCCTATTTCTTTTGTATTCCTTTTATACTTAACTCAGCTGCTTTCCATCCCTTTATCTTCGCTTGTTTTTCTTATTTTCAGTTTATAATTTAATACATACTACAAGCAAATGGTCATATCCGCAGAATACTGCTATGTGTATTTTGACATCAGTTATGTTGTTCGCTTTCTGCTTTCTGTTATTAGGACGCCGTCTATTTGGTTTAATTGTTAATTTATGGGGCCCTATCGTGTTCCTTTGTGTTCGCTATTGTATTAGTGTATTGTGCTGCCTTCCGGTCCGTTATTCATAATTGCAAATAGGCATACTATATAGCCGTCTTCATTTGTTGTTTGGTGTAATGTTTATTTCCCTAAGCGGCAGTCTCGAGATGTATCTAAGGCCATGGCACCGCTGCCCTACTTGCAGCAGCTTGAATAACCTAAGGTCATATATCCGCAAGACGAAAATGCGTAATATGCGTATAGGTCTTCCATTGTATTGTGTCATGTTTGGGTATTTGATTATGTATTTCTTATAATTTAGATAAAACTCTTCTTTTTGCTCGAATTTAGTTTCTTCTGTAAGCGCGTACACATTTATTAAGGTTATGTTAAAGTCCTTTCACTCTTAACTTACTTATTAGTGCTGTAATACTTTCGTTTATGATTTCCTTCCTCATATTCTCAGATAATGTGAAACCCCACCTCCGGTTCACCTAACTTCTTGTATAGCAGTTATGTCTGCTCTTGCCTTTTGTATTTCTTCCGCGTTCTTTATTTGCTTTTTTCCGGGTCGTAACATCGTCCTTATATTCAATGTTACAGTTTCTAAGCTATTTATTTTTAGTTTATTTTTCTTTTTCTTCTGTTTAACTATTGACTTCTACTTAGGGTTTTGGGTTCTATTCTACTCCCGGGTGTTACTTCCTTTATTTCAACTTTATATGTTGTATTTTCTAATAATTATTACACCGTATTCCTCGATGTTCCGTTTATGTTTCTTTCCTTTCTCCTTGCTTATTTCATGTGCCTCTTTTTCTTCTTAGTTTGTTTTTTTATATGGTTTTCATGCTTATGCTCTGGCAGTCGTTGACGTATTTTCTTTTCGATGTGTATTTTTATCTCTTCTTTCTTCTTCTTTTTGCAATAGTTCTACTGTATATATATTCCATTAACAGTTAATTTGTTTTTTCTCATCTTATACCCCATATCTCCTTCTCCTTTGAGACGTGTTTGGAGTTGTTGTCTATCTTCTTCTCATCATTTACCCAGTACTGTATATTCTTAAGTTGATAGCTGTTTTACAGGATCTCAATTTTTTTGTTGGTGATAATTGCGTTGGCATGTTCACTTTTCTCTCAATGTTTTCTGTTTATTTGTTGGTTTTGATCCATTACAATGGTTTTTTCAGTTCTTTAGTTTTCTGATTCGTTTTATTTGTTTGTTCATTCCTGCTTTTATGTAAATTCTGTGTAGCGTCTGTATTCGTTGTTGAAATTTCATGTATTGTGTGAAATTGTTGCTGGGAATTTAGAAAACGTTTTAGATCTTAAAGAGTGAGATTTTATTTGCACATTTGCAATAAAATTGTTTCTTATTTTTTAAGCTAAGCTTGTATTTCCACGCGAATCATCCTGTATATTATTAAAATTTCTATGCAGCAGATTGCCCACCGTAGATAAACAAATAAATGTACAAGTTACAGGTATGTAGGAAATGTGGTGCTCCATCTTCTGCATTTTCATCTTCAGTCAAATTAGCTAATTTGAAAAACCCTCAATGCCCGGATCAGAAGAAAAGTCTACGTTTGGACACTTACCCCAAATAGATGAAGACATGGAATTTAATAAAGTAATTTTGCATATGCAGCAGAAAATCCTTAAAAACATTCAATTCTAGATCATAGTTGAGTACTTCGGGCATAATATGTTTGCATTTGGCACTACGTTAAAACTACCTTTAACATTTATCATAAATCTAGACATCACTTTTGGGCCAAGCATCATAATGGTAGTGATAACCAATAGCGTTCTCATGTAGATACAACGTAATATTTATTTCAAATTTACTGGGTCTTGATTTGTGGTTTATGGTACAATTGTAAATAATATTTTCATGCTTTACATTAGGATAGCATTTATTGTTTTTACGAAAGTATGACACAAAAGAAAAGCAACAGAATAATAGATCAATGTCATCAAGAATGGTGTAATCTCAATCTATGTTAGATATAAGATATAAGCGCATTGGCTCAACCCATCCTTCGAAAGAGACATTGTGTCAGAAAGGGTTACTTTATGTAACCGAAAGCAATTTAGGCTGAATGGGTTGCAAAGTTTCTATTTCTTTATAAATGAATTCGGGCCTCGGCCCCTATATTAATATGTGTTCCTAACACGAGAGCTTATAGTAGAAGTTATTTTTTTAATAAAAGTTCCTTTGTCAGTATAAAGGCGCCTGTTTTCATTTATTCTTGTTGACCCAGCCTCCTGCAGCTGTCTTTTCTTCGACAACGTAATAAGGCGAAAAACCAAATTGTAATGTGGACTTCAGTAAATAACAGCGTCCGCGAAAGAAATTAATAACAGGCTGGCAACGCGAAAGACGGAACGATCCTAATTTCCGAAATAATTCAATTTCCTTGCGTAGCTTTGACTACTAAGCAATTAAAATGATTCCCAAAAGTGATGTCTCTAAATTCAATTAAGTTCCATTGTAAAATGGAGCGATAACGTTACCTAAAACCTGGGGCTTCTGCGTCGCTATCCATTGATATACGGGTATCCTGCCCTCGTTAAAATACCACTTCACCACTAGTCCTTCGTCCTTTGTCTCTTCCCAACTGTAGTCGCAGTCCAGGACTACCGGATTTCCGAGTTGGGCCACTTCAGGTACTTGCAGCTTGTTTATCCTCACGCCTTCAATGATATCTGAAACAAGAACACGGCATTGTAGCTGGGAAGTAATCACCCTTGCATCAGGTATTTACGGCCTCGTAAAATCTTTTTTCATCTCGTTTAAGGGCCTCCGGCGAAAAACTTTATTCTTGTAGTAAAAAGAAAATTTAGAAATAAACCGGAGTAATTTTAATGCGCTGTTTGTATAATAATACGATAATCGCAATTTTTAGTACTGAGAATTTATGTTCTCTCGGCCAATCTTAAGTTACTTAGTTTACAGCGCGAGCAACATGACAGTCATAAAACCCGGGTTTTACCTCTTTTTAAATAATCTTTCGGCGAGATGTATAAAACAACGAAAATTAGATAAATATTGGATAGCCCACGAGCAGGGGCGGCTTTCTGGTATATTCAGTCACATTTAAGTTTGTCAAATCACATTAGAGAGTAAAAAAGTAATAAGCTAATTATAGATATTTGTATTTTAAAATTGCCAACACGATCTTTAGAGAAAGAAAACACCTCAGTTTGAATCGAGTCATCGTTGGGATAGAAAAACTCAATTTCTGTCTCTCCACCAGTCACCTTAGTACACTCCTATTTAGCTCTTTATTAAAGTAGGCGAAACGTTGAGTTTCCCCAACGGCAATGACTGTGAAAATCTTCGAAATCATCTCAATGTACGTCTTATTCAAAGTATGGTATGAATAATTAATTACAAACTCATTATCGTAAATTTTATGTGATTGTAATGCTTCAATAAGGAATAAATTCATAGAACTTGAAGGTAGATATTCTACATATCAATAATTTTTCAGTAAACTTTTTCAAACCTAACGTTTGTATGTGGTACAACTATAATACATAGTTTGTAGTTAAAGCATTAAGATAACGTCGAACCATAAATGTTCAAATGAATGGAAATTGAATAAAAATAGTGGCTATGGAGAATTTACGATAAATTACTCATAAGGACATTGCAAAATGCCACAGGATGTGAAAACAACTTAATTGTACCAATACACAAAAGAGACGAGCAAATAAACTACGACTGTTTGAGCGAAATTTGTCCTTTGTCAGTATGCTTTAAAGTATACACCGCAATAGTGGAAGAAAAATTAAGGAATATGATACACACATAGAAAAGAGCGGCGCAGTAGATACTAGTAGCAAGAGTATTTGGAGGTGTTTAGGGGAAGTGGTTCTGCCAATATAACTGATAAGTATTACAGCAAGTACATACCATACAGTAATGTACAGCGACGCCTATAATTGACCTAACGGCTGTTGGTTGAGTAGGAAATAAATAAAAATAAAATAAAATAAAATAAAAAGGAAAAAAGTACAAATAGAAAGAAAGAGATCATATGAGTTGCAAAAAGACAGAGAAATCCGCCAAGGAAATAGTCTAAGCCCACTATTGTTTATAGTAGTATTGGATAGAATAATTTAAAAACGTCAAAGAACAATTATAGGATTAAACACACCAATTAGATATAAAAAATTAGAACCGGTAAAGATAAGTAGTTGAATGTATGCTCATGATGTAGTGCTAAAACTAACAAAAGAAAGCACAAGACTCCAAATTCTAAGAAATACTAGAAAGCTAAAGGGTGCCGATATTTTAATCGAGCAGAACTATCTCAAACAGGTACGAGAAGAAAGAATGGTATTAATACAGCAAATGAAAGGGTAGAGGGATAAAGAACACAGAGCTTCCATAAGATATAATAAATTTATCATAAATAACTAAATATTTACTGGGAGTGATATAAATCTGAGAAGAAAGGTGGAAGCGCAAAAGGCAAACGGAAGGGGCAGCCAAAAGCAAACGTGGTAGATAGGTCACCTGAAAGAGAGTCCTTGGCACAGCAAATAAGGAAAATAACAAAAACAGCGAGACGACGGAACGAATGAAGTACCAGACCGGACAATGGACCCGGACATGAATAAGGAAAAAAACATAAATAAGGATAACAAAAATTGTATTAGAAATGGCAAAAGTAGAATAAAAGAAAACATATTGCAAAACAAAATTAAAGGCAAGGTATTTGTGGGATCATAGAATGTTAGAGGATTAAGTAAGGCCATAAAACAACTTAATAATGAATGTAACACATGGAAATTCGACATTATGGCGTTCAAAGAAACCAAACTTAAAGGAAGTGAAATATTAGAGATCGATGACTATGTCCTATTTAATAGTGGGGGTGAAAATAGACTGATAGGAACAGGCTTTATGGTGATCAAACTGCTAAAAGGAACAATACTGGATTTCAAATCTCTCACAGACAGAAGAAAATTCCAGAAGATATTTTTTATAAACATCCATGCACCGACAGAAAAGAATGGCATCAAGGAAAATTACTATAATAAATTAGAATATGATCGGCTCCCAAGATACGATATGAAAATTGTGCTGGGAGATGCCATTGCGAAGAAGGAAGAAGTATTCCAATCGGTAATAGGAAAATTTGATAGATTTTGGAAGAGAAAATAGATTAATAAATAAGAGTACATATTTCAAAAGGAAAACTATACACGTTGTCCCCAGAAATTTTGAATACGAGTAATGCAATGTAGTGTTTCTAGGCACTGTGATTTTGTTCTTCTCGATTATTAAAATAGGTTGTCATGATTGTTATGAGAGTGGTAACTAAGCGCCAAGTAATGCCGATTATTAAAATAGGTTGTCATGATTGTTATGAGAGTGGTAACTAAGCGCCAAGTAATGCATTCAAATGCCCGTATTCAAAATTTCTGGGGAGAACGTGTATACAAAGGGACATGGAGATCGCCGGATGGGAAATATACTAACTAAATCGATCATATATTGGTAAAAAGAGATCAAGAGAAATTACTAAACGTCGACTCAGACCACT
The DNA here is from genome assembly GCA_940337035.1 of Agriotes lineatus. Lineage (NCBI taxonomy): Eukaryota > Metazoa > Arthropoda > Insecta > Coleoptera > Elateridae > Agriotes > Agriotes lineatus. The sequence continues at coordinate 99,592,089 of OW679196.1, read as the reverse complement.
TTGTGGTGGGTATAAAAATGAAGGTAATTCTACCATTAATAAAAAACAATAAATGTAGCAAAACAAGAGACAAAAGTGACAGGCTGGAAAAACAAGAGGATAAAATTAAGTATATGGAAACGGAATAAGAAATTGGAGGAGTTGAGAGACACTGAAAATGTTGAGGATCATTGGAGAGATATAGGAGTAGCAATGAGGCAACGTGCAGAGGTATGTAAGCGAAAAGCAATACTACCAAGGAAGGATTGGTTCGACGAGGAATGTAAGAAAGAAGTAGAAAAAAGACACAAAGCAAGGAAAAACATGAAAACTTATCAGATAAAAGAATAGAAGATATCAAAAAGCTATTATAACAAGAATAGAAGAAGACTTCAGAAACAGAGAAGTTAGAGCACTATATATGGGTGCCAGAAGAGAAAGAAAAGAATATAAGCCGAAGAATACAATCTGTAAATGCAAGAAAGAAGGTATTTTAACAAATGAAGATGACGTAATGGAAAGTTGAAGATAAAGTGCAAAATTGTACCGATGACGAAGAGCGGAGAATGAGCGAAGGAGAGGAAGATGAGGAGGCCACTGTAAGGCAGGATATTCCGGAGCTTGGGGAAACTGAAAAGATAATAAAAGGCAGAAAACGACGGGATTGTAGCTGAATGGTTCAAATACCTAGGAGCTAAGTTAATCGAAAAAGTTCATTCGCTCATAAAAAATATGGATACAAGAAAAATGCTAACCGGATAGTCGGAGGCAATATTATGCCCAATATTAAAGAAAGGAGATACAATGGACAGTGATAACTATAGTGGAATAGCTCTACTTAACATTGCGTACAAAGTGCTAGGGATAACGATTAAGAACAGGATTACTAAGAAAATGGACAAGACAGTGGGAGAATATCAGTGCCGTTTTCGGAAGAGAAGAGGGGTGGCGGACTAGGTATTTGTGTTAAAGAAGTTAGAGGCAGAAAGTTATGAACACCAAATAAAAACTAATGTATTATTTATTGACTTTAAACAAGCCTACGATAAGGTGAGGAGAAGGGAGCTATACAGAGCTGTGTAAGAAACAAAAATCAGTAGGAAGTAAATCACACAGAAAACAGTATCAAGGTGAAGGGGAAATTATCAGACAGTTTCAAGGTCAAAGACGGGTTACGTTTGTACTAACTATTGTAACCTACCTTAGAAGGTTGACATAACTCCGACTAGCTCAATCCTCGGCTGCGCTATGGGTATGATAAGTGTGAGATTCTTTGTTTACTTCACTTTCGCATAAAGGTTTTAGTTCAATAACAAGAAGTATTGGGCGCCAACAATTTTATTTAAATTGTTAATCTTTTCTATGATATTTATGTACATTCAATCGTATAACTCATGGTTCATATTAATGTCAATTGGGAGTTTAATATAATGTAGGGTTATTTAGTATGGCAGTTTCTATAGTTTACTTTATACTGTAATATTGAATTAAAGTTCTTTTACTTGATGTATATCAATTAATCCACCTTTAGTTTTATGGACAGTTTTCTATCCTTTACGGAAATTCAACACTTTCAGGTAAGATAAATCGAAAGAGCTCTTCATACCCTCTTAATCTATTTATATCTTTAACTAATGCTGTTAATTGATTTCACCTTTAACTCAATTCACATTTCTAAAGTATAAGAAATGCCCATTATTGATAGATGTCTACATTATAACATTAAATCCCTTTTGATTTGACGTTTACAAAATTATAACCTAGTTTTTTAGCCTGGCCACCAAGAAGGTAATTAAATATGTTATTGTGTTATTATGAAGTTATTGACTGTTGATAATATGGCATATGCCCGTTATTTGATAGTAACTTGACATATTTTATGTTATGAATTAATTGAACCGTTTATATATCTTCCTAACGTTTTAGGATTGCCCATGGAGTTGAACTCTATGCAACTGGAACGACCCCCATCGCCAAACCAATAAAGTCGTTTTCTGGTGAGGTTTTTCTAATAAGAATTAACGTAGGTCTAACATGGTCCGCATTTTTCGGTTATGCCCTTCAGAAAGGTTTCACTGCGACCCTGGGTAATTCTATTCCACCGTATCATAATGTCTCGTGGCTTTTAAATAGCAAGGATAAGAGGGGAGGTCAAAAAGCTTGACAAAAGACGCTCTCCATTAAGATATGTATGAATTACCCTATTTATTTACATACCAGTTAACTAATAACCGCTTCTCTAGTGAGAAACTGCCCAATGAATTAATCCTATTTGTTTGAAAAATCATTATTTCTTAATATACTGTAGAATAATACCAATTATAGCCTTACAATTGCAAAGTTTCTTGTTTTGTATTTGCTTATGCTGGGATTCAGTTCTTAATTTTACTTTCTCTGCTGACGCTATGAAGCCTCACTCTGTTTTTTATTCAAAACAGGAAGTGGTTTCTCTTTGCCTAACTATCAGGGTTTTGTGATTATTCAAATATATTATCTTTTAGTAGCTGAACTTTATACTGCTACACGTTAGGGAGACCCGCTGTCCTCACTGCTATTTAACATCGTATTATATAAGGTTATGAGAGATGCAAACATTAATAGAACTGGTCTGTTATACCACAAAAACATCAATGCGTAGCATACCCGGACGACATTGCCTTAGTGACATGAATAAAAGAGAAATTGAGAGAAATTGTGCAGAGGCTTGAAAAAGCGTCCCAAAAAGCAATGGTAATAATAAATGAAAAAAAAACAAAGTTCATTAACTGGTCAGATAGGCAGTTCGTTGAGGAGAATAAACTTACAGTCATGACACAGGAGAGAAGAACATACACCTTTGATGAAGTAGCTACTTTCAAATATTTGGGGGTAACCGTCTCAAATAATCCAGGAACTACAGAAGAGATTCGAGCAAGACTCATGAGTGGAAATAAGTGCATGTATGCACTTAATAACGTATTTAGAAGTATGGATATATCAAGAGCGCTAAAAACTCGTGTGTATAAGTTGGTGGTTCGGCCAATAGTAACGTTCGCGAGTGAGACGTGGATATTGAGACAATCAGATATACAAATATATGGGAAAGAAAAGTGCTTACGAAGATATATGGAGATAAAGAAATTCAAAGACGATGGGAAAGAAGAACAAACTTAGAAATCAAGCAGCTGTATAAAGATGCAAGCATTAACAGGAGTCATAATGGCACAAAGGATACGGTGGTTGGGACACGTTTGAAGAATGCCAGAGAGTAGAACGCAGAAGAAATTAGTAAATAGCAAAATGGGAGAAAAGAGAGACGAGAACGGCCAAGAGACAGATGGAGGAAGGACGTCGAGGAGGATATTAAAAAACTGAATGTGACCAATTGGAAGGAAAATGCTACATACAGGAAACTATGGAAAGAGATTGTAATCAAAGCGATGAGGCTACTGAGGTTGGTATTGCTTAAAAAAAATGATGTAGTGATAGTAGCTGATACATGTAGCCAGATACAGAAATTAGTAGACGTATGGGTAGTTTAAATCAAAAGATGAAAATGAAGTTAGATGCAAAGAGATCGATATGAAAAGTAAAAATATATGAATATTTGGAAAGTATACTTACTGGGGATGGAAAAATAGTGTCAGAATTTACAAATAAAACGAAGAAGAGTATCACGATATATTACACACTAAATATATTAGTACTAGACAAAAAAGAGGGGTGACAATATGAAATGCATTATATATAGTACCGTTACTTTACTAACTGCCCTATATGCTGGCTAGAACTGGTTACGAGAGAAAACTAAAAGTTATGAAAATGAAAGTAGCCAAGAAAGAGGAATGGAATATGATACGGAATGGTAAGATAAAAGAGATGGCGGATCAGCAGTCAATACTGAAGAAGATAGAAAGAACCTAGGAAAAAGAAAAAAGGGATGACCCAGAAAAGCTTGTATAGAGCAAATTGTAGAAACACCTCATCAAATGAAAATACTAGCGAGAAACAGAAAAGAATTGAAGAAATGGGTTTAAGAAATCACGGAGTCGTAAATTCGATGCCTGAAATGGCAAAGCATAGGAGAAAACTAACACTAGAAATAATTTAAGAAGTGTTTGGCTAACGTGCCCTATTTTCATGGTAACGACAATTTGCAGCTGTTGAATTTTAGTATTTTGGTTACTCAAAAAGGATATATATAGAATTAAAAAGGTAAAAATATGGCATGTCTCTAATTGAGGAGCAATCGTGCCAAAATTAATAACTCAACTTTACAGATTTTGTTACAAATCGACAAAACCGTTTGCTAAGTAATCGTATGGATAATTTTTAATAATTTTATGGAAAATTATGTCTTAAGAGCTTAAAAAAGTAATTCCAAAATTTAGGTAAAATATATACTGGATGCGCATCTTAAAAAATTTGCTTAGTTTTTCTATAACTCAGGGACAGTTTATTAAATGAAAGTAATGTTTTGCACTTTTTAGCTCGGGTATTTACCATTGACGAAAAGGACATATTTTGGACCCCACACATACAGAGTGAGCACCTCTAAAAATTAAAATGTTGGCCTTGACACAAATGGAACCCAACTGATGCAGCCTAAATGTTGTAAAGAAGACAACGGAGCAATGGATAGGTGCGTAATGTTTACTGCAGCCGCATCGAACAGAGGCGATGCGTCCAATATGACCGCAAGCCATGAACGGGCGGACTGCTCTTGGGCTACTTACTACAAACGTTGAAATCGTATTCGCAGACTAGATTTTTCCAATGTCGTCTTTCTGTCTGTCTGTCTGTTGGCGGTATATCTCAAAAACTATTTGTTGGATGTAGACCATATTTTGCGTGCAGATTTTGTCTACCTGGCATAAAACCGAGAAAATTTCGGACAAATATATACAGTGTGAGCGCCTTAAAAAAATCAATACATATTAGGTCAGGCTTTGCACTTGACAAAAATGGCACCGAACAGATACAGAGTACTGTCGCAAAAGAGTCAAAAAGTTTTGACAATAGGTACGTTGTGTTAAATACAGCCGCGCATCGCAAAGCCGGGAGTAGTCTTTGATGGGTCCATGGATAAGATGCCGAAATGTAAATTCGCGTTCTTAGGCGCTGTAGTTCAAATCCCATCGCCGATTTTTTTTTTTTTTTTTGAAATTGATTTAATGCACATTACGAAGCGTTCTCTTTTATTGTTTCAGTAATATTACAAACGTGAATATATTTTTACCCCTATTATTCTCTAATTTTTAAAATTGTTTAGTATCACTACGTCCACTTGCTATGAAAGTTCTGAGTAAAGCCCGTTACAAATTTCACAAAAAACATATTCGTTATAAAAGAGTGTGCTTTATTTACACCCAGTTTTAGAAATCTACGTTTAGGTTAGTTACGGTTTGGTGTTAAATTTCAATAACTTAAAGTTATGAAGAGAATTGCTAAATATTTTTAAAAATAGTATAAAAAGATATTGTATTCAAAAATTAGGCTTAGATTTATATATTCAATACAAATTATTGCTTTTTATTTGTTTCTAGTTCAAGATTTTATTAACTTAATGACCCTGATTATTTCCTTCACCAAACTTTAAGAGCAGTAGAGCATAAAATTCATATTTAGTACGGAAACTTCGTATCTGAACTTAATTTTTAAGTATAACAAAAGACAACTAGGAACAATGGTATTTCGCTCTTGTCAAATTTTAAATTAATTATATATCCCGCAAAACCCTTAAAGAATTAAAACACATTATATTTCTAAAATTGATTTTAAGTGAAGCACAAACTTTTATAAGAGAAAATCGACAAGCAAAAACAAAATACATTGTTGCAAACGTTTGAAAAACACTTTATAAAAATTGCAGAAGCAACTTTTGTTTCGAATGCCAGTTTACAAAATGTTGCATAAAATTTGATAAAAAGTTTGAAATTAAATAATTACAAATTCAATAATCAGTGATCAACACCATCATGTGTTCTAACCTCAAACAATTATTTATGTTCTGTGCAGTTTTCTTCCCCCATTTATAATTTATTCTAGATGACAGAAGAAAAATGCACAGAACATAAACTTTTAGTTTCATACTAGATATTATTCTCCTCTAAACCAAGAGGCAACAAAATAATGAGGATTTATAGGGTTTTACTGAAAATGTTTAAGTTTACATAGGATCTTATACGCAAAATATTGGTTTTGCTTGAATCTGACTTTAATGAGGAACGATGTATCTTAGTTTCGGTAAAAATGAATTTATCGGTATTGTGTATTTAGATAAATACGTAAATAGGCAACGATATGTTTAATACATATGAAATAGATTCTGATGTTTGTCAGTATATAACTTAGCTTTTCTTTAAATTGTTCCTGTGTACAGTTGACATTAACATGTTTTTAAGGTCTTTTTAATTCATATTATTTGTCTAACTAGTAGATCATTGTCATAAATTATTGTAGGATACATAGCTCTGTGCCACTGTATCAACCGTATATAGTTTATGTACGTACGTTATCTCTTGACCGTTCTTAATCAATTAGTGTAACAGGTTCTGTTAGGTAAATTGCTTGCTAGCAGATATGACTAATAGGTTGCACGAAAACTCCTAGAAGGGAAGTGCCACTTGAAGCGTGTTTGGAGTGGTTTCCACATCATTTAGCAAAATGTGCCTGCAATTATGAATTAGTAACAGCAATTAGTAAAAACAAATCGACCCGAGAAGAAGCAGTAGTGATCTCAATGTAATCTGAGGTTAAAATAACAGTTTCACAATTCAAAAGATTGTGGTTTATAGACCACTCCTACATTAATTTGATATGGCGAGAAGGGTGAAAACAAACCTTGTTGAGAACTGTTGTGGTTTCAGAAATTTGGATTACTATAAATTTGACTTAAAGAAATCCAGTTAGTAAAAGCATTTTTATTGTTGATATTAGTCCCATACCAGCAGCAGATGAAATTTCAGCATCAATGCAATTTTTTCTATATCAGTAAAAATTGAATTTACCTGAGCGCTCCATAAATAGTTACTAAGGCACACCTAGTTTTCACATGAATTAGGGTTTGCAATGAATTGGGATTAACATTTAGATAGATCCAACGATCAGGCCTCATTTAAAATTAAAGATGATGCGAAGACTGCTACAATAAATTTTAAAATTCAAGACAAGACACGGGTTCACTTACTGTACGTTCGAATACTGTTATAAGACCAAAGCACGTCATAATGTTATTTGATGAAGGTATTTAACGTATGTAGTAAACTGCATAAATATGTATATACATTCTTATTTTTGTAGGGGGATTATTATAATCGAATTTGCTCGAGGTTGTTGTAAAGAAGAACTATACAGGATGACAATCCATGATATAAGGAAAATACCAGATCCAACACACCACACCCAACATACTTTTACTATAATTGATAGAGAAGGAGAAGTACACTAACATGAGACCCAAGAATAAGTAGTATCCACGTTCCTCCATGAGATAAAATTTAGAAAAGCCTCGAAAAGCGTTATCAATTAAGAACTCTAACAAAAATCCTCATTTTATACGATTCTGCTATGAATATTGGGCACTGTTGGGAAATTATTCTCAGTAGTAAAAAGTTACGCAGCCGAATCTCTCCAAAATAAAACAGAGGTTGCTGATACATTTTTTAATAAAACAAACCTGAGTGTTGATCAGGAAACGCAGATTCTGTCTGTAGATTTCTAGAAATGATGCGCTTATAAAAATTTGATTCGTTACTGATGGAGGATTTCCATCAGTAACGGACCAAACTCCCTTTGAAAACTGTATACGTATACTTGTCGTTTAAAGTGAATATTAATAAATAATTGATTTACAAAATTATGGAGAGTTAGTAATCATAGATTACAACAAATGTTATTAATAATGTAAACTTTTTTAGGTTATTCCCAGTATTTCCACAATCGGATATTATCCGGTGTTACTAGATTATAAAGAGCGATGGAAAAAAACATAATCTAAGAACAACAATTTTCCCAAGAAGGAATCCCTGCTGAAAAATACAAGGTGGTTGCGAAATTGGGAATATATTTTACTCACATGAACTGCATAAAAAGATTTAATTTTTTTTCCCAAAGGGCCAAATGAAGAAGTTACGGCCCTGTAAAGTGGAATTAATAAAAACTATTGTGTTGCATACGGTATAACCCATCGCAGATCTATTTTAAATCTTTACAAGGTAAATTGCTGTCTACTAAAGTTATAATTTATAGTAATTAAATAGAACTAATTTGATCAGTGATGTAGTATGCAAGGGGGCAGGAAATATTTTTGATAAAAAAATTAAAGCCACGTTTCTTTACACATTCTGTGATGTATTATGAAAAAAAGTTCTCTTGCCATTTTTAGCTCAACACGCTTCACTATTTTTATGTAGTTAATGTTGGTAAAATATGTCAGCAACCTTGACTACCACATTATATAAAAAATCTGTAAGTGGGTTTACGCCGAACTTTCCTCGCACGAATTAGATCAATTTGCAAATAAAAAAAAATAATCCCGCTGGGGTTTGAACCCGCCGCATCTGCATAGCGATCGTAACCCCATCTGCGTAGCCCCATCCAGCCTTATTGATGAAATGAGTGCGGCGAAAGCCTCTGCTTAAAGGAACGGTCTCATGAAACGTTTCGACTCTTTTGTGACATTATCCTATATCTGTTGAGTCCTATTTTACGCAAGTGTAGAGCCTGACCTATGTGATAATTATTACTACCTTCTATTTCAAAATTAACGCAAAATTAAACAAAATTTTATTTTTTCAAGGTGCTCATTCTGTATATATTTATCTGAAATTTTTACGGTTTTATGCCAGGTATTGTTATTAATAAATCAAACTTATCTTCTTTTGTGGAGCTGAAGCATACTAAACATCGAGTAAAGTGTGTATTAAGCAATCTCTGTGGAAGATGCAAATGCAATGAAGTTTTATGTAATTGAAGTGGAAACAAATATATAAAATTATCAGCGCGTATAGGTAAAACATTTATTCATTGTCCTTTTGTTTGGTAAAGAATGTATTGCGGTGTATTAAAAAAATGTTTTAAATATTTTTAGTATTTCAAAGTTTTTAACTAATATTCTTGAAATTTCAAACCCCTTTTTGAATTTTTTTTAATCAAATGTGTTTAGATGTTACAAAAATGAGGTCCTATCAAAGCTGGGAAAATTACTTAAAAAAATCGGTTAATTACCAATCACCAATTACCGCCCAATGAAGTAATTGAATTACCAGATTTTCAGTTACTCAAATGAAATACTAATTCGATTATCAATTGCTTGTTAATTGTAATACACAACATAAATTACTTTTTCAATTACTTTTACTAGATCTATTTAATTGTATTTAGACACGCATATGCTAGTAGATCGTTTGAAGAAAGCAAACTGAATTTAATAAATAATTATTATGAATCAATATATTATAATGAAATTATTTGTTGTCAGTTGTTACACAATAATTACTATCTACATCTTGCACAGCCTACACTACACAATATACGACACATGCACATCTCATCTACAAGCATACGTGCCTGCACCAAATACCACTTTGCCCATGCACAAAACTAGCTGTTATCCGACTAGTCATATGAAATCATAAATTATATACTTATATGTATTGCTCAATGAATGCCCTATTGCCATTTGCTTTACAGGAAAATTAATAAAGCTTTATCTTATTATTTTAGTAATATAGTAATTGAATTACCAGAAAATAATTCCATTACCGCCAGTAATTTAATTTTCCACAAGTAACTCAAATACTTGCACAGTAATTTAAATGCTTTTGCGTAATTAAATTATTCAAAAGTAATTGAGTAATTGAATATAGTAATTAATTACTTTCAAAAAGTAATTGTTAAGTACTTTTTAATAAAAATTACAATTACCAATTACAATTACCGTATTTTGAAAAGTAATTAAATTCTAAGTCAAATAAAAAAAGGAATTTAATTAGTAATTTAATTACAAAGTAATTAATTACCGCCCAGCTCTGGGTCCTGTTAAAATAAAAATTAATGTTGAGCTTAAAGTATTAATAAGTACATACTTCAAAACGTGGTAAATAACAGTAAGCTTCTACTAAGAGACTATATTATCAGGACAATCTATAATAGCTGTCATTAAGTTTAGTTCTATTTATGACGCCTACTAGTCATAAAATACATAGAGAGCCGCATTACTTAAGGGTATACATAACCTATTTTCAGTAGTAGCTTTTGCATAATTGATGGCTGTTTTTACTATCTCTGATACTTTGGCTGTACAATGGTTAGAAAGCTATTAAAAATCAAATTAAGCATTACAATAATTTTATATTATGGCTTGCTAACGTCAAAATGATGTCAGATGTAATACAAGCACACGCCAGATAAATTAGTATGCAGTGTTAATACCAACAAGTAGTATTTACAAGTAAATATCATTGGTACATCAATCAGGCGCGCGGTTGCCTTGTCAATAGTAAATTTAATATTAGAGTGAATTTCTATGTAACGTCCTCAGTTATACAGTAGGAAAGCTCGTTATTGGTTTTTAGCTCAATAGTGAGAATGTAAATAGTAATCAACAGTGGCACTTCCCACATCCACACATAAAAAAATATTTACATTACTTTTCCCCTAATCATATATTTTAGTAATCCTTACATTTAAAATTAAGTTAAACCAGCTTTCTGTAAAAGGCAAATCTAAGTTTTTTGACGGTTTGAGCTTGCGTTACGAGGTAATATCTCTAGTAAAGCTTTAATATAAATAAATATTTAAGGACAAATCACCACAGATACATAAAATAATAGTTTCAATTAGAATTTAAACATGCTTTCTCAGGGCTTATTAAAATAATGGTCGTAATAATTAATTGCGGCAAAATAAATTATTTATTGCATTTCTTAATTTACTTATTGGCAACTTGTTTAAATAAATTGCTCCGGCTTTAGCATGAGAAACTCTTACATCTGCAGGATTAGGTTGTAATACCCAGTATAACATCTACTGTTGAGTATAAATTTGAAGTTGTATGGTAAATATCCGACTTTACATCTGACAGCTTAACATTTAAATTGACGGCCAAAACAGAGACGCTTTGTTCCCACAGAATAGCGTAATTTGAACTAAAAACACTAAAAATTTGAAAATTGCTTCAGGTAAATATGCAATGCAAATAATGGCGTAGTACAGCTAACCCGTTTTGTTTTCGTGAAGTCAAGAGGACGCGGAAATTGACAATTGTTTAATTTCTTGCAACTCGACCCAAATATGACGCCAACAGGAACCTGTTTCTACACCTCGTAAGGTATCTCCTCCAAGTGCTGCACAACGTTGAAGGCTTGTTAAACTCCCCTTGCTGGTAAAATTTGCCTCAAAATGTGGGCTTCGTAGGCTGGTTAGTTTCCAAAGGACGCTACGGCAATTACACAAATCTGGAACTCTCCTGGCGTCTGATTTTTGGACGTAGACACCAAGGGATACCTTCTCTCCACAATGCACATAAAATTTCAGCTGACCGATGCCCGAAAGTGGTCGAAAACTTGCCTCGATATCGGACCCACTCGGCCAAACTTTGCTGGGAGATTCTGGCATAATAAAACTGTTCACACAGGCACTCTGCAGACTGGTAATTAAAATAAACCAACTTTGAATTCATACTAAATTTTTTAATATTCAAAATAGTACAAGTTCTTGGAGCTCTACTTGCATACAGCTATTTTTTTTATGGCTTGAATTAACCACCACAACAAACAAACTAATCAGGTATCTTAGCAAATAATTACAAGTGTTTTGGAAGTGAGTTTTGATAACATGTTATTTAGAAACTATATTGTTTTTCAATAATTGTTAATCGTAGCACTGTTTAAAATTAAATCTCTGTTTTTAATCACTTTGGTTTTAAATAGCACTGTTTCGCCGTTTTATCACTGCACTATTGTTTTCCTTCTAATTGTAAGTTACCATGTCATGCTTTTTGCATTCTATGCTTTATTACACCGCTTTCGGTACCTTTCAGCTTTCAGCGTTGCCGTTTGTTGGATTCGTAATTTTACCACTAAAGCTTCAAATAACCTTCATAACGCTTCGAACATCCCTGTATCAATGCCAATTCAAAATATTGTTTTGACTTTACAATGTTAACTCTGTCAGTTCATATAATTTGAGTACATCTGCCATAACGAGTACATTTTATGAAATTTAAGTTAAACGTAACCCCTTCAATATTGTTTAGTCTAATTCTAACCTCTGTCAATCAAATTATAATTACTGCTAATCATATCTTGTGTATTTATTAGTGTATAATACTGACTCGAATATTGCAACAAACAAATTATAAATTCTGCGCTTATTTAAATTTTTCTTTGATTTTCATGTGTTAGTTATGCAACCAGAATTGCTGTGAGCATTAAGTCATTGCAATATGTGGAAGTAACTGCAGTGCGCAATTTTAAAAATAATTTTCAACTCGGTGCTGTAAGTTAAAGACTGAATGACAAGGATAAGAAGAGTAATAGAAATACAATAAAAGTTTCTTGATATTTGTTCCAATTGCCTAACTATATAAAATTTACATTTACCATTCATTCAAAATTACAACTAAAAATCCGGCTTAAGTGTAACAAGTATACGCGTTCTAGAGTTTAACTCTTTCAACTTATAGATACTCTAGGTTTATATACAATATTTTTTGCAATTCTGTAATAAAAATAAAATTTTAGATAGTCTAGGTTGATTGCCATGCAAATGTACGGCAAAGACATTTTAGTATAGGATTGCAGAAATAATTCATTAGTAACAGCGAAAGGTTTTGTACGTTTTATGTTAAACTGTGACTTATAACAGTAGATACCACCTAATCCAATTTTATCTGTTATGGCTCTTTCTAGAGCTAGTTATTAGCACTTGCACCTTCACTTTTGTTTGTATTTTTTTTCATTTCGCCGAATGGTAACAACTTTAAAATAAAAAATAAAATTTTAGAATCTTTAATTCTAATACTATTTTTCTATTATGTTAGTTTTTACTTCCCTGGTCTAAAAGACAAAGAAAGTATTGTAGTCACGAAAAAATCACCTTCCAAGATTTCTTCGGATTTACAGGGCCCCTATACAAAGAAAAACAGGTTTTCTTAACCCATTAATGGCCAAAGTATCAGAAACGAACCATTAATAAGAATTTTTTTAAATACTTTTTCTATAAATGGAAATAGATATTATCTTATCAATTGCCACTGAGAAAACTCCCAAGTTGCTCATACATGTGTTTGTACTCAATTTATATAAATAATAACAGTTTTATTAGTTTTTAAATAACGGTCATTTCAACAGTGTGTGGAGCACTTTGTATAAAAAACAATAATATATAATAAAATAAATTTTGAAAACTTGAGTTTATAAAAACTTTCGTCTATAGAGATCAAATGAACGGAAAATGTAAACAAACCTGACAAAAGTATGTATGCAATAATTTTACAACCAACTAAAGTTAATGGTTCGTTTATGATACTTTGGCCAGATGCAATGTAGACAAACAAAAGTGCATGCGCATAACGTTCTAAAAATTTGTGCCTAGATGGATATCATTTCTTGTGAAACTTTTGAATTGACAACACACTATATAGTAATGGTAAAGTGTGAAGAGAACAAATATATTATTATACTTTATTATAAAAATCATAGCGACTAACCCGTAACTGTTTTGATGAATCGGACCAGGTAACAGTTGCAAGATGGAATGGTTTTTTTGACAGTGGTCTATTATGATATGTTTTTATTAGAATTTTTCCACTGTCTCGAGTATGTCTTACACATTTCGGGAGTTTCTGATCTACTCCCGTCCTCAGGTGAATGAACTCTTGGTTAGTCCTGAGGACTGATTTTTTGTACGTTTTTTTATCAAGTACAGTAGTGCATACCCGGGATTTGAACTCGAGATCAGTAATCGCTGTGATTACTAGTCTGTCACTCTTACCACTAGGCCACCAGCGCGGCCTAGTGGTAAGAGTGTTAGACTTGCACAGTAGTAAACGCAGGGAAAATAATATATAACATTACCATCGATTTTCATCTGTCCCAATTACAATTTCGGTCATTTTTGCTTTTGTCCTCGATAAAGAACGATAGCAGATCTACACCCTCAGAGCCGATAGAACAGAAATCGGAGAAACTGCTAGCCGCAGCACCGTCTACATCTTCGGGTCGTCCTCCTCGAGGAAGTTTACCATGTGCAATAAGATTTGATAACGCTGGTCATATTGTAATTAGAGAGGAAAAAGGCAAAAGGGGTCATTGCAGGGTTTGCAAAACGCACACTTTATATTTGGTCGCCAGCTTGGCCGAGCGGTTAGGGCGTCAGGCTGCAGTGCCACGATACGGGGTTCAATCACGACCCAGTCGCTTTAAAAATTGGGTACCGAAACCACAGTTGTGGAAGTAGGAAAAGTAAGGCAGTCGTCGAATGCGTGATGCTAACCACATCACCCAGTACGCCGTTAACGATGTGCCAGATGACTGGGTTTCGTAAAGAGATATTTCGGCGATCCTGACTCACCTTGGCTCAGACCATGTTCCTACATGGAATGAAGTGCCCGAACTTTACTTTACTTTACACTTTACATTTGTGTGATAAAAGTCAAATTCACTTACACCTTACTTGTTTTAGTGTATTCCATAACAAAAGTGTTTTCGTTTTAGTTTATACATTCTGCCAAAGTATCATTAACGAACCATTATTTTTCTTCTATATATTGTTATTATTATTATTATTATTTTATATTTTTCTTTTAATTTCATCATAAATAAAGCATACATATAAATTTTGTAACAACATTTTAATTATTTTGGTGATTGACCATGACTGCCTGTCTGTATGGTTGTCTGTCTGCTTGTCTGTTGGCGGAATAACTTAAAAACTGTCTGCATTCATATTATATGTCTATCTGGCATGCAACCGAGAAAATTTCGGAGAAATATATACAGGAAAGCAACTTGAGAAATAAATGTTTGTTAATTTTTGATTTACTTGAGAAATAGACACTAGCAATAATTTGCACATAGCTCAGGCTTTATCATTGGCGAAAATGAGACCTAACTTGTACAGGGTAAATATCACATATTGGACAGAATAGTATGGTGGTTTATAACGCATCAAAAACTGCTCCACTTTGAGCACGCCAGTGGCACAATTTTTCTAGGGGCGGAGCGCGGAATGCAAGTCATAACGGAGTACATTTTTACTTCCTTCGTCTAAAAGACGAAGACATTTGTTATCTCCAAAAGATAAAAGTATTAATTTTCCCATAGTTCAGGCTTTATCATTGGCAAAAATGAGATCTAACAGAAACAGAGTAAATACAACAAATGGGACAGAATAGTATGGTGCTTTATAACGCAGCAGAAGTTCATCCAATTCAAACACGCCCGTGGCTCAGTTATTTTAGTATCGGACAACACACTGGCTCCCAATATTCGCCTCGGAGCGCGGAGATCGAATCCCAGCGGATTATATTTTTTTAAATTGCAAATTGATCAAATTAGCGCGAGGGAAGTTCCGTGTAAAGCCCTTTACAGAATTCGTAACCGTTTGAAGCACACAAAAAATAATTGCAACACGGAATACTGAAATTATTGACTATAAAAAGGTTTTGTATAACGAGAAAACTAGTAATTAAAAATACCTGAAACGAGCACGAGGCTTTTGTTACAGAGTTACCTATTTATTACCTAAAAAACTTGTTGCTTTCTTTATAAATCTTCGTATACTTTTGTTGTTAGATGTGGTAAGCTGCTGTTGCTAAAATACGTGTTATTGATGGCGTTATAATAACACCAGTAATCACTAATAACACCAATAAAACTAATATATTGCCATAAAAATCACTGAATAAAGGTAAAATTGATTATTTTATTTTCTTTGTAAGCATTTTGTAATAACAGACATCCTTTACAACTTATGTTATCACGAGCAAGTGAAATCAGCGCCGGGGGTGCGCAACTTTTAATTGTTGAAGGGTACTAGAGTATGTAATGAGAGCTCCAATTTCACACTAATTCATAAAAAATGTAGAAATGGTGGAAAGCTTAAAACCTCTTCCAGGGATGCGCAAGCTCTAATTTCTTTGGTGAATAGGTGTAAGAGTGCATTGCGACAGCATAACAGAAGCAAGATTTTGGACTAGGTTAATAAAAAAGGACTAATAAAAACCATTTACTGGACCCAAAAAACGCGACACAACCTTTAACAATACAAGGAACAGGTGAAATTGGTTATCCCCAATATATTTTAGTGTATTCCTATGAATTTGTAAATATTTTAAAGTTGCCTTTTGACTGGCAACAGTGAAAATTTAAAGCCCATCTTTCAACTAGTTTGTTGTTAGTAGCATTTTAAAGAAAACGTGTGCTGTGTTAACAATGGAAAATATTGATCATCGCGCGGTTATTAAATTTTTGTACATAAAACGAATGCGTTCCGTCATATGCGACAGTAAAAAATTGGGTGGCGGAATTTAAACGCGATCGTACCATCAGCATCGAGGCATGGAAAAGTGAACGACTGTAATAATGTTGAAAAATAAATTTCTGGATACCAAAGAAGTGTCACTACAACAAAAATGGTGTAGAAAGACAGACAGCTGAAACTGAGTGACACAGCTGATGTTGTGAACATCTCAAAATAGCAGGTGTGCAATACCAACTAATTGGACATGAGAAACCTGTCCATATGATGGGCGCAATGTTTGCGTCTGTGGCGCTAGCCTCCCAGCTTTCAACAGCCTATATAGCACTAGAAAAAAGTAACTACTCTATAACTGAAAATATATTTCATCATCTGTCCTACCGTTATAATATAACAAGGTTCAAGTAATGAGATCGGGAGGCAGCTATTCGATACCGCTTAAAACAGGTAAAACAACATATGCGAAGTATGTCAACAGGACATAAATTATGTGTCAACACACGTGCTCTTATTAGTGGACGGAGCGGCTAGTAGCTGATGAAAGCGATCGGAAATAGAGCCCAAGCTCATATGGCAATTATGGGCGAAAACACTGAATCAGCAGAATTGAGGTCATCAGTTTCAATGTGCTTCAAAGGCGAACTGCGCTACAGCACCGCACGTAGTAAGCTGACAGGATTATTTACAAACACATGCGAGCTCGGACCACTGCTTTGGCAATTATTAGTTTTTATCGGTATAAATGCTTGCAGAACTATGAGAAGCAGCGCTGCCGTTCACAAAACATACCTTCTTCTACCCGCAACCGCAAAACTGCGGAAGGCTCGCTAATTCAAATAATTTTATTTTTAATGTTTATTAATGGATGTTTAATAACTTAATAACCCTTAAACGGGTAAAACGCGGCTAAAAGTAAAATGGAACAGTGGATTATATATTTTTTATTTTTTGCGCTGTCGTTATAGAAAGATGTGTGGCGTGTTTGAATATTTTTTGTTGGGTGTAGTATATGTTTCTTTTTATATGATTAAAAGTAAAAATAATTGCTATATTTGGATTAAAACATCGCCAATTTAGGTGAGGGATTGATATTATAATCACGTGTTCGAATGCAACTTTTGCGAGAATGTCTGAACCGTTTTAAGAAGAATGCAATTAATTTGTGTGTTGGTTTGTTACCGTCTATGAAACAGGGTTCACTGCTATACCCTAGAAATAAAACTGCAATCACAGCAATGGACAGAACCTAGTTGGGTGGCTTCAAAGAAAGTAATAACCGTAAAATCAGCCTGGAAGGTGCTAGCATCAATTTTTTGGGATGCAAAAGGGACTTTGATGGTCGATTATCTTCCAAAGAGGAAACGATAAATGGTGAATACTATGCTACCATTTTGGATCAAAGGCAATAAAATAATATTCAACACAAAAGACCAGGGTTAGAACATAAAAATGCATGCACCCTCTTACACCACTGCAACTTATTGCAATGATCATCTTATTCACCCACTGACTTTTCTTATTTTCCAAAACTTTTGTAGATGTATAGGTCAAAACGATTGTTTAACCCGATTTGCAGGCCTTTAGAAATGCACCTTACCTGATGGGATCAAAACCTTAGAACACCACTGGACAAAATGGATTGAACGTTCTGGAGATTATGTTGAAAACTTAAACTGATAAGTTAAGTTAAGTAGTTATCACCCTGCCCTCCCACTTGTTGGTTCCATGGACAAAGCGCGAAGATGAAAAGAAAGCATTAGCAGGAGCCATGGACCAAGGACATGCGTTTAACGTGTTATTATATATTTTTATCATTAAAATCCACAATTTTTAACAACTAAAACAACTAAAAAATATACAGAAGTCTGTTACGGGACAACTGTGAGAACAACTTCTTTGTATAGAAATAGGTTGCATTTTTGAAAAGCATCTCCGCCAGTTTTGAAAGTAAATTATATCGACTGCAGTTTTTTAAGACATTGCAAGTCTCTCGCAGAACGCATTGCATTTATACAGGGTGGTTGCGAAAGTTGGGGATAATCTTACCAGTATTAACTACATGAAAAATAGTAGAGGTTTTAATTTATTTTTCTAAAGGGCCAAATTAAAAATTTAAGACCCTGTACAGTTGATCTACAAAATTATATTTTTTTAACATGTTAAAACTCATTGGAGATTTATTTTAAAGTGGTAAATTAGGCTCTACCAAAGTCACAACTTGATAGTAAAAGAAAGCTGTCATTTGACCAGTGGCGTAGTTAGAGGGTTTAAGAGATATTTTTGATGTCAAAATCAGGTTTTTTAAACACCGTGTGTCGTATTACGAAGGAAAAGTTAATTCTACGCATGAAAGTTATATTGACACTTTTATCTCAACATAGTAATTTTCAGCTTTTTATAATAATATGGCACATGGTACAGTTAGCGTCAGCACACAGAAAGACATTTTGCAGGGTATTTCAAGAATTACTGTGTGGAGCTAACAATGTCAATAGATTTTTACTTTTGGTCTGGTCTTTGAAAAAATTACCTTCCCGATTTCTTCACGTTTCAGGGTCGCTAGATGATGAAAAACATATTTTCTCAATTATTGCATTTGCCTGCCGGTCTGTCTGTCTGCCTGTTGGCCGTATAACTCAAAAGCTATTTGTTGGAAGAAGACGATATTTTGCATGCATTTCGAAGAAATATGCACACGGTGAGCACATTAAAAAATAACATTTTGTTTATTTTTGCTTTAGCTAAGAAAGAGATACAAGTAATAATTTTCACACAGCTCAAGCTTTATAATTGGAGAACATGAGACCTAACATATACAGGATGACATCACAAATTGTACAGAATAGTATGCTTTATAATGCATCAGAAGCTCGTCCACTTCGAGCACTCCCGTGGCTCATATTCTATCGACTGACTGCATTTTTACTTCTCTCGTCTAAAAAACGAAGGAAGTTTTTATTTTCAAAGGATAAAAGTAATAATTTGCACATAACTCAAGCTTTATCATTGGCGAAAGTAAGGCCTAACAGATAGAGGGCAAATATTACAAATGGATCAGAACAGTATGGTGCTTTACGATGCAGCAGAAACTCGTTTAACTCGAACACGCCAGTGGCTCAGTTATTCTAGCGGCGGACAACACACTGGCTCGAAATATTCTCCTAGGAGCGAGGAGTTCGAATTCCAACGGTTTGCATTTTATTGATCAAATTCGAGCGAGAGAAGTTCCATGTAAACCCCAATATAGATTTTTGTAAATAAAATATTTTTGTCTATAATGCAACACAAAAAATAGTTTTTTTTAAATTCAAGTTTAAAGGCTGTAACTTTTTAGTTTGGCGATTTGAGAAAATTATTTATTTAATAAAAAAAATTATGCAGCTAATGTTGGTACAATAGGTTCCTAAATTTTACAACCCCCCTGTATAATTGCTTCTGTGCAATGAAAACATAAATTCATCTAGTTTTCAACTTGCAACAACAATGTAATTTGTTTAGATAATGGTTTGAGACAAAAAATGCCGACAACGAGTATGAGTGATGGGATTGCTTATACTTCAAATACAAAAATGAATATATTGTTGAGGCTCCACTTGATTGCATATGCATAACTATTTATTTTATATATCAGTACCTATACAATGCAATGTATTTGATAATTAAAATTATTTTCAAACTTTTATAAAAACTAATAGCGCCTTGAGACCCTTATTAGGGATGTTCGATAATCTAGTAGTTTGTTAATTGAAATTTTATTTTTTATAATGACTTTTAATTGTGCGCTGACACTAACTGTCAACTTGCACGTCAAACAATGCTCTGATACTAATCTCAATTAAAAATGACAAATATTCGTTCCACTAACATGTAAATTGATTAAATGCTCTAAGGTAAGTACTTGATTATATTAATTACACACTTTTAACTGTCGTTTATTTAATGTAGCTTCAATAGGATAACTAAAAACCCACCTGAACAACTTTCACCTCTGCTGCTTGAATGTCACGTCTTCAAAACAACACTTCTCCTGACGTCCACAGCCTGGATCCCCTAGCTAGTCCTGTTTTGATGTTCTGCTTACTGACAAGCAGCTGTATAGCTGTTATACCTGTCAAACCTTCGGCTGCCAACAGGAAAGGTCCCGCTCCAACTTAGCAAAACCACCGTCACCTTCCAGACCTTCCCTCTGCTCCAACGGCTCCACGGCAAGTTTGCTATACTAGATGTTCCTTGATTATTATTCTTCTTTTGTAGCTCCGACTTTGGCAATCTCTGTCGTAAGTAACCAACAGAATCTCCCGTGTCCTGAAGTGCCTCTGCTATCCTGCGTCGTCAACTCCTCATGTCCTCAATATTCTATTAATATAACCCGCAATGTGTAACTTTTATTAATGTACCTTCTTATCACCTGTATTATAGAAAATAAACAATTATATCCAAATCCAATTATCTTCTTATTGCTTCTACTTGCTGGTATCTAATTAAATAACCTTCTGATAATCTTCAATCACTGCATATTCATAGCTAATAATCTTCTTTTATGTTTCCATTTATATTTAAGACGTCAATTTAGTAATAACCCTTTTTTAAATGCATTTTACTACCTTACACATTCAAATTAGGGAAAATTTCTATATTTTTATTGTACTCAAAAATTCATATTACATATTATGTTTTATTAGTTGTTGATTTTCTAATAATGGTAGCAAAAACTGCTTAGCCTCTAAGTTACAATTATTTATGCCCTCTACAAATTAAAATAATTTGAGTTCTACCTACTCATCTTATTATTTCAATAGAAATTATATTTGTCATATGTAAGCTGCGCATATATTTATCTTATACCTTTTAAAACCATTAAAGAATACTCAAGTGCTATACATATCATCTTAGTTTACATGAAAAATAAATTATATTAATAGCTTTCAATTAAACAGGCAATTCTTTTATAAGTTTTTCTTATTTCATTATATTGATATACCACATTCTATATTTTAATTAATCTTCAAAATAGACTGCCCTTTATGTATCATAGCAATATGTATGTATTATCGGTAACCTCATTTTAGCTTACGGTGTAGATGCTGGTGCTATATACCCTTGCGTCTGGCGGTATAATGCTCAACTTTCCCCGGAATAGGGTTTTAAAGTTGGAGCGCGCCTTTTCTGCTTGCGCAGGCACCATTATGTGAGGTATGTTTCTTGGTGATGTGTTGACCTTGTTACTCTATCTCTTAGGCCTGTCGTTCTGAGTAGAGCACAGTTAATTTGATGCCCAACTGTGAATGGTCTTACTAAACCCGATTTCGATCGCCAAGGCTGCGGAAAAATTTCGGCCCCCGCGGGATTCGAACCGTGGACTTGTCTATTGCAAGCCTAGCGCTTTCCCTACTGCGTTACCCGGCTTTAAATACAAAAATAATTACTGTATAAAAGGAATATCACCCAGTTTTTTTTTCGATAGATGCAAATAGGTTTTAAATATGCTAGGAAATCTATCCGTTTGTATAAATAAATAAATAATAAAAGGGTGTATTGTAAATATGTAATCTACAAACCTTGATGCATACTGCCTCAATAAGCTATTTTGAAATTTTAAATTGAATTATACATATAGTAATGTAAAATTGTAAATTTAATTAAGTCTCCTAAGCCTCCAAAATCATACTAAATTTCAGTTTATTAAAAAACATCTTAGTGTTTAAAACAAGTACATTGTTTAAATTTGAAATGTGTTGTAGCTCCTCAAATTGTTAAAATATTTTTTTGTCTTCAATAATGTTGAATGATAATCCGTTTCGCAGGTAAAATATAAAAAATAAAACTGGAAATGTTATTCCTGTGTCAATCTATTGAATTACAAGCAAAACCTTTTATTTAAATTCGGTTAGTCTAACGCCAGTCCCTTTCCAAATATTCTATAATCGCTTTTCCTTTCAACCAGATCCCTGTATCGTGCAATTTCTTAGAATAAATTAGAATTAACTGTCCACGGCGAGCGGTTGCCTATGTAATTCCCTGGGACTTTATCCTGTTTTCCAAGGGTTTTACGTTTTACGACTGTCCTCACCTCATGGCCAGACCACAATTGTTTGTGTCCTGCCACTCGCCAACTCCAAGATTTCGCCGCCGCTTGTCCGGAGTTTGTTTCCAGGCCCATTCTCGTTTACGTCTTTTTGTTGTTGCTATTAATTTCGATTATCCTTTGGGGCCCGTTTAATTATAGCTTCGCTTTTATTTGTGCATCGTAAAAATTCAGTGGTTGTAATTGACCCTATTTTAATTATTAAATCCAACCTTCAAACTTCCGATAGCGACCAAAATGAAATTCATATTGGCTTAATAATCATGAAAACATGAAATTAAAATTCATCTGTTATAAGCTGAAAAGCTTTCTAGAGCTGGAAGTAGGATAATTCCTAGACGTTAACTTAACATTAGTATGAAATATGGTTACTGACTTCGTCAGTCAGTGTTATCCATTGTTGGCGTAAACCTTCCCTTAATATCTGTCTTTTTCGCAGACTTTTGTGTGAGCCACTTGCTACTCTTTTAATGTTGTTCGTTCATCATATTTCTGTGTCTGACCTTTGGATACCACTCATATGCTCGTATTATTTATACAGAGAGATCATAAGTGAATGAAGACCAAGTGACCAGTGACGATTGAGTATTTATTGAATTTAATGTTCTAACGTTGAATGCAAGCACCCATTTGACACGTTTTTTTTTTATTATTTCAAAAAATTTAGTTCTACTCCTTTATATATTTATACCTGTGTTCTACATCTTCCTTTTTTGTGTTATATGTCAATGTGATATTATTGCTTTATTTTTTATGTTTTTCTCTTTTATTTCAGCATGCAATCGCTCACTCCTGAACTTAAGCTTCTCCAATTTTCTTTCACACTTCTCTGTACTGTGCTAATAGTATCTAATAGTTTACCACTGCCTTTTTTATAAAATCCACCTTTTCTGCAATCTCCATGCGCTTCTTTTTCTTTACCACAGCTTTAAATATAAAATTATTTGTATCTTGCCGATGTAAATGTCCACCGTTTTCCATTTGTGTAAGTTTTCTATAGTAATATCCGACAGGATCCTCTTAATTGGGAAGTTATACTTTTTCAGTACTCCTTGGTGCCTGACCATAGTTTCTATAGTACATGTTGCTACTGGTAGCACGCAGGCCTTGTATACTTTCCTTTTCATATTTATTAATATCTTCTTCTTCATCATTCAGCGTTCATCGTGCGGATATACTCCTCCCCTATTTTCTTCCACTTGTCTCGATTCTGTCCCGTCGTCATCCACTTTTTTCCGGCAATCTTTCTTATGTCATCATACCATCTACACAAAGGTCTTCCTACGCTCCGTTTTTCTCCCCATGGCTTCCATTCGGTAGTTATCCTTGTCCATTTTTCTGGGTCCATACGGGCTATATGTCCTGCTCATCGCCATTTCATCTTCATGATGGTTTGGCCTACATCCTCCATCTTTGTCTGTTGTCTAATCCATTCTATTGGCTTCTTGTTTTTTAATGTTATATTTAGTATTGCTCATTATATGTTCCTTTCTGTCACTTGTATCTTCTGCAGGGTTCTTTTTGTTAATGCCCACGTTTCTGTCCCATATCTCAATACTGGCATAATACATTGTTCCAATACTTGTTTTTTCATACGTGTTGTAAATTTTCTATTTTTGTTTTCAGTATGTGTTGCAACCTTAAAAGCTGCCCCTAGTGCCCATGCCAGCTGGATTCTTCGTTGTAGGTCTGCGCTTTACATGTTTTTGTCGACAGTTATCTTTTGTACCAGGTATATACAGTATATACATGTTGTCATTTCCTAGTTTTATTTCTACTTTTTGTTGATTGGGGAATCTTTGCATGATTATAGTTTTCTGCGTATTCATTGTCAACCCTATTTCTTCAGATCGTTCTTTTAGTTCTTCGAGCATGTCCTTTAAGTCTGTTTGATTGTCGGTAATTAAAACAACATCATGTGCAAATCTTAGGTTATTCATTTTCTGCCCATTTATCGTTAGACCTCTGTTCTCCCACTGTAGTTTTTTAAAGACGTCCTCTAGCGCTTACGTGAACAGTTTCGGCGAGATCATCTCCCTGTCAGATTCCTCTTTCTATGTTGATTGGGTCGGTGTTTTCATGTAACTTTACAGTACTTGCCGCTTTCTTGTAGATATTTTCGAGAAGTCTTGCACATCTTGACTCTATTCGACAGTTCTGCAATACATTGAGAATTGCCCAGGTTTCTACTGTGTCGAATGCTTTGTTATAGTCGACGAAGGCAAGGTATAGGTCTATATTATATTCTTGGGTTTTTCCGATGATATTACGTAGTGATTGGATGTTGTCTAGTGTGCTATAATGTTGTTTGAATCCCGCTTGCTCCGGGGGTTGATACGAGTCCAGTTTCTGTGTGAGCCTATTCGTTATTATTTTTGTTAATAATTTGTAAACTTGGCATAACAGACTGATTGGTCTGTAGTTTTGAAATTTTGTTTTGTCTCTCATTTTGTGTATCAGAACTATGATGGCGTTATATTCTATCCTGAGGGTATTGTTCCTTCTGCCAGGCATTTATTTAGAAGAAGTTTCAGGTTCTTTATTAATAATCCCCATGTTTTATCAGTTCCGGTATAATTTGGCCTTCTCCTGGTGCCCGATTGGTTTTAAGGTCTTTTATTGCTTTATTTATTTCTGTTATGGTATTTCTGGTATCTCCTCCGATCCAATATTCATTATTGTTCTTCTTTGCGCTGTTTGTGTTTTTCCCGTTTTTGAGGTATATAATTTTTTGTAGAGGTGTTCGGTTGTTCCTGTAATTTCCTTCTTGTTTTGAGTAATTTGCCCAACGTCTTTTTGAAGTTTATTAATTATATTGTTATTACCATTTATTTTCCTTCGTAGAACCTTCATACTCTTATTTTCATTTATTGTTTATTATTTATTAATATGCCTTTCCTTAATTGCATTTGATTAATATAATAATATTAATTCTATTTTTCCAAAAGCTGCTATTTTTAAACATGTTTACAAAGTATTACGAAATAAGAGTCATCACTGATGTCGATCAATAATCAAATTTGCATTAACTTATTCCAAAGCGGTTAAAAATTTTTTTTTTCGAAATCTGTTTTATTGTGGAGATTTACAACAGAAGTGTTTCGATAATTTACTTGTGCCAATTATACCAGTTCAGAAGTTGTGGATGTGAGAAATTACGTTTATCCAACAACTAATAGTTATAAGGCTATTTCTAGATCGACTTTTGACGCCTAAAGTCAACCATAACCCACTAGTGAGGTAACAATTATGTCACTCACTACTGCATTGTTGTCAAATGTCAAAATAGAGATTTTTACGTTAAGTTTTGCGTCAGGCTGTGTCAGCAAACAAAACCTAACCTTCTAACCTCGAATTTGATTTAGACTGACAATCCACTTCAGTACTGCCAAACGTATAACATGAATTACAGGCGACTATATAGATTTATTTGATCTCTCGGTTTTACCAGTTTGTCGGCCAGACTCCATAGCTCAGTGGTTAAACATTCTGCTACTGATCTAAGGGTCAAGAGTTCAATCCCCGATCCCGGTGCGATTTTTAAAAAATAACAAAGTGCAGATAAAAGCCTCTGCAGAATGCCATCATTCGGAAGTGATGTAAAGCCGTGGGACGCATGTTACTATGATGTGTAGCATGTAAAACATCCCGTGCTAGAGTTGGAACTGCTTAGTCTCGGCTAAATCAGATGTAGGACTAAAGTAGCTGATACTCTGCTTGTCCAGACCTTGTTCACGGTGTTGGCAAAAAGGGCATATGAAAGCCACAACAAATACTAACTAACTAACTAATCCAATTTCTCACCATGACTTTTCACGGCTGTCAATAAAAAGAGCTCGACTTTTCTCTGGTGAATTATTTGTAATATAACACTTGTACCACAAATGACTATTTCAATTAATCACATTTTCATTTAACAAAAAAGCATTAACTTCAATTAATTTATAATATGTCATTGTAAGGAAGGAACATTAATTTTTAGGTTTATGGTACTTTAAGGTAGCACGTATTACAAACAATCATTTTTAATGTTATTGGTTATCATTGCCATAATCTGTTAATACCCATTACAGCACTTTATTTACAAATATCAATTTACTGCAGTTTTATTGCATTGTAGCCTTCTGAATTAATATAAACTCTATACTGAAAGAGTACACATAGTATTTTACATTAAACTCTTCAGATACTTTTTGGACAGCTTTGCACATATATAGATAAACTAATTTTGAATATAGCTATATTAAATTGTCTCCTCGTCTTCCCTTTAATGTAGTCTAAAAAACCGACACTAACCACATAAAGAGTGATTTGTATAAGCCATATCCGAGAGCACTCCATATATGGAAAGTCTTATTGACCCATTGAGTTTAAAGGAAAGAATCACCTTTTACAGGCTAACGATCATGAAAAGTGTTTGTATGGTGACCGGAGAGCTTACGATGAAGCCAATCTTCGAACGTCCAGTTCGAGCTTTTTATAGATGTGACATTGATAAAATTACCTTTCTTTTAATGGAGAATAGACACAAATTGGTTTTTTTTTTAACATTGTAAAAAAAATTTAAAAAATTACAAATTCCCACAGAAACCGTACAAATTATAAAGTTAGTTGAAGCTAACTAAAAAAAACATTTTAGAGGTATTCAACTGGAAAATCACCTATCTCACATCAATACACATTAAAAATTTAATTTCTATAGAACAACTTTAGTTCGTATACATACTTGTTTATTACCCAACAGATTTTTGTATAATTGTGCTGCTTCTATCCTGTCCTTTGATTCTTTCTCCGCAGTTTCTGGTATATTTAACTTCCTGTCCAGAAACTTGCTCGATCGTTTTGTTTTCTATTTTTGTATCTTTGTTAGCAATTGTTGCCACTTTTTTTCCTAATTAAGTGGTTCGTTTATCGGCTGAATCTAAAATACTATGCAAGACATACGCTAACAAAGAAAAGCATGGTCCAAGTCAGAAGCTTCATTAAATCCTTCTTGACTTATTTTATAATTCATGTTTTTGCACTACGCATGTTAGAGGTATAATACCTATGTAGTTTGTGTAGTCTCTGCTATCGCTCTTGTGAATTAGCTATGACGATTGAAGCAGTCCCACTACGGTAGTAAGTTTTTTTATTTAATGCTACATTATAAATTTAGTGTGGCTCCTGTATTCCTCTATCACCTATAAATTTTATCATTTTCGCTGCTATTTGATCGTATCTCGCTGCTTTTCCCAATTTTCATTTCTTCAACCATTACTGTACTTCATTTATGCTTATGTGGTCTTCAATGTTGGTTTGTTCATTTATGTCCCACCTAGTTGGATTCTGCTCTATGTTTTTGTCTTTTGCTGTACCTTTTCCTTGGTTCTAAAGGATTTTGGTTTTTATAGAATAACTTTCTTCGTTTTGCTATCATTCTCATTTAATTGCTGCGTCAACGCCATCCTGATCTCTTTTTAGCTTTCAACGCATTTTTTTCTCTTTGATCCTTAAAGGGTTGCCTCATAAGCATGCGCCGTTTTACCATGCTGTGTGTGATATTCCAATTTTGCCAATTATATTAAATTTAATTTGCCATTGGTCATTATTGATCGGGGTATTCATGTTGATGTTTGTACTCGTATACCCAGAAGCGGCGAGCTTTTAGTGCCTGTATAATGGTTATTTTTGCTGTATCAGTACGAAAATGTAGTTATCTTAAAAAGAATAAGAGAGTTTCCGGGATCTTATGAATCATTAAATAGTTATTTAAGTATCAAGTGCCAAAAGTGCGTGCTTATGGAACGCGGCCTGAATTGTTTAATGAGGCGAAACCCAGTTGAATAACATAACAAGTGCCACAAATGCACTGTTTACTAGTGTGAGGACTACATACAATATTTACTAAGATCGTTAATATTTACGGCACAGCGAGAAAAGGTTACTTTATTGTACGTTATCAGTAGCAAGTACAATAAAGCCATTTTTTCCACTAAAAAAAGAAGTACTTTTCGAAACTAAAATGACATCGCAAAAGTTGACATTTTGTAGGAATAAAATATTATATTTTTTCTTCCAATCGAAATAAACGAAAACATTAATAATTTTATTGTTATGTTACGTTACGTTCTATTCGGCCTAGGCCGAAAAGTTATTTCCATACTGTTACTGTTGCTGTTATTGTTACTGCTTGTCATCGTGGCAATGAGTACATTTGCGTAATGTTACGTTTTGTTGTCCAGCAACAAAAATAGCATACCGAAATCATATATTTTGCCAAAAAACATCACGAAAAAGCATAATTTTTTGTCCGTTCGGAGAAAATAGCTATTTATGATTCTAAAACTCACTGTTTATAGCACAAAGCATGAAAATTATAAAACGAATCTGTAGGCTGAGTTTCACACGTCAAGTGCAATAACACCTTCAGCACGAGTTTGCATACAGGATTTTTTCTACAATGTTAATTTTACTGTCATCCATAAATATCGATCTAACAGATGTTTACATTTTTGACAGTTATAATTTGTCAAAATGGCAGTGGATAGCTAGCCGGTACCGATTACTATGTCTGCAGCTGGTAGTTGTCACAGTTAGTTGTTGTCAAAAGTAGTTAGTAAAATGTTGACTGTATTTCTCACATGATGCTTGAATTATTTAAAACACTTAACTCCTCTAACGAAAGACGCGAGCGGTTCCGTTTTGTGTTGTAGCGTGAATTGCGTTTTGTGTGCATGTAATGCAATTACAGAAAATAGGTGCCGAAAGTTGCTACATCCGTGTGCAATGTTCTCAAGCCGGAGTTGAGGCGAGTGCGATACCGGGAAGCAAGGTAGGTGGCAAATCATTTTCCTTTTCGTTACAATTGCGTACCGGCCAATATCCTTGAGACATCTTGAGTGAACAGCATGTGATTTTAGATGATAAGAGTTTTGAATATAAAATCTTAGTTGAATGGTATTATTTGCAGAGATAACATTTCTTGTAGTGCTTTTTACATGCTTGTGGCGAGTCTCAGGTCAAACTTTAAGAGAAATTGTAGCGCCCCAAACATTACCTTACTTTAATTTTACATTGTACTGGTCTTTTTTTCTTAATTTTGGTGTATATAATTTGTTTATGGGTGCTATTTGAATTTACAGTAGTGGTGCCTTTTCAGAGTAAACTACTGTTATGGTACTTTCGCCACGTGGGATTTCAAGTGCATGCCAATGATCTCGCCCCATGAGTAGAGATGTTTTCACGCTGAACGCGAAGCAGCGACCAGCAAAGGCAGCTTTTCACTTTTCAGTCCGGAGCTTCAGTTAAGGCAGGTTGCTAGCAAAGAGAGCGTTTTACTTCCTGCTCTCGCAGTGGACGTTAATTGAGGTTCCTTACTTTTGTTTCGGCTGTGGAGGCAGGTTTGAGAAGGCTAGGAACGCGCAAAGAGACCAGACGTGTATTTATGGCCAGTCCCGCACACGTAGTAAGTCTTAACGCAAACTGATAGCGGTTGAAGTGATAACTTTTGCCCTTCTGCACTGATTAAACCTGTAGGAGGTTTATTTGTCATTAATTAAGTGCCGCAGGGCCTCAACAGTTAAATTTGGGTAGGACCGTTGAATTCGTCTTTTGCGTGGTTCTAAATTTGATTGATATTGACGGAGGACAACTTCAAATTACCGTCTTTGTGTGTCAGATTTTATTATCAAGGTTCAGCGTTTCTGCCACTCATATTACCTTCTTCGTACGCTAAATTAACTTTGTTTCAGGTCAGGTCCCAATGTTTCGCAAATCAAACTAGGTTCGTCTCCAGATTTGGCGATATACCTTTTCTACCGCACAAAATGAACCTTTGGGAGTTACTGCAAGCATCATTTTTATTTTACCCTGATGTCGATGTTAAACAATTGCATTACATCTCCCTTGCTTATTTACTGTATAAGTTTTGCATGTCGACAATTTTGTGCATGTTATTTACTTCCGCTTTGTAGCTAAAATATATATACTTCTTTCATATTTAGCATTGAAACTGATACTGTGTTTATTTATGTGTATCTCTACGCAAGTATTCGCTTAACAGACACACGTTTTGAATTCTTTAGGTAGAGGCACCTATGCTTTCAGAGGAAAATTCTACCCATGTCCCGCTGAAGCTGGCTGTGTGCATTTTTGGTTATGCTACATGCTACAAATGTCTTTTAAAAATGAATCACTACCTGGCACGGGTTTATTAGTTGCGTGTCTCTTCCACGGCTGTGCAATATCAGGAATTTTTGTGTCAACCACAGCGTCTTGATTTTCAACAGTACCAGATTTGGCTTTGAAGTTTAGGATAAGGTATTTGTGAATGGGTGTTAAGAGTGATATGTGGAGCAATGTCTTTGGACTTTTTATGGCATATAAATATCTTCATAACTCTAATAAGGCTAGTGAGTTACTGGCAGAACGATATGAAAGTTCTTAATGATTATTTGATAAAAAACAGTAATAGTAGGCGTATGCAAAATTTTATATCTTTAATTACTCCATTTAGTTAATATTGAAGTTTATTAAATGTACTTTTTATATACCATAAATAGCGTACTCACAAGCTGTTAGATTAAGTTTCCTAAAGAAGCATTTGTCAATGTTTGATAAATAAAGTTCCATTTTCAAAACAGTTTGTATCTTTCGCAAACTGCATTTTATAATGACAACTTTTAGATGAAAAGTTTGAGCGTGGAAGGAAGTGTAACCTGCTAACGTAAAGTAATCGCAATAAACCTCCAGCCTCGTGGTGAGAAAGGCGCGGAAAACGCCAGGAACATTTAAAGGAACTGTCCTTCAATCAATTACTTCCTTTCTTTTTCCCTTTTGTTACCGGGCTCCCGGAAAGTGTCCAATGTTTGCCTAAAAAATTGCCAGATGAGATTTGACAAAAAGAAACAAGTTCCTCGGCTCGCAACAAAGCGCTCGTTCCTCGTAGGTAATAGAAAGCAAGAAAAATTGGATGTGTAAAATTTGAAATACGTTCCAGACTCCTGGCCGTTTATTTTACTTTTCAGAAAATTACTGCATTACGGGAACTGCTTGATTCCCGTTCCACTTATTACGGCAGAAAAGAAACCAATTTTCGAAATATCGCGGCCAAGCCAAGCTATTAGAACGTATATTTTATCTTCCGTTCCAAAGAACCGCCCGATTATTCTACGGTGGAACTCATGTATAATAAAATCCCACCCCAATATGCAGTTACAAGCTAGTAAAAGAGGAGTTTTAATTTCGCGATATTAAGTTAGTAACTAGATATGAAGTTTTCATTGCCTTTTTTATTACTTTTCCCATTTTATTACTTTGAAACTTTAAGATCAGCGTTACACTCTTGAACGAAGTCTTTTGTTTCTCTTTTATCACCTTTCTGTCGAATTTGGGAAGCATTTTTCTGATTTATGAGCTTGGAGAGTAGCCTTTAATAGTTTCCTTTATTACAAATTTCGAGCAGTGGTTTAATCTGTTCAGACTTAAAACGAATTGAAAATTTTATATTAACGTTGACACTTGCTAAACTAATGCCTGCGTCGCGTCTTTTATGATGTTTTAAATGCTTCTGAAAAATTTAAGTAAAATATTTAGGTCAGTGATTTTACTTATTTCGTTTTTTTAATAACTTGGCCCATTTAATATTTTAAATTTGAAAGAGAATTCATTGCAAATAAGGCAACACAAAGACATCTAAATTTTAATTTCTTTCTTGAGAAAGTACTTGATTGACATTTGAAAAGATCAGAAAAAATTTCAATTTTATATATTTAAGAATGCCATGCACGTGTTAAAATTTGTTATATAATTGCATATTTATTCTTTGCGTATTGAAATTTTTGGTCTAATTTTAACAGATTTCTTAGTATTTCTTTATAGAATTTCCAATACATTTTGGGAAGTTAATCATACTTGATTTAAAAAGTCATTTATTGCTATAAGCAGAACACACTTAACCTCGTTAGTTGAAGTAATTCTTTCGCAATAAAACTCTTGGGAAATATATAAATTGCCTAAAAATTCAGTTTTACATTTTACAATTGCTGTTCAAGCATTAATTTTCTTAGCTTTTCTTTTGCGCCGCTTAAATTCAATTTAGACACAGTTTATAAAGTATTCCTCCGATTACGAATTTACCACGTAATTCACCGAATTATTGAAAAGTGTGTAATGTTGTGAGGCAGGAAGGAAGGTTGGTCCTTACCTGTTGATAAAAGTTGTATTAGGTGTTTTGCCAGCTGGTAGATATCGGCCTAGGTCGGCTAACTCGCCGTGAGGGTAGGGGTTCCAGCAAAGGGAAGAAACTATGCTTAACTAAAAGAGATGCTATCAAATAAAAGGGCGCTAGGTCCTCGGCGCAGCATAAATCCTTGATTTACATCACCCCAACGTTGATGTACAACAAACATCCAAAAATAACACCACCCACTCAAGCCAATAACGAGTTATATTATTAACGACAACGCCTATCAATATGGTTCTATAGCGCAGCCTATAGCATTAAATATCATAACAAATAGCATATAATAAATAATAAAAAATCATTAAAATACTGCCTAACAATCCGCCACAAATTATCTAACCACTGTAGCACCTTCTCCTAAACGGGTAACCTGATCTCTAAGCGAACTTATAACTTGTAATCAAAAGCTACATTTGGATTCGCAAATGACGCGTTTATAATTACGCACTATGTAGAGCAGGGGTCCAAATCTTGTAATCAAAGATATGACTAGTCTATAAATACGCTCTGTAAAACAGAGATTTACTAAAAGGAGCTTAAGGTAGGAATGGCAAACGTGATTAAAAAGACTAACTATCGACCCCGGAGGTTAGCTTAAAACCCGAGCAATTAATGTTCAAAATTTCGACAGTGCTGGAAATATCAGCGTAGTAAGGCCTTACGGGGTTTTGCCCTTTCCTAATATAAATTTATAGTTGCTTCTGCAGTTAGCTCAAAGGCGTGGCAAAAGAAGTGGCAAATTAATACCGATGGGGCCACAATTATATATAACAGCAATGAGATAACATGAACAACAAAATAAAATGCTTGAGTAAGAAAGAGATGACCATACAACAAAATTATTTTAGTAGGCACAATTAGTTGACATATGTCATAATTAAAGTAAGCTTCAAGCCTACTCGTATATTTGCTACTATGTTTATCTCTTTCTTACTCAAGCAATATGTGTTATCTTCTTATTCATGTTATCTCATTGCTGTTATAGGTATATAATTGTGGCCCCATCGGTATAAACGGTTAGCGTGCCGTTAACTGTAGTAAAGCCACAGTCAGTCCAAACACTTCATTTGGCTGAATTTGGACAAACTTACATTAATTTGACAGTTATCGCAAATTTTAATAAAGCCAAATTATTTCGTGATAGATAAGTAGTTCTTGAAGCAAACAGGTAAGTACACAAATCAATTCAATACGTGCTTAACGCAGCATATTATAAATATTCGAAAACAAGTGCATCTATTAAAAATTACTATATGCTAGATACAATTATTCATGCACACAAAGCACATGGTGAGTAACAGATGAATGCGGCCTCGCACACTCCTCACGGACCTCGAGGTCTACCAGGTAACTGGTACGTGACCTCTCTGGAAGGTTTACGGGGATGTGTAGCGTGGCGGGCTAGCCAACGTTGTACCGCGGCTGGTAGCAAGTAAGCTGGTGGAATGGTTTGTCCAGGAACAGTGAAACCTGCTTCTCAACCAGCAATATTCATGCGCAGGCGGCAAATGCACTTTCAGCTCTTAACACAGAATATACTCTTGTAGAAAAACCTGGAGAATGAAAATTGATAAGGAAAAGGAACTATTACAGTAGGTGGCCAAGAAATGAATATAGAGATAGAAGGAAAAATACAATTTGGTACATTATAATTCTCATGAGTGGCTGGAGATGCTCGTGTGGGGTTGCTAGTCCCCTATCGGACGCCTCCCGGGTAGTGGATAGGAAAATGCTTACCAGATACGATGGGCACCGGGTAACAAAATATCAGGGGTGGAACAAAATCTAGTAGCAACAGCTGACACAAGATGAAAGGTTGTAAACAGCGTCTGTACACTAATTAAGCAGCTGCATAGTAACCCACTCGCTCGGCAAGCGAGACATTTTAATGCTCTAATCTTTCTTTAAATTGGGGACAACTAGAAGAGACCTTCATTAAGGAGCGAATGGTTACAGGTTAGAAGAGACGAAAGCGAAGAATAGTGAAAATAGAGGATAAAGAACGCCAAATGTGGAAGTTAATAATAGGATAAGAAAAACACTAAGAACATCAACATCATCGCCTACTTTTTTAACAGGAAAGAAGTGTCTGATAGAATTAAGATAAACGTCTACAAGTAGATTTACAGATCTATGCTGACATAGAAATGTGAATCTTGGGTGTGAACAGATAGACAGGAGAACAGTAATAAGAAGCAAAGATGAAGTACCTCCGAATAATAAGAGGAACTACGCGTAAGGACAGGATTGGAAATATACGGAAATACAGAAATACGACAACATTTAGAAATCATACAACCGCTTCTAGAATTTATTGCACAATATCAAATGAGTTGATTACGAAAATATGTTTTGAACGCAGTTTGATTATCAATTATATTAAATTCGTTATTGGTGGTTTTCGAGGATGCATTTTTTTTTCGATCGTGCAAGAGTGATAACTTTTTACACAGTTTCTAGTGTTATAAGTGGCTTGTTATACCACTTTTAGTTTTTGCGTGCGAATGGTTTTTATTCCGCGTTTTTATGTCAACATATAGTATCTAACGTAGAAAAACTGTTTTATGTAACACAAACGTTGCTTGGTTGGGTGAGAATAGTGATCGGGCTCGATATCGATCCAATGGATTGCAGAAGAATTTCGCCTGTCAATGAAATAGAACCGAGGACCACTGCGCCACGCGGTCGTTTTAATCTTTTATATTAAAAATAAGTTTTATATTCAAAAAGATATAGTAGATTTTTCGTCCTCGTTCCCTAGTTCCAATTAAAACAATTTGTGTATTGTTTCAATCAAATTTAGATAAGAAATCTACAGTAGAAAAAAAATAACTTCTGTAATCAATCAATTGCACCACAAGAAGAAATTTTCCTTTGCTACAAAATTATGTATAAACTAGGTAAAAATAATTACTAAGACTTGAACAGTCAAGCGCAACGCTTAATAACGTGAATTACGAGGATTAGCAAAGACAAAAAAATATCGCGGTTTCGAACCCACGCTCCCAGAGAAGGTCAGAGTTGTAGTCAGACGTCTTAGCATTAGCATGCTACAGAATGTGATGCTTATCTTTGTATTATGAAGGACACGCCTGATACGAGGGTTTTCTATTCATTTCATATTACCCTGACATTGACGCATCTGACGACCGACTAGTTCATTGGAAACGGCGTGAATTTTTTACGAAAGCTTAAATTAAATTAAATAAATTGCAAAACTTAAACGCATAAGCGATAACTGTCTAAAACAAACTCGCTTAACGGCCAGGAATATGAAAGGCTTGTAGTAACTAAAACACATGCACCTTATGGTAAAATGCATATAATAACTAGTGGGCGTAGAATGCACCAGGTATAAAAATACTAACTCCAAATGAATAGTATTATAAATGAGAAACAATAGGCCAGCACAACAGTAAACGTAACTAACAAATAACAATAAATAACAAAAGAAAATTATAAAATAGATAGAAGGCTGTAAATGACGGTAAATAGCTATTTAAATAGGTTAATAAAAACAAGAAAGAGCTTGAGAAACCCTTGTTGAGACCAATACAGCTGGGTAAAATGATTCGGTAAAGTTCAATAAGTCTTCAATATTCAGGGAGGCGAGGCAAAATTTGATGTTGTTTACAACTAGCAGCAATCGAACTTGTTAGCACTTAATACTTAAAAGACTAGATTATCTCAGATAAATAGACTTAAATCACCCACCGTGGCTCGATGCACCAGAACTGCTAGGAAATGGGATTTTTCACAGAAGAGAATCGAACCGGACCTCGAAACCCTAAATGGCATGTGCCACTTGGCTCCATGAGAGACAGCAAATGTATAGGCGTCCAGCAGGCTACGACGAACCAGATTAAGGCAAAATACAACGTGGTACCACAAGGAGTGAGGTTATATTATCAAATCGCGCTCAACAGGAACAATCGACATCAAAGAAAAATAGAAAAAACTTATAATTGACTATATGATTTGCCCCACGGGTAGAATTAGGGCTGATGGGTTAAATTTCATTTTCCAACTAAGCAGCCGATCTAATCCGCCATCATAAAATGGAAATAGTCTTCCAATAACATCGCCTTCAAGATAATTGAATATATTTACAAACGCAAAGAAATTGATAACCCAAATTAGCACGAAACACGCAAAAACCATCCAAATGAAAGCGACGACTCAGTACATCTTAACCCCTTAAAAATCGGAAAGCGAAAAGAAAGCACAGAATCAAAAAAGCTGTGGCAGGTGAAACATTTGAGTGAGGCGCGATAATTTAAAAAATACCCAAACGACCTAAATAAGTATTTCCGATCGCGGAAAAACTTCGTCTTAGCGCTGACGATGGAATCATAATGATGTAGAGACGCATTCACAACACATGTTTATACCGGTGGTTCATTAATAACACCGTTTGGGGCTGGCTACAATTTTCAAAGCGTGTGTCTTCCATAAATTAAACATGATATGACATGTAACAGGACAACTGAAGGTGAGTGCACTAAATATGGACATACGTTCAGTAAATTATAAGGAATCCCAAGCAGTTTTATCATGGAACACCCTCAAATAATGGAAAAATTATAATAGAAGTACTTGGTATTTCAACATATTTTCCTTCGGCTGTTTGTGAATGATTATGAAACAATGTTCTATTATATACAAGCTCAGGCCGTTATAAAATCCGTACATAATACAAAAACTAACAGCAAGTTCTCAAACATCCAGAAATCATATTTACCTATATATTAGTGACACGTTCACAATATAATTGGGCGAAGACTTGGGTAAACGATAATATAGCTATAAAAAATAAATTCGGAAGAGGACACTATTTTACCAGAATTATTTACAGGAGCAGGAGGAATTAAAGTCGATGGTAGGAGGTTCTAGCGACATCAAATAGAGTATGTCTGAAGTAAATCTCACCAGACTAAAATATTAGATAAGCGAATATATCAAATTATCCAGCTATACGAGTATAAAGAAAATGACAATGCAGAGAATCGATTAAGTTGGGAAAATTTTGGAAAATCGGTATTCAGGTGTATAGTATTATGCATTGTGGCTGTAATTCCATACATACGATTTGGAAAATCATAGCTTGACAATAAGAAATTTTAAGACTCTTAAAGCCGATCAAAAGGGAATAGAGCTTATAAAACTCAGCATACCATTGAGAAAGAGGACCAACAACAACGCCATGCAGAAAAGAACCAATATAACGGACATAATTCATCGAATGGCAAATTTCAGATGAAGATGGGTGGGACGAGACTGAATCACGAAGTAACAAAAACCCATGATTTGATAAAATCAACCATATAGCTGGAAGAAATTAGTAGCAATCGATCCAATATCACTAGCGAATAAGAAGAAGAAAAAGAAAAGTTGAAAATTAAGAAATAGTGAAACTTCCAATTTCAAAATGTCTTAGTTTCTAAACGCAAGAGCGTGCCCAAGGTAATTTTAAATTGTCTCCCTGGTTGCTTGCAATTTAAAGCTTAGATGTAAAATTAATTATTGCAAGAGCCGATGTTTTTTGCTGAAGATCTTAAATTGAAAGTAAACGAATTTTGTGAAAGCCTCGAGGAATTTGGATAAAAAATATTGTTGTAAGCCCGTAGAAGACCATAAAAAACTGCACTAAAACACCAAACTGCTGAAAAACGAAGACAAAGCGCCTATTAAAGCGGAATTATTTTTCCCCGTTCTGGGAGATTTATTTGGCAAAGCCCACGCATTATTCTTATTATTAATGTGTCCAAGTGTAAAACAAGCAACTTCAGAGCCCGCAAAATCAACAGCCGCATCCGGAAAACACGAATGGGCTTATCGGCTGCGGCTGTATTTGCAGAAATGTAGATAAAAAGGTAATGGGGCCATTAATTACCAAATTCCAAGTAAGTTCGCCGATATAGGAAAGCAACTTAAACAAAACTAATGAAAATCTACAACATTTATCGCGGCTGCCGGCGAAGGCTCGCTAATATGGAAATGAAACATTTGCTCTTCTCGGGTGGTAAATGCATTAAACATTAACCGAAATTACATTAGTAGAGGTTGGGCTGCTCATAAAAACTTCAAAATTCCTTGTGTTGCCCAAATGCGGGTCACAGGGAGCATTTGACCCACTTAGCCCTCCAATTTTCCTAAGCAATTTAACTTTAAAAATTAAGAAAATGGCACGCACTTTACGGCGTAAATTGCAGCAGCTCTGTTCTGAAGTGACCAATTTTTTGAAATTTCGGGGAGGGTATGCTCTCATAGTGAATAACAATGAGAAGGCATTAAAATTATTTAACCCTCAATGGTGGTCAGCACGTCTTTTATGGACATATGGAAATTGAAGCAATGGAGTATCTTTAGTTATATTGAACAAAATATCTATCTCAAGGAGCTTGTGCCTAACAAACTAGTTATTTATTCAGAATAAGCTGCAGAAATTGTAATAGGACATACCCACTCTTCTACAGTTACAGTGTTTGCCTGAATGTATTCTGAACAGTGTTTCTGGATTTCATGAGTTGTAAATGGTGTTCTATTATTACTGATGATCCTCCTATAGCTATGCCATTGGGGTAGTCAGTGTTATATAGTATATTAAGTATTAAGAACGGTAAGGGCATTTTACCGATCGAAGACAATTGTTTGGAGGAGAAGCGAAGCAACGACTTCAATTATTGTCTGAGATCGGTAGTTCCTTAACGTTCGTGATGTATTTTTCTTCAAACGTCAGTAAAATGTGACATTATACTACAGAATAATATCGTGGTAGCACTGTAAGTCTATGTCAAATTGGAGGTTAGCAGGTTAGGTTCTGCGTCAGTCTGTGCCAAAACTTAAGCAAAACCTAACCTACTAACCTAGAATTTTTACTTACAGTTCTAGAACGGTAAACATAACTTACTGATTTGGCACAAAAGCGGTAACTAAGTAAAATCGTTCTATCGTACAAAAAATATCATAGCACCGTAGCTTAAAAAAAGGCTGTCCGGTAAAATGTGTTTCAAAGATCAGTAAAATATCTATATTGTCATATAATAGAAATGCTACCAATTCCTGGTGATGATCAGCCAACCCATTAGAGTTCCATTGAGATATCTAGATCTAGAGTAATTGCGGTATTATTTGTCGTTAGAGCTTAGTAGTTATCTTAGCAGATTTTTTAAAACTCGCATATCTTTGTTGATCATAGTTTGCTGGGAGTCTAATATTTGTTACATGGGGGAGACAACATAATTTAGACACTGGGAGATTTAAGCTTTCCTGTTTATGCAGTGTTAGTTTACCAGCATTGTGGGGAGAGCTTGTGTACTTCTTGTATTTGACATACCTTCTTGTTTCCTTCTGGGTTGGGGTGCGACATTTGCAGGTGGTGCTAGTTGTTGGGGGTGATTGGGTATCACACGTCTTCTACTAAGTGAAGGAAGTGTCTTGTTTTTAATTTGATTTGCTACCCTCTTCTTTCTTCTGAGGCGATGTTCTGTAATCATGACGTTCAGTACATTTTACACTTTGATACGGGCGTGTGCAGTAGTTCTGAGTATGATCATAACACTGATATCTCTTACACTGTGCAGTTTCTCTCTTCTGATGAAGGAGCGCAACTTTAACAATGGCGTTTAGAAGATTTTATATACATTTTTATTATGTTGTTGTTTGAGGTCACTAAATAATAAGTTTAGTGGCGTTTTTTTATTGTGGTGTTTAACAGGGAAAACGTCTTTTACTTGATATCCATAAGACGCTAATGCTTCTATTATTTCTTCTTCCTCGGTAGTAAGATGCCAACTTCTTATTAATACTTTCAATGATTTATCCTTGGGCAGTAGGAATGCGTGTCGGACAACGCTATGTTTATCAAGAATTGTTTTTATCATCTTGTAGTTATCGACAGTCTTTAGTAATAGTTTTATTCTTGACATGGCCTGATCTTGACATTAACCCGTTTTTTAAATGAGTATCGAAAATGTTTAGTAGTGGGGTAACATTTGCTACATAATGTATAAATATTGGTGAGGGTTTGTGTACCTTTTCATCATCGTCTTTTCTTTACGATGCGGATCTCGTGGGATCTTCTGTATTTATTAAAGGTTAAAATCTCTTGCTTACGGGAACTACATGAGAGTTGACAGGGTGTTTACCTGAGTATTGTGTTGTAGGGTAAAGTTACCATTTCTTTGTTCTCAGTTTCTGGAATTAATTTGGTTTAAAAATGATTATTGATTGCTCGTTCGTAATGATGTAGTTTTGACATACCGAACAAGGGTGCTCGGTATTAAGTCACTTCTTGCATTTGATCACTTCTGTTCCAATCCATTATTGCCGAATACTCGGGGGTTTTTGACTGTGTAAGCGGGATGAATTGTTTTGGTAAACTTTGTTGAGGTTGCTGCCAATGCACGTTTAATGGCGATTGAGGTCCAATTCGAGGT
This sequence comes from Agriotes lineatus, assembly GCA_940337035.1. Classification (NCBI taxonomy): domain Eukaryota; kingdom Metazoa; phylum Arthropoda; class Insecta; order Coleoptera; family Elateridae; genus Agriotes; species Agriotes lineatus. Next base: position 99,550,898 of record OW679196.1, on the reverse strand, counting down.
TGAAATTGGGTATACCATTGCATCTGGCGTTGCGGTTGAGTTAATGTCGGTACATTATCATTCCATATGTTTTGTATTGCAACGAGTTGCAGAAATTGGTTTCGATTGAAAGTAACAAATAATTTATAGTGGTTATCACTATAACGGTTGACCCTGACCTGGCCTTTCGCCTCGCACTTATCACGTTCGCTTAATCACCGAGAGCAGTAAATAAATACAAAATGTCTAAATTAAAGAAAATATAAAACTACTTTTTGTGTTATAAGTTATTGGATTTGAATTGCGAATCTTGAACTACGGAACTTGTTCAACAGAAGCTCATCCCTGATAAAATTAGTCTTGTAACCAGATACAGTAATTTGTTTAATTTTTTTGTATTAGTAGTGGTGGTAGCCAACATACTGATAAATTTCAGACGTATAAATGGCGTTTCAAGTTTAACATTTTTGGTATCAAAATATTGTTTGTAGTGTAAAACTTGTCTGATCAAAATCAGGTTGCGATCATTCAATGCTTCTGAGCTGAAGGTATTCAACCAATGCAAACTAGTTAGGGAAACGCATGCGTTTGATGAAAATAAAGAAAAAATTGCAGAAAGAGTAAGACGGTTGAATTACTACCAGGTACAGCTCTTTACTGCATCAACCAAGAGAGACATGACATAGTTGGTAGATCTGATTGTAGAAGAACGTCATGTATTCCCTAAAGACACTTTAGAAATTGTAAATAATTGTGGCATTAAATTACTGTAACAGCGGAATTACGCGACCATATAAGGTCTATTACCGGCAAGGCGAATACAAATCAACAAATTCATACAAGGAAAAAAGCGACCAACTCCGCCCAAAAGCCTTCAGTTTTTTGCATTAATATTCCACGCAGACTATAGTAAAAGTTATACCAGTAAGTAATATTTTTCCCATCTTACCGGTTTAGTGTGAAATACACCATATTTCTAAATTTTGGTTCAACTTCAAAGAGGTTGCTTTCTACACGAGAGTTAAAAAAATTGTAAGTTTGTAAAAATGGTGAAGTTCGAAAGTAACCATTCTGAATCGTAGCCAAGTTTTAGCAAGAAATGCTTTAGCAGCTTTGGTTTTTGGAATAAATAAAAAAAGTAAACCGAAATGTTTCAATGATTAATATCAAATTTAATGAAAAATGCGCGAAACTGTTACCGCCTGTTGGTATTTCAAGATCGTAATTTTTTTGAGGATGCAATAATAGGAACTTTTCAAAAATGTCAGGAAACTTCATTAAAATAAAGTTTTACTTTTGCATATCGAAGAATTATTGACTAACTAACAACCTGTTGTTATTTTCATAAAAAAATTGTCATATAATTTACTGCATAAATTAATCTTCCAGAAGATGAAACATAACTTCACCCATTGTTTTCAATTCATGGAGGATAACCTTTGAATTATGAGTACATAAAAATGTCTCAGTAACTAATATTTAAATAAACACAGTTAATCCTGAATTGTCATCACCGTATCACCTGTTGTTATTTTTATGTTGCAAGTTCGTCTTTTATAAAAATGAGAAAATTGAAAATGTAGCAATATTCGCGTTGCTTTTGAGAGTTGGGAGAGAACCCACCTGACAAAAATTATTGGTGTTGGTATTCAAAATGTTGAAATATTTTAGCGTCTAAAGTAACCTTGTAGCGGTTTCATTCTAAAGTAGCCGTCTTTTCGCAATTTTAAAATAAATTAAAATTTTTCACTTCAAATCGTGTGCTTTTAGGATATTTCAATAAAGGAAAATAATAGTGAATTGTTAGCTATTAATATTGTCCGATTCTATGCAAACTGAATAATATAAATTGTGCCATATTGTCAAGTTTTCATTTACAGCTACAATGAACTTACCTAACCAATACCACATTTCACAGACAGCAACTGTATTCTGAAATGGCAATTATTTGGAGTTTTGTAGTGGTAGCTTTGATTATTCAGTAATATCAACCGTAAACTGAAGTGACTCAGAACTTACCAATTAAATAAACTGTGTGTAATTTTGTTCTGAAATTGTCACACAGCGTAGTGAACGAAGAAATCTTTTATAGAATCACTAGCTTTTCGACATATTGGGAGGATAACTCTTGATTTAGGATTAGACAAAAATGAAATAAAAACGTGTCAGTAACTAATATTAAAAAACACGAAGTAAATTCTAAATCGTCTTTTATGAAAATTTCGCAAGTTATTAATTTGACTTCCGAATGGGAGTTAGTCACCTCACAAATAAATTATTGACATTTGTATTCAAATTGTTGAACTATTTTAGTGCCAAAATTAGCCTTGCAGAGGTTTTATTCCGAAGTGGCTATTTTTTCGCAATTTTAAAATAAAGTTAGATTTTGTTGTAATAGCTATTTATGTATTAATGGCATTCTTTTGATTATGAAAATCCAAGGATTCAGTATTTTGGTCACAAGCTATTACATCACCATTGTGGCGCTCTGCATTTTTCGGTTTGCTGTGGCTTCTATTCAGATTGTTGATGCTTTTAAGCCCGGTATCGAGAGACAATAAACGAGATTATGATTACACAATTAAATAAATAAAAATTAAACCAAAGCTTTTGCATTTCTAATATTTCAATAAAAGAAAATATTAGCGAATTGTCAGCTCTTAATATTTTTAAACTGCAAACTTGCCTTTTAGGGAAATTGGAAAATATAAATTGTGCCATGTTTCGACATTTTCATTTACAGCGCTAAGGAACCTACCTAATCAAATACCACATTTCACTTTCAGCAGTTGTATTATGAAGTGGTCTTTTTTCCAAATTTTACGCGTGTGACTTTATTTAGAAATTTTTACATAATATAGTGCAGCTGAGTTCATTATCACGGAATATTGGTAGGAAAACTCTTGATTTAAGATTAGATGAAAATGAAATAAAAACGTTTTATGAACGGATATTTAAGAAAACGAAGTAAATTCTAAATTGTATTTTATGAAAATGTCGTAAATTCTTAATTCGAGTTCCGATTGGGAGTTAGAAAAGAGCTCACCTGAAAAATTATTGACGTTTGTAGTCAAAATTTTGAACTAAATTAATTTTGTAGCGGTTTCTCTCTGGGCGATTTTTAGGAATTAAGATGATTTTTGAATAAGCAAAAATGGAATAAAAAAATAAACAATACTTGAATAAAGGGTATTAATTTTATTGAAATTATAAAATATAAATTGTCCTAAATTCCCAATTTTTTATTTACTGCTGCAAGCAACTTACCTAGGAATGAAATGGTTGACAGAGTTATATTTTAAAATAACAGTTGGTGTCGAAATTTTGTGATGGCAGCTTTAACTTTTCAATAAATAGAAATCATAAGCTTAATCCCAGTAAGTATATTCGCCAATCAGTGCCGGTATATAAAATAAAAACTAGTTGAAAGCTAGTTGCTAATTTCACGGATTTTTTGTATTTATTTTGTGCAGTTCAAGTAAGTGTAGGTAAGCAAAGACGTTTTAGACGTGAATTTTAACCGGGCACCATCAGTTCCTTGTGCATTAATCAACAGATTTTTAAAATCTGTTCGCGCACGGCAAGGCAAACAATGACTGTTCTGAAAAAGTTTCATGGTGGATTAATTTCACATTTTGATAATAGCGTTGATGAAGCAAGTCAAATCTCTTTTTTTTTTTTTTTTTTTTTTATTAAGGTTACCAGATCAACATTTTACAATGTTATACATGGTTTTGATAAAATAGTAAGAGTACTTTATTCACATAAATTTATTGGCACGGAGGAGATTGGTTCCTCGAACTTTTAAGTTTTATTCACTATCATCATTGTTGTCGTCTGAGCTTAGTGGGAGATCTTGGGGAAGTTGTCTTTTGAGGCGAATATGTATGTTCTTATGGCCCAACTGCTGGAGTACGACACTTTCGGTATTATGGAGATTGGAAAGAAATGTTTTTGTTGTTTTCTTGATAAACTGCTCAATAGAATCGATTCCAAGTTCTCTGTGTATTTGTTGGTTGCGCACGAACCATTGCGCATTAACAGCCATTCGAAGCACCTTGTTTTGGAAGACTTGAATTTTTTTAATATTAGTTTTAGAAGTTGTACTCCACACTGGGCAAGCGTATGTTAGGACTGGTCGAAGGAGTGATGTGTAGAGTAGCAGTGTGCAATCGCGGCGTAGTGGTGTGGTCCTGTTGATTAGCGGGTAGAGCTGCTTCAGTCTTGCATAGCCCAGGTTGAGTTTATCATTGATATGTGAACTCCAACTTAATCGTGTGTCCAACTGAACTCCTAGATATTTCACTGATTCTGTGCGTGACTTCCACATAATTTCTGTCCCTAGAATTATTATGTTTCTGTGATTCGTAATACGTTTTAATGTAAATATTTTCGTTGCACATTTGGTAGGATTTAGAGTTATACACCATTTGTTGAGCCATGCACTTAGCGTATCGGTTGCTGATTGAAGTCGATTGATTGAGGTGTGGAGATCTTCATGCCGAGTGATTATGACCGTGTCATCGGCGAACAGAGCAATCTCACTCATGTGTGGAATAGGAATGTCATGGATGAATATGTTGAACAGTGTTGGTCCAAGAACGCTGCCTTGTGGGACTCCTGCGTGGATATTTTTTGTTGGAGATACGGTGGCGTTGATGCGAACTGCAAAGGTTCTATTTTCCAGAAACGAAAATAATATCGCTACCAGATAGTGCGGTAGAGAACTGTACAATAATTTGTATTTTAACCCTTCCACCCAAACCTTATCGAAAGCTTGAGTGAAGTCCAAAAAAGCAGCCACAGTAAATTGTTTGTTTTCATATCCCTGTTCGACTATTTCTACGACCCTTTGCAATTGTTGTACGGTCGAGTGGCCTTTTCTGAAACCGAACTGCACTGCAGGGATCATTTTAAGGTCCTCTAAAGATGTATTCAGCTGGTGTGAAATTATTCGTTCAAATAGTTTTGATAGGGTCGGCAACAGGCTTATAGGACGGTAGCTGCTACAGTCATTTTTGTTTGTTCCGCGTTTGTGAAACATAAGAATATGAGCGAATTTCCATTTCACAGGAAAGTATCCAGTTCTCATGCAAGCATTATAAAGCGAGGCTAAGTATGCAAGTGCTTTTTTAGTAAGATGTTTAAGAATCACATTCGATATTAGGTCGTGACCAGGTGCCTTTTTTAAAGGTAAAACTTTAATGTAGCTTTCAAGTTCTTTTGATGTCGTGGGCTTGTCAAAATCCTCTGTAGTCGGTAAGTGAGTTTCATTGTAATAGTTTACTATTCTAGAAAATGGTCTATTATTGTCAGAAATTGTTGGAGTGAAGGTTTTTTGAAGGTGTTCTGCGAAGAGGTTGCATTTTTCCTCATCTGAGCTATAGGTAGAGTTTACTGTTACTAATGTCGGAATAATTTCTGTTTGCCGAGTTATATTCTTTGTGGCTTTCCATAGTTCTAAACTGGTTGGTTCTATGTTTTCGACGTGTTTCCTATAGTTGTAAATCCTGTACCTATCTATCTCTCTTCTTATTTGGTGTGTTAAATTATTTAATTGGTTTTTTAGAGGTGGTGCTTTTGTTCTTTGCCATTCTCTCCGAATTCTGCTTTTTTGTTTAATCAGTTGAAGGATATATGCCGGGGGAATGTTAGGATTGTATTTCTTTTGGGAGTGGCAGGGTTTTGTTCCAAATTCTACTGCTTCTGTAATGGTTTTAGTGAGGGTTTCGATGCTTGTGTCGATATCCTGTTGATTTACCAGATGGTATGGGTTAACAAGTCGAGCATCCAGATGTTTTTGGAACGTCTCCCAGTTGACATATCCTTTGATTAGCCTCGGAGGGAGGGGTACATACGCAGGGGCTGCGGTGAATGTTATAAGCACTGGAAGATGATCGGAGTCTAGTTCGGGTATAACTTTTTGTTGTATGGGTGGATTAAAGTTTTTAGTGATCATGAGGTCCAGGATGTCTGGTTGGTGATCGGATCTGTACGGATAGTAGGTAAATTCGTTGGGTGCTATGACCTGTAGCTGATGTTTCACGACAATATTGTTTAATTTAGTTCCATTGGGATTTGTTGCACGGCATCCCCAGTAGGTGTTTTTACAGTTCAAATCTCCTATTATTAATGATGGTATCGATGTGTTACACAAATTGATAATGTCGGCTTCTCTTAGCATTTTATTGGGCTGTTTGTAGGCGGTAGTAATTTGTATTTGGTGATGGCTTGTAGTGGTGATAATAACTGAGACTGTTTCAAGATCTAAAGTATGTATGTGAATAGGTGTATTAACTTGGATTTGTCGTTTTATTATTATTGCTACACCTCCCCATGCTGCTGGTGATGGTCTGTCGTTGCGGAAGACGTGATATCCGTTGATCTTAAACGTTTCTCCGTCAGCTAAATGCGTTTCGCTTACACATGCTATGTCAACCTTGTATCTGGCAAGGAAAGATATAAATACTGATCTCTGGGATTTGATCCCGTTGGCATTCCAGTTAAGGAGTGTGAGGTTATGGAGACTTTTGGGTGAATTATCCATTGAATAGATTTGGAAGGATATGTTGAGTTATAAAAGATTTTATTTGAGATAAGTGAGGTATAATTAACTGTTGAATAAATTGTAGAATGGTATCAAGAAGTGAGGAGTGGGGTGGTTGCGTGTCTGAATTTGGGTTTTGGTTATGTTGCTGTTGGTTTACTTTCAGGATTTGACTATATTGGATGCTGTTTGGTGTATTTGAGAAGGAGCTGGCTTGTCTTGGATTTCTGATTGGGGCACGTTGCTTTAGGAGTTCCTGGTGGTGTGGACAACCTCGGTAGCTTGCTGGGTGGGCCCCGCCACAGTTAACACAATGAGGAGGGTCTTCTTTTGTTTTAGTGCAGGCCTTAGGTACATGTTCGTTGTTACATTTCACACAACGAGGTTTTGCAGCGCAGTAATTTTTTGTGTGCCCGAAGTCAAATCTCTCAACTTAAGTACTTTAGAATTTTTTCTATGGGATTACCTCAATGCAACTGTGTACGAACATCATCCAGGTAAACTTAAAAGAGCTAAAAATGTAACTCGACCTGCAATTGAAGAAATTGCGCTTGTTTTAAAAGAGTAAAGCAATTGACAATCAATTTCGAAAAGTTTAAATTTTTTAAGGGGATAATTATGTCAATTATTATAGGAAAAGCATGATTTTTTGTAGTATGAATAAAAATTATTTTGTCGTAATACCTATATAATTTAATAATTATTCGTTGGGCCAATAGTATTAGCTTCTTCAGTAATAAAATGTAACATTATAAAATGTTATCAATAAACAAATTAAAAGCCGTATCAATAGTATTAATTAACTATTCAATAGTACTGCAACCTAATTGTTTTGGCAATTATTTCAGCATAACTAATACATCAAGTCAAAATAAATACATATCTATAAATTATATTCCGAAACTATCCGACAAAAATTAAAAGTGGACTGAAAAAATATAATATTAATACTGCTTTTAAAAACTAGAACACTTTGGGTAAAATGTTTTTTACTAATTTAAAAGACAAAACTGAAATTAATATGCAATCCAATCTTGTTTATGAAATTAATTGCAACAATTGTACATCCACATACATTGGACAGACTAAACAATTACTAAAAAACAGAATTAACAAACATAAATATTCAATCAAAATCAATAATGTATCCCCCGCAAAAAAAAAACTGTTTTAACTGATCACGCCATAGAAAATCACCCAAATTTAACTTCAATACACCAAAAATCTTACATAAAGAGAATAACTTAAAGAAACGGTTACTTTTGGAATTGATTAAAATACAACGAAGCCCTACGTCTATAAATTATAAAACAGGTACCTATTAAAAACCTAAGCTCTATTCATCGTAACCTATTTAATTAATATTAAATATTTACAAATGAATTATTTTTCTCATATTTTATGTTCTGCTAATAAAAAATGTCTAACTTTACTTGATTTTGAAAATTCAAAAATTTAAATAAATACGACCCTGTACATGTCAAGTAACAGATTCAAATTTTACACCCTGCGCATTACCGATAACAAATAAGAAACAACCTTGCATTCTCATAATTACGTTGTAACCTTCAATATGTGAATATGTACATGTACATTTCTTAAAATTTTAATTATGGAATATGAAAATATTCCTTTTAGTGTCTGTTCTTAAAATGTAGTAACCATAAATGTCGTAATATAATATTTTGACCTACATTATATCACGCAAGTACGCAAGTCAAGGATAATTTTATGTGTTCGCTTATCTAACGTTGGCTTTTTCCTTTTTCAGCTTTGCAAATTTAAACTTTTTATAACGTAACATTTTATTACTGAAGAAGCTAATACTATTGGCGAAACATCTAATTATTCAATTATATATTACGACAAAATGATCTTTTATTCATACTACAAAAAAATCATGCTTTTCCTGTAATAATTGACAGAATTATCTCCTTAAACAATTTGAAATTGGGCTTGCTTTATTATGTAGAGTAATGGAAAACTTCATTGAAAGTTGTAGATTATGTTTTAATTATAATGGCGCTGATTTGAAAGATATAATTTTCAAATAGCTATTTATAATACAAGTAGCAAATTGAAGTGTTTTAGGCCCGCGACGCACCTTCGGCCTCGTTTGACATTGCGGCAAGTGCCAAAAATTCTTTTTGCAATGTGTACCATGAAACATTTTGTTGACTTTGCATAAAAATAATCAGAAACGTTGAATTTTGCCATTTTATAAATGTGATAATCTGTTAATAAAGAAAGCTGTTTCGACGTTTTTCTTATTAAAAGAAGAATGCAAAAACAGTGCTTTAATAGGGTCTATTAAAGCACTGTTTTCAGTGATGTAATAGCTACATTAAGACATAGAAGCTGATAATAGTTATTTATGTATCTAGGATGACGAATTGCATTCATGGACGAGGCCGAGGCGATAGGACTGCACAAATTAATCTTCCAGAAGATCAAACCTGAGTTCAGCAATTTTGTCCTTGAGCAAATGAAAATGAAATAAAAATATCTCAGTAACTACTATTTAAGTAAACAAAAAAAAAATTCTAAAATTATGGTCAGCTGTTATTATTTTTTCATTATTATTAAGTCCTGCTTTCCTAAAACTTAGAAAGTCGAAAATGTTAAATTAAAGCAAATATCAAGTTCGTCTTGAAAGTTGGAAGAGAACTTACCTAACAAATAAATGATTGTTAATGGTTTGTGGTTTATTTTGAACTGGGACAATTAGTTCCTCGTGAATGAAATTCAAAGTTTTTTAGAATCTGCTCGCATACGGCAAGGCGAATGACGAATATCCTTGGATACATGTTGCCCTGCCGATTAATTTTACATTTTCCTGATAGCGCTTGGCCTGTCAAATCTGCCGACTTAAGTGCTTCAGACTTTTCCTATGGGATCACCTCAAAGCAACTACTTACGAACAGCATCCACGCACATTTAAAGGACTTAAAAATGCAGCTCGAGGAGCAACCGAAGAAATTGGGTTTGATTTATTATACAGAGTAATGGAAAACTTCGCTGAAAGATGTCGAAAATATTTCAATGATAATGAAAGATATAATTTTCAAAAATTAGTGTTTTACTATGTATATTATAGCAAGTTATTTGTTGAATTAAAAAATCTACTAGGTTTTTGGGTATTTTTTCATAATTTGGTCCACATTTTATTTTATATTTTACTCTTGCTGCAGCTTCAATGTGATAAGGTTTTTGGATTTTTAGAAAGGTAAGCTTTGACGAAGAAAATTTGATATCTCCGTCAGCTATTGGTTGTTCTGCATTCTAAGGTCTGTTAGAGAAGTTTTACGTTGGATTAAGCAAAACTCTTGTTGGGATTGAGAGAGAGTTAACCTTGTAAATAAGTTATTGCTGGTTTTTACCGCCTAAATTAACTATCTTGCGGCTCCGTACCGAAGTGGCCAATTTTTCATAATTAAAGAGGAATAAGCTTCGATTTTTGGGTAAATAGAAATTAAACCACCGGTTAGCACTGTACATCGTATTACATGAAAATTTTGACCACCACTGAAAGGAATGAAAAGATTTCTTAACAACTAAATTGGAGTTTTCATTCAGAATTGGGTACATATTTTATTTACAGCGGCCCTATTCTGAAGTCATTCACTTTTCAGAATTCATTCATAGCTTCTTTGGTTTTTCAATATTTAATAAATAAAAGCGATCAATCAAAATGCCTCAACAGCCGGTATCAAAATAGAAGAAGAGAATATTAGAATGTCACTGTCTGTTAGTACTTTAACAGTATTAGCTTTTTGTTGAAATGCAGACATGAAAACTGTCGAAAATGTTCAGTTGTATTAAATAAAATATAAAATTCTATTTTTGTATTTGGAAGATATCTGAGCTAACACACAACCTGTTAGTGTGTTTATTTAGAATCAGGCATATAATTTACCTCCAAAGTAACACTTTGAGTGGATGGAGACCATTTATGATTAATTTCTTGTATTTATAACTATACAGAACACTTATATAAGATGATGGTATACAGTAACATTTTTGGAGACAGTAGTTATCCATCCCTGCTTAATTCACATAGAAGTGCATACTGAATATTATATTGGTAGCAGCAAAATTGTATTCTACAGTATTGGCCACTTAAAAATGTCTCGTGTTATTACGACTTCCTAAATATTTTCTAACCATTTAAATTAATTTGCCTAGAAATTGTGGACGTACAAGCTGTCAAAAATGTTCGTTATATTTCAATTCAGAATTTCATGTATAATTTAGTAATTAACCTTCCTTGGGATGAATTCAGAATTTTGGTTGAGTAAACTATTTTTTGAGTAATTTAATATATCTGTAGGTAATATAATAATAATAATAATAATGGTGAGGCACTAACACCCCATGAAGGAGCTTGGCCTGCAAGGCGGAAGGTCATAAATAAAATAAAATTAATAAAAGATTATTGAGTTGACTTTAGCTGTGGATATGTTTGGATCATTAGCTTCTCTTTTATGTACATTCCAAAATTTTACTAGGCTGAAAAATATACAGTGAGCTTCCATAACTGTTACAGTATTGCTTCTATTCGAAATGTGGCCGCATATTAAATACCCGGTGCAAGTTACAAATTCCAGAAATGCTCACCTAGCAAAACGGCGACAAAATAGAGGAAAACGGTCCACTTCGTCCAATACACACTGTTCGTCATGGCCATGGCGATTTTTACACTAGGTCCACCGAGAGGGGAATCCTCATTTTTCAGTGATAAACTCCCTGACCCCACGAGTGAACCATTAGCGGCGAAGATATTTTACAGAATTTGCATAAACTGATAAACCGCGGGCGCAAATTCGGATCCAAAATTTATCTCCTCAGACATCGCGAGTAATTTATTTCGCGCAATAACTCAGCAGCAGCGTGGCACAACCCTGAGAGGCGAGCGTCGCGGCGCTACTGAAGTTTGAACGTGACGCGTCCGTCTGAATTAAAGCGATAACGGCGCGGCTGCGCCCTCGGTGAGCTTTGATGGAAAAGAATGCGATTGCGAGAAAAACTGGGAGGAATTAGTTTGGCTTAAAAGAATATAATTAATAACCCGCGATCCTTTCGAAGGAGATAATGAATACCGGGCGGCGAAAATACACTCGGCGCTTAAATAAGATTAATGCCGGAAATTTATACTAATGTTTAATTAAATTCTTAAAGATGATGTCGTTCGAGGATTGTCCTCCAATTACAGCGATTCATTTATAATACGAAACAATAACCGAGTTCGAATCTCCGACAGCCCTTAATGGCGCAGCTTAGCCGAGATGGGCCGCTTAATTTGAATTAGCCAGTTATATCAAATTTTTGCTCAGACCTAACGAGACTTGAAATTCGTATAATAAGACGTAACGATAAGCGATTTCAAGCAGGAACAACAGTAAATAATCGATAACTCATTAACCCTTTGCAAAGTTCAATAGCCTGCGGAAGCTATGGATGTTTGATAAATTTTAACGTCTAACAAGTTATGCAGCTCATTTAATGGTAGTTTCCATAAAGCAGTTTTCAAGTTTTAACAGCGAGCACATTGCTGGGCTTCATTTTAAAGCTTGGTTTAGACGTGCTAAAACGGTCCCTGCGGGTCGCAGGTGGTTCACTTGATTAAACTAGGCTCAATTGAAACACATTTGGGGCGTATAAAATATTATTAACAAAGTATTTGAAAACAATTGCATTGCATTAATTTTTTTATTTTTTATTTATTTCGTACTCAGCCAACAGCCGTTAGGCCAATTATAGGCGTCGCTGTACATTTATGGAAACTTCAAACCCTACTAACGACTGTCATGATGTTATTATGACATCCGAGAGCAACTATTCCCGTGGCAGCCGTACCACGAGGCGTCGAGAGAGGCAGCCCTGGAACTCTCATCCAAGTTCTGACCAAAAAGAGCGTTGCTTAACTCTACTGATCGAACGTGGACACTTGTTCAAGCTACACCACCTGGGACGATTGTTATTGATAACTACACTAAATTATAAATTATGTGGAAGAACTGTGCATTTTCAACTCAGCATCAGACTGAAGAAGCATATTTAAGTTTCTGCTGCGACAGTTGAGAGAATTTTCTATTAGGCCTAAACACAACCAGCAAGTTAACTTTTTGTTTAAACGAGTTATGGTACACTAATTTAATATGCTCGACGACTAAGAATGATTAAAATGGTCGAATTACAACGTACTAGAGGCATTAAGAGTCTTTAACTGAATTACTCATCTACAGCTACAATTTTAACCCTCAATAGGTATTGTTCTTTAACGGACAGTGACTGGTATGGTGGGGTGTTACATAATAAATATATTTTTTTGGGAAAAATTAAACTTGAATTTTCCTACCAAATGCAAAACTACTCAAAATTAAAAACTCCTCTTACAAAATTAAATAGTAATATAAAAATTTTCGTCTATAACATTTGGGCGCGGGGACACTTCGGGGCGATATACTTGAGCGCGAGACACTTGGACGCGAGAAAGGGTCAACGTTGGGATTTAGGAACACATTAAGTGTGAATAAGTGAACAAACATTTATTAAATCATTATTTATCCTGAGAAGTGAATGTAATTAATTAAACAATATTAAAAGAATAATCCAATTATTTATTGAAACCGTTATGAGATTAAATTTAAATAATACCTATATTAGATAAATTTTGCAATAAATCCAAATAGAAATAAAGAAAGTAGTATATTAGATAAGTTTTGGAATAATTCTGAATACAAAAAGAGGCAGTATGTTAGATATGAAATAATAATTCTGAATTGAAATAAAGATGGAAATAGACTATATATAAGTGTTGAAAATAATTTTAAATAGAAATACATTTATTGTACTAGTAAATGAATAACAATATGCTATATATAATCGATTGATGCTTGAAATGTTTATTATGTTTCTAATATGTGTTCTGTTTGGATCGAAACAAGTCGACTTCGAGTTTTGTTTATATTGATAATACATAACAATATACTGTAAAATTTTAAAGTAATCAATTATTTTCGTTATGTTATGAACAGACTAACTGAAAATAAGAGCAGAAATAAGAACAATAATAAATGAAAATATAAAAAGATTAATTTTAATAATCAAAATTATTCTTGCAATTTTTACTATTATAACACATATTATTCTTAAAGTAAAATACATACAATTTTTTAAAATATAAACATCTACGCATTCATTTCATAATTGTCATCAGCCTGGAAATTTTTTTTTTTTGGAGTGGGCTCATTTCCCGCAAGTAACTGTTCCTCGCTAAACAGTTTTCAGGCTGTCGATGAATCTCCAAATGGTTGGATGGTTCATCGATAGCTCTGTTTGTACTCAATCTCTGTTCATTTATTCTTTGTTACTTACTATTTTAATGTAAATGCTAAAACATATGGGAGGGAGAGCAAATGAAGAATTCCGTAATCTGCCAAACGAAATTATAGAAAATAAAGAAATCCCTAAAGATTGGAATATGGGTATAATTTTACGGCTATACAAGAAATGTGATATGAAAGAACGCTCCAACTACCGAGGAATTACATTGACAAGTACACCCGGGAAAGTATTTACAAGCATAGTAGAGAAAAGATTAAGAGAGAAGCTAGAGCCAACCCTAGAAGAAGAACATGGTTTCAGAAGGGGAAGGAGTACTCAAGACCTAATATTCATAGTTAGACAACTGGGGGAAAAATTGCTCAAGAAGAATGAAGAAGTACACACTTATTTTATAGACCTGCAAAAATGATTCGATAGAGTAAGTAGGAATTATATATGGAAAAGCTTAAAAGAAAGAGGTGTAACCAGAGGTATGATTGAGATCATAAAAGTACTATATAGAAATAATAAAAATGTAGTCCGGACACATAATGAAGAATCTTCAGAGTTCGAAACAAGGATTGGCCTAAAGCAAGGTTGTGTACTCAGCCCCTTACTGTTTTCGATACTTATTGATGATGTAATAAAAATATGTAAAAAAAGTGTAAAAGGATGAAAATAGGAAACTGGAAGATGAAACAAGTGTCCCTCCGAGAACTACTATTTACGGATGACATGATACTGTTAGCAGACTCAAAGAAAACCCTACAAAACAACCTGAGCTGCTACCAAGAAGAAGTTAGGAAAGTCAACATGGAAATAAATATAAGCAAAACAAAAACCATGATACTATCTACACAAGAAAGAAAACACAGAACTACTCTTGAAGGAAAACATCTTGAACAAGTGAATAGCTACAACTATTTAGGCATAATAATAGAGTACAGCCGAGCCACACAAAGATACTTTTGCTCCGAATGACATAGTATTTTTTCTTCAAACGTTTGTATAATAAATTATTTACAATTTTGTGAATAAAATTCGAAGAAAATGACTTGATCTCGTCAGCGGCAGATAATATTATCTGCCGCTGACGAGCGGCGGATAAAGTGTTTTTGATGCCATGGCAATGAAGTGACTGTTTAGCATCATCAATCCAGCAGTATAATGGCACATTTTACTGCCGTTTGAAGAAAAAATAAATTTTCAGACCTATTAATAGTAAAGCTAGGTAATACTAATATAGTTTAATTAATTTCCTCGCTCCCAAATGTCTCGCGCCCAAGTGGTTTGCGCCTAAGTGTCTTCGCGCCCAAACGGTCGCGCCCGAAAGGCCGCACCCAAATGTCCGACTCGGGTGATTACATAAGTAGTAATAGTTTTTTTGTTAATTTTAACTAAATTCACCAATCTTTGTTCCTATTAGGAATCTCACGAGTGGACGAAGTCCACAAGTGGGATTTCTTAATAGCAACAAAGATGAGTGCTAATCTACTTAAAATTATTTTAAAAAATATTACCACGAATGTAATGCGGCGTGATAATTTTTTAAACAGTCCAAGTTGTAGATAAGGTTTGATTGAGCTTCCAGATGAGTGCCCAGTTATTTTGAACAACTGCTGCTCACCTACTCCGCTTTTTGCTAGTTGTGATACAACAGAAGAACGATTTGAATGGTTTGTGAAAAAAATGTCGCTGCAATCAGCTACTAGCAAATAGTCAGTGTAATTTTGATGCTATTGGTCGATTTGACATTTTTTCTCATTACTGTTAGCTGATAAGACTGTTTAAAAAATAACCAAATAAAACACAAATATTCATTGCAAGATTGTATTGGAAGGCTTATTTCTAATTTCTATACAACTTATTTTTGAACAGAAATAACCAAGCACCTATTCAGTCAATTTGGTCCTTTGAAAATTTCATTTAATTTTTTTAGTAAAGCTTAGAATTTCGGCTTTTCTGTTTAATATTATTATTCATATTCAGTACAATAATTTTAATTCTGCCGTATCTACTGTATTTAAAATTAGGACAAAAAAATAAATCCCCCCAGCTATTAGGATTTACCAGTCTAAAACTGAGAATTTAAATTTAAATAGTAATAATAATACCAATCATACTTAAAACAGCAACTATACCCAGAAGATTTATATAGATGTAATATAAGAACCTGTGACTTAGTAGAGATCAGTCACATGATCAACAAATAGAGAAATGTGTGAAAAATCATAATAGTAATGACTATAGTAATAATAATAAGTGTAACAATTTAATTAGTTAACTATAATAACACAACCATACCATACCATTGACTACAGCACAAGCTGTAAAGCTGAAAGAAAATGAGAACAAAATAGTAATAATGATAATAATACTAACATTGTCACTAATATCACTGTCTTGTACAATAAAACCGCCACTTTCTCAATTTTCTAGTTTCTACGAAATTTTGGTTTGGCAAATTCAAACTTAGTTTGTCGAGAGATGTAGCCAAAAAAACCATAAACATTTACGGATGTATTACAAAGAAACGGAAGAAGTAACAGATGTATACAACTAATAAAACATCTTTATGTAAACTAAACATTTTCTATACAAATGCATGAAAAAACTAAACCAACAAAAGTAAAAAGAATAGTACCTACGTCAAAGTGATATCCTTTTACCTAAGTTGTTTACAAGTGCTATGAGAGATGTTTTCAAAACTTTATTATATCACAATTAAGATACGTAGAGGACATAGTGTTATTTGCAGAGGATTAGCAAGAAATGCAAAATATGATAAAATACAATTTAGACCATCAAAATTAGTGAGACCACAGATGAGTCTTGACAAAACCAAAATAAAATTATTTTCTTAATAAACTTGGCCAAAATAACATAAAAATAACAGCAGTTTAAAGTTCTTGTAAATTAATGCCCACTTATTGAATACCGCTGGTATTAATGAGAAAAATTAGAAAGAATATTATTGCGTTTTCGTTTCCCTAGAAACATGTCTATTACAACACCTGATAATTTGCTGTTACGGTAGTTAAATTTTAAATTATACAGAAAACACACAGTAAACTTAATATACCTTTTTAAATAAAGAAAACGTTAGTTTATAAATTACAATTTTATTATTAAATAAGCTACAAACAATTCAGCATAACCAAAACGTTCACATTAGGTGTTCGAAATGCTGACACACGCACATTTGCACTCGACGAATCCAGCATTTCGATACTCTTGGAAATTGTTGGCGTAACTGCTCTGTTGCAGCATTGATGCGACTGTGCAATTCGTCGATTGTATCAACTTCGGTGGCAAATACCAATTCTTTTCTAAGATCCCATACGAAAAAGTCCACTGGGTTGAGTGGAAAGATGGTGTAGAGGTAATCTCGTACGAGTGGACTAAAATGTGAAAGACAGTCATTATGGTTAAACCACATGGTACGGCGCACGTCCAAAGAAACATCTTCAAGGAGCTCTGCAATAAATTGTAAAAACTGCAAATAAGAATGGCCATTAAGGCGTGTTGGTAATTCGTAAGGCCCTATTAAGATGTTGCTCAAAATACCAGCTCACAGATACAAACTAAAACGCTACTGAAAGCTACTCTGGCGAATCACGTGCGGATTTTGATCAGTTCATATGTGAGAACTGTGGAACCTGAGAACACCTCCTGCTTCCCTGTTAGTACGATTTAGCAGCCATTCGCAAAACTGCTGCCGCAGCAGATAATCTGTAGGAGCCAATCCTTGCACTTTTTGGAGATGATAGGGGTACACACCTTTACTGCTCAATGTGCGCCAAACAAAGGATGGAGAAACCCCAACTTGGTGAAAAATTTGGCGTGTACTTGTAACTGGATCAGCATCAACCATTTAAAAAAGTTTTTCCTCCACATTCACCCCATGTTGATTTGGTCTGCCGTCACCATGACCTTTCTTAGGTTGTAAATTTCCAGTTTCTCTTCCGCTTTATACTACTCGAAGAAAAGTATTTTCGGAGAGCGTTTGACGATCTGGAAATCTTTACGACTACATACGTCTCGCACGTGCAACGTTTTCTTCGGCAGATCCATACATAACAATAGTATCTACATATTCTTCGTTACTCTAATTAGCCATTTAAGTTGAATTAAACACTTAATAGCTAATATATCTTAATTTTAACGTTTAAATGAATTAACACTGAATCAAATTTCTACTCCTATCAGCCAGCTGTTCTCCATCAGTGAACACCAATTTTTAAGAAATAAATACAAATTAAATAGCCGTAATTATATACTGTTTGAGGCTTTCGCGGTTGCTCGAATTATTCTTGCTAACGTAGAATTTCGGCTTAGATCGCGTAGTATTTGTGGATAAACACCCAGCATTCTCTGGATGCGACTTTCACTCTGATGATGGTAAGGTCTTGCGAAACGTTAGCGAATATGGGAGCACAAACAGCAACGAGAGCAAATCTGTGTAAGTATCCTCGTTCTCAAGGTACTCAAACAACACGAGTCACCAAAGAGCATGGCCGTCGCGTGGATTCTTGCTTGAGTTTACAAGATGCAAAGCACATTAAGCCAAAGAATTCTGGGTGTTTATCCACTAATACTACGCGGTCTAAGTCGAAATTCGATGTTAACAAGAATGGCCGTAATTTTTATGTAATTTATTTTAATTATTAACTTCCAAACATCCCCTGCTTGAATTTAAAACGTAAATTACTGCCCCAGTTTGTAAAGAATGCACGTTAATTTATTCAACCTTAACTTGAGGTAGCTTTCTTGGTGTTGAGTTTTGGTAAGAAGTTTACTAAGAAAATAATCTGGGATCATTAGTAACAATAAGCAAGGAAGTTCAAGAATAGGAAATTACAAGAGGAATTAATTAGGTTGGGCCGCGTGGAAAAAACTAAGGTCTATGAAGAATGTATGCATGAACAGATCTATTTTGGAAATAACGCTGAGGGATATAATTGATTAGAAGTTCGACGAAAGTCACTGACGTTGCTACCAGATTGCGAAATTGAAGTGGAGATGAACTGCTCAAATTTTAAAATGCCGGGATGAGAGATGAGCTAGAAAGATGATAGACTGGAGACCACGTACGGGAAAAAAAATGTCGGCAGACCTAAGACACGATCGCACGACGATATTTCTAGGATAACACGAAAAATTGGAAAAGCAAGGCACAAGGGACTTTCATCCAGCAGTGGACCAATATAGGTTGAAGAACAAGAAGACCCAATGAATATGATATTTTCACTGACGTACAATGAGATCTTTGAAATTCCGCTTCGATAAAAGCAGCATATTTGATGGTTGCCATGAATACAAGTGATAAAAGTAAACTGATCAAATTCCAAACAAAAATTTTGATTTTTTACCTCTATAAAAACACATGATTGGTTGAATTTTAAAAAATTATAGAATTTTATAGGATAGTAAGGAATTCGAGAAATAGTCTATTTCAGTACAGCAGTTTTACCTAACTAAATACAAACAAACGTCTTGATATTTTCAACTATGTCCACAGCTGAGCTATTTAAACATAACATAAACATAATCGTATAAATAATATAGGAAAGATATTCCACATATCACAAATAAACCAAGTCATTATTTTTTATCAATATTGGGCAACGTGGCCAGGATCTCAACCAACACTAAAAATCAGTCAATTATTTCTAATTTTTAAATGCAATTCGTACATGGTTGACCAGGAGCTGCAGTCTATTACTAAATTTAACAGAAATATTTCTATCTATAGTTAAATTTCCACATTACAAACGTGTATCTGTGTTCATAATCCAGGTAGCTCAAACAATAAGAGGTAAAGATCAGATTCAAATTGAAAACATGTTCTGCAACCTACATGCTGCTATAACCCACATTCAAATTGTAGTGTTGGCTTCATTTTCACTACAGAGGAAAAACAACTAAAATTACAATTCTCAGTATTTGAATATACATAAATTAGTTGTTGTCAACAATAGCGCAAAGAGGTACATTATTGAGAGACTTTCACGCAGATTTCGAATGTGAACCCAAATATTTGATTTCTTTAAATGTTTAAACTATTTGAATATTTTTACTTCCTTTTATAAGTAAGGAAGTATTGAATTCACCCCAAAAATTCGAAATTCAGTTTTCAACCAATCTTCAAGTTTTAGAGCCCTGAACCCATCAAAATCATGTTTTTGTTCATTGGTATGTATGTCAGTCTGTGTGCTTGTATGTTTTCTTTTGCAATTTTTCAGTTTTTAAATTTTTTTAAACTTTATATTTTTATTACATACCTGTAAAATGTTCTTTTTTTATTAACTTCAACTAACTCTATTTTGTACGGTTTCTGTAGAATTTGTAATTTTTCAAATTTTTTCGACAAATTCTTAAATTTTTTTGTCTAATTATAAGATCACTGTAAAATGAAGTAGTGTGTGTGTGTATCACACTAGATTTTTTTAATGGAAGGTTAAGAGGTGTATACAATAAAATATGTGTTGATGCCGAAACTTTTCACTTTTCGTAACTAGTTATGAAATGAAAATGATTCACAAGTAGTGGTGAAGAGTACAGGGTGGGCCAAAGTAGACGCTTTCTTATGGAAACTCATGTTCCTGTAAGAGATAGAAAAATGTTGACCAACGTCTCCCGAGCTCAAATTTTATGAAAAAGTTACTGGTGCAAACAGAATTTTGCTATCGTAAACCGTTGGGCCTCTAGGGGTCGTTTTTCAAAATTCGTCGATTTCTTTAAACCCTTCTAGCTTTTTTGTTTTTAGGAATAATTGATTTCTGTAAAAACTTTCTCATAGCAGTTTTTGGTGTAGAATAGGCTGGTGAATTTTGTTTTATTACAGGGTGATTCGTAAATTTGCTGCAACAAAAATTTTCTTTTTTCTTATGGGACACCCGGTATATTTAGACATTTTTTTGTAGTCCTTAAAATTCTCTTTTCAAAAATATATAATACTATATGTCTAAAGTTAGCATTTTACGGTATATTTGGCTTTAAGTTAAACAAACTAAAAATATCAAGTAGCCATTGTGTCATAGCGCCGCATGACCATTGTTTTATACCAACATTAGCAATATTTATGAGGAAAACAAAGTTGGAGCTAACTAAATAAAAAAAAAGAAAAACCATATAAGGTTACAAACATTTAGAACAAATAACAAAATTAATAAAACATATTACCACCCAACGATATGTTCTTTTATAATATATGTTCAAACTGGACACCGTTCTGATTAATACAAAAGCGGCAACGTTGTTTGACAGCATTTGCAGCATTTCTTAGCTCAAATTTAGAAATTATAGCAAATGCATTTTGCACTGCTTCCTCTTGCAATTCTCTTGATGTAATCGGTTGTCTATATGTCAAATCTTTCATTTTTCCCCAAAAATAGCAGTCTAGAGGTGTCATATCGGAGGACTTCACTGGCCAAGCGATTGGTCCTTGGTTTCCTATCCACTCTTCACCAAACTGCACTTTTAAGTAATTAGTTATAACTCTTCAAATATGAGGCGATGCACCATCTTGTTGGAAGGTGGAAATTTAAATGGACACGGATAAAAAACCAGATTCTATTCAAATTCAAAAGCTATTTGACTAATTTGACAGCGGAAAACATTGTTTTCCTCATAAATATTGCTAATGTTGGTTAAAACAATGGTCATGCGGCACTATGACACAATGGCTACTTGATATTTTTAGTTTATTTAACTTAAATCCAAATACACCGTAAAATGCTAATTTTGGACATATAGTATTATATATTTTTGAATAGAGAATTTTAAGGACTACAAAAAAATTTATAAATATACCGGGTGTCCCATAAGAAAAAAGAAAATTTTTGGTGCAGCAAATTTACGAATCACCCTGTATTAAAATAAAATACACCAGCCTATTCTACACCAAAAACTGCTATGAGAAAGTTTTTACAGAAATCAATTATTCATAAAAACAAAAAAGCTAGAAGGGTTTAAAGAAATCGACGAATTTTGAAAAACGCCCCCTAGCGGCCTAACGGTTTACGATAGCAAAATTCTGTTTGCACCAGTAACTTTTTCAAAAAATTTGAGCTCGGGAGATGTTGGTCAAAATTTTTCTATCTTTGACAGGAACATGAGTTTCTATAAGAAAGCGTCTACTTTGGCCCAACCTGTACACCAAATGACATGAGGAATAGCTATTTATAAAACCAGTTAGAAAATGGGTGATTTTGACGTGTTTCTCACGTGTTTTAAACAATATTTTTTTCTAATTTAGTAAAAAAAATGTTCTTTAAACCTGAAACCTAGGAAATTATAAATTATAAAAGTTAGTACACTTTCGATTTTATCTAATTTTGACTTATACTGTTATAAGTGTCACTCTTCAAAACTGACTAAAGTTTCGAAGCGTCACACTTTTCGTAACTGGTAATAAAATAAATCTATTTTACAAGTAGTAGTGAAAAGTACACCAAATGACTGGCGACATAGCTATTTATAATTCCAGTGGTTTATAAAACCATGGGTGATTTTGACGAACTTCCTAATGTGTTTTATATAATTTTTTTCTAGTTTTCAGAAAAAAACCTTCTTTAAACGTTAAACCGATGAAATTATAAATATCAAGTCCAATAAATGTACATGTATTGAAAACTATGTAGGTACACTTTTTCTAATTCTGACATACCGGGTGACAATGATACCAGGGCCATGCATCTATCTCCTTTACCTATGAATGAATTTGGATGAAATTTAATACAAGCATAATTTACTAGACATAATTTAAATAGATATTAATTAGAATTAAAAAATATTTCTCATAAAAAGCGCCTTACATAAAAAACTTAAAAATTATGCAAACATACTACTTTTTGGTAAATAATAAAAAAACTAAAGAAGTAATTACTATTTTATATTATTTTTTTCTAATTATAAATCTTTAAAGTGTTCACATAAAAATATTTAATTTTAGTATTAAGTATCTGAAATTTTGAAAAATATTTTTAAAAACTGAAAAATTTATGTTTAGCTAAAGTTAAAAAATAGGTGTTTTCTGGCCTTGAGATTGTTCAGATTCCTAAAGATAACACTCTCTAAAAAGCTCATTGAAATCTTACTTAATTTCCGAAAAATAGCACTTTTTGGATTTCAACAATTTCGAAAAACTTTATTTTCTAAATAAGTAAAAATCACTCGGTATATATGATAGGTTTTTAGACAAGCACTAATTATTAACGTAAAAAGTTTTTTTGAAAAATCAAAAATAATATTTTTTTTATATTATTCCGATTTTTTGTCGGACACTGTATAATACTATAAGTACTCAAAGCTATGTCGATTATTGTTGGGATAGTAGGTATCACGAAGTTCCATTGCGCTTGGATACAAATAGGACGAGTGGTACACCCCAAAAATAGTCTACTTAACTTTGACTACGAATAGTATTCGGAGGACTATTTAGTGAACCAAGCCCACTTTTAAAATTAAAAAGACTTAACAGGTAATATTTAGCTACACATGTTAAAAAGGATTTGTGTAAACATCTTGAAAAAATATTTTAATTTGTTCAAAATAATCACTAGTGCAACATTTGCTGCAATTCGGTACTAGTACAATAGTCATTACAATTTATTTCCGTTGACAATGAAATGCATTATCTGACGTTTTCCTTGGTCCACTTTTGAGAGATGACAGGTGAACTGAATAGTCAAAGTAACTTTGTCAATGTTTAGAAAAATATTGATCTTCATTCAACCTGGTAAATATAATACAGACCAATTTGGTTAACACGTCAAATCAAGAGTTTACACCTTTAATTTGGGATAGCATCTAAAACAGGTATTACTCTAAGAAACCAGACATTATCGACTGCCTACGAAAGAAGATCGAACTAGTTCATCACCACCAGACTTACCGAATACAATGAAAATTTAATGCTAGGGTATCGGGTCGCTTAATTTATTTGCTTCCTTTACGTTTTTGGCCAACTAGGTTAAGCGATTACGTTGATCTTTGGCTACTAAAACATATGTTGTAATGTTTATCTATTGATGTCTTCACCACATATAAAAAATATAGGAGCTTTTAAAAGTTCGGGCAACTTCCTTTATCATAATTGTTAGTTCAGAAAATATTGCACTTGCATTGCAATTTTGTTTAATAATTTAGTACAGAAAGTTATTATAATTCAGGGTGAACGTCGATTTACACAAAATTTTGATTATCATTATCAGAAGGTGACGGTTTAGACACTTTATTTTCTGTCAGTTCAGGAAGTGTCGGTGAGTAGTTTGACAAAGCAGCAATGTCTTAAACGAGTAGCTCTATAGCCTGTAAGAACACGAAGATTCAGAATGCTTGCGATAACTGTGAAAGTGAGGTTGTTACAAGTCGTTTAATACAACTAGATATATAAAATGAAAATAATATAATAAGTAGTTGGAAAAAACTAAGACAGCCAGATATGCAGGGTAACAACCACAAATAAAAATATTGAATCGGTAGTGCGATTAAAGAAGAGATTAAACTTTGAGAAATTTTTTTAACTTAAAGGTCTATGGTAAGTTTGAATAAAAAGGTTGCGTGTAAAAAATTTAAATGGGACTTGTTTTCATGCAAAATGAGAGTTTAAGACGAGCAAAAACAAATTTTAGATTTTTAATTACGTTAAAAATTATTAATTATTTTTCAACAATGGGAGCTGCTATGTAAAATTTGTTTATTTGTACTGAAAGTAGTGAAATTTCAGCTTCGTAAGAGATGCGCGCGTTTTATAAACGCTCCTCAAATTAATTTATTAAAATGATTAAAGCGAAAAGGTAGTGTTCTCATATGCAAGAATGTATAATGCAAATTAATTGAAGTTTTTCTACAATATTCTTGTATGATTTGTCACTCACTTGAATGTGGGAGAGCAGCAACAGTGAATGTGTATATGGGTGTTTGGAAGATGGCAGTGTACTTGTAGCACGCGTCGTAGCTGTGTCGAGATATCCAACGTGCAACAGAGTAGTTCGTCAAAGCTCAGAATATTTATATATATATATAATCCATCCCTCTCCTACTGTTAGGTGTAGAGAATATTTATATAGGGTAAAAAATCTGTAAAGGGCTTTAGACGAAACTTCTCAAGCAAGTAGAAGCTTTGAAATTAACAAATTTGAAAATATAATAGCAAAAACTAATTTATTCTATTTATTATTCGCCCTGTATATGTTGGGTGGAAAATATGCCCTTTCTCTTTAAAGCTAAAAGCTTAAGCTATGAGCAAAATATTACTTTTATTTATCTAATGGTATGATAGCGGGTAAACACTCCTCTGTGGCCATGATAGAAGATAGGTTTATCTCAGGGGTGCGACCGTGCCTACGCGAGCCTTGGTTCTCTCTGACTTCCTAACATAGAGGGAAACCATGTCCAGACCCCTGTATCCTACCTTATCCCTTCACACATATCCTAACCTATCCTTCAACCCGTTTGGCCAGCGCGGAGGATTAAGGCTAAAAACGCCTCAAAAAGAATGGCGAATTTTGAAAACAATGGAAATGGTCTCCAGGTGAGTAAACCTAAATCCCACCCCTTCAAGAAGGGCTGCCTCGTGTAATCTGGGGGAGGCAAAAATTCTCTTAAGATATAGAACACAAAGTCAAAAACAAACAAAGAAAAACGCGAAAAAAGGAAGACATGCGATTTGTATCCACATATAACGTACGAACCCTATCATCTGAAGAGAAACTAATAGAATTATAAGTTGAAGTAAATAACATGAAATGGGACATAATAGGTCTCTCTGAAGCCAGAATAACTGGGGACGGACGTATAACTCTCAGAAGTGGACATATATTATATTACAGTGGAAGTAAAAGCACAAAAATTGGTGGTGTTGCCATATTAATTAATAAAGTCTTACCAACAGGATAACGGAGTACAAAAGCGTATCAGCTGGAGTAATTTACGTAGATGTCACCATTAACAAAAGAAATAATCTAGAATAATCCAAGTATACACCCCAACGACAAATCACGAAGAAGAAGAAGTCGAACAATTCTACGAAGACATAAACTCATCAATTCCAAGTAAACGCACAGACTACATTATAATATTAAGCGATTTTAATGCCAAAGTGGAAAACGGAGGCCAGGAAATAGAAGTAGGACCGTATGGCTTGGTAAAAAGAAACTCACGGGGAGAAATGCTGGTAAACTTCGTATGTGAGAATAAAATGTATGTTTTTTTAAGAAACCAGATCAACGACGTTGGACTTGGCAGAGCCCAGAAAAAAGAACGATAAACGAAATAGATTATATAATAACAAGCAACAAAAACATCATCCTTGATGTAACCGTTATAAATGCTATAAAAACAAATAGCGACCACAGAATGGTTAGAGCAAAGGTGCACCTAAATTAAAAACAAGAACGTAGAAAACTGCTAGCCAATGAAAGCAATAAAATAAACACAGAACAATTAAAAATTATAAACAAGAATATCAGGAAAAACTAGAAGAACGTCTACACAAAGTAGTTGTCCATTACATATTTACAATAAAGAAGTAACTAAGATAATATTGAAAACCGCAGTTGATTCTACAAAAGATAAAAAAGCAGTAAAAATATAAGCAAAGACAAGTTGAAACATTGAACATTGATCAAAGAAAGAAAATGCAACACCACAAGATATGGAAAACATCCGAGAAATAAGCAGAATAATAAAGAAAAACATAAGAAGAGATAAAAGATATTGCGAAATTAACAAATTCCCAGAAACATTAGAAGAAGAGAAAGTCTAAAAAATACCATTCAAACAATGGCAGAAAGTAAACGACACATAAAATAAAAAAATAGCAGTAATAATGTAATAACGGAAAATAATAAATTAAAAGAAACAATACAAGATTACTATGAAGAGTTATACCGAGCTAAAGTAGGACATCCAGAGGAAAAAAGGGAGGAAAATAGGGTTAAGGTATTAAATGTGGAATCTGAAGATATTTCAAACGTTTCAAAAGACGAAATTACCCATGAGATACAGAAATCAGAAAATGGACGAGCCGCAGGAGAAGATGGGATAATTATCGAAACTCTTAATTATGGGGGCCAACTAGTACTACGTGCTTTATAAACTATCTATATTGAGATGGTATTGAGCCCCCTACTCAACTCTGCTTGCAGCACAAATAAATAAAGCAAGTCAGATAGCACAGAGTTGGGGTAGTTCATACAACTGCAAGATTTAGCGTATACATTTCCATCCGTAATTACATTTGCAAAGTAATGCTGGTAGTAATGAAATGATTTGAGTATAAAAGGCAAAGGGCAGAGCTCGTTTTTCATAGATTGGAGTCGATAATTTTAAATGAGCCAAAAATAAGAGGTTTGTGCAAAATTAAAGCCAACCCAAATAAATATAACTGACACAGAAAGGTTTATAATATGTGCGTGTTGGATGAAGCGTAGATGTCAGAATAATTAAATAGGATATGTTTATGAGCATTTGAAATAAAGGTAAAAGAAGCAGAATTTTTATAATACGTTGCAAAGAGCATATACCAGGCAGAACATGGCAATTGTAATATTAGAAAGCAATATTTAAAAATCTGGTAAAAGTAGACAGTGGATAAAAAAATGCAATAAAATGAGACACCCAAATGAAAAGAAAAGTGAGTGAAATGTAGACAGAAACAATAAACAGGATGTGAAACAAAATTGGTGAAAAACGAGTCAGTGTAATTACGCGAGTGATAAAGGCAATTTAAATAAAACAAAGTGTAGTGGCGCTATGAGACAATTTGAAACCGAATTGAAAGGACACTAATTTAGAAATAGTATTTTTGTAAAAACATTTTAGTTATGAGAAGTATTAGTTTAAGAAATTGTTGTATTGAACTTGGTCTACATCCGTTTTTTTGTATTCTAGATAGGCAACTGTTAACAACCAGAAGGAGAAACAGTTGAATAAAATTAAATTATTGACACACCATTTCTGGTCTTTCATTTAAATACAATTTTTTATATAGAAATACCTAAGTTATATTAATAGAAAGTACACCATTATGTTGGCAATTTACCCGGGTATCAGAAGAAGTGTGAGTTTTAATTTCCCTCATAAGAAATTATTGTCTTCGATACCACATTCCGCGGATCAGTCCGAAGCCAGCTCAAGATTACTATATTCAATGACGGGCACATCCGAGTTACTGAGCCCGGGATTTTAATGGCAGCCCATCCGCACAGATTGTAGGTGGCCCCCACAGCAGCCGTAGCATCGCAGGACCCCGCATCCGGCAGAGACCATTTGAAGCCACCGTCCGAGCAGTTACCGCAGCGCTGCAGAGAATTAAGGTTAGTTTTTTTAACCAAATATAGGCGTTAGAAACTGGGAAGTTATGAAATGAACGAGAAAACGTCTTACTGAAGGGAGATCCAAGCAGATTAAAAGTTTTAAGCACCCATTGAAAGCAATTTATCCAGCATTAGCATAAAAATCCAGATTTGAGGTTAGAAATAACAATTACATGTTGGCGTCTTTTAACAAGCAAGAGTCGGTTTGCCTAAAAAGAAAAGATAGAGTGACGCCGTTTGAAGGCGCAAGTATTTAAAATTACCTGATTGATTGCTCATAAAACTCCTTTTGTAAATTTAAAATCACAAAAACGAACCGCAACTAATTAAACCGATTTGTGTAATACATTGACAGCACAGTAAAGTACCTACCGCACAAAAGAACAAAATTTACAGCTCAGTGGCGTATCACACGAATTTTCAAATTAACGTGTCAGGGAACCCGGCTTTGAGATATGGGTTTTTTTCTTGCCTAACGAGCTAGCTTCTGTAATATTAAATTACAGGTGAATGAATTATAGTAAAGGGCATAATACTGTAATTAACGAACCCAGTAAATGCTGAATTATTTTTAGTCAGTCTATAAAAGTTAACCAATAATTAAAAAGTTGTTTTGGGCTCTTACTATCTTACTAAGAATTACATTTTATTATAATATCATAATTACATCAAACAGAATGTGCGAGCATCATTACAATATATCTATAATAAATGTTTAACGAAAAGACAAACACCAGAAGAATGGAACAGCGCATTAATTGTATTATTATTTAAAAAAGATAACCAACTGAAAAACTACCGACCAATTAGCCTGTTGTCGGTGCTATACAAAATATTTACAAAAATAATAACGAGACTTGCAAATAAATTGGACGATCATCAGCCTAGAGAACAAGCAGGCTTTCGAAGAGGCTATAGCACTCTTGATCACTTTGAAACTGTAAAAACACTAATCGAAAAGAGTAATGAATACAACTTCACACTGTGGATGTTATTTATAGATTATGAAAAGGCATTTGATTCGGTAGAGATATGGACAATTCTGAATGCTCTTAGTAACTGTCGAATAGACCACCGATATACAGAGATAATACAAAACATATATATAAAACATGCCACCTTCCAATTAATGCTAGAAGAAAGACCAGACCAAATCGGAACAAACAGAGGAGTAATGCAGGGTGATTCAATCTCTCCAAAGCTTTTTCCATTAACCCTAGAAGAAATGTTTAGACAACTAAATTGGGATAATAAGGGCATTTCTATTGATGGAGAAACATTAAATCATTTACGTTTTGCAGAAGATATAATATTATATAGTGAAAACAGAGAAGAGCTAAAGAAATGCTAAATCAACTAAATGACAAATCCAAAGAAATTGGCTTAAAGATTAATATTACAAAAACAAAATTTATAACAAACGACACGACTAATAGCGGACACCAAAGTTTAGAACTGGAACAACAACAAGTAGAACATGTTACTTCATACATCTACTTGGGCCAAGAAATAGAATTAAGTAAAACTGAGCTAAAAGCGGATTTAAAAAGAAGAATCTCACTATCCTGGGCGAGTTTTGAAAAACAAAAAAAATATGGAAATCTAAACTACCTAATACCACTAAAACCAACGTGTTCAACCAACATGTACTGCCAGTCCTAATATATGCCACGGAAACTTGGGCCCTAAACAACACCATAAGGGAAAGACTCCAAATAACACAGAGAGAGATGGAAAGACGCATTTTGGGTGTAAAACTAACAGGCCGCATACGTAATGACGAAATTCGAAGAAAATCTAAACTCACAGATGTAATGGAACGTGTCAGCAAGCTGAGGTGGAAATGGGTAGGACATGTAGCTCGCATGAAAGACAACCGCTGGACAAAATGAATAATTGAATGGAGACCAAGGACACACAAGATACCCGTGAGACGACCTCAGACACGTTGGACAGACGACCTAAAACATCTATCGGGAACGAAGTGGATACATCTAGCTAATGCTAGAGAAACGTGGAAGAATATGGGGGAGGCGTACATTCGACGATGGATGGATAGCTGATGATGATGATGATGAATGGTTCTTGAGTTAAAGCAAAAATAGGGTAAATATAATTCGCATACACATAATCGTCTTCGTCGAACAAATAGTTTTTGAGTTGTGCCGACAGGCAGATAGACGGACAGACAGACGGAATTTAAAAAACCCTGAAATACAAATATCTGATGAAATCTCGGAAGGTGATTGTTTCGCGATTGCAATGCCCCCTTGGACTTTTAGACGAGAGAAGTAAAAGGCAGATATATTTTTTTCTGAAAAGCAATATCAATAAGGT
>OW679196.1:99433957-99520285 GCA_940337035.1 Agriotes lineatus | reverse complement strand
CTTGATTTTCTGTCAGTTCAGGAAGTGTCGGTGAGTAGTTTGACAAAGCAGCAATGTCTTAAACGAGTAGCTCTATAGCCTGTAAGAACACGAAGATTCAGAATGCTTGCGATAACTGTGAAAGTGAGGTTGTTACAAGTCGTTTAATACAACTAGATATATAAAATGAAAATAATATAATAAGTAGTTGGAAAAACCTAAGACAGCCAGATATGCAGGGTAACAACCACAAATAAAAATATTGAATCGGTAGTGCGATTAAAGAAGAGATTAAACTTTGAGAAATTTTTTTAACTTAAAGGTCTATGGTAAGTTTGAACAAAAAGGTTGCGTGTAAAAAATTTAAATGGGCCTTGTTTTAATGCAAAAGGAGAGTTTAAGACGAGCAAAAACAAATTTTAGATTTGTAATTACTTCAAAAATTATTAATTATTTTTCAACAATGGGAGTTGCTATGTAACATTTGTTTGTTTGTACTTTGAAAGTAGTGAATTTCCCGCTTCGTAAGAGATGCGCGAGTTTTATAAACGCTCCTCAATTAATTTATTAAAATGATTAAAGCGAAAAGGTAGTGTTCTCATATGCAAGAATGTATAATGCAAATTAATTGAAGTTTTTCTACATTATTCTTGTATGATTTGTCACTCACTTGAATGTGGGAGAGCAGCAACAGTGAATGTGTATATGGGTGTTTGGAAGATGGCAGTGTACTTGTAGCACGCGTCGTAGCTGTGTCGAGATATCCAACGTGCAACAGAGTAGTTCGTCAAAGCTCAGAATATTTATATAGGGTAAAAAATCTGTAAAGGGCTTTAGACGAAACTTCTCACGCAAGTAGAAGCTTTGAAATAAAAAATTTGAAAATATAATAGCAAAAAGTAATTTATTCTATTTATTATTCGCCCTGTATATGTTGGGTGGAAAATATGACCTTTCTCTTTAAAGCTAAAAGCTTAAGCTATGAGCAAAATATTACTTTTATTTAACTAATGGTTCTTGTATGATAGCGGGTAAACACTCCTCTGTGGCCATGATAGAAGATAGGTTTATCTCAGGGGTGCGACCGTGCCTACGCGAGCCTTGGTTCTCTCTCACTTCCTAACATAGAGGGAAACTATGTCCAGACCCCCTGTATCCTACCTTATCCCTTCACACATATCCTAACCTATCCTTCAACCCGTTTGGCCAGCGCGGAGGATTAAGGCTAAAAACGCCTCAAAAAGAATGGCGAATTTTGAAAACAATAGAAATGGTCTCCAGGTGAGTAAACCTAAATCCCATCCCTTCAAGAAGGGCTGCCTCATGTAATCTGGGGGAGGCAAAAATTCGCTTAAGATATAGAACACAAAGTCAAAAACAAAGAAAGAAAAACGCGAAAAAAGAAAGACATGCGATTTGTATCCACATATAACGTACGAACCCTATCATCTGAAGAGAAACTAATAGAATTATAAGCTGAAGTAAATAACATGAAATGGGACATAATAGGTCTCTCTGAAGCCAGAATAACTGGGGATGGACGAATAACTCTCAGAAGTGGACTTATATTATATTACAGTGGAAGTAAAAACACAAAAATAGGTGGTGTTGCCATATTAATTAATAAAGTCTTACCAACAGGATAACGGAGTACAAAAGCGTATCAGTTGGAGTAATTTTCGTAGATGTCACCATTAACAAAAGAAATAATCTAGAATAATCCAAGTATACACCCAACGACAAATCACGAAGAAGAAGAAGTCGAACAATTCTACGAAGACATAAACTCATCAATTCCAAATAAACACACAGACTACATTATAATATTAGGCGATTTTAATGCCAAAGTGGAAAACGGAGGCCAGGAAATAGAAGTAGGATCGTATGGCTTGGTAAAAATAAACTCACGAGGAGAAATGCTGGTAAACTTCGTATGTGAGAATAAAATGTATATAATGAATAGTTTCTTTAAGAAACCAGATCAAAGACGTTGGACTTGGCAGAGCCCAGAAAAAAGAACGATAAACGAAATAGATTATATAATAACAAGCAACAAAAACATCATCCTTGATGTAACCGTTATAAATGCTATAAAAACAAATAGCAACCACAGGATGGTTAAAGCAAAGGTGCACCTAAATGAAAAACAAGAACGTAGAAAACTGCTAGCCAATGAAAGCAATAAAATAAACACAGAACAATTAAAAGAAGAATATCAGGAAAAAATAGAAGAACGTCTACAAAAGTAGACAAAAATTGTCCATTACATATTTACAATAAAGAAGTAACTAAGATAATATTGAAAACCGCAGTTGATTCTACAAAAGATAAAAAAGCAGTAAAAATATAAGCAAAGACACGTTGAAACATCGAACATTGATAAAAGAAAGAAAATGCAACACCACAAGGTATGGAAAACATCCGAGAAATAAGCAGAATAATAAAGAAAAACATAAGGAGAGATAAAATAAATTGCGAAATTAACAAAATCCCAGAAACATTAGAAGAAGAGAAAGTCTAAAAAATACCATTCAAACAATGGCAGAAGGTAAACGACACATAAAATAAAAAAATAGGAATAATAATGTAATAACGGAAATAATAAATTAAAAGAAACAATACAAGATTACTATGAAGAGTTATACCGAGCTAAAGTAGGACATCCAGAGGAAAAAAGGGAAGAAAATAGGGTTAAGGTATTAAATGTGGAATCTGAAGATATTTCAAACGTTTCAAAAGACGAAATTACCCATGAGATACAGAAATCAGAAAATGGACGAGCCCCAGGAGAAGATGGGATAATTATCGAAATTCTTAATTCATGGGGGCCAACCAGTACTACGTGCTTTAGAAACTATCTATAATAAATGGTTATCGAAAAGACAAATACCAGAAGAATGGAACAGCGCATTAATTGTATTATTATTTAAAAAAGATAACTAAGAGAAACTGGAAAACTACCGACCAATTAGCTTGTTGTCGGTGCTATACAAAATACTTAGAAAAATAATAACTAGACTCACAAATAAATTGAACGATCATCAGCCTAGAGAACAAGCAGGCTTTCGAAGAGGTTATAGCACTCTTGATGCGGAATGGGACAAGTGACCGCCGCCAACTGGCCGCGGTCAACTGGCCGCGAGACAAGTGGCTGCCGGGACAAGTGGCAGTCGGAAGAACTGGATGTATCAATACAGAACGCTTTCAGCACATGATAAATCAACTGAGTCAAATATCAGTCAACTCAAAATGTATCTATAGAGCGGTTGTATTACCAAATACCAGCCTTGTAATTTTTTTTTGTAATTTTTTTGTGTTTATATTTTTTTTATTTTTTTTGTTTTTTATAATTTTTTTGTGTTTTTGTTTTTGTAGCTTACAGAACAATAATAAGAATATAGAGAACATCCTAATAAGGTACCTACTTACAAAGATCTAAAAGGTGGATAAATTTACAATATTTACGTAATATGCGATGTTAGTTGCATATTTTACAATATTTAGTTACGAATATATGTATATCATACCTAAATGAAATTTTTATTGATTAATTTGGTAATTTTGAGCAATACGTAATATGTACTCTATGAAATTCATGTGCTGAAAGCGTTCTGTATTGACACATCCAGTTGTTCCTGCGGCCACTTGTCCCGGCGGCCACTTGTCCCGGCGGCCACTTGTCTCGCGGCCAGTTGGCGGAGGCCAGTTGTCCTAGACCGCTCTTGATCACTTTCAAACTGTAAGAACACCAATAGAAAAGAGTAATGAATACAACTTCACACTGTGGATGTTATTTATAGATTATGAAAAGGCATTAGATTCGGTAGAGATATGGGCAATTCTGAATGCTTTTAGTAACTGTCGAATAGACCACCGATATACAGAGATAATACAAAACATATATATAAAACATGCCACCTTCCAAGTAATGCTAGAAGAAAGAACAGACCAAATCGGAACAAACAGAGGAGTAATGCAGGGTGATTCAATCTCTTCAAAGCTTTTTCCATTAACTCTAGAAGATATGTTTAGACAACTGAATTGGGATAATAAGGGCATTTCTATTGATGGAGAAACATAAAATCATTTACGTTTTGCAGATGATATAATATTATATAGTGAAAACAGAGAAGAGCTAAAGAAATGCTAAATCAACTAAATGACAAATCCAAAGAAATTGGCTTAAAGATTAATATTACAAAAACAAAATTTATAACAAACGACACGACTAATAGGGGAAACCAAAGTTTAGAACTGGAACAACAAGAAGTAGAACATGTTACTTCATACATCTACTTGGGCCAAGAAATAGAATTAAGTAAAACTGAGCTAAAAGCGGATTTAAAAAGAAGAATCTCACTATCCTGGGCGAGTTTTGAAAAACAAAAAAAATATGGAAATCTGAACTACCTAATACCACTAGAACCAACGTGTTCAACCAACATGTACTGCCAGTCCTAACATATGCCACGGAAACTTGGGCCCTAAACAACACCATAAGGGAAAGACTCCAAATAACACAGAGAGAGATGGAAAGACGCATTTTGGGTGTAAAAACTAACAGGCCGCATACGTAATGACGAAATTCCAAGAAAATCGAAACTCACAGATGTAATGGAACATGTCAGCAAGCTGAGGTGGAAATGGGTAGGACATGTAGCTCGCATGAAAGACAACCGCTGGACAAAATGAATAATTGAATGGAGACCAAGGACACACAAGATACCCGTGAGACGACCTCAGACACGTTGGACAGACGACCTAAAACATCTAGCGGGAACGAAGTGGATACATCTAGCTAATGCTAGAGAAACGTGGAAGAATATGGGGGGAGGCGTACATTCGACGATGGATGGATAGCTGATGATGATGATGATGAATGGTTCTTGAGTTAAAGCAAAAATAGGGTAAATATAATTCGCATACACATAATCGTCTTCGTCGAACAAATAGTTTTTGAGTTGTGCCGACAGGCAGATAGACGGACAGACAGACGGAATTTAAAAAACCCTGAAATACAAATATCTGATGAAATCTCGGAAGGTGATTGTTTCGCGATTGCAATGCCCCCTTGGACTTTTAGACGAGAGAAGTAAAAGGCAGATATAATTTTTTCTGAAAAGCAATATCAAAAAGGTAACGAGTCATATCTGAAAATAAATAGAAAACGGTGAGTTTACATTTTCCCGCAATTAATGTATTAAACAAAAACTATTTACCTTTTTTTCATAAAGTACTCTTTGTTTGAATAATACGTGAGGTTAGTTCCCCTATAAACTGTAACTCACAAAGTCTACTTTACCGGCAAATAAGTTAGCACAAAAACGGAAATTAATTAATTAAGCCATAATTGAATGCCTGATCCCACCTGGATAAGAGCTTTCATGTCTCTAATTTCATTAATTGAGCTCGTATTAAATAAAAAGGGCAATTAAAAAGTTCATAACCATTATGATTTGCAAATGAATTATTACGTCAATTTGGCATTTATTTACCAGGATATAGGTTTTGATACAAGGAAAACAATTTCGATGATAAGGAAATTTAATAAATAAAATCCAATTTATAGTTTATTTCATTTCTATAGGCCTCGATATAACTTTTTCTTGGGAATGTAGACCACCTAGTTACAGTTAAGAATTTACTAAGTAAAGGTGATAGACGTCAATTTAAATAAGTTAAATTAAGTATCGTGACATGCTATTTGCTTATTAACTAGAAAATGTCAGAAATAATTATTTACCAATAAATAACACTTTAGCTTGTTTGTAAAACAAAATTGCTAGATATACTTGCCATTTCAATAGCTCTAAGCTATGGAAATATTAAATATCATTTTGATATTCTGCTAACTGGATGTTTTACACTGTTAAAAATTAATTAAATCACGGCCTACTGCAAGTTCTATAGAAACTAAAGCAACTATCTTCATATTCAAATCCACATTAATTAAATGCTTTCAGGACACTTAACTGCACTTGGTTATGAATTGCTATGGGAGATGTCTATTAAAAAGTGCAGCATCGAGAATAATGGTACGGGAGTAAGACTAATGGTAAAAAAATGGGATCAATTATTTCTCTACAAATTTTTATAAAAAACTGGAACTTAATAATAACTGTGGGTGTTACGAACGTGAGTAGTACTAGACATGTTGGTACTGTCTGGAATATTCTAGCTAGGTATAACCACGAGGAGGCCGACACAGAAACGGCCCCACCTGTTCTACACAACGTTACAGAAGGAAACAACGATGGTACTACTAAAAACCATGGATACAGATGTCCATTCTAATCCACCAATACAATATCTTCAGCACTATTTACTATTTGTTTTAGTACCGGAAAGAACATAAGTTAAGTAGGTGAGCGATGTCTAAGGGTTAGATTGTACGTATTCGGACAGTACTCATTTGGATGACCCTTAAGGGATGTGATGTAACATTTTTTTTTAGGACATCCAAAAGAACTGCACTTAATGCATTGAAGAAGAAGTTTTGAGATAATGTCTACCACCTATTAAGGTATAGAGCTGATACAGATACAATTACGAAACTGTGGAAGAATATATTTTAGCATCGAATTGATAAAATCACGATATGATACCCCCGACCTAAGTTGTTCTACTTCATCACTACACGAGAAATTGATCAATCAGTATTTGGGTATTTTCTTACCTCACGAATATAGAGCCCCAGATTCATGCGACTTTGAATGGAAAAACAGGAAATAAAATTTTTGCCGATATAGGAATCTATCTCAGAAGGCAGTTCGTCTTGCCAACAGTCAATCAAATGCGGCGGTAAATGCAATTGTGTAAAAGCATGTAGCTGTAAAAAAATATATTGTACAGCTTTTTGTAAGTGCTTTTCTGAAGTTTGAAATATATCGATGTGGAAAGGAGCCAACATAGACACATTATGTTGATTTATTTTCAAATTATATGTGAAAGTTTCTACATAAAAGTAACAGTATATGTCAAAACATAACCAAGCTGAGCAGAACTCACTTCTATGTACTGAAGCACAATAAGCAGCTTTACTTGATATTATGCGTTTGGCCGTACTCAAGTGTTGCGTTGGTGGCACTGCAAGTCTATGTCAAATTTGAGATTAGTAGGTTAGGTTATGCGTCAGTCCCTGAAAACTGACGTAAAACGTAATCTGCTAACAAATATGATATGAACTTACAGTTCCACCAACAATACGCTTGAGCATTGCCAAATGTAAGGCGATTTGCGGTTGCTAATAAGCTCTAATGGTTGCTATGGTGTAAAATATCACTTACTCAAGAATTTTGAATTAAGAAATGTAGTACATTGCGTTGTGAAATGCGATAATAGTTATTTCATGTTTCTTTATTTTTTACCATAAAACTTCGTTCTTATCACTACAGAATACAGTCCACTCAACAATTTTACAGCTTATCAAGCTTGCCCTCTCCTCCTAATAAGTGTTCTATCTATAGTGATCGATCATAAAGGAATCTTTACGTTATCAATAGTTATAGTAATAGCAAATTAGCGTTCCAAATGCCACATTCGGTGGGAGGATGTTATCGTCTTAAACTTAAGGAAGAGGGTCGGAGTTTGACAGCCCTTCCTAAATTACTTATAATAGTCTAATGTAACTTTCTTGATGTGGTTGGGCAAACTTTATCATGAGCTGCAACTCTCAGAGATTTTTTTAACTGTATGTAGGTATGATTTACATAATTCAAATTCCAGAGCAGTCATATGTATTTCGATTACCACTGAAAGAGACATACCGCAAATTAACATTTTTCTGTTTTAAACATTATAGAAGAAACAGATTTCAACTAGTTCTTTCAATGTTTTATTGGCGGTGATTTTTCTTGGTAATTAATTTTTGTGTTTTTTTACTTCGAACGTATAGCACTTTATTTTCGTTAATATGAATTATTCTTATTACAATATAATTTGTAAATACTATAAGCATATAAATGAAATAAATAAATTTTTCAAAAGCTACCGTTTTACTAAAATTTACCCTAATCGATTATATATTACTGTGTATAGTGTTAGGCAATGCTATATTGGTCAATTTTGCTTCCTTATAGGTTAGTCTACTATTTGATAGTACAATTTGATACAAAAACTGATCCCTACCATTTTGTAAGCTTGTTGACTAGATATCTTCGCTAACAATATAGCCATTAAAGCTTATGTTCATCGACAGGGTTTGCTGATATTAGGTCTTCAACCAGTAGTAATTTAAATAGTTGTTCTGTTCATTCAGGTTTTTGACCCGCCAAGCCTGTCTCGTTTAAATTTTTTTTGACATTATTGTTAACTGCAGTAGGGGGTAATAATCACTTCGTAAAATGTCCTCAGTGTATGAATCTTTTCTAAATTTTGCAGTTGCAGTTTCTCGAGCAACGCACTGTGTGTTGACCATTCTGCGATTATTTCAAGTTTTCCTTGTTTCATTCCTTATAATAATATATATCAGACATAGCATTTCACCATTTCCTGCCAATGTCTTAGGTTCTGGTTGGCGTTGCAGGAAAGTGTCTCCATTTTTGTGATTTACTTTCAATGTTGTTATATATCACCCTTAAAAGTATATTCGAAGCTTGTAGTTGTATTTTATATTTATTCCTAATGTTTTCTGGAAATACAACAAAAATAATTTTATCCGATCAGTTAGAATTTCGCCAGTATTGTATGCAACATATAAACGTTCAATCATGTACAGAATCTCAGCACGAGTTTAACCCATAAACTATTTTAACTTTAGTAATTCTTGCAAAGCGTCTGTCGCAAGTTTCTGTTCTCACTGGAATTATTAGGTGCTTAGCAGTTCGTTTTCTATTATAGGCTTGTATATTTCGTCTATTTATACAGAAGGAAATTCTTGCAATTTCTTTCATGTTTCGGTGCACGTAGAATAACTCGTGCTTGGCATGAAGATGATCTTTTTAGAATAAATTTCCTTTTCATTCGAAATTGTATATTTTGGTTCCACGTCGCTCTGTACCAGTCTTCTTTGTTCTATAACATCAACGACGACATTCGTCAATAATCTAAATATACAAATTTAAGTGTCCACACTCACCCACTCATCACTGTATCACAAGAGCCACAAGGCCTGGGAAGCTTAAATTTTACATGGTGATTCTTCTTATACGGTAGATGTGCACTATAAAGGAATTTTTCGAAATTAATCTCTTAAGGGGGTGAAATGGAGTTTTAAAGTTTCGGTAATAAGACAATAAGGTGGTTGCCAACTATAGTATGATCAAAAATTATTTTCATCTAGTATGGCCATGGAATACTCCCTAATTTCTGAATGCAACTATAACTCACTTAAAAGGCCAATGTCGCTTTTAAAATCTAAGTATAAATGCAGTTATATTCATTATTTATCAGGTATTCCATGACCATACTAGATAAAAATAATTTTTGATCATACTTTACTAGAAATGTAAATTGTCACTTATTGGCATCTGTAATCAAATATTAGACCTTATTTTTCATATTGATAAAGATGCTATGATAGAGCTGACATTTAAGTAAATATGCCAATCTTGGTTCATATTGCTAGCTCAAAAAATGATAAAATAGCACTTTAAAACCGAGATTTATTAAATCGACACTTCGGTTACATAATTTATCTTATATAATCCAGTGGGATAAGTAACTCATTACGTCACTCATTTGACACTATTTCCGTTAGGTAATGAAGCACCACTCACTTATGTAATGGCCTCATTACCTAACTAAGTTGTGTAATGGCTTCATTATCTAACTGAAATAGTGTCAAATGAATGATATAACGACATTTGCCTACTAAAATATTTTTGAAAATGACAGATCTGACATTTCTCTTAATGCACTTTTCTCAATTTTGGGCAGTCGTAGATAAAATTTTGTACAATACATGTGTGATAATGCATCATTAATATACTTGTGTGCTTACACACACGTATATTAATGATAATCCTATCCCACTTGTATAGTAAATAACTGCTATCTACAGCTATTTGGATAAGGACTTACTACGTCACTCATTTGGCACTATATCCATTAAGTAATGTCGTTCATCACACCACTAGTGGTTTAACGGCTTCATTACCTAACTAAAGTAGTGTCAAATAAATGACATAATGACATTTGCCTACTAAAATATTTTTAAAATGACAGATCTACTATTTTTTAATGCATTTTTTGCAATTTTGGACAGTTGTAGATAACATTTTGCACAATTCATGTGTGATAATGCATCATTAATATACTTGTGAGCTAATATAGCTCGTGCTACACACCCGTTTGTAACTTACACACACGTATATTGATGATGATCTTATCCCACTTGTATAGTGAATAACTATTACGAAACTATTCTTTTTGATAACTTGCTCGAAATTGAGGATCATAAATATACTGTGTACAAAATAATTAACCCATTCAGTATTAATGTTTTGACTTTTTTTGTCTAAGGCGAAGAAAGTATTGTAATTGTATAAATCTCACTTTTCTAGATCACGAAAAACATTTTCTCATTTTCGTATGTTCGTCTGATTGTTGGCCTGTTTGTCGGTGTGTCGGTCTCTCCGTTGGCGCTAGAGTTCAAATGCCATTTGTTTGAGGAAGACGATATTTTGAATGCGGATTAGGCGTTTACCTTTGGAAAAACAGATATACTCTGCGTAAATTATATACAGGGTGAGTTGCTCCACCGTTTAGAAAAAGAAGAGCACAATCCTGACTAGCTCAAAACTTTCGGCTGTTTGGTTGTCATAGGTCAAAGTACAAAAGATGACCAGTCGTCAACCACGACAAAAAATGCAGTAGGACCTATAGTTTACATTAAACTTTCTTACCGTGTTCGGCTTCTAGTTTACACTAATCTAAACTATAAAAACGAGCAGGTATCCGTAGGGTCAAATTAAACGTAATATACCAGTAGTAAAAAATAAGAATGAAGAATTAATAGCGAAATTGTCTGAAAACAGCTGAATAATACCACCAAATGGTGGTAAAAATTAAACGAGGATCGGGAGTGCCCGGACATAAATACCACAATTAGCTCAAAGTGGGCACTAAATCGCTAAATGCAAAACCACCCAGGAAGTTACACGTTACTAAATTATGCAAGAGCTACGTTAGGCATAAAAAAGAAATACAATCAGGAAAGTCAAATATTAAAAAGAAATTATTGAAATTTGTTTCAAAGGGTAATAGTATTAGGATCGTAATCATTAAACAGTTTCTGGAACTGCGCCTATTAATCAGCGCAAAAATGTATCCTATTTGAAATGTAGCTTTTCAGTCACTGGCAACAATGCTAATTTCTAACTAGAGGAAGAGCACGCAAGTTTCTCGATGGGGTTTCGAAAAACTTATAGAATAAAACACAGTATGTACTGTCAAAACAATATTTAAATACCTTTTGCTGGTTGCCTTAAGCTCTAAAAAATAACTTTTCTTAGTACTATCTTACCCACAACAAGGGTTTTTACCCTTGACAAAAATGTGT
Organism: Agriotes lineatus; assembly: GCA_940337035.1. Taxonomy (NCBI): domain Eukaryota; kingdom Metazoa; phylum Arthropoda; class Insecta; order Coleoptera; family Elateridae; genus Agriotes; species Agriotes lineatus. The sequence goes on along the minus strand of OW679196.1, from coordinate 99,508,806 downwards.
AGATTTTGGACCCAACAGATATAGCGCTAACATCTTAAAGAGCTCGTTTTCTGCCTTAACCGGAGTACTGTTGGTTACAGAAAAATCACATTTTGCATATATTTAGCCTATACCTTTAACCTTGAACAAACTAAGTACACTTTGAACCCAGGGTAAACACCTTACTTATTTAATTTCGTCTGTTTCTGCTTTATCTTAAATTTGTTAGGGATAAATATAATTTTACCTATAGCTTTATCCTCGACCATAAGTGGTACATCTTTTATATAGTAGGTATAGTATAAGTAACGGGTACAGGGTGAATTTTGTTCTTTCAATATTTTAAAAAGGATTAACTTCGAAACCTCCTTTTGCGGGGGAAACCCTTTACAGATTTTTTAAGTTTCAGAGGGAGGAAATTACACGTTTCGTGGTGAACGTGATTTACATTGATTTCGTTTGAGTTATTTAATTATTCGTTTGATGAAATAATGCTAAATTTGAAATTACGACCACTATCTTCGGTAGTAAATTCAAGTTATGTCTAGATAATAAACTTCTACTCTACAAGTGTATAATAAAACTCAAATGGACATATGGAACTCAATAATTGTGGGCATACACTAAGACCGCAAACAGAAAAATCATTCAATAGATTGCAAGGATGGTTCTCCGCTCCATAGCCAATTCGCCTGGTATTTTCCAACCTGACATTCTATAAATACATAGATTGTCAATAGTGTATCATCAATGATGGCAGATGTAAAAATAATATGAGAAAAAAATCCCCCAGGTATAAGTAGAAAGTTTTCGTGACCTTTGTTCTTCATTTTCACTTTTCTGTTCGAGATAAATGTGATAAAATTAATTTATCACTCTATATCGAACAGAGTAAGTTGTTGATAAACGGTGTATTCAAATAAAAATAATAGATTTGACAAGTTTCTATGTATTACTTGAGCTATTTTTTAAGTGCCAAGTAAATGCTCATAATGCCCATAATAAATCCCAAATGAAAAGACCTGTTCTAGGATTTTTCATTCAAACATGTTAATTAAATCTTACAGAGTCATATGCAACAGTGTAAGGCCGTGTATTATCTTGCAAGATAATGAACAATTTCAGCTTTCGTGGTTGCTTTTTTCAATGGTGGTTGTCAATTATCTCAATGTTTATAAGTAGCAGCCACTGTTAATGTTAATATTCAGTTCTTGAAAAATAAGGTGCTTTGAAGAAATAAGCTAAACATGTACTTGTAATTCATCTTAAATATTAAATTTTAATTTTGATCAATCTTGTAAAAAAGTCAATATTTTTCAATAATTTTAATAGTAGTTTGTTGCTACTACTGAAACATTTTACGTCCTCTAAGTATAATAAAATGATATTTTCGTTAACTCACACACAAATTTGTCCTCGTAATTCTAGGTCTGCATTAATTGCTTTAATTTTTGTGTAGAGAATAGTTCAGTAACTCCGAGTTTAATGCTCTATATCATATTGCAATCGCGTAGTGATAAAAACAGCTCATTAAGAGTAACACAACAATATTGTTAATGAAAGAAAGCACTTGCCATTAGCGTTATCACTTTTTATAGACAGTTAACTATCCAAATTTTATCATTTCAAATTAAAAGATAGCATTCACTAGTTTCGAATTGAATATTATACCCCCGACGACAATTTACAATAATATAGATGGTGGTGTAATTGGTTAATAGAGAAAATTAACTTAAATGCTGACTTCCTTAGGCATGCTGCTTTAACTGGCAGAATAAAGTTTGTCAATTGTCATATGCTGGTCGTGGTTGCGAACATTATTAGTCAATATAAAGTGGCAGCTAGCAAATTTATTTTATGTACCGGGTGACCTTATTTCTACATTACTTTTTAAAGGAATATCATGTGTCTAGTGCATAAATAGATTATAAAGTTGTATAGGAAAATACACTTTTAAAGACACAAGAATTTTGTATTAAAATTGAATTAGATTTAGCTTAGGAGCAGAAAGCATTCTATTACTAAAATATATAATTAAGTAAGAATACAATGTTTCTCAAGATATTGTATGTTTCATTAGTTAAAAAACATAAACACGCTTCAAAACGGCTATTCTTTAGCAAATTGATTCCTGCCAAGTTTTTCCAAGAGTAAAATTAAGTAATGTAAGTGATTTGCAAAATTTTAGTAATTTTATTTCTTACAAAAACCTATTCTTGATTTTAAACTCTGAAAATATACTTGATACTGCTTTATCTAATTTACCTATATAATTTAATAAAAACATGTTCATAACCTAAGATCTTCATAACTGGGTACTTTTTCTCAAGAAATATGCAAGGTACCATTTTAAACTTAAAACTTGTATATTGCTACCCGGGGAATTTCGGCACACAAAAAAATAATCAGTATTGCTTAACTATGTCACAACACGGTGGTCTCGGAATAGTCTGGTGGTGTAGCAAAGTTTTCCAGCTAGTACTTGAGCAAGATTGGGGTGGGTTGTCCGGAAGCGCCACTGCTTCGAAACGGTTTAAACGAGAGAATTTAAAGGTGTCGGTGTAAATTCCTAAACTGATTCATAAAAAATATGTAAAGGGGTTAACACGCAACTTCCCTTCGCGAATTAGATTAATATGCAATTTTAAAAAAATGTTGTTCACTGGGAATCGAACTTCGCGCTCCCAGCGAATATTTCGAACCCAGTTTCTCGTCGGTCGCTTGCGGCTGCTTGAATAACTGAGCTACGGCCGTGCTCAAATTGTACGAGTTTCTGCTGCGTTATAAAGACACCATAATATTCTTTCCCACTTGTGATCTTTACCTTGTATCTGTTAGGTCCCATTTTCGCCAATGATAAAGCCTGAGCTATGAACAAATTATTCCTTTTATCTATGTCTCAGTTAAAACAAAAATTTTAAAAATTAAAGGATAATAGGGGTAAAATATCTTCACTTTCTCAATAAGAAAACACTTGGTAATGCAAATTACATAAATTTTCAAATAAAAAATTATGGGTGATGCGATTCGAACAGCACTTGCGAACGAGCCAGCGAATGCATTTCTATGATCTGCCCGCAGCCCAAAGTAGAGCACGCGTTCGCTACATCGCCCACCAAAGCCGCCTATAATCTGTGAGATATGGCTGCCTTAATTCAAATACACTAAACTGACAATACAGGAATCTCATGCAAAAACTCATTGTTTTGACGGCGACATAGAGTCCCTGTATAATATTAAAGTATCTTACGATATACAGTGACTCTACGGCGACAGCGCCACCAACGCCGTCTATCGGCTAGAATTGTATACTAACCTACATCATCTAGTTTATATGGAACTTAGTTAATATTTAAATGTAAAATTATCATGTTTTGTTGCAATTTTGGAATAATGAAATAAAATTGAGAAATTTTTAGGCATCTATGAGTAACATAAACTAAATTTTCTTTTAATTATATGCAATTTGTCGTAGTTTTTTATTATTTGTTTTCAATTTGTCTCGAAAACTGTCATTAACATTACATACATAACATTTGATAAGTACATTAAAAAAATTATCAACTAACATTGTGTAGCACTCGTTACAAGCCGGTAAAACCACATTCTCATCACGTAAGCAACGAATAAGGCTTTCCTTCACACCAGAAGCACTTTCGTTTATAAAAACTTATTAAAAATGTCTTTTCTTTTAGATTAGTAGGGAGAAGCATTTTACATTTATTAGTGTACTTTTTTACATCAATGTGAGTGTTATTCAGGTTTCCATCATTGTCTAATGATGTATGTAAAAGTTTACTGCTAGCCCACACCAGACGGCCAAGACGGCAGAGGCGCTGCTAACGGATGTCGCGTACTTTTATGCGGAGTTTCCCGTATTGTCAGTTTAGTGTATTTGCTTAAAAAAACGCATTTATTGTTAACCCATATTTTATTTTTTAGAACATTTATTGTATATGTTGGTTCCAATTCTCGTCAAGGATAAAACCTGAGGTATGTGCAACTTGCTACTTTTATCTATTTCTCAGGTGAAGCAAAAATAAACAAAATTTAATTTCTTTTAGGTGCTCACGCTGTATAAACTTCTCCGAAATTTTCTCGGTTTCATATACAGTCCGCATACAAAATATCGTCTTTCTACAAAAAATAGTTTTAGAATTCTACTGCCAACAGGCAGACGGACAGATCAAAAGACATACAGGCATACAGAGACAGACAGACGGAATTTCGTCATCTAGGGATCCTGAAACGTGAAGATCTGAAGAAATCTCGGAAAGGGGTTTTTTCGTGATTGTAACCTACTTGTTTATTTACACCATAATATTCGAGAGGACAAAAGCGGATCTGCGAAAAAATTCAATCATATCTCTCTCCTCAGTCCTTTTACCCCACGGAACGGTAGGTGATATTATGTGACGGAGTCAATAGTTGCTTTCCATAACTGCCTATCTTGTGCCGATAGCGTAGCTTCATGTAAATATTTCCTAGCAGGTTTTTTATTTGGTCCACCCATCTGGTAGGAGATCTTGCTCTGGGTAGACGGCCTTCAATTTTACCCTGGACCATAAGTCTTTCCATTGTTTCGTGTCGGACAAAATCTCAAATACGATCATTAAATATTTATTGATAGTCGTATTTTTACATTTAGTTCCTCTAAGATTGACTTATTTGTTCTGTGAGCAGTCTATAGTATGCGTAGAAGTCTTCTGTACACCCACATTTCAAAAGCATCGATTCTTTAAAATAGATTAACTACATGGAATATTATGCCCTCGAATAACAGGAACCAAGGCAAAAATAAGGAAATAAATGAAACAAACTTGTAGGCATTCGTACAGTAGCAAAAAAAAAAGGGAAACGAACTGACCATTACGGAAACTATATTGTCATATAGTGGAAAAAATTAAGAAGACCGAGTAAAAGAAAAAGTAAGATCCCTAATTCATAACAACTAATCCATCCAAGAATAACAATGGTACATAATTAGTTACCGCATGCCCAGATATATGAAAAGCCAGAGTCGAAAGGAAAGATTTCTACAAGAAACTACAAAATAAGTTAGAAGTAATACCACAAGATGATTATATAATAATAATCGGTAACTTGCATGCCTGAGTAGTCCCGAATGAAGGAAACAGAGTTTTAGAGAAAAAAAATTAAAACGATAATGGAGACCTCCTTGTCGAATTTTGCTGCCAGATATGCGAATTGGTAAATCTTTCTTTAGTCATACTGAAGGGTATAAAGTAACGTGCCAAAATACCCTAGCATAAACATCAATCCTGTGCTATATTGTAACAAATAGAACGACACACCCAAAACACATCTTGGGCGTGAGGACAATCTGCAAGTGCATGAATTCATCACGACCTTGTCCTCTGTAAAGTAAGTTAATAAACTTGGTAAACAAAAAATCAGATAATCGTAAATGTACAGGAAAATGATTACAGAAAGCTTGAGAAGTAGAAGCACTCGAAAACTGCAATATAAATAATCGTTGAGGCACAAAGTAGAAGAAAGAATATTAATGACGGCGATACTGTGAAAAAGGTTTGCGAAAAAGTCACAATTGTGGAAAAAGAAGAACGGAAGAAATAAAACAACCTATTAAAGAAATAGCCAATGAAAAGGTACTCGTATGAAGAATAAGAGTAGATGACTCATTTAGATTGAACTAAGGCACAAATAAAAGTTAGAAAGATGATACGGATAGTAAAACCGAAGTTCATGAAAATCACATCACAGTAGACCATTGGAGCCAATATTTTACCAACCTGTTTAACAATAATGAGAGTAAATCAGAGTAAGGAAATAGCAGTGGAAAACGATGAAATTCGGGTGACAATTAAAGGGGTACGAGCAAGAAAGACACCTGGGAATAATGGAACAGCCAACAAACCATTGAATACAAAGACATTAAACAAATTAATCTTTAAAAAATACCAGAGGACATGAAAACCAACATTACAATAGCCATTCATAAAATAAGTAATAAATATAACTATAAAAATGTTACACTTATTAGGTCCGTCCTAATATTAGAAACAAAATGGTTACACGACCAGAAATTCTCATATTGATAGAATGAACACTGCTCGCTTACCGAGAACAACCAGAGATGATATGCCGCAGATTATTGCCATGTTATACAAATGTTATCCACATATTTGGGTTGAATCTTTTATGAAAGGCAATTGACACATCTTTTATTTTTTAAATTACACTATACCTATACCTTAGGTACCAAATAGAAAACGAAATGATATTGCTGGTCGGCATCGCTTCTTCTACATAATAAAAATGCAAAGATAATTTGCAATTTCAGAACTTCATTTCAGACAGCAAGGGCAATTGTAATTAATTCAGCAAGAATAGTGTGCTTTTTATTATTGCATCAAATCTAACTGAATATATTCGCGTGTAGTATAAATAGCAAGGTACGTGTTGATATGCAATTACTACTGGGACAATTTCAGGCTTTATAATTAGATTAACAATTACCCAGGTTTCCATAATCTAGAAGGCAACCCTAATTGCAATCCCAGAACACCTTAAACTTAGTAAATGTAATTTAAAAAAATATGATCTTGTCAACTGATTAATGGTATCAGTTATAGTGGAATAGCATGATTACTTTTAAAAATTAGTAAGAGAAGATCTCTTCATTTATTTCTCAACGTTTTATATTATCCCACAGGGAGCAGCAAGCCCTGCAACATCATATTTCCGGTATTACAATACAGATTAACAGATTATAGTCCATGTAAACCAATGCGGAAGTGACTAGGGCGTGATAAGGGTCGGTAAATTGAAAAAAGCTTCTGACACCGACAGCCAAGCAGCTTAGACTTTTTTAATGTGCTCACTTGTTTACGACATAAACAAACAAGGGGATTGAAAACAGTTGTGCAATATCTCATGTTGTTATTTTTTGAAATTTCACATTTGGCTGGGTGCAATGATTTGAAATTACTTATGTTCTATATGATAGATTTTTCGCACCAAAATAATTTAAAGCTGCTTCGATATTAACAACACAGTGAACTAAAGTTACAATACTTGCATAATTATAATAAATATTAATTGCTTTATGAAGCTGAGCTATACATAGATATTTTTAATTTATTTCAGTTCATGTTAATTACCTGGTAAGAATTCTATTCGTAAATAGTTTGACAATAATAGTAAAACTCAATGAAATCTTTTGAGGCTGTAACGGAATTTAAACCTAAAGAAAACTGAACGGTAATATACAAGCTGTCCCTAAAGTATGTGCACATGGCTTAACCGCAAATTTCTGGGCCCCAAATAAGGCTCTTTCACTCAACTTATGTTACGTAATACCAAGCATTCTGCTTTCAAGTTCTTTAACAACAGTTTATTTTGTTTGCAACGAGAAATTCATAGCGATTTCAATGGTATTCGGTATGACACTTCAAACTGGTATAAGTTATGTTTTCAGATGATATTGGTTATTATCAGAGTATTTCATACTAGTAGATGGAAAATGGTTGTCACGAAATAGAAGAGACAATAACTTGTTAAAAGCCTATCTATGGCCATTATTTTCTTTCTAGAAATAGATATTTTTAAATACCTATTTTGCGATTTTATGGTCTTTGATAAGAAAGGCAAAAATGGGCGACTGCGCCACGCGATTTTTTGAAATATGTGTAGGGCTTGAACAATTCGTCAGACTTTTTCTCGCGAGAGCTAGATCAGTAGTTGAACACTGAACACCTACCCGCAATCGGAGAGGATTTGTGTGATTTTGAGTGTTACCATTCCGTAAACGTAGCCGCTTCAAATATAGCAAGGTTCACATGTCCAGCCTACCAATCTGAAATTCCGTTCCTGTCTCACTATAGTACCGCGGAATTTTATATTGGTTCCTATTTGAATTCTTGAAAAAACTCGAAATTTCTACGCTATCTATTGTTCCACCGATAATCGATCACAACATATCCCTAGAAAAGCTTCTCCTTATCAGAGCGTTAAACCTGTTTTATTATTGCAGTAATGCATGTGTTGAAGTACGGCTAATGTTGAATGTGTTATATTTATTATGTCAAGCAATGCATGTGTGAAATAAGTTTTGAATGCATCCCCTTTGTAATTGAAGTAATGACCTGAAGGTACCAACCTTGCAGCTGTGAACGGAGATAATGTATTTTTATTAATGTTATCTTTATAAATTTGTAAAGCAAATTGTAGTTACGGTTATTCTGGAGGTAAAATAAGTCTTTCAGGAATCCTGCAAGGTAAGTCGTATCTCGAAGCTGAGCACACACTTCTTGTCGAATACATACATTATTCTGGTGGTATTTTCTTATTCCGTACGCGAATTTGGCTTCGTATCTTTCCAAGTATAATTGTTTTTTTCAACGCGAGCGATTCTTTTCTTTCAGCCTACGATTCTCTCCCTTTCTTTCTGCTGAGCTAATTCGAGCGCTTTTATGTTTGTTACGTATCGTAAGCTCGGTTCCCCTGCAACAGTATTAGTAGTTATCTTAATAAATGTACAGTTCTTGGACGCAAAAGTTGATTCTACGTAATTCATTTAACTTCACTCTATGCAATATTTCTGTATCATTCCTGGTTGAAAAGTATGACAACTGCAAAAGCATTGCTACTGCAATTAAATACTACTCATTTGTTTGGCTACATACAGGACGGACAACAGTAGGTATCTATAAAAAGAAGGTTAATCACCCGTAAATTCGAAGCTAAAAGCTAGACTAGTAGAAACGCAACTGGTGTCATAGGAAATAAACATCGAAGCGCTGAACGTATAGAAAGATTACTGTAAGAAACTGTATACGGATGACTATACCCTACCAGATATTGGTAACTTGCAGTAGCAATATGTTTTTCTTAGTTTGCCACTAAAATATCATAAAGCGGCTGGTTATCTTTACAATCTTTCTCTGTGATGCAAATATATGAAAATAATCCAGAAGTTTTGTTCAAACGTTTTGGAAACCTATGTTTGGCCTGACTTCTTTGAGTGTTATACGACTGTATAAGAAAAGATCAAAAGAAACCTGCAACAACTATAGAATATCCCACGTCAATAGTTGTACACTGTCACATTCTACCTTTTTTACATATTCAACGCTATGACAACATGGATCACTTATCATTCAAGGCACGCCAGGGGAAAGAGATCACTAGGTCGTTCTTTCAAACGATGGACGGACACAATACAAGGTGTACTCGGTTCCAGCTTCTTAACAGTGGTACACTTATGCAAATATAGGGAGAGACAGCAGATCACTATCAACGATGCTATTCCAGATGCTGAACCTCTGTATCTATATATTTAAAAATACACGACGGTGTCACCCACATTTCTTTTTTTCTGTCTGAGTCATAACAGATATTCAAGGTACAAAAGCCAGAAACAATTTAGAAATACGAAGGAATACCCCGTACAACACCATTTGAGAATCAATATAGGAAATATGAAAACAGAACGTACGGTGGATATCAAATAAATGAGATAGAAGCAAAGACGAGAATTACAGAGAAATGTCCCTATTGAGATTGTGTGCAAAGTAATGGCAAGCTATATTACAGATTGAATACAAAATATGTGGTGACAACTAATGAAAAGTATCAAGTAGCTCTTACTGTAAATGGGTTTATCGTAGATCAAAATATGTTCACTTTAAAGCAAATTCAGGAAATTCTTTATGGACATGAAATTATTATAAGTACAGCTGATTTCAAATAAAACTGGGACAGCTAATATGTAATATTGTAATATGAAGTACAATAACATATTAAATACTCGTAATTATGTCCCTTTTCTTATGCTTCTATCTTTAATAGTAAGTTAGGGAAGGTTTCACACGTTATTAAAAACGCAAAAAGTAGTCTCAAGACTTGTCCCACTTTTATTTGCAATCAGCTGTACATGTATTGTACAGTACATACATAGATTTCAATAAGCGTATGAGATTATTATTAACTAGTGAGTCACCCGAACTACGTTTCGGTTCGCTAATTTACGAGAGATTCATTAATATAATTAAAAAAAAGAATGCATCGGCCGGGAATCGAACCCTGGCCGCCCGCGTGACAGGCAAGCCATCTATCCTTAGACCAACATGGCTTCTTTGAATAATACGCCGCTATAATGATATTGTGGTGACTGCTCTTATTTTTTTACTTGAATTGTTTCATTCGAATTTCAATATTATTTAATTATTAAAATTGATAGCGCCTTGAGGCTGTTTCAGGGTTAGTTCGATTATCTAGTTGCTTGTTAATTGAATTTTATTTTAAAATTCTCTTTCAATTGTGTAATGACATTAACTGTCACCTTTTATGTCAAACAGGGTTCTATTAATAATCTCAATCAAATATGACAAATGCTCAATTCTATTTGTACTTTATTGACTTAATATAATACGGTAAGTACTTGTTTATAGTTAATTGCATTTTTTAAATTGTTTTTTATTTGCTATAGTGTCGATAGAACAAGACTACGGCCCACCTTGCACTGTTTCTACCCTCACTACTCTTATCGCCTACAAGACAGCAATCCTCCTGACGCCAGCAGCTTGAACCCCTTTTTAGTCCTGCTGCGATGTCCCGCCTACTGATAACAGCTGTCAACTTGTGAACTCCTGGCTGCTACTAAGACAGAACTCGCCTTACTCTGCTCGTGCAACTGCTACCTTCCAGAAACAACCTCCTTCATACAGTTCCACAGCAAGTTAGCTGTCACAGACGATCTCCAATTGATATCCTTCTTCCGTAGCTCCAAGCTTCACCAACCTCTGTCGTCAGTAACCAACAGAATACCTCGTGTCCAGTCATCCCACTGCTATCTTCCCCAAACAGTTCCTCTTGTCTTCAGAACGCCTTTACGAAATCAGCACTTAGCAACACTCAAAGCAATGTAACTCCTTGTCAATTGTACGAGTATTATTTACAATAAAATATTTCCATCCAAATCTTGAATTCTTCTATAATTAATAACTGTTCTTCCATCTTCCAATACTTTTCTATAACTAATGCTTCATTTGTAATACTCTTCTTTATGTTTCACTATTATTATCACTTCGTAGATTTTATTAATGACCCTTTTTAAACCTTTTTAGACTAACACATTTAAAATAGGGTAAATTTCTATATTTTTATTGAGACTAAAATTGTAAAATTGTACATAGTGAATCTCCCGAGCTAACAGCACACGGCCACAGCAGCTGTCACACCGTAGCCCACGGCGATAGACGCTCCGCTTCGTTGCTTAGAGTGTTTAGTTAAATTAAAACTTTTTCGTACTTGCTTTGGAAATAAAAACGAACCTACGATCTAAGTCTAAAAATTAGAAAACTTTTAAGCCATCATACAACTTAGTCGGTCCAGTATCTTCGAAGGAGATAGCGAACAAAGATACAAACAAGAAAGGGATCAACGATTTTATGTTATAAGATTGGGGTATCAATAAAGTATATGAAGTAAAAGAAAGGAAAATGGGAAAATGGAGAAACCGTACATGAGGATCAACGTTAGCAATCTGATTTCAAGAGGATCAAAAATAAATTATTGTCCTGAAAAATCCACAAAGAAGATCGAATAAGCAGCTAATAAATTAGGCAAATGCTGAATACGAAAAAACGAATGCTTTAGTGTTAGTACTAGTGGTGTAGTCGTATTATTATATGCATTAGTTCAATAGATTCAATGAACAAAGAGTATGCAGGAATTATGTTAGTGTAGTAGGATGGAATTGAGGAGGCAAAGTAAAGAACCTATTTGTAGTAAGCTTCAATTAGATAACACTAAAAAAAACTAGTTATACGTAAGGAATCTTCATCGAATGTAAGCAATCACGAGAAAGGTTCAATTTATTGCATTCCAAAGTAAACACTTCGCGCAATCGCCGAATTGCGCGCACCTACCAGGGAAATTAGTCGTCTACTATTCTCGACAAATAGACAATACAGAATATTAATGAACAACTAACGCTCGTTTACTAGATATAGATTAGCAGCAAAGTAATACATTTATGGTTGCTTAATGGCCACCAGTTACAACGACTTCAACATCTATAATAAATAATCTCTATACTAAAGGTGGTTTGATACGCTAGGCGGTTTCAATCGCAAGAGGTATGGCTGCGACCACGGGTATAAAGAGAGGGCCAATAAAGTACCCCTGACCTGCACTCGTTAAGCACATGCGTCGCAAAAATTGCAATTGGATCAGAACGGATAATTATGTGCTATCACATGTTGCAGGTTTTGTCAGTGTGTGATTTTTATTCCTGGTAATCGATGGCTCGTTCAGCAGTTGAAGATTTTCGGTACATTGCAAGAGATAGCATAAAAATATTGGAAAGTTACTTGGAGAAAGAAGGAATGCAATTTTCGACACCCTGCAAGTGGTTTGCTTTCAAGATATCATAAAATTGTAATTAAACCACATAGGTGCAGCAATTCACTAAACCATTACCCCAAATTTGCTCCTGATTGCTAAGCGTTTATTATGCGGAGACAATAAATGCTTTTTATTTGTTCCTCACTTGTAAACATCAATTTATCAAGTCACTGTATTCACCTTGAAAATGATTCTTAACTGGCTAGCCAGTAAATTTTTTACTGGCTAGCCAGTTATATTTTACAAGCGTGCTCATATATAAATGGCAGCGTGCAAAGCCAGAGTTGTCTTCCTTAGTATGTGTCATTTTGATTAATTTAGTTGCTTGTCAGTTTGACATTTTGAATAAATGGTGAATTTCTAGTTATTTACAAGTGAGAAACAAATAAAACATTCAACAATACACGCCAGGTAACAATTTTTACTGGCTCAAGGATATGACAGGCTTGCCTGACGGCTCGCCAGTCATCCCAATCCTATCGCCAGTAAAACCTGTTTTACCTGGCTTGTAATGTTAAATACTATTACAGTATCAAGTGTAAAGTAAAGACTCTAAAATTTTCACAAATCAGAAGCGGAAATAGCTCTACTCTGATCTAAACTCTAAAATTATCAAGATCTGTATAATAATAATGGTTATATGATTTATTGTGCCAATAATTGCATTTCTGTAATTCCACTAACAATTGACACCTTTAAGGTTCTCACTGAAATGTTTAACGCAATAAACATGCCTATTTATATAAAATCATAGTATGACGTGAATGGAAAATGAGGAGAGCTTTATCAATTATAAACATATTACATTCTAGTTAGGAATAACTGCAAAATGAAATAAATAAACAATTAATAGGACAGTTCTGTCAATTATAAATGTACATTCGAGTTAGGAGGGACTGCGAAACATCGATTAACAAAATGTAAATGCAAGTACCCATACATAAATATTTGTAAAATCTTCGTTTGAAATAGGTGTATTCAGCTAGAAGACCTAGTTTTTCTTACAACTTTAAAAATATGTCTTCTATATCTAAATTTACTATTAATTTTTAAACAAAATTGTCACATATATGTACTAATTGACGTTGAACTGAAGTAGCCCGGAAACCCTTTTGTTTGATGCAGGTTTAGTAAGTTCCCACTTACCTTCTACCAGCTTTCACTGTTGTCAATAATATAATTTCTTGCTAATTTCGGCTTCTCCAGATTTTCCAGGTGAGTAGGTACCCTGTGATCTGCAACTTTTGGAGGTATTTTTAGAATATACCTGATCTTGATAAATATTCGATGGAGAGGAAATTTCGACCCCGTTACCTATTTAACATATTTTTGTTTAGGCTTCTACATACCTTCCAATTTTAGCAGCATTAGTGATTTCTCTGTTGTAAATTTTGCCTTATAATTTATATACTTTCTGTTAAAAATTATAATACTTTTAGCTTTATAGACATTTCAAAAAATAGAAATTAGATTTAAACATTGAGAACGGTGAGAAGCACTTTATAATATAGTTATTTATGCAACTAGTGTGTAACGTAGGTCTTTTTAATCGAAAGCGGGATTTTCACACCAGACGCCAGCCGAGTGCGCAAATGGTTGCAGGAGATTAAAAAAAGACGTTTTGTACACTAGACTTTTTCTACAACCGAACATTTCACATTTTTTATCAATTACTTAATTGATTTTGGTACACAACTGGTTGCTGATTGATATTAGTTTTAAGTTGGCGCACTCATCGTGCTCGATGAACTGCCAAAATTATATAAAATTTTGTAAATAGGTAACCCAAAATACATTTCATTTTTTGTGTACTAGGGTTTATAAAGAACTTTCTATGCACTACTAGTGTTACTAATAATAATTAATTAATTATGTTAACTTTTCAAGATTATTATTGTTTTGTACCTATAATTACCAAATTCTATTAAATAAATGACATCTTTCTGGTTTTTCACATTATTAACATCTAGAATAAGGTTATGTAAATAGGTAGTAGTAGTAGTTGTAGTATTTGTCGGGAGCCTCATGTCTAGCAAGTAGCCCTTCATAGGCCCTTTTTGCAAACCTCGTGGACAAGGTATAGGCATGTAGAGTATCAGGTATCGTGTTACGGTATAAAACTGTTTTTACGACACCTCGGGGTACAAGAATGCCACAAAACTTATCACATCCGGGAAACGTCAACACTTGCCCTTGAATACTCGAAAACAGACTAATAGCCACGGCTGAATACGCTCACGGAGATGGGCGTGGTTCTACGGGGACACCGTAGGGGCAAGCGTGACGACATATACAGCATGTTGCAAAATAATAAGACGCCACGGGTTTAGGAATTTAGCCCACGTCTGACAGAAACCCGAAAGCCAAACGGGGTGGAGTAGGTGCATAGCCTTGGGGCTCCCTGGAGACGGCAGCTGGAGCGTTCGAACCTACCTTGACGCTCACAAAGTTCGTCCAGGACCCACTTTACACCAATCTGACACCAGTCGCCAATCGGGCGACGACACTACAAAATGCTTAACCTAAAACACAGTTTTTAACACAAAGAAAATACAGCGGGAGCGTTAAACAAACTGTTCTTCAGATATATGCGGTACAACAATGTTACAGTGCAAGTTACAAACAAAGGGGGGTGGGGTGCGTCTTAGGTGTTATATAAAATGCTGAGCGCCTGCAAGTGGCACTGTATAGTAAAAATTTACGCGCACTGGCTATTGGCGAAGTGTATTGAAACAAGCATTAGTTATTACACAAACACTGCGCGCCTGCAAATGTAGCTGTATAATGAAAGTCTGCGCACACTTTTTGATTAGGGCGAAATTCTTATAACTAGTACAATATCTTAGCTTAGCTTCACATGTGGCAGACAAAGGGGGCTTCAGCTGGGAGTCCGGCAAGTTTCCCAAGACTACGAAACAGAGGGGAAAACAATGGAGCTCGAACAGTAGGTGTTGGTAATGGTGTCCCACAGTCTCCTAACTAGAAGCCACTATGTGACCAGAATAATCGACAAGGCTCGCATGTAGAATTAATCAGAGATAAACTGCTCTCCATTTGATTCCACAGACAGGGGTTATTTTGGCACACGGCTTATTTAACGAGACGGATAGGCGCCTGGCATTTCGACGGGGACAAGCACAAAGCAACCTTCAATCACACACACTGCTGTGACCGACTCGCTCTAAGTCCGGGAACACACACCTATTGTAAGACACCCTCGCAAGTGCCACGCGGACGGCAACCCCGAAGGGGACCTGCCGCTGGCCGCACACCTCAAAAACTAAACTGATGCCTTCTGATGCCGGATGCAAACTGAACTTACAAAATGGCCCAGACAGCCTCGAAAATGTAGTCAGACAGCGCGATCGATAATATAGTGAGGTAGGAGAGCTGTAGCATGCTCAATCGCACTTGTAGAGCATCTCGCCCTAAACGCGCATTTAAAACTCGCTGTCAGAGGTCGGGACTAGCCACCTGCACGCTTAAAAGCAGGCGGATCGATAATTTGTAACCTAGTGTGTCAACAGATCGAAAACCGAGAAACACCAAATAAGTGCCTTTCAGACCGTCGGCGTCGACTGCAAGCAAAATAATTCGGGATGCGTAAATTTAAAAACCAATATACAAGCTGGGTCATTATTTATAAAATACTCTAATTAGCCGTACTTTCGTACAATTTAAAAATGTCCTGACAACCTTAGTCCTACTTAGAATTTTGCTGAGACTAAGGAGTTCCAGCGTTAGCAAGAGATCTTTTACATGCTACACATCGTACTAACATGGCACCCACGGCTTTACATCACTTCCGAATGATGACATTCTGTAGAGGTTTTCGTCCGCTTTTTTTAAATTTTTGAAAACCTCACCGAAATCGGGGATCGAACTCTCGACCCTTAGATCTGCAGCCAGAATGCTTACCAATGATTTATGGAGCCCGGCTATGTAAATAGGTAACCCAAAATACATTTCACTTTTTATGCACTAGGGTTTGCAAAGAACTTTTTATGCACAGCTTTTTAAAAAGTGACACTTTACAAACTAACTAACGTGTTTAAAGTATCTACTTTAGACACGGTTGTGGAAAAATGTTTGGAAATGGCAATTCAGACTCTTGCTGTATAATAGAATAATTTAAGCACGTCCTTTTTAAATACAAGGCATGGAATTTTAACTAAAACGATTATGAAATTTTAGCATCCAGAAACACACTATGTAAGTGGGGACATTTGTTAGAACATCAAAATACTGCAAAATAACATAATTGCGTTTTTGAAATAATAAAGCGCGTTCGTGTAAAAAATGGGCAGGTAAAAATCTTCCACAGAAAACGGAGAATGTAAAGCAATAAAACAAACATTATTTTGTTGTATTACACGACCTAAATAGCCGTATACATGTTTGTAATTTCATGATATAAATCCGAAATGAGAAGCGTTTGACATTCTTTTTGTGAATTAGGTACTTTAAAACATAAATTTCGTATTTGCAAGAAGTGGTAGAAGTAACTTGTTTTAAGGTTACAAACAAACTCGTACACAGTAGAGGAGCTTTCGGTTGTTCAAGAACAAGAGAGTCTCAATTCAAAACCCAATTCGGGTAACAAACGCTACAGTAGTTAACATGTTACGTGGATAGGTTAATTTTCTTTTTTATTAAACCTATAGATTTTACTTCGACACTTCCAGTTAATTGAAACAGCCTTGGTATAGTCACGCACTACAACGGTAAATTAGCAGGGATATCGACGTCGGACGACGATCTAATTTCACAAGTAGGTAAATGTTCTGTTAGAGCCCTTTATGGAAATAGTTTGATATACCAAATTAGCTTTGTGTAAACGTTTGTGTTTAAACAATGGGCACGTGTTTAATTAAGTTACAAACTCAGATGAACTCTACGCATGCAATTACAACAAAGTGGAAACCTGTAAAAAGTAAGGAACTGGGACAATGGTGCCATGTACGTGCGTTAGTAGCAGAGAATCAGTTTTCTAAACGGCAGTAGTTAGTTTTATTAATATTTATTTAATACAATTCTAACTGAAAAAGCTGCAAACATTGAAAAATGTAGTGCCAGCACTTATATAAGCTACCCCACTTCCACTGTTCTAGCTTTCTCATTCGCTCTAAAAGTGGGAGCTAGAATTTAGTTCAAAATACCCACTATAATATTTAGTTATACAAATGTGGTCTTCCTTTTGTCTAGCTGAATATACTGTTATGATGTTGTACCAGCAAAGTATTTTGTTCAATTGATCATTTTATGTTTAAAGAATTGATTAAAAATAACACAGGTGCCTGCAATGAGCATTCCTTTATCACATGCAAACTAATAAATAGAGATTAGATTATAATTGGTTACTTTATTCAGTATTAAGTTCAAGTGAGATTATTTCAAAATATAAATACAGCTTTCTTAAAAATGGTATGTGAATATAATTTAACCAAGTTTTCATTGGATTTAATGGCAACTGAATAACATTATTATTTTACCCAGGTGTTAAAACCCAACCTAGATTTGAGTTATTCATGTTCTGCTGAGCTAAGCAATTGAAATAAAAATGTAACACTATACTAAAGGACCGAATACTTGACGATTCAAATAACTTTGTACTTACCTAAAATTTATACAAGGAATTTTTGAGTAGCTACAAAAATATAATTCGTGTAAAAAAATAATAATACGTCTGTTCATGCAACATACAGTTGCTTTTCGGCGTTAATTGTATAACTATGGTGGCTTTATTAAAAAAAATGATAGAAATTAGTTGTTTTACTAAAAAGCAGAACATTCTCTGGATACATTGTCATTGACAGCATATATTTCCAAAGTCACTGTAGGTTGTCCGTATACACTTGTGTTTAATCTGATCATGTATTTTTTCGAATGCGGTAAGCGTTCCTTCCACTTTTTCCTCATTAATATCGATTTCTCACTTTTGGCCTGTTAGTGTTTGGGTACACCACCTCAAATATGGTAATGATTATCTTATATTTTTTTTCTATTCCGTTTGCCCAAGATTCCGTACCACTACTACACTTGTCTTCATTTTCCTTATTTTGGCGATTGCTCGTTTTTATTAATTTTTCTTAATTATTTCGCCGTAAATCGCAATACATTTTTTACCCTCTCCCTCCTTCCCGATTCCAGAAGACTAACTATTGACGTTTTTGGAAACATTTTAGTCCGTATTTCCCTTTTTCCTATATTGAGTGACTAGCTTCAATGCCACAACCATCCTTCTTACTCGGACTTTGGACTGGCAAGGACAACCGGTGGTGTACTCAATTCACTCTTGGACTATCGCAGCTGAAGTTTTAAAATTACACATAACGCATAAATCGAAGGTAACACGTAAAAATATAGGAAAGGAACATAAGTAACATGAACACTTTCACTTTTAAGTAGGAACAAAGAGAAATAATTAACGTGCGTTAAAAAACGTTATCGAGAGGGCTTTGATCTAGATTTTGTCTCACGACTGATGTCGGTTATTATTACATCGCTCTATCCCGAATTCTGCGCGCTCAGTCACTTGAGTTATCAGGCGGTGTGTATACGCAATCTATAATATAAGTTACGACATGGCCTTCAAAAATTACTGCTTGATACAAGGCCACTTGATAACGGTTTATTAACTCACTTTACAACAGTCCTAATAATCTCTATAAATTTATTTTTCAATTCTAATACTTTTAGGTTTATAATAGAACTGAATGTTATCATGTGATGCCTACCAAATTTTACTAATTTTCCTCTGGTAATTTGAAATTTAGCTTTAGCTTATTAATTTGCATCCGGGTAAGCTCAACTGCCCAAGGTCCGTTTAGTCAAATGTATAAACACAGAATTAACAAGTGTAGAAATATATCATATATCGTTTTTAAATATTTTACAAAATAAATCTTAAGTAGGTTTAAAGAAATGTATGTACATAAATATTGTAAATAACATATTCGTTTTGGTAGTTAGGGATGCTTCTGGGCGGTCTGAAACCCAACGTTCACGCTTGATCGGTCGGTCGGTGTCTCTGAACAGAGGCAAAGTAGGCTGCACGCTGTAGTTTCAAAGTGCAGCGGTTCTAAACTTTATTTCTGAAACAAAGTAGGTCAGGTTTCCTGGCCCGCAATGGTGGTGTTTACGTTTTTCAGTCTGAAAAATGTCATTACATACAGTGAACACAGGGCTGGTGATTATTTCTGGTTGCAAATGAAGCTGCCCGTAGCATGGTGCAGGTGGATATCGCAAATATGGCTGGTGTCGCGTCGGTCCGTAGTAGGTATCAGGATGTAGAAGAGGATTAGGGAGAGCTGAGCTCCTGGGACTCAAGTGGGACGGACAGAACTAGGAGCTAGGCCCCACCGAGGCGTAGAGTTGCTAATCAGAATCAGAGGACTCAAGTGAGCCGGTCAGTCTGGTTATATACCCTCTTGGCTATCGTTATCGGATTATTTCTAGAGAGGATTGGTATAGGAGTGGCACCGAGTGTAGTTGTACGAGTTTGTATTATCTTCTTTCCGATAGTTCAGGCGAGGCAAGCGTTGATTATAACTGAATAGCGACGTACAAATTTCTGAAATAATATTTATTCTTTAGATAAATTTGGTAAAAGCGCAAACGTCACAATCGTACTTGATATCGCGTATCAGATGTAACTAACAGAATAAGGCACATGACTATAAATTTGAGAGAACAAAACTAGAAAAATATCCTAATACACATGGGCTTTAAAACGCTTCCTAGCAGAAATTCCGGGTCACCCAGCCCTTCTAAATCCGCTGCTGTATATAGGCCTCCCCTAACATTTTCCACCTCTCTTTGTCTTCCTCAGCCTGTAGCCAGTTTGTGGAGGTTCTCTTTATGGCATCCGTCCGGCGTGTTGGTGATCTACCTCTGATGCTTTTATCTGTTTTGGGTTTCCATTCTAGAAGTTTAAGCGTCCATCTAGCTTCCCTTAGTCTGGCCATATGCCCTGCCTAGTTCCACTTCATTTTAGCGATATGATTTACAACATCTGTTATAATACCCGTTCTACCACTCAGTTCTTTATTTCTGATCTTGTCTCGTAGTGTGACTCCTATCGTAAAATTTTCCATACGTCTTTGGGCCACTCTTAGTTTATAAGCTGATTTTCTTCTGAGCGTTGATGTTTCTGTTCCATAAGTCATGACTGGGAGCACGCATTGATTGAACACTTTGCTCTTTAAACATATTGGGACGTCGGTTTTGAAAATATTCATTAGTATTCCGTATGCTGCCCAGGTTAGAGTTATTCTTCTCCCAATTTCGCACGTTTGGTTATCCCTGCCTATTCTCACTTCGTGTCCAAAGTATATGTATTTTTCTACCAATTCTATGTTTTGGCCTCGTATTGTTAGTTGTTCGCTCGGGCCGAGGTTTGTTATATACTTGGTTTTACTTGAATTCATTTGTAGGCCGATGTTTGTGCATGTTATATCGAGTTTATTTTACATTTCTTTTATTTCATTTAATTTTTCAGTTATTAGGGCCACATCGTCTGCGAAACGAAGATGATTGAAATATTGCCCATCTATTTTTATAGCTCTGCTTTCCCAGTTAAGCTTCTTGAAAGCATACTCTAATTCTGTAATGAAGAGTTTGGCAGATAGGGTACCCCTTGTCTCACGCCACCTTATATTTTTATGTGTTTACTGTTGTCATGCATTTTTATTGTTGCTGTTGCGTTTTTTCACATAAATTGTATATAAGTTTTGTATAGCGACAATAAATGCGGCTGTCATTCAGGACTTCTATTATGCTGTCTACCTCTATAGAGTAAAAAGCCTTATAAAAATCTACGAAGGCCATTGCTAGAGGTCTATTGGATTCTACAGTATTCTCTATGAGTAGTTTTACTGTTTGAGCGAAACTCGGCCTGCTCTCTGGGCTGGTATATGTCTAGTTTATTTTCTAGTTTCGTTGATATGATGCGGGCGAAGAGCTTATATAGGTGGTTTAGCAAACGTATACGCCTGTAATTTTCAAGGCCTTTCTTATACTTACAGTATAATAGTTACACGTTGTTCCATGTTTTTGGTATAGCCTCTTCATGTAGGCATAAGTTGAATAGGTCTTTTATTTTTCTTCTCAGTAATTTTCCTCTATTCTTTATAGCTTCCATTAATATCGTCCTCATCAGATGCTTTGTTCTGTTTCATTCTTTTTATTGCATGGTCTAATTTAGTGGTTCCCAACCTGGGGTAATTACCCCCTAAGCGAAAAAAAATAATTTTCTGAGGGGTAAAGAGAGAGATTGGATCAACGACAGGGATTGGACTTTCGTTTATTAGATAATCAATTATTATTTTATTAACAGAAATTTTCAAATACGAATACAAGCCTGCTACGCAGAGCCGCGCGGATAAGGAGAAAGGGTTACGTGCCAAAATAACAGATAATGTATTTTGTATTTTCAAACTGGCATATCTTGCGGATTTTTTCGGAGAAATAAACTCTACCATTTAATTCGTTAATGGTTATGTTAGGTATGTCTTCTGATCCCTGGTTGAGTATTTTCTTTTTAATAGCTTCGTTCTAGTTTGCTTTTCTTATTCCAGTTTTATACAGTACCGTGTAGAATTTTTCCACAATGTGTAGCAACTCTTCTCTAGTTGATGATATCTCGCCTTTTTTAGTTTATTTATTTGTCTTTTCCGTTGCTCAGTTTCCTCTTAGGCACTCTCAAACTTCTGTTTTTTATGGTTTGTTTTATTTGATCGTTTTGAACTTGTTTACGTCTTATCGGATTGACTTAGATATTTCTTTATTAATTTCTCTCCGGTTTGGTTTTGGCTTTCCGTGTTCTTACCTTGTCTCAATTTTCTTAGTTTTTCCATTAATTGTTTGGATCTCGTGCTAAGTTTTTCTTCTTTCTTGTTTTTAGGACAGTATTTTTGTTGGCTTCTTATAATTATTGCTCCTGTTATTTTCTGATTTAAGCTGCCTATATTTTCACCATTTCTAATTTTTTCTTATAATTGTCTACCGATTTCGCCTTCATATTCTTCCATTTCTGTAGTTGGTATCCATGTTAGTGCTGGCTATTTTCTCAATACTTGAACAGTAAAAAGTAGTAGCTTTGAAATTATTATTCCTTTAAAATTTCATGGTGCTTGCAAAAGGTGGTACAAAATGTTAAGCGGAGTATTCATTAAATTAAGACAAAAAGTCCCATAATGCGTCATAAAAATACAGCCCTGGGAACGGTAATACACAAGCATGATTTTATTTAATTAACATAATACAGATTCAGCAAAGTTGGTGTAAATACCTTGTATACTATATATTGCTATGAACACGTTTTAGGCTTTTATGATTATAATAGCACTTAATAATATTTTAAAGATATATCAATTATTATTTTATAAAATGGTTCAGAAATGTGCTAGTTTAATTTTTGCGAATTGTATAAAATAACATTAAAGTTGATAATAATCTGTAAAACCGTATTAAAAATAGTGTTAGCCTTTATATGAACAGAATGTAATCAGAGCAGTCTTGGAAATAACGTGAAACAATGTAAGATCGAAGACAAACGATTTGAGGAAAGAAAGCCAAGCTGTGAAGTGGTCTTAATTTTGGTTTCCCCAATAGGTAATTGTTAATACCTCAATAAATACTCTCTTTCCAATTCAGTGTGTTTTTAAAATTAATTCAATGTCTTTTCGGTACACTGTAATAAGTTGCAGTAGTTCGTTGCACCTCTGCAAAAGTTTTAAAAAGTGTTTAATTTGTGCATCGAGTGTTGGCTGGTTTTTCTGAGGTTCCAACAGTGCAATTAATGCCCTGTGAGCTATAGGTAGACCGTGACGTTCGTGAAAAGCCGTTGGATGCCTAGGTGTGAGACAACGACTGAATTATAGGTGTTTTCGCAGCGGTCGAGCTACAGGAGTCGTTCTGTAGGGCATTCAGCTGCTTGTATCTGCAGGCCAATGAAGAACGAGGGGCTCATGCATCATGGAATATACTGGGGCTCAGGTTAAGCCCTAGTTTCTGTTGGAAAAGCAACGGAAAGGTCAGGAAAGTTTATCCCAAAGGATTGAATTTGGTGAATTCCAAGTGTGGCGTCAGTTCTATGTGCACTTCCGGCGGAAGCGTCATCTGAGTGCTTTTTGTTTGTAATGTGTATTTACTTACTGCATTTGTTATTACCCAAGCAACGCTTTACTTACGTAATCACAGATGATTGTCGAATAATAGCGAACTTGTTTTCCGAATTATGGGATTGGCTCGCCATATTTGAATTAAGTTACCATTAGTTAAATATTGTAGCTGTCCCAGTAGTTATGTCAGCAATATACAAAGTGTTTTTACAATTAACATATTAGAAAAGGTAAAACCATAAATATGTTAATAGCAAATGTATTTCCTATAGGATGTAGAGACCCGACCCATATGAGATTAAAGTATTTTATTAAATACTACAATACACAACAAGTTATAGCCAAATCAAGTTCGACTCCCAAATTCTCATTATCTGATATTTTGGCAATTTTCTTCCGAAAAATTTCTTTCACTTGCGGCTCCCGGTATATCATGCAACCAACTGAGTCTTGGTCTGCCTCGTTTTTTTTCTGTGTGGTGTCCATAAAAATATATTTTTAGTAGTCTGTTTTCGGGCATCGTTTGAGATGTTCGCCATAGCCCTTCGTTTTGAACTCTTTCCAGCTTAGATGTTTTTGCTGATCTGGTCCATCTAAACACCTAAACAGTTTACGTTTGTTTGCTTCCGATATTCTCCAAACAGTAAGCCCATAAGTGATGATGCTTTTCACTATAATCTCGTATATTATAAAGGGTGTCTCAGAATGAACTTCGATTTTGTTTCTAACGTTTAGGGGAAACTGTCAGTCTCAGAAATTTTTTAGCGTCGGAGTTCCGATTAACTTCTTTTGGAGTTTCTGTCCAAATGGAGTGTTTTAATGGAGAGCAGCGTGCTTTTTGTATACGAGCATTTTATGAAATTGCTCATTCTTATGTGCAAGTGAAAAAAATGTTTCGAAACCAGCACAATTTACGATATGTTCATCAAAGCCCATCCGCCACTTTGATTAAACATTGGATTTGCAAATTTGAAGAGAGTGGTTCCGCAGTCAGTTCTTGGCCCCGTGGACGTCGGAGATCAATCAGATATGAAACCTACAGCAATTACCGAAGCACTGTGCCGACAAATTCTAATAAATGCAAGACACCGTTTGGACGAGTGCATAAGACGCCCAGGACAACATTTAGACGATATTATTTTTAAGGTTTAATTTCCCAGAGTTATTAATTGTATACCTGAGTTTAATTGACTAAAAGTTTTAATAACAAGCGAGCTATAATTTTTTTAAACCCAATTCATTCTGAGACACCCATTATTACGTAATATACGAGCATATTGTAATGATATGAATACAGGAGTATAAAAATCAATTTTAAAGTAGGATTAAGGGATTAAAGTAGTTGGATATTATAGCCATCAATTTAAATATGAATTTGGTATTTCAATAATTGGTACCCAATTAGAAAAGAAAATAGAATTTATAATTGAATCATATGAGGCTAATTGAGAAACAGAAAGATTCGAATTTAATGTAATATCTAAATATGAAATTGGAAAAGAATGTTAAATACTTATTCGAGATATGTTATTGCACATAGTGGGTAGAAATTAAAATAATATATGTGTTGGAAGAAGAAAATATGATATCGTTAAGGACTTTCTTTTGCTTATTAAAATAACAAATTTGAAAATGAAAAGCTGCAATTAATTTGTATAACTTGTATAAAACGGGCTACAATTAAGACAAAATCTGCGTGGTGGAATAAAAATAAAATTTTAAAACAAGAAGATGATTATACCAAAATGAAGGAAGACAAAGAAAATGGTGAGAAGATTTAATTAAAGCTGTGCTAATATATAGAAGAAATCAAATAGAAAGAAATATTGAATTAAGTTTATTGAGGATTTATATTTGACATTGCACATCGATTGAGTTGGATTGCAGCGAGCTGTTGGCACGGAACGAGAGTTCCGAGGAGATGGTTGCCAGAGGGAACATGTTTGAAGGATTTGGAAATTGAGGTCTGGTGTCTTGTCCTTGTGCGGGGTTCTTGGTGATGGTCGGTGGAATGCTTTGGAATAGTGGTTTTAGATACGATATTGGAGATAAGTGACAACGACGGTATGTTTGGCTGCATGCTGTAAGGAAGCTTCTGTTCCTGATTCTGGGCAGTTTTGACATTTTGGTTGTCAGTGGAGGCCTTCATCGTGTTTATTGGGTGTAGCAGTTGTGATCGGTAGCAGAGTGGGGCGAGTTGGTTACTGCCGAGGACATTGATAAGTTCAAATAGATGGTAAATGGGTTTAGGTATTTAAAATAAACACGGAAAGAAAATAAAGATTAAAAGTAAATTCAGTATTAAGTAATTACTTACTGTTTGATATTGTTATATAACAAATGTAGCGATCAGGTATTTGTCATTGAATTTTCAAAGTTGTTTGACGTACTATTTGACAGAAGTTATTTTGAGTTGTCAAAATTAAAATCGAAATATCAAATTTCAGAATAAGCAGTCTAGATAATAGGAGCTAGCCAAAAGAATAATTTTTAATATTCAAATAAGATAAACAGGGCAATTTAAATTGACTAAAAGATAATTATAAACATATACTCATAGGTAAAACAAAGAAAGAGCCTGAACCATTTCATACTAATATAGAAGGTGTATCTAATCTATTGTACAAAAAGAGCACTATGACATTTTATGCCTAAAAATAAAACGAAAACCTAAGAACCATTTTGCATGTTATAGAATATTTTTCAACATATAAGCAATTTCAAGTAAAATTGTCAACGTTACAGATAATAGGTAAGTAGAATGTTTACATGTACTGTCATACTAAATAAAATAGGGTGCTTGCCATATCTCAGCGACCCTGTGTAGTGATCGAAATTCTGTAAATACGTCATAAGCAAGGCTACAGACCAACCTAAAAATATCATTGCGATTTTGTTGCGTTTGATTCGCTTGCTATTTTCGTGCTTATAAGTTAGTTTTTGCGTTCTTTGTCTACTTATAATTCCGTTTATTATAAAAAACAGTTTTATGAAATAAACATGAAATATTGACACAACCTATTTTAAATTTCGTGCCTGCAAGCTATCTTGATGTTTTTAGGTTGTACTGAAAACATCATTTGGGCGTTTCGCTCTACAGTTTTTTCCCTTGCTCCACTGCGCATTTGTGGTCGCTGAGATATGGCAAGACCTCTAACAATGTGCTTTACTTACAGTATGCGGCATTTTCGCTACACTTCTTTCTGATGAAAATCGAAAACAGAAATAAAATAAGGGCAACCAATTGGTTAACTGATATCAATGGTTTGTACTTTAATTTAATTAACACTGCTCCGACAACTGCTTCCTGTGGAAATGTTTGCTATGTCGTTAAGAATGTAATTGTAACAAGTGGTATTTCGCAGCTTTCAAAGTTTTTACTAGAAAATATAAATAGAAAAAAACGGTTCTTAGATTTTCGTTTTAGTTTTAGGCATAGAGTATGCTAGGTCACTTTATGTACGCCCTATATATTTTCAATGTTTCGCCACCTTCTTGAGCCAGAACATCCCAGTTAATGGCCCAATTATTTTATGGCCTTGGTGAAACCGATGTTTTATTTTTTGCTTATTTCTTTCATCTTTTGTAAACAACATCTCACGGTATTTGTATTCATCGCGATGTTTATAACCGTCATGTCTTTTTAAGATTTAGATGTTTTTAATAGATAGGTATTCTGCTTTTTCTACATTAACGGAGAGTCGCCGTATGCGATATTTTTCTATAAATTTCATATTCATTTAGTTCACATCCTGTGGCGATAGAGTGATTATCGCTCTTGCATTTTCTTTTACAAGTATTGCATTGTATTTATATATGGTTGCAATACCCTTGTCGCAACCATTTGTCACTGGAAATCCTTTGGTTAAGTGTGTTTTTATTTTTATCTATGTACAGTTTTCCAATGGACGTTGCGTAGCTTCAATTAGGGTATGGCTGATGTTAGTTTGGTGTGATTATGTTATAGTGTTAGTTAGAAATTACACACACACAAATAACTATATCACTCCTAATATTCTTTATTAAACGCAACAAAATTAAGTATGCGGATTAGCTACTATACTATTACAAGTGCAGAGCGAACAGTTCGAGTTAATCGGAATACATATGAGCGTTTGTGAATCTGACACTTAGCTCCTGAAACACTCAAAGTGAATGCTTCAGTA
This sequence comes from Agriotes lineatus, assembly GCA_940337035.1. NCBI lineage: Eukaryota > Metazoa > Arthropoda > Insecta > Coleoptera > Elateridae > Agriotes > Agriotes lineatus. The sequence continues at coordinate 99,481,145 of OW679196.1, read as the reverse complement.
AGTATTGAGATGTGATAACACGTTGAGAATCTGACTCGTCGTGTGCTGAACAACCAAAGGTGGTAGTTCAGCTCTAAGACCTAGTACGCAATAATCTTTAAGCTCCATCGCTTCCGTATATATACCTTGGTTGTACAATTTACAGAAGGATTTCCTATTCTAGTCGTAACAATGGTATTGTATTTACAAGACAAAGTGCCGGCTCACTTTCACTTGCCAAAAGGGTTCGATGTTTATGACCCACTCGAAATTCACTCTCGATTTTAACAGCTGCAGTTTTATAGCCGTATTGTTCATCCACTTTCGTTTCTGATTTAGGTAACTTTTGTTTGAGGGACACTCGAAGACGTTGGAGAGTTTCTTTTCTTTTGAATTCCGCTGCACAAATCACCTTTTGACATTAGGCGTTTTTAACTGCGTGTACCCGTTAGCTAGAAAGTGTGTACCCGTTAGCTAGAAAGTTTTCAAATAGCACTTAAGCTAACTACTTGCACTTCGAGAATATTTATAACACGCACTGTTTATTTTATGGTAACTCTCGGCGACGATCTCTCTGATTTATTGCTCCGCTACATTAGTTTCTAGCATGACTTCTCAGACTTTTACAAGTACTAGTGTCGTCTGCATTAATTAGATCGATAAATAGCAGGTGTGTCTCTGTTCAATTACTTGCTTGGCATGAAAGATATTGCCGACATACGAACAACTGGCCCTCAATTGGCATTGTTCTACTGCTCCTAGAGGATGGGTATTCCTCTTCGATGAGATCTCAAAGAATGCTGCCACGAAATCTGCTAAGCGTACCATTCACCGATTTTCCCCTGTAAATCTCACATATTAAGCCAATTTCCAACCTTCATCAATTTCTCTGCCATTAATGCATATTATGAACAGTGAAGTGTGTGGTTAACATTCAGAATAATGATAAAAAGATTTAAATAACCTTTACAATAAATAATCAAAATGGAAGTATATAACTTCGTACGATAAGTGATTTTAACGAGCTGAGCTATTAATACCCAGAATCCTTCCCAGGTGTCAATTTTGTTTTGGTTATATACTTCAACTTCCAAATGCTCGCTTCTGTGCACTAGGTACAAATCCGTTTTGATCAATCAATTTTTGAGGATATCCTTGGTAATAAAATGCAAGGAACAAATCTTCCAGCAACATCAGTAATTGCAACACAATTCTTTGGTATCTCTGTCTTGAAGCTTTATAATATCAATGTTTATTAGAATACGTTTCTTGTATTGTCCTGTCAAATTAAAATTTTGAAGCCTTGTGCTATTATCACACCCCTGTTTCTTATTACCAGCACATCTCCTGAATACCATAAATCTTTTGGTCTAGAACTTGATGATATGCAAAATCAGTATAACTAGATAATCCAAGCCTACACAGTTTCGAACATAATGGCCAGCCGCAAGCGCAATTGTTTGTTGTTAAGCCCCCTCATGTGTACCTTTAATTACTAAACTATCCTTGTATAAACTAAATGATGGCTTTAGGGCAAGCTACGTGACGATATTATTGTTTAAAGTTGACATACACTTTTTGTTAAATGCAGATAAGTATATCAGTATTAAAAACACTCCTTTTAATTTTACGTATGGTTTGTTTTATTGTACAGGTTGTTCGATAAAAAATATAAATGAGCATAAACTGTTGATAATAATTTTAGTGTAATATGTTGCGATATAATGTCACTTTCAATGTTGTTTTGAAAGTGACGAGGTAGCGAAAAACAAATTGTAGCGTTCCATAGCAACTGGCTACAAGATTGATTTGGTTTCTTTCTTCTTAAGCATATTTCTATTCAACTAAGAGCAGTTATTCTCTATTTGTCACGGATTTATAAGCAATTTCTTGATCTTACAAGACATAGATAGGCAATTCTGCTAATTATAAATTTCCAAGGTTTAAGTTCGAATTTTATGGGAATTGAAGAATTTTCAAAACTATGAAAAAGGAATTTCTGGACTTTTTACAAGTTGTTTTTGTTTAAAGTTCCCAGAATTTTCATGAATTCTGCATGCATCCTGGAACAAATTTGGTGGTTTAATATAATCCATTGGTTAAAACTAATCTATAATTGAATGTATTTCCAAAGCGTATAGTACTTTGATGAATGTTGTACTTACACGTAGTGTAAAATTAATTGTTTGATAGGTGGCTGACCTTTGAGATCTTAAAGAGTTGGACAAATTACATAAACATATGTTGTCCATGCCAAATCGAAACAACGGTATTACCTACAAAGCAGAGAAGTGACCGAGTTTACCGATGCAACTTCGTGTTGTCCGACGTCAGTAAACACTTTACCGCAAAGCTCGCTCCAAAATTTATTGGGTCTTTAATTGTACGAAGGAAATTACCACCTGTTACGTACGATCTTCAATATGAAGATGGAAGATTTCGAGATACAGGCCATGTCAAAGACAGATGAAGAAAATTAGAGTTTGTTGAATTATCGTAACGAAGACAAACTTAGCATTAGGACTTTGATTTTGAATTTAGTATTAAGATTTTCAATATAAAATTAAGCTTTAGGACCTTTGGAAAACATTTTTCTTTGTTTTTAGAAGGGGAGGAATTCTGTTACGTAAAATTTTCATTTAGATACAAGTTCAGGAAACGCCTTAGGTGACCTCCAATTCTGGATTATATAATTGGTGGCATTTTTAATTTTTGGGATATTTTGACAATCCTTGAGTTTAGGGGATCCTACTGGATTTTCAAAATAGATTGTGAGTATGACTTCCGGCGGCCATTTTATGAGACTGATTTCCTGATATTGTTCCTTCTCGAGCTGTATACGTAATATGGAAGTGGAGCCGATAATGAACTCAATCAAAAGACAGCAATTAAAATGGTTTGGTCACCTAGTAAGAATGGACACAGGAAGAACTACGAAAAAATATGGCAAGCAAGATCTTAAAAAAAAGGAAAAGAGGAATACCAAGAAAGTCATGGGACAAATGAATAATAGACAACCGCCGAGAAAAGGGTTTGAGCTGGAATGAGGCACTAAATTCTACTGATAGTTAGCCTGCGTGTGCTGACGTTTCCAGCCAGCGAAATAGGGTAGTGAAAAGTACCGTTGTCTGATAGCAGGCGACACCCGACATCGCTGCTGGGGTCAGATCGAAGTCCTGCGACAATTTTTTACTGTAACTGTCATCACCTCTGCTGTGTCGTTAATTAAATGCATTTAGAAAAGTTTGCAGGGTAAAATTAAAATAATATTTTTGTACTTATTTTACATATTTTCTTTATTTATACTATTTCTAATTAAATTAATAATCACCACAAATTTGTCGCCACCGACATTGCTAATGGAGGAGCTGTTATGTTTGTATCAATAGGTAGAATCGTCACGCTTTTTTGTTTTCACATGTTTGTTAGTGTCTACCACTGTGCCAGTGATAGAATAGAGTTGCCTGTTTTTGGTATCATCAAAAAAGTAGAAGGCGTGCATAGACGCAAGAGTTTGAATGACAAACTGTATGTTGTCCGTCACGCTTCTCCGAAGAATTCAAGGGTACTACATATTGTAATGGTCTTAGGCCCACTACTCGACTGTGCTTGCGGTACAGTTTAAGAAACAAGTCAATAAGCACAGAGTTGGGGTGTTTATGTAACTGCAATACTAAGCTTAAATTTCAATCAGTAAATGCATTGGAAAAGAAATGCCTGTATTAATAAATAAATTGAGTAAGGAATGCAAAAGGCAAAGCTTGTTTTTCACAGGGTTGAAGTCGAAGTTCAAATTAATTAGATATTAGGTTTGTACAGAATGAATAGCCAAACCAAAAGAAATGAATAGTCACAAAACGGTTCGCTATGTGCAGGTCAATGAAGCGTAGATTTAAATATATCTAAATAGGTAAAGTTGTGAACAATCTAAAAAGGTATAAGAAGCCAGAATAAAATAATAATGTCACAAAGAGCAAATTAGAAGGCTGGCAGAAAGTCAGGAAATAGCAATTAGAAAATCAGGCAGCAAGACATAATAAAGCAAGGGGAAAGCAGACAGCTAGACATAAAAAAGCAAGTGAAAAGCAAACAGATGGACATCGAAAAGCATTTATAGAGGAAATGAACTCTTTAAAAAGATCAGTGCAATTACGCGAGTAAATCAGAGCAGAGCCAATAATAAAACGTGTGGTGGCGCAAAGAGATATTTTAACAATTAAAAATGTGGACAATATTTTAGGTATAAGAAATTTGTAAATTTAATAATTAGTAAGTAAACTTATTTCAAACTGTATTTAATTTGAACATGGCTAATTTCCGTTTGTATTGGTAACCATAGTTATAGATTAGTTTTGTTTATAATAGTAATGGTGAGGCACTAACACCACATGAAGGTGCTTGGCCTGCAAGGCGGAAGGTTAGAGCTTCAATGTCCTCGCTCTCACACCCGGCTGTCGCGTGTCAAATTCATCACACGTGGCGATGTGGTGAGCATCACGCATTAGACAACCGCATTAGTACCCCTTATTCTTTCGAAATCAGGTACCCAATTATTTAAAGCGACTGGGTAGGTCGCCCGCCAGGCATCGATCTGGGATTTGAACTCCAGACTTCCGCGCCGCAGTTCAATGCTCTAACCACCGAGCCACGCTGGCGCTAGTTTTTGTTTATAACGGACAAAAAAGGAAAACAAATAAATTAATTTAAAAGCTTAACTTGTAATTTTGTGCTCTATCTCAACGAAAGTTTTTATACAATAAATTAAATATTTCGAACAAAAAAAGTGTACCATTGTCTTCTCCAAGTGTTAAGGTTCACGTGGGAACGTTAGTGGCGATTTCCGCAACAGTAAAATTAATTTCCACCGAGAGCACCTCCGAGGGTTGCGGTCGCCACCCACATCAAGATTTCGATGATGTTTTTGACAGCATTGCATACATTAGCGACTGCGTATTTGGAACTAATTCGGGTGCACAGTGGCGCACCAGTTTAGGTAAAAATTTACAAATTATTAGGAATTCACCCCTGGGAATAGAATTAATTGTTCTACCGAGCTAGGGTTACGATAATAAATTGCAGATAATTAAAATGTAAAAGGGCAGAATACTATTTATTTCAGTCGAGTAATTAAAAATACAAGACAACAATTATTTTAACCAGTCTAAGTCTGAAATTATAAATGATAAAAAATACACCTCGTAAGTCAACTAATAATTATTACAACAAACCATAGCAATTACATGGCTCCGCAACGTGGTGCGAAAGCGAATTAATAAACAAAAAAGAGGCCATCTCAATATTATGTAGAAGTTTTATAGAAGTTTATCTATTGGAAATAGGTGGAATATTATCTACAAGGTGGGTTGCTTACACTGCTTCGGTAGTACTACAGAGCTCTGAACTCCTAGTATATTATTATTATCAAGCAAAAGTTGATATAATCCGTGTAAAGGACGATCAATATGCAGTTGAAGATTTGTCTGGTAGAATACATCAGTAGAGTTCTTGCTATGTAGATGTGGGTTTCGCAATCCTTTGAGCTTAGCTTATGTAGATTTACAAGAAAAAATCATCTCATAACAAAATTCAGAATTTTATTGAACTGTTTGAACAAATAAATATTCATCTTTCCCACAGATTTGTACTGATGGAAAGAAGAAACTGAGGTTGTAAATATGAGCAGTTGTAACACTAAAGAGGACAGCAGCATTATTTAATCCCTTTAAAGATGTGGTTTCGTCACATTGCAAGACCACCAGTGAAATTATTTGTTTCAAGGACAGTATTAAAAGATAAAAGACGGCGCATTTAGTGCTCTCTAACAACTAAGTATGAGTTTACTTAAACTGAAAGTGGCTATAGCTTCTGTGCCTTTTTTATAGGAAAAAATCTTCGGTGTCCGTTAATAATGAATCGTCTTGAATTTAACCGTGTTATTGTCTTTATTTATTAAATAACAACATAACAAGGTAGGACTTAGATTTGCGAGCAACCATTTCACAATACTTCAGTTTTTGATGTTCCGAAGAGGTTTTCTAGCATTTGGAGATACAACTGACAACTTGAAACACGACTTGAACCAGTTGCAGAGCGGCAATATACATTAGGCCGAATAAGGGCACAGGTTATCGACATAAGAATCAGAGGTTGAACACCCCAGTTAGGGTTTCGGCGATTATCTAGTTCGGTAATCATCTCCGGTTTCCAGCCTGAGTAATTACCGTTCGATTAAATAATTGGACACCCACAGCTACAAAGCAGGCAGGGCCAAACTTAAACATTCGTTCGTAAAAACATTACAATGGCTTCTGGTTAAAAAATGGCCATCAACAGCGAAAATCTGTTGTATGGCTTGAATATAAAGCGAGGGCAGTGGGCTCCGTGAATAAATTAAAATATGTTTGCTTTTGACTTATGGTCTTGGGTTTTGTTGCACGTTTTGCAATTCAAAGGGAATCGCCGTCGAACGCTGCACGAGCTATTTGCTACCGGATCCGAATGTATGAGTGAGTTATAATGTTCGTGTTACGGGTGTTCTTGCAACAAATTTGCTTCTTGAATCCGCCGCTGGAGTTCGCAGCACTCGTTTAAAGACTAACGAGTCGGAAGCACAAAGGAGGATTAATGGGGAACTATTGTATCGAAAGTTTGAAATAAACGCCCTGTATAGCGCCGGAGGAAAAGTCAAACAATGACTTTAAAATCGAGTTAATTCTTGGAATTCTATTACTTCTTTCCGCCCAAGCATAAAAGACACTAAGGGAATTATTTACGGAAGAATAATATAACCAAAAAGTTTGTTCCAACAAATAAACTTAAAGACTTAAACGTAAGCCGCCTCTCGCTGGCATTATGCTCCTCCTTGAATAAATAGCAAGAAAAAGAATTTGTGAAGAAATTTAGAAAGTCGTACAATACGCAGCAGGGACATCCGCAAAGATGAGAGATATAAAAAACTGGTATTACGGGGAATTGAAGTGGAGACCGCAAGAGTTATATTTGTTCGGCAGAGCGGATGCAGCTCCTGCTATACCAACCGTATTGTCTAGGATGTCCGGTAATGCAAGAAAATAAATCGAGCTTGCATTTAGTTTTAAGCCTCATTTCAGTCACTTTCCAAGAATGCAGTAAACCAGGAACTAATTGGCTTTGGGCGACTGTAAATACCAATTTTGTGCTCGCGCAAATAAAACCAGTGTAAAGTGTATAACAGTTAGTGCCGCTTTCATATCGACTTAATTCTTCACCAAAATTTTAAGAAACATCTTTTACTTTACTTTTAATTGACTTTTGCTGGAAAGCTGAGCATTTCTTCATTATACACCGATAAATTAGGAAACATAACTGGTATTTTTAAGAGTAACAAAGGCGGACATAATCACTGGAAAACTAATAATTAAAGAAAATATGTAGAATTAATTTCTTTTACTTCGTAACACCTTAAGAGTTATTTTTCTAAACAAGGTAAACACAGATAGCATGGCTACTGAATGAAAAAAGCTATTCCATCCGTTGTAGTTGGAATTTTACAAGACAAAATCTTAAATTAAAACTAAAATAATGAAGAGTAAAAACTAATTGTAAGGGTCGTAACCGATATATGGAGTGCCAAAGACTAAGGTTTCTAATTCGTGCTTGACCTTAAAAATGATTTTGTAATTGCTGAACACCAAATATGCATGAATAATAAGAAAACCAAAGATAACATCGCAACACTTCTATAGTACTCTGTAACCCGAAACCGCGGCAAGTTGAGCATTGTACTACCAGATGCCAGCGCATAAAGCACCAACCTCTACAGCGCAAGGTAAATGAGGTTACAGATAATACATACATACAGCCAAATTTTTTCTACAATTGTAAGGCGAATTCAAAAATATAATAATATACCTGTGTCCTATTTAAAATCGGAGTTAATAAAAAAAAAAAGAAAAGAATCCTGTTTTAGAGGTATTCAATCGGAAAATCACCTATCTCACATTAATGCACATTAAAAATGAAACGTTTGCAAAAAATATCGCAAAGAACCGTTTTTGAAAAAATCGAATAAAGGGAAAAATCACAAGAGTAAACACCATACTTCCGGTTATGCGATTTTCTTCAATAAAATGCTGTTGCATCTAGACAGTACACAAAACTTATATATGAAGTATGAACGCCATACCTCTTTTCATTTTCGAGATATTCTGTTCCCACACAGACATCACAGACTGACAGACAGACCAATAAACAAAAACATTTTTTTGGGTTCAGGAGACTCTAAAACGTGAAGATCTGTTGAAGACTCAATTTCGAATTTTTGGGGTGAATCCAATACTTCCTTTATTGTACAGTTGCGGCCAATAAAAAATGAGACAACTCTTATAACAGATTTTTGTCTAATTCCAGTTGCTTGAATTTGTATTAATATGTCATATTGCAACATTGATTATTTGACATCTTCCAATACATCTGTCTACTGACACTTCAAACCAGCCTTGAAAAATCAATCACAAATACATTATCGTTACATTTGTCATTCGACTATCTGAAATGGAAAGTACTTTTTTAATTAAAATTAACACACTTCACTCTTTATTTTCTTTAAGTTCTTATTTTAAATACCTGTATTCTGTTACCTTTTATTGTACTTAACACTCTTCTCTACCAAACCCAATACACCCAGCTCTGCAAATCACTACGCTACAAAACGGCTCCACTCAAAGTCACGGCGAAGGCCTCTACTGACAACCAACTGCCAAGATGTCCAGAATCCGGATCCAAATCAACACCGGAATCCAGAAAAACAGCTCGCCACAGGAACACACGAGAAATACCTCGCCTTTTTAAATCAGCATCTACATCTCCATCACAGTATGCATCCCAATCGACCTCAGCTGTAGATGCTTTTGCTGTAATGCTCCACCAAATCACACGTATGAAACCTGCTACAACCCAGCACCACGAACCTTGACCAGATGCAAGCCACAAGATGTCACTTGACAAGCTCCACAAATATGCCAACTCTGCTAATGATGTCGATGTAATCTACTTCCTTTGTAAACCATTTCTTGTTATCCAATTCAGTCGATGCAATGTAATTCCACAATAAACTCAATGCACATTTCCTTACTTTTATTTGCCTCTGTACATTATAACTGTAATAGATTGATCTTCTCACCACATTCTAATCCATTTTCTTATTTTAGTATTTTAGTATTTTAGTCTTCTTCACCACGCCAATTTATTTTTACTTTTAACTCTTTTATACCAAATATGTTTTAAAAGCTTTTATAAAAGGGTTTATTTCTTAATTTGTTATTTTTTACAGCCCAAGATTTTTTATATGACTAATACTTACTTTGTTAAATAGTATATTTCGAAAAAGTATTTGTCATTAACTTCCAATTTAATTTCAGATATTAAATTAAGTTAAAATTTTACTGTTTCTCAATTGGCTTCATTTAATTAAATTATAAATTATATTTCCTTTCTTTTATAAATACATCTTAATAATTTTGATATCCATTTCACATCTAAATTCATCTTTGTAATTTTGAATACTGTATTTAATCTTACTAATCTGATTGTTAAACCCCTGTACCAATATCATAACAATATTTATTTATTTGGAGAAAGGGGTTGAGTCCTTAAAAAATCTTTACATTATAGATCGAAATAAATAGCTTTTCACTTAAATGCAGTGGTTCGCTAGTTCCAGAACGCCACGGTAGTAAATAATTCAAGAAATTCACTTTGCTACTCTGGTTTAAAATGAAGTTTTTGGAATGTCAGGAATGCCGCGAACTAGGTAAAATTCGGAGAATTCGCATCTACATGAGGTAAACGTGGTTAAACCCATAAAACTGAGGTTATTTCGACGACGCAAAGTAATAAGCTCATAAAAGCCAGGCTTGGACGGGTGGCTTTGATGGGCCACCGCATTGATATCGTAGCAATAAAATTTGTTTTTGATATATCTACAAAACGATTGCTAAATTCAAATCTAAAATTTCCTTTTCCACATTTAACGGATGGGATAAGAATTTTATCAAACAAATGAAGTTTTTAGAAGGGAACTAGGAGCTGATTAATATTATTGTGTGGTAATTTTATTCATCGTTACTAAACTAATAGTAGTAGTATTTTAAGGACACGTTAACTTATATATCAGTATAGTAAAAAAAGTGAATATTTGTGACTACCCGTTACATCATCTCTTACTCATTCATTGAATACTGATATTAATTGTAGTGTAATTAACATAAATGTACAGCACCTATTAAAGTAGTTGATAGCATTAAAATATAGAAATCTTAAAATATCAACATGCGCAATGCTTTCTGTAGGTCTGTCTCTCAGCAAAAAACGTCAATGTTATTCCAGATTGAAAGCTCATTAAAAATCGTGTTAGGTATGCTTTCTCACCAAATTTAATAGATAGTTTCAACACAAGTACGCAATAAAGTGGAATAATAGTGCAATAACATTTTTATAGCATAGTATGCAATAACAACATGCTTTTGACGTATGGTAAGTGTCAAATAATAGCCTCCGTTAGGAAATGCTAGTCGAAAAATAATATAAATTCGTTTCTAATACCAATTTTATCAACATAAACATAAAAAATCATGCATATTGTGACGTCGTTTTCCTAGTTTTCTTCAATTTTGCAATTATCTTTACTTATGCGTAATTATATAGTTAGGTATAAAAGTTTCTTTCTTTTAGCCTTATTTTATCAACTTTAACTTCTTTTCTATCTCCATTAACATATTTTTCTATGTGTATTCCCTTTTTTCAGGAGACGACACACTGTTGCATTTGTCTTCTGAAATATTGGCCATTTGAGCTTTTTTTCTGGTATTGCTTCAAAAGGCAAGCAGTTTATTATGTAGGGTAATCCTTAAGCATGTTCGAAAAATTTTAAACTTGTTATATGTATGTATAATTTCGTGAAGAAAGGTTTATAAAAACCTTAGTCCTAAGCAGATAATTTTCCAAAATACAGTGAGTTAAGAATTTCAAGCTACAAATTTAATGTTGTTGTTGTTGACAACAGAATAGTTGAATGACTTGGGCGATATTCAATATGACACTGAAACTGATATAAGTTATCTTTTGAAATAATATTGGTTATTATCGGTGGTGTTTCAGTGCATGAAACATGTATATCAAGCAGTCAGTAACTCGGTAATGACAAAGGAGAACTTTTTTTCAGGAAGAAATATTCATTAGTGCATTTTTATGCTTCTTTATATATAGATATATATATAGAGGTACAATACCAAACGAGTGGAAAGAGGCTCATACAATTTTACTATTCAAGAAAGGTGACAAGCAAGACCTTGGAAATTATACTCCAATCACACTCTTATCGCACAGTTACAAAACCTTCACGAGAATAATTTTAAAACAAATTGAATACAAATTAGAATCGTTCCTTACGTATAAACAAGCAGGGTTTAGAAAAAACTTTAGCACCACAGATCACTTATTAACTGTCAAACTACGACCAGAAGGCGTTCGACACCATTGAAGCAATGGGCAATTCAAAAAGCACTATGGAATGCAAGAATAGATCACAGATACATGACACTGATCCACAATATTTATCAGGATGTAACAACCAACATCGAAATACAAGAACAGCAAGTGGAAAATATCGCTATAAATAGAGGAGTACGCCAAGGAGGCCCTCTTTCACCAAAACTATTTATAGCAGCACTGAAAAACCTCTTTAAAATTTTCGACTGGGAGACAAAGGGCATCAACATCAACGGAAAATTTCTAAATAATGTCAAGCATGGATATGATATCATGTTGGTGGCTAACGACAAGGACCAGTTACAAACGATGATCTAAGAACTAAATGAACAATCCAAACAAGTGGGATTGCAGATAAACGTTTCAAAAACGAAAGTAATGACAAATACAAAAGAACATCTAACTATAACCATAGATAACCAGACATTAGAACAAGTAAACGAATACATATATGTAGGCCAACGTATTAAGTTGAATAAAGAAAACCAGCAAACAGAAATCACAAGAAGCAGAAAATTAGGATGGGCCGCATTCGGTAGACTAAGCCATATATAAAAAAAAACCGAAAAGTTTCGCAACAAGTTAGAACAAAAGTGTTTGACACCTGCGTCTTGCCTGTTTTAACCTATGGAGCCCAGGCGTGGACGCTGACCAAGCGTAATATAGAAACATTAGCGGTGACACAAAGGGCAATGGAAAGACAAATGCTGAAGATAATCTTAAATAATAGAAAACGAAACAGCTGGATAAGAGAAAGAATAAGAGGTAAAGACATAAGAAAACAAGTGGCACAATTAAAATGGCAGTTTGCCGGCCATAACGCAAGATATAATGATGGAATTCGCAAATAACAAATTGGCGCCCCTGGCTGGAGAACAGAGAGCGAGGACGACCCCAGATGAGATGAGAGGACGACGTGAAAAAAACACGCGGGCTTGATGTGGAAAAGCAGAGCCCAAGATAGAAGACAATGGAAGAAAATTGGGGAAACCTACATCCAAAAATGGATGGAATTAAGGTCGAAGAAGAAGAAGAAGAATAGGTACTTATATAAAGGGTGATTCACGACGAATAGTAAATATTTTAGGGGGTGGTAATATGTACTATTTTGAGTTAAAAAAGTTCACATAAACATATGTATGTATGTATTATCTGTAACCTCATTTACCTTGCGGTGTCGAGGCTGGTGCTATATGCGCTGGCATCTGGCGGTACAATGATCAACTTGCCCCGGATTCGGGATACAGAGTTGGATCGCGCCTTTGGTGCTTGCGCAGCAACCATTGTATGAGGTGTGTGTCTTGGTGATGTGTTGACCTTGTTACTCTATCTCTTAGGTCTGTGGTTCTGAGTAGAGCACAGTTAATTTGGTGCCCAACTGTGAATGGTCTCACTGAGCCCGATTCTAATCGCCAAGGATACGGAAAAATTCCGACCCCAGCGGGATTCGAACCGAGGACTTGCTTAATGCAAGCCTGGCGCTAACCCGTCTGCGCCACGCAGCTTCTCTGTAAACATATGTACAATTCTCAATAATTACGGATATGTAGCTGTTTTAAAGTTAACCATTAAAAGTATCATTAAACGAATTAAGGAAAGACAACTGACTTATTTATTGCATTTATTTACAACAAGATAAAACAAAACAACAACAGTTTGAAGCAAATGCTCAAAAATACCACCACCGACTTCAATACACCTTCTAACTCTGTCGGCATAAGTGCGTGTAGCTCTTCTGAGTTTGTGTTGTTGTTTCTTTATGAGAGCAGCACTATTCATAATGCGAGCGACCAATTCTTCTCCTGTGTTTACTCTTTCTTTGTACACTTCGCTTTTCATCCAATCCCATAAACAAAAATCTAAAAGGTTAAGATCTGGTGACCAAGGTGGCCAATGAACACTCCCATTGCGTCGGATCCATCGTTCTGAGGATGTTTCATTTAGATGATCTGTCACTTGATGGTTCGAATGTCGGTCATTTTGAAAGTGCATGACCATCCTCATAGCCAAAGGAACATCGTCTAATAACAGTTGAAGCTGGTTTTGCAAAAAGTCTAGATTGAGCCTGTAGACGATTCGGTAATATCCCAGGCCTAATCAAGTTATTATCGATGACAACACACCATTTACAGAAAAGCAATGTTGATAATTTGTTTAAACTGTGGAATGAGGATTTTCTTGGAACCACCAATGTGAGTTATGGCTATTGTTGATACCGTCACGAGTGAAATTTGCTTCATCAGTGAACAATATTGATGGAATTACTCGGCGATTAGCAATCCACCTACAGAATTCCAAAGGTTTTACTTCTTCTCCTGGATGTAGGTGTTGTACACGTTGTAGATGAAAAGGATACAAGCCGTGCAAACGTAATGTTGTCTGTGGAACATCGGTTCGTGTAGAAATTCTTCTTGTGCTTGTTGAAGGACTATGCTCTACTAACTGAAGAATGCCTTCTATTTCATTCAAATTCTGTACATTTGCACGTTCATAAGCTATACTACTGCTAGGGAATAAACCGGTGAAACGCAGTTTGTTGAACACATAACTGACCACCCTGCAATTTGGTATTCTGCGGTTGGGAAAACGTCTAACGTATTCTCTTCTAGCTGAAAGAGCATTTCCATCACAAAAACCGTACACAAATTTCATATCGGCATATTCGGAATGCGTAAAGACGTGCGACATTGGAAAAACACTTGCGATCAATGTCTATGATAATAAAAAACTTAAAATGTCACACCTACTTGTTTCTACTAACTGAAGAATGCCTTCTGTTTAGTTTTAAAAGTTCTTAATGCTTGTCGTTTGTGTCTGTACACGCCAATTTCAAATAGCTACATATCCGTAATTATTGAGAATTGGACATATGTTTAGATGAAAATTTTTACCCAAAATAGTCCCTACTATCACCCCCTAAAATATTTACTATTCGTCGTGAATCAGCCTGTATGTTGATAAACCAGAAATTTAGAAATAGTTGGGAAAAACATACCGTAGAGCCGATGTATTTCCGATTACAACTCGGTAGTCATGACAATGGAAACGCAACTAAAAAAACTATGAAAGAATTGTAATTAGTAAGAATTAGTAATAGCAATAGAGTAAATATCACGAAAGGAGGACATATCAACTCGAGGTGATTCATTATGATCAACACCTATAGAGAAAGTAGAGGAGTATATTTATCTGGGTCACACAATTACGGTTAGTAAAGAGAAGAAGGCTAGAGGTCTCTTGGATAGCCTTTGGAAGATTGCAGCATATACTGAAAAACACAGACATACCCATCAATCTAAAAGAAAAGTATACGAAACGTTCATACTGTCCGTGGCTACCTATGGGCTAGAAACAGCGACATTCACACAGAAAGTGACGAAAAGTTAAGGGTATGTCAAAGAGCCATGGAACGCGCGATATTAGAAGTAAGCTTAAGAGATAGAATACGAAATGACGATATAAGGAGCAGAACAAAACTGACAGATATAATGCAAAGAGTGGCATTGGGTGGGGCATATAGCGCTACACGAACCGACCCGCTGGATCTCAAAACCGCTTAGATGTGGACCTCGACTCACAAAGAGAAGTATAAGAAGACGACCAAAGAGATGGAGTGATGATATTAGTACAGTAGCGGGTGGAAACAGGATGCAGAAGGCATAAAAAATACATGGAGACAAATGAGAAAGGCCTATGCTCAGCAGTGGACAAATCTGGGTTGATGAAGATGACACAAAGCGGCATGCAGCCGATAGATCTACATATTTAAAATAAGAAAGTTGAACAAGTTCACCATTATAAGTACCTAGAAGCTCTAATTACCGAAAATGGCATACACAGGCAAGAAGTACTAGCCCGTATCGAGCAAGCTCGACTAACTTTTATCAAGATAAGAAAGCTGTTAACTGTTATCCCTTAAAATAAGACTAAAAGTGGTTCAATATTGCGTTTTCACTTTTGTTGCATAGAGTAAAAGGCTAGGCATTAAATAAAGAATCGACGAAAAAAGATAGAAATCTTCGAAATGTGGATCTCCAGGTGATTACTACGTCTAGCTTGAACTGCTAGTATAAAAAATTCTAGTGTTACAAAGATGAAAATCATAAAAATAAAAAAAGAAAGCTCGAATTTGTGGGACACATTACACGTGCAGTCGATGGTGCATGTTAACGAAAGGGTCCGTTAGAATATATTGTTTATTTACGCCTGTACTACATCATTTATTCAACAATAATAGGTTTTATAGTACAGATATTTTGTCCGTGAAGCTAAGACAAGAAGAAGATAATTCTTGATATATTTTATGATTGACTGGGCCAGGGTTTTTTGGAAACAGCTGTAATCTAGTGTGTTGACAAACGAATATAGGTATATCTTACTTCTTTTTTTTTAACAAATTGTATCAGACGTTATCCTTTACCGTTAGGGATTTTTAAGCAATATTTCCCTACTTATTGTCTATGCCTCTATAGTTTCAAAATGTCTCTTGTCTTCCTATATTTCGATATAGGTATGTTCTAATTAATTCGCGTTTTACGATACGTATCTACCTGTCTCAAGCAACCCAGAGACTTTTCACGTTCCCAAGTTGAAAATATTTCCTAGCTGAAGCTTATTTTCGTTGCCAATAACCCATTTCGCACGCATTTCCTGGCTAGTCGATTTCTGATTGATCTGCCCGGATCCATTTGCCTGGCATTTCACATGCTTAAAAACTGATCATTCGTAATGGTATTTCTATGGTAATAGTAATCAGATGGTATTCCTTTGTCTGCCTGATTCTATGTCCTCGATCTTATTACAGATTCATAGCATTAGAGGGCCAATTCTCACTATAAGGATAAAAAAGTGTATTAGATCAGCTTCTCAACTAGAAATTTATTCAGGTTTAAGCCAATAGAAGTCGCTGGAAACCAACTATGTGCAGTGATATTGACCTTTTCATCAAGAGTAATACCACGCTTACATGAAAATTATTATGTTTAAATTTATCCAAACCAAAATTTCTTTAAATATTCCGCGAGATCGCAAGTCGAGTGGGATTTGAGCAGTTTTCGTTGAGAGATATTTCTCATAATTCTTAATGTAAACGAAAAAAAAATCTCTTCACAAACTTTACCTTGAGTGGCCTTTGGAAATATTATTCAACCATATAAAACTTCGATTTTACTATGTTCGATGGAAAAGTTTTCAGACGTTTTCCACTATTAATGCAATACTGGCGTTTCCATTCCATTAGAACGACTATGATTTACAACCTTAACTATGACGTTTTTGGCGAAATGTCAGTCAAAGGTTACTCCCTAAATTGAATTCATGGAAACCAATCGTGATGGCTTGAAAATTTTGCGACATTAAGTGTTTTCAGTAATAATACCACGAGACGACTGTGCATTATCAAAAATACCTTTGCTTCCTCACGAAACGGCTTGCTTAGAAACAACACTAGCCGAAGGCGAGTGGTGTTTCTACAAAGCAACCCGTTGGGTTTTTAAGTAAAAGTATTTGATAATTCTTAAAGTGTTTGAGTGAGTATTAGATTAGATTATACCGTAAATATCAATAAAAGAATTACACTAAAAATTTATTTAATGTGTATCCCTTAACTCTTGTTAGAAATAGCATGACATTGACAGCTTGTTACCGTTGCTATGATGGTAAGGGCGGTAAGTAAAGGCAGCCGGCTTCTCAGCCAGAGAAAGTCGTGGGTTGTATAAGAGGCTCAAAAGCTTCAGCTAAAACAATATATATATATGGGCGCCAAGTCGCAGATAACCCAGCTCTTTGCTAAACGCTTAAAAGGGCATACGACAAAAAGCGCTACTAAACACTTCCTGAAAAGAGAGATAACCTCAAAGGCATAAATAAAATTCGCTGGCCTAGGTAACGATTCAATATAATAAGCAACAATAAACGGGGTGCTCCACAATTATCACTTAACATATAATACAAGGAACCCGCACAAAATCTCAATAGGGAGATATAGTATCACAGTAAGTCAGTAATAATAAAGCGTTTTGGCTAAATCTCACCAAAACGTGGACGTATAATTGATATAATAATTTAAGCGTAGTTGACAAGTAGGCGCAACTTAGTTAAATAGGTAAATGGTAAAGTAATAAATTAATTGTAATAAAATAGAGGTATGAAAATTGCAAGTTGACTCTTGACATGCCCAAATGCACTACTGAATGAAAACGGATAGCTTCATGGCTACGACACAATTGTTATAGCTGAAAAGTTGGATTGGCTAGTTGAATTCGACCAACTACCCACTATGCAAGGTTTATCTTAAATTACAATAACGCCTACACGGAATTCAAGATCTTGCTTCGTATTATAGCGCTTTAAAACCGATATTTGGGTAAAGTACTTATCAATCTGCATTAAAATGTCGTAAGCGAAACTTACATTAAATTGCTTTCAATTGCGGGGCGTATACTGAAGTTGTATTCAATCGTACGTTATGTCACCAACGAATCGTGACGCTCGAAAATGGATCAAGGCTTGTCATGCAAATTCCGTACAAAAAGCAATACTATTAACACTCGAACGGGGCGTGAGACACGACCGTTCGAATAATCTAAAAAGCTAAAGGCTAGTTAGAATGAACTACCGCAATAGTTTCTTCACAATGAAAATTACATCAACTACTTTAAATGGGTGAGATACACGCTTAAAATACATATTAAGAGCATCCTAATGTTTATCGAGTACGCCGTAGCACAATCACGAAAGCACCTTCAGACTGATCTCGAGGCTCGAGGGGCCGAAATTGAAATACAAAGTAGCCGACCTTGCTATTATTTTCCCAAGCTGCAGCAGACGTAGACAAGGGCTAGAGGGGCTGCAGGGCGGCCGGCTTAAGCAAGGGTGCAGAACTAACGACTAGCAGGTAGCGTGTCGGAGGAGGTCACGCAGGAGCTTCACCTGCGTTCTTTATTGTAGGCTAAGGATTTTTACGTGCTCCCCAAACTCGAGGCGGCAGCTAGGGGCCATCTTCGTCGATTAATCCGAAGTTCAGATGCGCTCGCAAGGGGCGAAATATTACTCGGAGTGCCACCAAACAAACAGATACCACCAAATGAAGGACGTAGCCCAGCGAAAAGTACGTCACCAAACAGAAGAAGCTAAAAGAGCATCAAACCATAGAATCAAGCTAATTTATTCATCCATTAAACATACCCGCAGGTATTTCCGGCTTCATTTCGCCAAAGGGGGAAACATGTGCTTGCCAATACAACAATCCAAACTAGGTTTGGGCTTCGGAAATTACAAAAATACACTTTACGGGGTCTGCATTAGAACCACCGCAAAATTCTAACGACAACAGAATTAACTTCACAAACGAGATGCCATCGAAATAACCCAATTAAGGTACGTCTTCAAAACGTTGATTTTCAAGGCAGCTATCTTTAGAAGCACTACATGGCAAATAGCAAGAATGGTCCCAAAAAGCCTGATAAGAAAACCCAAATTTGGAAGGGGTTCTTTAAAAGAAACCTTTATGCGCAAAGTGAAGTCTAAACTCTAGAAGCTTTCAAGCACTGTAATTCTGATTAAATGGCTTGCGTTAGATCAAAGTATAGCTTGCAGAAGGTCTGAATGCTCAGTTTTATTGTAGGCAAAATTAGATTTAAAGCAAGATAAGGCAAAAAGATAATTTTAACCAAGATTAGGGCAATTAATTAAATAAATAGCTGGAAATGACTTTTGAACCGTAACAAGCTGACAGCTCAAAACTAAAGAAAACACCAAAAACAACGCCACGGTGTTTTCCCTTACTGATACGTGGCGATTTTGTGCATTATGAATGGCTATGGTATCATACACAGTACATTTTTTTGCCGTTTCTGAGAAATTGACTGATTTCATTGGTTTGTTTAATATAGTGTTAAATAATCTTCCCAATATTAATTTATAATTGTATCCTTGGCATCCTAAAATATATACATCTTCACTTTTCTGGTTGATATAACGCTCCTCGCCTTCTTTGGTGCGAACCAGAATAGCTCCGCAGCATTGAGTATTGTTTGGTTGTAGGTGTGTAGTGGTGAACCCAGGTCTCATTCACAATTACATGCTTTTGCTCCAAAGACAACAAATGCGGCACTCAAAGGCTGGAGATTTTACTCATATCAAAATCGTTGATTACTATATAAAGTGCCCGTTCAGTAGAGATCTCTGGCTTTAGCTACTGGACGCACATTGACACCGCGGTCGACCAAAGTACTACCTTGGACTTCTTCCACGATTTAAGGAGTAACCACTGTTGACAGTTGTGAAGTAAAGGTTTAAATACCCGATCGCACTTGTTCACAGTTTGTAGTGATGGAAACTCTTGCTTCAATATATCGTGTATATTAGCTTTTATGGCTCTTAAGCCTTTTCATAGTGTTTAATGACAAATTCAACTTTACCAAATTTTTAAAACGACAACACCGTGACAGCGTCAAGTGGATGTTAACTCCAACTTAATTGACAAATTACCCTAAAGTTTTTTGTGTTCTTACAGAAGATGGACGTTTTCGAAAAATCATGGACCATCTGTACGTCGCTCAGCGAACATAAAGCTTTATTAATGTAAAAGTGAAATGGGTTTAGGTGGCCAATATTGACTAAGTTGGAGTCCGGTTTTTATATGAATGAGTATTAACTGGAAATGAATGTTAATAATTTCTTTTATTCAGTACCAGACGATATTAGACCTAATCACGATGGTTATGCTAACATAATGTAATTAAGCTGAAGTTTACTGTAAAATGACGTTATAAGTAATGCCAAACAATGTTACTACGAGTACATGGAAAAATGAATACTGAATTACAAGTTGTTTAAGAAAGGTAATATTAGTCACATAATGCGTGATGATAATTATATAAGTGTAAGCAGAATTTAAAGAAAATACATAAAAATCACAAAAAAATTGTGTAATTGTAAATAAGAAATAAGACAGACGCTACCTGACGGCAACATTAAAAGGGTGAACTGAACAAAGACATCAATATGTGCTGAAAGTAAAAAAATATCGAAATTGTTGATATTGACAAAAATTTAAATAGAATGTGAATGTAGAACAAATAAAATATCAGTTATTAGGTTACTAGGTTGAGCCAAGAGGGGGCAATTGGTAGAGATCGTATGTAAATGATGTCGTAGGCTGAATATGTGGACTAAGCACAACGTTTGCTGCTTTTTGGATTAATGGAAGTTACTATACCAGAATGGAAAAAGCATGCAGCTGAGGATGGTGCTGTTGCAGCCAACTAGGGTCGGCAAGTAGTCCTGCGTTCGGAGTTCGTTGCGGTTCTTGGTTCCTAGACTGCCCAGCCCAACGGTAAAACTGGAAGTACATGCAAATTAATAAATATAAAGAAATAATACTTACCTGACTAAATAGATTGTAATTGGTTGCTTTATTCAGTTTTCAGTGCAAGTGAGGTTATTTCAAAGCACAAATACACTTCATTTCACTTCACTAATAATAATGTGAGAATATCACTCAACCAAGTATGCATTTGATCTAATGGCAACTTAATAAAGTCATTATTTACCTAAGTGTTGAAACGTTTCACACGCTCATTTGAGTTATTCATGCTCTCCCAACCTGGATAATTGAAATAGAGGTTTAGCTACTACACCAGAGGGCAGAAAACTTGGATATTTAAGTACTTTCGTACCTAATATTTATGCAAATACATTATGAATAGATACAAATATATATATTAGTTTTAAAAAATTACAATGCGCCCATTCATTGAAATACATTCGAAAAACTCTATTTGTTTGAAAACATAACATTCAACAATTGACAATCGAATTCATATGAGAATCAAACATGTTTCCGTAAGGAAAGACAGCGATACATGAACACTGTGTAAGAATACGATACAGAAGAATTATTACTCAAAATTATAAGTTCTACTGAGATCAAGGAATAGAATATACTTTCAGTCATGTCATATTACGCAATGTTTTAAAAATTATAGATGGGTGTCTCTGTTGTTCAAATTTCGATAGTTTCGATCAAAAACGTACAGAGACGTTCTTCGACCGCTTGCCACTATTGTCTTTCGCACCCGGCTCAGGCTTTCAGAAATCGAAAACTCAAATTCTATTAGCACAGTGCTAGTAGACAACCATTGTAGGAGACACTAGAATTTATGTGTAACGACGGCAACGCCGCACCTTTTGTGTTTGTAATGAATTCAGCCGCAGACCGAAAGTAATGTTTATGTTTATGTCCATTTTGAAACAAGTGAGATCGATTACATTTGTGCAGCCGTTTCTCATGTTTAATGTGCCAATTAAATGCCTAGAGTGAATGCGTTTATTGCTTCGAAACCTCTGTGAGTTTGAATTACGCTGCCGAGTTGCTGCTAGCTGTTTGTAAGTAGGACAACCATAATAGTTATTTGTGCAACAAGTGCTAAAAGTGGTCGTTTATGCACGAGACATGAAAATTATGAAACGAATCCGAAGGCTAAGTTTCATAACATGTCGAGTGCAATAACACTTTTAGCACGAATGTGCACACAATATTTTTCTACGGCCTTAAATTTACTGTTATTAATCCATAAATATCCATTTAACAAACGTTTGCATTTATGACAGTTATAATTTATGTCATAATAAAGAGATGGCCTTGACGGGCAGGTGAATGTTTCTGGAGGCAGTAGCTGTCATAGTAGGTTATCAAAGGTAATTATAAATGTACACATTTGACTTTATTCATTACATAAAGCTTTAATTATTTAAAACACACTTTTCCTCTAACGCAAGAAGTAACTACAATAACTTTACAACCTTACCTCCAGTTCGAGACTAAATTCCACACCAGCTGTTTATTTTTAGCACATGGGCTAGAAGTAAACAGCTGATTTCACTTTTAACACACTAAATTATAAAACGTCACTTTTAGTGAAGAAAGCTAGAGCTAAAAGACCTACTTTTAGTAGTTGTTGTAGAAAATAGTTATTTACGATGCACGTAAGAAAGCTAATCGGTAGTCACGAGTGGGACAGAGTTAAAACGCGAGTGACTAAAGATGCTTTCCGCATTGGTATTGTACAATATTTTATCTAAGATAGGAGCTAGAAAACACGGTAAATATACAAAAGTAGGTCATATGTAAATTAGGATTACTACATTAAACATCAGGTTTGCCTTGATAAAGAAAACTTCACCCTAGCAACCAGTCATAATTTTACGTGGTTAAAAATTTTAACCGCGTTGCTACTGCCTACATGACTAATAAA
Source organism: Agriotes lineatus (assembly GCA_940337035.1). Taxonomy (NCBI): domain Eukaryota; kingdom Metazoa; phylum Arthropoda; class Insecta; order Coleoptera; family Elateridae; genus Agriotes; species Agriotes lineatus. The sequence goes on along the minus strand of OW679196.1, from coordinate 99,458,382 downwards.
ATCAGGTTATTAAACAGTTGTTTTACAAACTTAAAACTGTTAATTACGAGACAAGTGCGTAAAGCTAGTCTTTAGTCCCGAGTCGTAAGTGCAGTGAAAGTTTTAAGCCCCACGAGTGACTAAAGATGCTTTACGCATGTGTATTATCGTACTCTATTTTATCTACGATATAATCTAAGAGAACATAGCAAATATAACAAATAATTTTTTATCGGTTTCAGGATATTAAGGTTTTGTTTGCATATACAAAAGTAGGCTGCTAACTAAGTCATAACTGTATCTGTACTGTAATATTAGTTTACCGTACATGGCAACCATTACCATATGGCAACCGATAAACTATTGAACAAACCACGGATGTTCATAAATGAATCATAACAGCCTTAGATGACTTCAAAACATCTGCGGCAGTTATGATACTCGTAGCATTCCCAGCTATGTTAATAGCTATAAATGTAAATTAGAATTACTGCATTACATAACATGTTGACCTTGATAAGAAAAACGACATCCTAGTAACCTGTCGTAATTTTGCATGGTTAACAATTTTAACCAAGTCACTAATAACGACGTGACTAATGAAATCATGTTATTAACCAGTTGTTTTACAAACTTAAAACTGCCAACTAAAAGTCAATTGTAAGCACTGTTTTAGATAAAAATCAATTTTATCTACGACCACTACTAAAAGTAGGCCTTTTAGCGCTAGCTTGTTTCACTAAAAGTGACGTTTTATAGTTTACCGTGGTTAAAGAAATCAGCTGTTTACTTTTAGCTCTAGTGTTAAAAGTGAAGTGAGGTTATAAAACTACAATTTCGAACTGGAAGTGAAGTTGTAAAGTTATTCTAGTTGCTTCTTGCGTTACAGGTAAAGTGTTTTTGAAATAATGAAAGCGTTATGTAATGAATAGACTCAGATGTGGAGTATTAATAATTACATTTCGTAACTGACCTTGACAGCACTGGCTTCGCAAACATTCGCCCGCGCATGGCCTACTATTTATTATGACATAAATTAGAAGTGTCGTAGATGCAAACATTTGTTAAATCGATATTTATGGATTAATAACGGTAAAATTAAGGTGGTAGATAAAATATTGTATGCAACGCGTGCTAAAAGTCGTTTATGCACGAGACATGTTATGAAACTCAGCCTTCGGCTTCTTTTCATAATTTTCATGTCTCGTGCATAAACGTCGACTTTTAGCACTTGTTGCATAAATAGCTATTAGGCACTGTCGTAGGCAATATGTTACAAATACGAAAGGAATTTTTTGGACGACCCGCAGTTTATGGCCAAGCGAGCTCAGCGAGCAAGGCAAATAATAAATACAAGGCTAAAAGACCGCTTTCGTGCGAGTTACATAACTAATTGTTTACTCTACTGCTTTGAAAGCGTTTTTTTTTTAAATTATGAATTGATAGTTTAATAGAGGAAGTCGGGAAAAGTCGAGGCGGTCATGATCATACAGCAAAATGAGAGTGTCTATTTTGATTTCGACGAATGGCAATGGTTGTTAGTTTTTCTTGCTATGGTTATTACTTTCGAAAAGTAAAAGTTACTAGTATAAAAAAGTGAGAGCTTTCGGACGCCAAACGCTACCGAAATTGATAGCTTTTCGATGCAGTACAACAAGAAAGTATTTTAGCCACAACTCACATATTATAGAGGCATAATTTCACTGATATCAGTTGTACTCGTATTATGCAGGCTCTAAACCCTTACAGCCGTATTCATAGTCGTTCCCCAGCTGCTCGCCGGCGAGTCGCCGGAGTTTCGTTATGAATAGTATGTTGGCGGCACTGTACGTCTATGTCAAATTCGAGGTTATCAGGTTAGGTTTTCCGTCAGTTTGGACAGAAATTGACACAAAATCTAACCTGCTAACCTCGAATTTGACATAGACGTACAGTGCGTTCCCGAGCGAGCGCAATTTTTCTCCTAGATTACCGGGTGTTGAAAAACGTGTGCAGCGATCGGAATGCAGTTCGAAAAATGAAATATATTTTAATTAATTTATTTATTATAAGAAACTTATAAGAACAGTATGTCCCCGGATTGAGTTTACAAGAAGAAAATAAATTTTATTTTTAGTTTTACATAAAAATGTTATAGGAATTAAAATTCCTGCTTGGTTTGTAGATAATTTTAAGAAAATTTTCAGTGTTTTCAAAACTAGTCGGCCTTGACAGTTAAGCAAAACCGATTTTCTTTTCAGGTAAACTACTCGGGAACGAAGTTTCCGCGCGGGTACGAGATGTGGGGAGATGAAATATCCCGGAAACGAAATGTGTGGTACGAAATGTGGGGAACGAAATGTGGGGAACGAACTTTCCGCATCCCGTCAATCTATGTCAAATTCGAGATTTTCAGGTTAAGTCTGTGTCAATTAACAAACAAAACCTAATCTACTAACCACGAATTTGACATAGACTGACAATACACTTCAGTTCTGCCAAACGTATAACACAAATCACAGCCAACTTTAATTATAAATTAAATTGATCTCTTGGTACTTTCCAAATTCTAGCTATGACTTTTAGCTGTCAATACAAAATTTATGTTTTTTTAGATATTTATTGGGTTGTTGGATAAAATTGTGTATTGCACGCGCATGTTATTACAAATAATTCACTCGAGAAATGACCCCTATCGGCCTGAAATAAGTATTATTAACAAGTGTACACTGTAGGCTATATTGCACGAGAATAAAGTTTGCATAGGAGCCTTTACATGCGCGTCAAATACATTATTTCATTTACAACTATACAGTTTGTGATGGTTGATTCAACTTGATAATTTATGTCAAAATTCCGTCAAAACTTTATAAAAGTATCAACGAACAACTTGCATTGACACAATAGTTTATTTACTTACAAAAGCAATTATTGCACTATTACTGCAATTTGTGAAATTTATAGTATTAGCCATATCGAAATTAGAAGCACTAACAGAAGCACATGAATTTGAAGCATACAAATTATTAACAGGATTTAATGCATCTATACATCTATACAGACCACTTACAAATTCAATTCGCAAATTAAGGTAAACGTATTATTATAAAACTTTGAAACTCAAATAACAAATTAATGTGATATGCTCAAGGATTATAACCATACTTTCCCTAATTTTTCCGTGTCTACTACTAGTACTTTAAGATCCACGATACGAACCTGACCATTCTTGGACGAATGAGTAGCAGCAATGATACCTTTTTTCCAAACGCTTTCTTTGATTTGATAATCAATGGCCAGCACGATACTTCCTTAAGTTGTGTAGTTGGCTTGTACCACCTTTCTCGCTTGATGAGGGACGGTAAGTATTCCACAGTCTACTTCTTTCGAAATCCATCAGCCAAGTACTGGATGTAGCGCCATCCTTTTCGATAAGTGTGATGTACATCGTATATTTCCGTAAGTCAGGGCCGTTTAAACACATAATTTTCAGGAGTTGGATGGGAGTAAGTCACTTTGGATTATGAGAATGATGTGACACGTAGGTCAGAGGTCGGCTATTTAGGATCCTTGCAACTTCAGAAAAGAGAGTTTTCATATAGCTTACCCGTGGGTTCTAGTCTTCAAGAAACTCTCTAGAACTTTCTTTCTACTTCCAATAGAACACTCCCAGCTCCTTCCCGTATGAGGAGCTATTAGAGGATTGAAGTGCCAATCGATCCCCTTGACACGCATGGTTATAGCGACCTTCTGCGCATCCAATTCTCGAAAAGCTCAAAGTTTTCCGTTCGCTCGGATACAGTTGTTTCCGTTGTCACTCCAGATCGGGAATGGTTTTGCACGATTTGCGATAAAGCAGGATAACGCACTAATCATTTCATCAGCGTCCATACTATGCATAAGTTCCAAATGTATGGCTCTTACCGTAAAGCACGTTAAAATTATAGTCCAGCGCTTTTGCGTCCTCAGATTAACCAAAACTTGGGCCAAAACAGTCAGTCTCAGTGTTGTAGGAAACTTGATGATGATGAACATTTGCGGTTGGCAAAGTTAAACTTCCACTTCTCACATTCAGAGCATTTGGCCCAACAACGACGAATAGTATGACTGCAGTCCAGGAGCCAAACACGCTGACGAAACTCTCTTGTCCGTGATGTACGCTCGCTTTGTGAAATAATTCAATCATCATTTTGATGTATCGTGGGATTCAAGATTGGGGGTCTACGCACAATGAGACTCACATGATCTGCATGATTGATTTTTCTAGCACATGCAATAATTTCCTTAGGAAAGCACTTGAACTAAACTTGTCGAATTAATTATTGCTCTGTCTTTTCCATGTCAGCCACCGTGATCCAAGTAGATCCTTCGGACAAAACTTTTAAACAGATGAACTTGATCATGATTGATGCTGCTCGAATCAATCGTATTCAGGATGAAGAACGTTCAAATAACACTAATTTCAGAGCTCTTTCTTTCTTTGCAGAGACAACTATAATATGGCGTGCTTCAATGTGTGTTTGGTTTACTTTGCCTTCTGCCTCCTTTCCATCATCACTCGGCCACGAGTTTATTGATTTGAGTAAGAGTAACAGTTCTGGTCCACTCAACCATTGGGCCATAGAACTGAAGGAAATGGTCTTGGTTTTTGTAGCATCGGCATACGGCGGATGCTTTGTTGACTTTGAAATTTCTCCTGCCGGGTTTCCAACAAATATAGTAAAACGTATGGTTTTCGATCTCGGCCAACATAATAAAGTGATGTTATGGGTCCAGAATATACACCGCTTGATGTGCATCATATCTTGCAGGGCTTCGTACACACTCACGCCAAAACTGGCTCCTGTCAGTCCACCTTGGAGTTCCATCCTTGGCACGGTGAGACCTATCAGACGGTCCACGCGGCATTTACCATCAACTTAGACCAAATGAATGCTCCCTCTCGTATCGAAACGTAAGTAGAAAATGGTTGGAAACGCGGTTTTGTCATTGCATCATATTGATCTGCTGTCTTATAATAGCCAAATGTTCAATCAGTTGTTTCATATGGATCGTATCGCTTCCGGTTACAACTTCCATTCGACTCCAGTTATTTAATGGCTAGGCTCTTACACCGGAATATGTTTCCACATCCTTGATGATTAGAAGGTGATGGTTGTCGTCAGGAAACTCACTATCAACAATACCATTATGCTCATTAATCTCTACATCCTGATACTGACATTGCCCCTCGATCCATTATTCAGTTTTCTTGCTTGAGAGTAATCGTAGAATGCCACCATTTCTTCGAATATAGTTTTCTCTTTCTCCCGTTTGCAATTCGCCTGGATGATATCCTCTTCGTTGGTTGCCTTCTATAAGTTTCAGCTCAGCCTCTAACTTTTTAAAATTATTCCTTTTTGAAAGAAACCAGCCACTTCTTGTTCCTTCTTGGCTTTTTCTGTTTTAGAAAGCTTGATCTTTTCTTCTTTGTTCCGAAGGATTTCAGAGTTAAATGAACTTCGACGTCGGTTTGGGGAAAGTCCATCTTCAGACGCTTTTCAATCACTTACTACCAAAGTTCTTAAAAATCATTTTCACCGACGACATCACAGACGATGCTCTCTTTGATCAAAGCTTTTTTGGTTGTGTCTTCATTCCAGGTGCTTTCCAGAAAGATGGCATTAAAACAATGTTAACAGTGTTCCCGTTCTCGCTGTATGTTAAACGAATGGGCCATATCTTTATTTGCTATTCTCTTTCTTTTGTTCGATTCATTTTTCCAAATAAATACAAAATAACTTTAGATTGCAAAATTAAATGCCATTAGCACTTGTTACCAAACAACAAAATGTTCTTGTTTCAAATTTTATAGATTAGTTCAAAAATGCACAGAGACGTTTCTCGGCCGCTTGTCACTATGTCAAGGCCATGTGAAAAGCTATTACGAATTTACGCTCGCTTTAGTAGAGCGCATTTCAATTCCTGTGTCTTCTTGCAACAGCTTTCCCTTGCATCAATATAGTTCATTTTCGATCCATAGGCGGACCGCTGCTTAGCGCAAAGGTGCTGCAGGAAAGCGGTGTTGGCATGAATCCGTTTTTTTTAGTGGAAGAGAGAGCGTAAATGCACTTGCCGCACACCCTTGCCGTTTATCGAGACAGTTGACCATATGGTCGTGTAGCTGCAAACTTTCCGGAGTGCACTAACGTCCTGCCCATGCGTCTCCCCCTTCAATTTCGGTAACGCGACTTCTTTTCTAGTGGCAGTTGAACCACAGTCTATAAACTAACCAGTCGCGTCACTTACTGTCGGTACCGTTGATGTTCGTGTCCCCTAAAAATCTACTGCGCGTTGTGCCGGGAGTCGATCTGGGCGAATCTGGGTACGGCGCGCTTTATTTGTATTTGAAAATTACGGGCACGACATTGAAAAATTCGTGTGAACGGAAAACCATTTTTCCAGGTAGAAACATTTTATTAATAATGCATTACTTTAAGCAGTGATGTTTAAAATGAATATACTCGTTGATACCTGTTTAAAAATCAAAATGTTTTCCTACAAATGCAATAGTAATGATAACATTTTACATATACTAATTTAAAGAAATAAATCTTTTGCAGATGAATTGTTCTAATTACGCAGAAGTTTAAATAATTTAACACATCTATTGTGCTCTTTCGTATACAGGTTGCCTGAATTTGGTAGGGACAACATGGCTAACTTTTGTATTTGAAGAGATGGTTAAATTAGCAAAAAGGTGCAGGTTTGAGAGCTCATTAAGAACCCATTTTCAAATTTTACTTGTCATGGCCCACTTGTTTAAAATGAAAAAAAAAACAAAATCTCTTAATTTCTTTTATATGCCGTAACTTTTTTGTTACTTAAGATATAGAGATGCGATTTGAACAAATTTGCATGGTAATTTAAATACTTTTATTGGCACTTAATAAAACTAATTTCATTTGTACAAATTTTTAGTAATCTAACTTAACCTCAAAATTTTAAATTGGTACCGTGCAATTTTTTTGGCCCTTCTAAGAGAGAATTTTTTTTCTGAATGCAATTATGCATTACATGTTATGGAAATTTCTGCAAAAGTTTGAAAAACTGAGCTTATTCTCTTTACAGGCAGAAATCACTAGTGTCATGATCGCAATTTGAAATTTGAAATTATGTTTCGAAACAAAAAGCACGCTTATCATCATACGTGCCTGCCAGTAGTGCAAGTGTGTTCCGTATGTTTGACATGTAAATTCAACATTCTTGTAGCACTTGATATACGCACAAAATACATCATATTTTTCAAAATTTTCCATTATAAGTTGAAGTACTCGTAATAATAGTGACACTAATTAATTTCAGACTTTATCCTTGCGTTATTTGGACAGCAAGGTGCCGCACAATGACTGTAACCAGTATAGGAATACATCGACATCGTAAATTATATCATAATTATGCAATGCACAGCTAACAGCACAAAAAATCATAAAGCAGAAAGGAACAAGAATCACAGATAATTAGGCAATTCAGTTTATCGCACAACAGGTGTGGATTTAAATCTGCGCGAATGCCGTCTGCGCCTTTGGCTGGGAGTTCCAACATGCGTCGTAAAATTCGGGTACACATTTTAGGGCGAGTGACACGACTGGTTAGTTTATAGACTGTGGTTGAACTAACGTAGCCAAGCGGAGTTGTTCTGTGTAGGCGGCCTCTACGGCTCCGGCCGTTGGAGCCCGCTGTGGGCGCTTGCAAGACGCTTCGCTGTTGTCACCCGACTGGTGCAGAAAGTATCGTAAACCCTACTGGTATGTGATAAAAAGTGTTGTGGAGCAGCGTAAATGCTTCTTTTTAGAAACCGGCTGAAGTTTTTGTTCCGGGGCACTAATTGTCGTTACGTGCGCCCGTTGTATTTGGTCGTACAATTATCTGTCCGCTGCCCTGTTGTGTTAAGTGGTGGCAAACTTCCCACATTTTACCATTCTTGGCTGCTGACGTTGCCCATTCATACCGCCTGCCTCAGCGTGCCTTTTACGACGGCTCTCCTCTGGACATCAACACCAAGCTCGTGGCTTAACCACCAGATATTGTTGAATTAGTTTTACTGTATTGTTACATTAGAATTTAGAGTGTAGCGATTCCTTTCACAGTGCGCGGAGTGACGCCATAACAGTAATCAAACGATGTAGCTTTCTATTAGACGTTTGCGTCTAAAATTTTAGCACGTAACGCGCCTTTAGCGCTGATTTAATGTCCTTGTTTGTCACGTTTAACCGTGACTAAGTTAAGGAATTACTACTGAAAGTGTACCTGTATACCCATTTGTTTTTATTTTAACCAATAGATGAATATTCAAAATTATCTTTGTTTCTTTATTACCTGTGCATGCGTCCTGTGACGAATTTACGTGTTTTTTCTAGCTATAAAGATCTATGTAAGTTGCAGCAACGGAAGCTCTTTAACTGCTGAAGTAAGTTTTTGAGCCAGCTAGGGACGCCGTCCAAAAGCTCTGACGCAATTGCAAGCTCTGGACTTCGGGCTTACGGGGTCTTACATAAATATTGTCCCCACTCTTTTTACCCCTTTCTTCTTACTTGTCTCGAGTATGATCACCCCTATTGCAATGGAACTTTGCTCTAATTAACAGCCTGGTCAAATAGAACCACGCCTATCTCCCTGAGTGTAGTCGGGAAATTATTTTGTTGCACAACCGTTGAGGAGTGATTAGGCTGAATTCTTCTACCCAGCATTTTTCCCAGTAGTGTACCGAGTGCCGAGTCGTAAAACCGGGTTTTGCTGTAACAAACTGTCGTAAAAGTCGATTTTTGCCTTTCGCGCCCGGCTCAGGCTTTCAGCAATTGAAAAATCATCAACAGAAACCATCAAATTCTATCAACGCAGTGCTAACAAGCAAGCATAAACAACCTTTTTGTATTTCTAGAACTTTATTTCGACACAGAAATAAATTCTTATACAATCCACTTGCAAATTCAATTTTCAATTTTCAAGTAGGACTTTGACCACATCACCACAGTTGTCGGTGTTTTGACATATTATCAATAGTGAGACCTTTCTTACTTTTTCAACTACTTCACTTCATATTAAATTTCTTTAAGAGGTGAATGAAAAACACCAGCTATTTAAAAGTGTAAATATCAGAATCAGCTACAGAATTTCCGTTTTTTTAACTTTCAGTTTACTCTAATTATTGGTAAGTGCACAGTGCACACATCTTGCTTGAGTAGAAACATAAACGGTTTCCCGATTAAGTTATTCCGTTTTATTCTATTTTAATTACATTTGCGCTTGTATTTTGTTTCTGTTTACCTGTGTAAGTGATTATTTTGTACCAAAATCGTTATTAAATTACCGGATTAGCTGTAGCACGAATCTAAGTGCTTGCTAATATATAATACTTTTAAAATGTTATTTTAGAAACATAACAGTAAAGGCGAGTAGAAAGTAAAATAGTATGAAAATAAGTGTGATTTAAGAACTTAGTATTTTTAAACTACTTGAAAAATAGGTACAAAAGATTTCTGAACAATTTAGCTATGTAGCAACATCACATTGGCTATTTAAAAATCTGAATGCATTTTAAATTGCGAAGGTTAATTTGGTAACAATTGCTGAATTTGACAGCGTCGAACTGCTACATTGTAAAATACCAGACTGATTTTATGTAGCAGTAAAGTAACGTGTGCGTTAAACTGGTGGGATTTTTCAGATGCGTTTTGTCACTCAGTGTTTCTTTTTGTTGTAATATATTGATTACAATTATGCCTTGAAGACTTTCGGCGTAATGAAATTTGCGGCTTTTCATATGCTAATTAATAGTTTTTAACCTGAGATTATGCAAAACTTAATTCAGGTATTTATGCTTCTTTAATCGTTTCCAAACGATCTTAGCTAATTAGATCCTTTAATGCTTACCATAAACATCGGTATGTCACTATAAAAGAGTATAGAATCTTTAATAATTACTTATATTGAATATTTGTTACTATATGCATTATATGGCTACGATCCTTTGATTTTATTGAAATGATAATTTACTATCAGGGTTTTATCACGTTATATTCTATATCAATTGTTCTACTCTCAATCTCGTTGGGTTACTGCAGAAATTTAATTAGGACATACACAAACAAAACACATAATACTTTAAATATTAGGCAATTAGCATTTATTAACTATAAATCTGTATTTTTGAATATCCATCGGCTTAATCAAATTATCGTTAGTAAATTTAGTATTAAATTCAATTTATATAATCAATATTATATGTTTACATGCAGTTTATTCTAACTTTGCTTGTCTTTAATTTATTGATAATTTACTTTAATCAATTTTAAAATTGTTCAATTAGCAGTTTTGTTCACGTATTTTTTTTATATTTGATTTTAACTTACATTCTGGCTTTTCTATCTTCGAGCTTAACTTATCTTTATTTACACAATAAACCGTATCTACTGCATGAACTGCTTATTTGCATCCTTTTCAGCAACACCTACTAGTTATGCTTTTCCCATGCCTTCAATATTTTCATATTTCTGTCTTCAAAACTTCTTATTATGACCATTTTTATATTATACATACACTTCTACTGGGTACATACCAGTATTTATTTTATATAACTGAATTATTATATTTCTAACTTGATCTTAAAAACTGGTGTCATTTTTAATTCCAAATTTTACACAGACAATTGTTATTGTTATTTTCTTATATTCTCCAAATCGTTGAAAATCAAGTATCACAAAATACAGATTTCTACTTTTCAGCCATTGTGACTTTTTAGGTAAACATATATTTCAAGTTAACTTGTTCTCAAATTATGCCTATCTCTAATTACTATGCATAGTTGTGGAACAATAACCTTTTTATATAACAAATATGTAAGAAACAAGCTTATGTTTTATCCTTTCTAATAATATTCACTTTTGCAATTTGAGCTACATTTGCAATCAACGAATGGACAATTAACTGGTATCGTTTACAATTTCTCGTGTAATTGAATTAATAATTATGATTATTTCTGATTGAACTTTGTTGTAGTAATTGACAGTCAAATTTGCTGAAGAACTGTGGATGCCATTGTATGAAATAGAATTTTTAATGATAAAATTCTACTAGTCTATTCAATATCCTTCTTAATAGCTATTTATGCAACGAGTGCTAAAAGTTGACGTTTATGCACGAGACATGAAAATTATGAAACGAAGCCGAAGGCTAAGTTTCATAACATGTCTCGTGCATAAACGACTTTTAGCACGTGTTGCATACAATATTTTATCTACGACCACTACTAAAAGTAGGCTTTTTAGCGCTAGCTTGTTTCACTAAAAATTACGTTTTATAGTTTACCGTGGTTAAAGAAATCAGCTGTTTACTTTTAGCTCTAGTGCTAAAAGTGAAGTGAGGTTATAAAACTACAATAATTTCGAACAGGAAGTGAAGTTGTAAAGTTATTCTAGTTGCTTCTTGCGTTACAGTTAAAGTGTTTTTGAAATAACTAAAGCGTTATGTAATGAATACACTCAGATGTGGAGTATTAATAATTACATTTCGTAACTGACCTTGAGAGCACGTAGATAAAATATTGTATGCAACGCGTGCTAAAAGTCGTTTATGCACGAGACATGTTATGAAACCCAGCCTTAGGCTTCGTTTCATAATTTTCATGTCTCGTGCATAAACGGCGACTTTTAGCAGTTGTTGCATAAATAGCTATTATCTACGACCTTAATTTTACTGTTAATAATCCATAAATATCGATTTAACAAAGGTTTGCATGTGCGACACTTCTAATTTATGTCATAATAAACAGTAGCCCTTGGCGCGCGAGCGAATGTTTGTGAAGCCAGTTCTGTCAAGGTCAGTTACGAAAGGTAATGATTAATACTCCACATCTGACTTTATTCATTACATAACGCTTTAATTATTTCAAGAACACTTTACCTATAACGCAAGAAGCAACTGGAATAACTTTGCAACCTCACTTCCAGTTCGAAATTGTAGTTTTATAACCTCACTTCACTTTTAGCACATGGGCTAAAAGTAAACAGCTGATTTCTCTAACCACGCTAAACTATAAAACGTCACTTTTAGTGAAACAAGCTAGCGCTAAAAGGCCTACTTTTAGTAGTGGTCGTAGATAAAATTATTTATATTCAAACGTCATAAAAGTGACAACTTATGTGACTTGCCAGACAAGGTAAATACCATACTTTTATGCCAAGGCATAAACGTGGTTACTTTTATGCCGGCAAGTAAAAGTACTGCAAAACTTGATTAGCATTCGAATATTTTTGACATTGGTTATTTTGATTGTCAGAAACTGACTTGATAGTCGTAATTTTTTAAATGTATATTTGTTTATATTTGTTCGGGCGTTTGAAAATAAAATAGCATATGATATTTGGAGAAAAAGTGATTTTGTGTGTGTAATGCAGCATACAAAATGTATGATATATTTAATTTAAATATTTATATCCAGATATCTAATGGATATCATGTGATATAGCAGTTGTATGTTTGATTGATGGGGTAGTAAGGGCAACCACAAGGTTGTTTTTAGCAACGATATAAAATAAATAACTTGAATTGAGGATCTACCAGAAATATTCACATTACCATTAATTGTGAGAAAATAATAATTGTTAGTTTGGAACGTAGTAGTAATAAAATATTCTCTACGATCAAATTTGTCACAGTTATTATAAAAATATATATTAATTCAAAGTTATTTGAATTCAATTACTAAAATAATACGATAAAATAGAATCAGTGAAGTGAGTGTTGTGTGCTGCCTATCAGTTCAATCAGGCAACAAAGTTCCTAAGAGCTACAACGAGCTTGTGAGTTGGTCGAGAACCACCAATAGGGGTTCGCTGACTTGAATTTTATCTAGTTAGAAGTCGAGATACGAAGTCCAGGTACATAAAACAATCATCAGAAGGTTAGTGACAGTTTCTTAATTAATATTAAGAAATTAGAAAGGGTTTGGTGCGACAACTATTAAAACCATTGTAATTATATATACAAGGTTATTATAGAATATTAATTAATTATTTTTCTAATTTATACTTGTGATTTGAGTACTCAACGTTTTCGGCTATTATAATTTGAAGTTTGAACGTTTTGGAGTAGGATAACTTTTACAACTTTATATTTTTAATTTAATCAAGCTTGAACATTACGATAATTGATAAAATTATTTCTGACAACTTGCATTTTATTGTGTAATGTCAACTAAACTTCTATTACATACTAAGAAAGGGATTATACAAAACAAGTCTATGAAATACCTGGAACCGTGCTTTTGATTGATAAAATCAAATAATTATTATTCTTTAAAAGAATATTCAATCATCAAACATATAGAACAAGTTGTTAGTTGAAGGTTAGCCCATTCAGCTGGGAGTTAGGGGTATCAATGCTTTTAAACTGACTAGTCCTGGCATAACAATAATAATATTAAACACTTGACATAATTTCAAATGTCAGATTGATTTATAAATTACGTCAATTACTACCGATCTTATTAAGTAATAAGGGGTATATGACTGCATTTACATAAAATATAGTATTTATTTATTGTAAGTATTTTAAAAGTGTATTACATATTTCAACTTAGCTCTTAACTTGGAGCTATAGAAAAATATATTACATTGCATTAGAACCAACAAGAGGGGTATTAATACAATTTGGCACCCCAAGTGGGGCTAGAATATTAATACATCTGCCTTGATCGGACTTGTCTGGCTCGCTTATGCTCGTTAGTCGAACGCGTCCGGTCTCACCACTTTCACTTTTACTCCTAATAACAAAATATATTATTTTTGTAAAATATTTTGAAATTTTAGAAAAACAGCTTATATAAAATACAGAAATATTAAAATTTATCCTAATTTATCTGTTTTCAAACTGCAAAATTCCGAGAATAAAGCATTTTGTCAGTAATTATTTCAAAATGTAGTAGTACCAAACGGACTAAATAAATAAATATTCATTTTGTATAGTACAAAGAGATCAAATAATCTGAAATAACTAAAAATAGAACTAAAATTATATAGTCGCATAGCTGGCAATCAAGCTCGGAGTTTTTATTCGAACAGCGCTTTCACAGCCTTGTATAATGCGTTAGCAAACTAATGACAAATCAAAGCGCAAAATGAGGCTTCCGTGCTGTGGATTGCTGAGTTTCTAATAAAAAATTAACGTGGTACATCGGGACACGTCACAGTTGAAATCAAAGGATCGTATCGACATGTTAGCAAACATTGCGTTATTAGGGGTTGTGAAGGACGTCAAGGAGAAAGAAATTTTCACTTTGTTATTATTATTGACGCAGCGGGTTGACGGTTTTAGATATTTTCCGTCGGAAGCGAATTGGAAAAATATGTAGAACGCCTCGCGTCTTAGAAATATGTCTTTGCAACAGCATCTCGGGGAACACGTCTGAAAGAATACCGTAAAACTCTGTTTAGGGTATCATTTTACCTTGCGCGAGGAAGAAAATGTGGGCGATATCGACTCCGGTCGAATTGTAGTTTGACGCGTGGAAAGTTGTTCGGTTACTGATAAAAGTTCGACCGAAAAAGCAGTTCAAGCTTGAAGTCTTAAATGTATGCTAATTTAGAATTTTTCAGCAAACTCATGCAGGATAGTTTGCTTTAACCGCACCAAGTTTTTGCAGTAAATTTGCTTTCGAAAGCTTTATTTTCTAGGAGCTTTGATAGTAGAAATAACAGTGTCCATATTCTAAATCTTAATATACTACATAGGGATGAGGTCGCTATCGTAAGACCCCTTAATATTTCAAAATAGACACATATTATGTAATCAATTAAAAGTAATATCGATTTCTCGCTGTTATGCTATAAAAGGGTTGCAGTAAAATGGACATATTGTATGTTTTCCCTATAAATAGCAGCAGCACTTTTGCTTAATCTACTAATTTGCCTAGACAGATGTTGTGACTGAGGAAATTATTGTCAGAAATAGCTGTGTGTATCTAAACAGTCACACGTAATTAATAATATCAGAATGTTGTGCAGAATAGTTGCAAATAATGAATCGCAACACATCAGCACTAATTAATATTAACTAAAGGATGTTAGATAGTCCAGGGTGGATCTGAATTCTATCGACTAATGAGAATATCGGGCATAGTCAATGCCATCATTTAACCATCAACAGTAGGTGTCACAAGATTCAATCCAGCACTGTGTCGTGTAGGTAATTATTTTGACACGAAATATTTGATATGCAGAACTATCCAATGTACTGAAATTAAATTGGGAATTAAATAATTCATAGTCTCAAAAATATTGGTTCAGTTGAACAAATACCGAGCATATTTCTCCCCTCAAAGTTATCTATAATTTTCCATTATCTCTGAAAAGTGATTTGAAGTTTGAAGTAACGACTATATTTTAAGACCAGAAATAATATTAAATAATTTCAAAACAATGCCGAGCATAATCATCAGGTATGGCACTTTTATACAAAATTTTGAATTTTTAAAACACTTACATTTTACATTTGTACAAATCCGAAATTTAAATATTGAATTGTTTTTAACGTGGTTTTTCTAGTTTGAAAGTCAGAATTAAAAATGTGAAAGCCAAAATGAGTTTTAACTTCGAAATTCCAAGTTTAATGTTTTATAACATATTTTTCCTACGGAATTCCGAATTTTAATTAAAAATTTCAATTTAAATATCTGCTATAAGCTAAAATATTAGGGATCGTTTTGCACCTTTAAGAAGTTGCAATAATTAAATATTGCACTCTGACCACATTTCTTTGTACCAACTTTATACGTCAAAATTAATGTGATAATTGTAGGAATCATTCCAAGTGTCATTGTCAAACTTATAGATTTTTCATTTCCTACATTAGTAATTACAACTAGAATTTTAATGTCCGAATTATATTGTAAACCTGAAACAGTAATTTTAAAATTTCTAATCATCTTAAACTCTTTCAGCAGTGTTGAACTGGTTGATTGAGATTAATGGTCTACCCACTGTAAAAAGAAGTAAAAGTGATAGTAACAAAACAAGAAGGAATAAGCAAACAATTATGGACGACGAGTTCTAATGAAATCTTCGACAATGTAGAAGTCTTTTCTTTCAGCTTCTTAGTTGGGCACCATATGGTAACACGACTTATTTAGTTCCACTGTCTTTAAGACCCACCGTTACAAGTCGTATTGAAAAAAGAAGTCCTATACGCCCTAATATTTGAATAATTGTTTGCCTCGTTCTTGCCAGCTAGCTCAGTGTACAAAAAGAAAACTCTTACCTTTGATTCCCAGTCGAGATTACGGATGAGCAACGAAATAAGGTTCCGTTAACGCACCCAGCACAGCTCAAGTTCTGAAACTAAATATATTTATAGTTACATAAAAATAATAAAAAATTACCATTTATCTTAAATGCTACTCTCAAATCGCACCGAGGCCTCCCCTATGCCGTGGAATGTAACTGCTACCGCAATGAAACTCGATCTCTCAGCGATGATTTAGTTTTTGACGTGACCGTGCACCCAGAAAGGTCGTGGCGTTGTGACGAAAATTTATCACTGCCAATGTAACGCAATTCCTTAATTGTTCCGAAATGTACATGCAGCTTTTACTAACCTCTGTATGCGGTGTACAGGTCCACACCACAGCTGCGGTAGACTTCTTGACCTAACTAGAAGCCGAAAACTGCTCTCTTGGGCTTGGATGCTATCACTGGAAATGCACCTGGTTTATTTGTGAACTGTTATTTCTTGGGCCTGTAGAACTATGCTGAAATTTAACTCAGAACCTCAGCCTTTAAAAAAGAAGTGTAACTTTAATATCCCGTAACAAAATGCCCAAAAAGCCCACTGTAGCGCCCTCAGGACAGATATGTCTTTTTTGACCTTTGCGAGCTTAATAATGCACTCACCAGCGGGTGCCGCAATTTCATTCTCGTCTTTTCCAGCTTGCTACCTGCGAAAACTTTCAGAAAACACATTCTTCAGGCCGCTAGTTAGCTCTGATGGAAATGCCTTCACTGGCGGTTAATTAATTTAAATTTAGACAACTGAACAGACAAAATTACATCTAAATATTACATCATACATAAACGTAAAAATTGGCTATATACCGAAAGTTTATTAATTATTGCTTTGAGCTGTTATAGCTGGTCAGAGGCCTGTCTCAGTAATGATGGATTTAAGTAAGAATAAAAGACCGTTCGAATTTAGTTAGGTAGCATAAACAAAAGACATGCATAGATTAAGGAAAAACTGAGTATACAATACTAGTGTAGCTACCTGCAACATCAGAGGTTGGAACAAAACAGACTAAGAGTTACAATTCAAAATAGAAGTCTTATTAGCAGAAACGGATATAAAAAAGAAAGAAACGAGTATAATTCGCATCTATTAATATACACAGATCTTAATTAGGAAAAATATGTGAAAGAAGTTGCATTCCTAGTACATAATCAATATATAAGTAAAATAAGAAATATTTAATACATATAATTCAGAGTATTAATTAATTGTAAAAATGGCACCTGAAGACAGGAGTAGATCAAAGCTTCCGAAACGTCGTGTGATATACCCCCTAAACAGTGGAAAAATTCCGATAAAAACATATCATAACAGACCACTGCCAAAAACTGACATTCAGAGAATGACTAATACTTATCGCCATTTGAAACATAATATCGACCCTACATCATTCTAAGTTTATACATATACATATTCAAATAAAACTTGCTCTACAATCTTGCAAATTTGATGATCGGGTAGGTTTTTGGGTAGCATTCCCTCAGGACTGTTCCATGTGTACTTGAAATGTAGTATTGTAGCCTTCGATGAGAAGTAACATTCTAGGATTATTGATCGATAATTGATAAATACATTCAAATCAGATTTAACAAGCAGGTATGGCAAACAGGAATCTGGATAACATACTAGCGAATGGTATTTTAAACGAACATTCCAATCTGAATTGTAATCTAATGTTTACGCGTTTAGCCGTGATCTATTTTTGATGTAACACACCTTAAAGTTGTCAAAGGCCTGCAGGTGACTGCGAAGCATGATCTCTAGTTCAAATTCAAGATTAAATAGTACAATGCATTCCAGAATAAGCTAAGACCTCGTTCGATATTTAAATCCGCGCCAAATATGAATATAATTAGAACAATTTTTGGCACAACTGCCAATTGTTTTCGCCTCCTAATTTACAAAACAAAACACTAGTCGTTCTGATAAAAAGCACGTTTATAGTAAGAGCGCGTTGTCGGACGAAGGAAGCGGTAGCGACGCCCTCGACAATAATATCTAATTTTATTATTTATAGACCAGGATTATAGTAACAGTGTAAATATATCTGGGTATATTATAATGCTTAAAAAAAAGAACAGTAGCACATGTTATAGAACAAATAATTGAAAAAGAGCTGGAATTTCATGATCCAGCTTTTATGGGTATGGTAGATAATGTTTCCGAAACAAATACTGGTTAATTATGGTTAAAAAGTAAATGCGAGAGGGTTGTTGATATACAGTGTAACAGTGTATAGACGATTTTCTCAGAAAAATTGCTAATGGCAAGTGACTCTTTTTGGTTTCTATACCAAATGGTAACGATGCATTTGTAATTGACCTTTTGAGAGGCATCGCTACATCCTAGAATGTGTAAAGTTTACACTTATCACTTATAATCCTGCATACCACCTAAAGAGTTAATTAATTTCAAGGGCTAGGATAAAGGTATTTAACATAAATTTCCCTTTAGCTTTTTTCTTTAGTTTTGTCTTCCTCGCCGGATAAAATGTGTAAAGTTTACACTTATCACTTATAATCCTAAATACCAACTAAAGGGTTAATTAATTTCAAGGTCTAGAATAAAGGTATTTAACATAAATTTTCCTTTAGCTCTTTTCTTTAGTTTTGTTTCGTCGTATTTGTGGACTTAGTCATTGCGCTGATTCTGCTGTACATTTCCACGTTTGGTGAAATCCTTAGCTGCTTGTCTGCACTCGGTCTAGTGCGTTATATTTTGTAAGAGACGTTCATTTTCGATGCTGCTTGATTACACCCAACCTGGTGCATTGTGTTTTGAAGGCGTCTCCCATATGAAAGGTTTAACGGCTGCACTGACGAATACAATAGGCGAGATACTTGTAAATTTTACTTGGTTTAACAGCTGGTTGTAACGAGTTTGTAGTAACGTAATAAAAATGGGCTTGTAGCAGACGTTTAATAGTAATTGCGTTCAAAAT
Source organism: Agriotes lineatus (assembly GCA_940337035.1). NCBI lineage: Eukaryota > Metazoa > Arthropoda > Insecta > Coleoptera > Elateridae > Agriotes > Agriotes lineatus. Next base: position 99,439,166 of record OW679196.1, on the reverse strand, counting down.
GGCTATTTGAGAATTCTCACTTGCTGTATAAACTTTCTATAATTATTGTGGCACGGTTAATATTGAGTTGCACAATTTAATATACGTAGTTCTCCTAAGGAAACTTCCGTTGCATGTAACTACAACGTCAAAATTCATACCACCATAATAGTAGAAAACTAAATATTTTCATATGGCAAAAATCACATATAAAATGTTTTCCATTAAGAAGTCCCATTTTAAATTTTGCAGCTTTTTTATATCTGTTGAATAGCAAGCCTTGACTCCTTGACATTTGGCTGTAAAAACTACACGGCACTTAAATTTTCAGAGTTAGGAGGTTTTTTTTGGCTATTTTCAGAGCAGAAAAAAAGATTTTGCATAAAAATATTTAACACGACGTCAAATGGCTAAGAGACAGAGAAAGAGGGAGGAATGCACACACAAGCAGCATAATAGATAAGAGCGTAGCCAGGGTTCCAGTTAGAGGAGAGCAAAAATGTAGATTCGCAATTAACTATTATTACTAATAGTTTTTAGTTTTAGTTTTTTTATATCGTAAAAACTGTGTTTTCGCTAATTTGTTGCAAATGTTTGTAAGACTTAATTTTCTATTTCCTCCTGTTTTTAAGCATAACTTTGTTCAGAGTACACTGAGCATACATAGTCTATTAAAATGGCCTTCTGTTGACCGTCACCAGATTTTCACTCCACGCGATATACTAAAAGACATTTCAATGGTGCTTGTACACGGTTGAGCCAGGGAAATGTGCAAATCATGTTTTAATCAATAAATAAAGTTTCAGTTTTCTTTGCCCACTTTTGCTACTTTCAACTACTTATTTTAGTTTTTTCCTCCTATGGAGTCACCACCGTTTAGTAATCAAAACATTTGCGTATTTTTTAAGATTTCAAACATCATAATGTGCAGAATTTTTGTTCCCTAAACCGAACGTACACATACGCACTCAAATAGTTTCGTTACTTACAATCTTGTCGAATGTGAACTGCAATAACGATTTTAAATCAATTGTTTGTTGCTCCTAAAAAAACTTTTAAGCGTGGCGAGCAAATGACAGACGAATGAATAATGAACAGAAACGAAACGCCACCTGACAAGGGACCAATCGGATGGCCATATCGATAGAGAGAAAGTTCAACATTACTATTCGCAGAATAAGAACAAATATCTAAAACACGAGGAAGAAGAATAAGACACCTAGTGGTAAAAATAAATGCACAACGTCCTGACTGTATGAAAAGGGATGTATGTAGGAAAAGATATAAAACCCACGATGTAAGATAAATACGAATAAATGACGATAATCAACGACCAGCATAAAAGTTCAATCGCCATGTTACAATAATAAAAGAAAATATGTAACAGTATTTTTGAATTTTTAGTAATTATATTATAAAAGCTTCAGACGAAGCTTTTTCAAAAAGGAGCTAAAACAAAATGTAAAAAAATGTATAAAGCGGTCTTCACGGAACTTGCTTCGCGCGAATTTGATCACCTTGCAAATAAAAAAGTAGTCCGCTGGAATTCGAACTCAGCGTGTTTGAATTGGACGAGTTTGTGATGCTTTTTATAGCACCATACCATTCTGTCTCATTTGTGGTGTGCACCCTGTGCCAATGATAAAGCCTGAGCTATGTGCAAATTATTACTTTTATCTTTTCTAAATAAAAAATTTCTTCGTGTTTCTGCTGCGTTACACATCATAATACTATTCTGGCCAATTTGTGATGTTTATCCTGTTAGGTCACATTTTCGATAATGATATAGCCTTGAGCTATGTGTAAATTATTGCTTGTATCTATTTCTCAGGTAAAGCAAAGCTAAACAATTTTGTGTGTGTTTACCCTGTATATATTTTTATTAAATTTTCTCAGCTACATGGCAGGCAGACATGCAGACAGACAGGCACACAGAAATTTCGTCATCTAGAGACCCTGAAACGTGAAGTTCTGAAGAAATTCGGAAGGTGATGTTTTTCTGATTATAATACTTCCTTCGTCTTTTAGACAGGGGAAGAAAAAGTATATTGTTAATCAATACATTAAATAATATGAAGTTTTGACTTAAATCCAAAGTTGATTTCATTACATTCGATAGCAATAGCTTCCATCTTGGTAGGCAAAAAACTTTTTATAATATTTCTAAACCCAGAAAGGCGAAACAATTTCATATAAAGCGGGATGTCTTTGTATGACGGATACCGTCTCGAAATTATTTATAATATGCGAGAACTTTTATTATTCAGCAGTGGGGAATACGTAGGAGACGTGAATTTTGCGACGCACATGTCAGAATCCTATTAAGAATTCTATGTACTAGGCACAATAAAATGTTAATAGGCGAAGTGGTAAAATAAACATTGAGCAAGCATCGGGAACAGTGAAATGTATTGGTGACTCGGGGTAATAAAGCATGTGGTCACGGTTGTAAATTTACAAATATCTACTGTCACAGATACATTTACTACACAAATCAATAGTGTATATAAACATAACTACACTGAGGTAAACGTTTTTATTATTAATAATTTACTTTCCAATGCAATGCCTTGATAAAACATTTTTGAAAAAAGGCTTCAATCAATCAACGGCGCAACCTTCTCTTCGCTTATTTAACTATGTAGTCTTGAGTTCACATTGCTGCATCACATTGGTTATACATATATGCTACTGATTTTTATACACCATAGTAATTCCTACAAATGCCTGCTGAACTCATAGGGTGTACATGATATTATATCATTTTCTTTAACAGATTACCTTTGTTTCTAGTATTGCCAACCACCATCTCCCTCCATGCAGCAGTTCTTTAATGGTTTGATAGAAAAATATTTTATTTATGTACATTATAACAAGGTCTTGTTGGAAAACTTCTTTCGTCTTATAGTAGTTTGTGATATAATCTTAGTTTTCCAATCTGTACTTCAGTTCTGTGCTATAGCTATTTCCTGCAATTAATCTATCATCATTACTGATCTCACGCCCTCTTTTGTACTTGTGAATATCTTTGTGGGCCACTATCAAGTGTCTTACTTTTAAATCATCTTATATGCTACATGTTAGTTTAACGATGTTAGGTCCAACAGTTATGGATCTAATTATCTATTTCGTTTATATTCTCTCATCGCATTATTTATTTCATCTGGTCTTATTATTAACTCCATCTTTGAACTTACTTTTTCATCTCTCAATTTAATAATTATCTTCATTTCATGCAGCTTTGAAAAATTCCAGAAAATATTTTCATGGTATTAAAGGCTACAAATATGTTTGTAATGAAGTTCGTTGTTACAATTCTGTAGAAAGCTGTAACTAGACGAAGCAATTTTATAAAAAATGCATTATGTCGGCACAGCTGCTAATTCAAACTACTGGTTCATAGTAGCAATTTATATCATAATTTATATTGATTCTATATCAATATATCAACTAACTTACCTTTACTATAGAAAACTTCAATTAATGAAGGCTTTATACATCACAAGAAACGAATATTACTTTGGCGTTAATTGGAATTTAAAAACTTTGACATTTAACTGAAGCAAACTGAAATTACTTATAACCACGACTAGCTCTCGCGAATCCCCCTTTTCATCAGTTGAATGAATGTGTTAATATTAACTATTTTACTTATGTGAACTTTTCTATATTAGTCAGCTAAGCTGTATACGATTATTCATTTAAAATTAGTATTTAATTCGGATACTTTCAAAATATTTCCCTTTAACGTTTCAACAACTTGACAGTTATCTTGTTTGATTTGACATGTACACAATAAAATTCAATTAACCTTCAAACTACAATTTTAATGTCTTCATCCAAACTACCTCGATGTTTTACATTATTAATTACTAATCTAAGGAATTAACCAGAAAGATAATTTTAAATTATAAATACCTAAATTGGTTAAGTACTAGAATTAACGTTGAATTTAAACAAGAAATACGATGAATCAGTATATAAACAGTTACTAAATCGAATTACATGATCCTTTGTAATTATCCCAAATCAAACTTGTTTAGATAACCCACATTGAAAGTTCAAACAGATATTCACTGATCTTTGAGTCTTTTTCAGAGATACCTCACCCTTGCTGAGCACCCACGCTGACAATTCACCTGGTTGTCCCAGATCCAAAAGCTCGTTGTAAAACTTAATATTTCTATTCTTTATAATAGAACACCAATCCATTGACACAAGACACAATCACTCACGCACTGCTACGTTAAATGACTGTTAAATCTATGGCATTCACAATACATCAATCTAATTCAACGTTATTTTTAACATTGACTATTTGCAAATTATAGTAGGTAATCTAAAATCATTATATCAAATTATACCACAAGGAAAGCCATTTTTACCACTGTGTATATAACATTAGCATTATTAGTTATTCACAATTGAGAGGAATGGAACCCTCAACTTGAATTTTAATAATTTTTAGTCAATATTATTCTTACAATTTTAAATCATAATAACACTGTTGTAACGTTTTTTAACTTTATCGGTCTCTGCGAAGGGCGCTCTGGATTTATATCGCGGGTAAGCTCAATCGAAGAAAATGTTCACTCAATTATATATGGTAGGAAAAACACAATATATTTAACAACAGTATATTATTTTTAACTACATATACAAAATAATCGGCAATTCTTAGTAAAATGAAGTGTATATCAACAAAATTTAGAATTTTCTCTGGGGACGTGTTTCATTGCTTCTTGATGATCTGCAACCACTCAGCACGGAAGTATCGGTGGCGGCGGCATTTGACCTGGAGCGAAGTGTGTATTCTGCCCTGTATGTCAGACGTCCAAAACGTCACCTTTAAGATAAGCGTGGTTTGTTTACATTTTCGCACTCTGCAAACATACTCAGAAATTGAAGAGATTATGAGATACCTGCGGCTCGGGGAGTGTGTAAGCGCTAGTAAAGTTTATGGTGTTGCCTTAGGATGAAAGGTCGTTATTCCAGGAGTAACGGCGTCGGCTTTTTCAACCTGGATAAATTCGCCCGTTTTAGCGGGCGAAGGATTTGACAGTACTGGCGTTCGCTCTTCACGTTCGGGCTGGAGTGGCGTATTTTTATTTTGGGGATTCGGGAAGACGTCATTGTACGTACAATGCTGACCCTCCAGGTAAGTCAATTAATGAGGTTATATTGTTCGTGCTGCCTTCGTGCGAGGCGTACAATATGATTTCTACAGGTA